>JAWHQI010000127.1:1200000-2400000 GCA_033032865.1 Dactylorhiza incarnata | reverse complement strand
GTTCACGTGCTCAATTCACGACGTGTTTCAACACCCTTGAAGCTATCACCCATATTGAGAGGTTGTCACAAATCTAACCATCCGATAGATTATCAAATGATGTGAGGATTTACATAAACATGTTCTCTAAATTCTTCATTCAATTATGCATCGCAATGTCCCATTTCAGAATCATAACATTCATCTACGCCTCGCCCAATTGACATGGGAATCCAGGAACACCTACCACTCCAAAGGGGGAGAACCTGAAGTTCTCTGTTTGCTAACGCCGGCGGTAGCCCTACCGCCGGGCGTTAGTGATCCAGATGACACACCTTCCCGTCAACATTGGGTGTCGACGGGAAGTTAGCCCTTCCCGTCGACAAGTCGATACGCTAGCGCCGGGGGTAGCGCTACCGTCGGGCGCTAGTATTTTTACCAGCACTCCTTCCCGTCGACATTAAGTGTCAACGGGAAGTTATCCCTTCCCGTTGACAAGTCGACGCGCTAGCGCCGACGGTAGTACTACCGTCGGGCGCTAGTGATTCTATCAGCAATCCTTCTCGTCGACATTAAGTGTCGAGGAGAAGTTATCCCTTCCCGTCGACAAGTCGACACGCTAGCGTCGGGCGCTAGTGATTCTATCAACACTCCTTCACGTCAACATTAAGTGTCGATGGGAAATTATCCCTTCCCGTCGACAAGTCGACATGGTAGCGCCGGCGGTTGCGCTACCGCCGGGCATTAGCTAACAGAGAACAAATCCTCTGTTAAACAGATCCAATTTTCTTCCCGTGAAATCTCAGCTCCAATTAAAATCAATTCTTTCTTCCCTTAGTTGCTGGACTTTCACCACTATTCATGTGTCCCCTTATTAATCCAGTGCAATATTATAATTAAAACTCTCTTTAGCAAGGGACTATTATCATCCTCATCACAAAATATATAATTAAAACCCTTCTTAATAGGGGACTATTCATCATCTTCCCCAAACAAGAATTAGGTCATTTCACCTTCTCTCCTCCAATACTCCCTCATTAGGCCACCGATCTTCATGAAATCAACTCCTTTAACTCTGTATTGAAGAGGTGAGTCGATCGAAGACATACACGCGGCAAACGACGCCCTAGAACATGCGCTCTAGTGTGGCCACTTCCTACGAAACTCCATCAATCTCGCTAAATCAGGCTCTTTTGAGCTCAATGTCTCTCCTAATTAGATCTAAAGATCTAGCACCAAGGGAGAGGAGTCGGAAGTCACCTGATTTCTGGTCGCCGATCACGGTTGTCTCCTCGGCGGCATGGCGGCGGACGGCCGAGCTCAAGTCCTTCTCCAAGATTGCTCCTTCAAGAACCCTAAGTTAAAACCTTGAAGTGCGAGGAAGAAGATGAAGAAAAGAAGAAGAAGAAGAAGATGGTGATGAATAGGGCCATCTGATTAGGAGAGTTCAACCCATTCAGGTTAGGATAGAAGGAAGAGAGAGAGAGAGAGAGAGAGAGAGAGAGAGAGAGAGAGAGAGATTTGCATTAATGAGCATTAAATGCAACCCAACTTTCAAGCCTTATGTTGGAACTCCACAACTAGGTGTCAGCTGCTTATTAGCTTTTAATTTCCACCATTAACTTAGATTTAGGCAATTTAGGCCAACCACCATGGAAGAAATCACGTGCACTGATTCGTCCGCTACCGTCGGGCGCTAGCAGAAGCCAACGCCAGCGTTAGCTCCCTTCTACCAATCCTTTGCCATTTGCTTTCTAACTTCAAGGGGTGAGGGTTACACCCACTCCTGGAGATCATGGCACATCCATGGCACCATTAGGACCTCAAGACTCCTACCTAGCCCAAGAATCTCCAAGTGACTCGTGCAACTCAAGGGGTCTAGTTCGAATTGGGATGTTACAAATCCAATAAACAAAGAAACAATTTCGTCCCCGAAATTTAAGTTGAGGCTATGTGGATTGAAGGTCAGATTACGAAAATCAACTTTCATTGCACCCTTGGTCTAAAATCTTTAAGATCTGTGAACCTGATACTCATAAGATTACTATTCATGTTCCCAAATAAAATTTAGACTCCTCCTACAAAAGCATAATCTGCTTTTAGATTTTGCAAAATGAATTGATTCTTCCAATCGCAGACATCGTTTTCCCCTTACGATAAAGATTTCTATTGCTTTTGTACAGTTAGCGACTTGTAAATCTTCTCATCATGATCAAATTTCATATCTCCCTCAAGTATGCATGAGCAATTAATCGATACAGTCATTTCTCATTCATACACATACATGTAATTCCCATGACCAAGTCGTGCTAACAAGCACTCAAGGACTTCAACCAAGTCCTTACCAAATTCTTTATTTTATAAGTATAACCGGTGCTAATTAGCACCCAAAGACCTACCAACCGGGTCCTTACCATATACCAAGGGATATAACTGTATCCTTCCAATTATATTAAACCATCACCGCTACCAATAGTGAGCTATCATAACTCTAACGCAGTGAAATGTATAAGTCATGGAATTACTCTCTAGGATTCCCTTTCAACTTTGTATCACGGCTCATAATTTGATATTTATAACATCTTCATCACACTTCAAGCTCATCTGATTCTACAACAACTATTTATGATAGATAAATTTATATAGTATATTTGACAAATTCCCAACAAATATAAGTACAGCAATTCTGAAACTGAACAAGGATTATCGTAATATCGTCGAACAAGTGCGCTTCGATTCTTGAAATCATCAGATCCATATCCAAAGGATCATATATATATTCTACACATCTTCTAGACATTACATGATGCCTACTAGGTTTTACATTTTCCAGGGTCCTTATATTCAAATATCAAGTCATGGAAAGATAATTAAAATTGTCAAACAGCATGGATGCTTACCGCTTGACTTCTAATTCACATAATGGTCAAGCCCCGTAATCACACTACCTCACTTGCCATGACATTATTCCCTTTCAATCCATCAACTCTTGAACATAATGTTATTGCCTTAAATTCAAGCTTAGTATAATTTTTTGTTTTCAATGATTCCAAAAATCATTATTTGTTCGACCTTTGATATTTAGCAATTTGACCTGGTGATAGTACGAACCATTGTCTAAAGAGCAAATAAGAGGTGAATCTTGACTCTATTCCTTGCATGGGTTATAATCACATCATTCCCTTCTAAGAACAAGAGGACCTGAGTCTAATACTACTTGTCTAATTTAGGTCCTACTTAGACTTGCACCGAACTCAGAAGCCGTGAGAAATTTCTTTTGTGATTTAGGTAGTTCATTTAAGAGTCTTTCAATTGTGAACCTAACCCTTATTCAACAGTTGGGTTATGATACAGACCCTCTAGAAATCTACCTTGTCGAGGTAAAACGCTACACGTACTCTTACTTGTTCGTACATTCTCCCAACCTCCAAGGTTGCCCAAAATTTTGATGCTTTAGAGGCAATTGCTACATCTCTTTGTAGATTTGCAACTGTTCTTTACATAAGGGAGGTCATCGTGCATTAATATGTCATAATTTCATCTCATGTGGGTGTTACATAATTACCTCCTCCAATGCAAACATCTGAGACAACACCTATTGTCTCTTTGTGAGTAGTATATCATTCATGTGCATGCTCCTTCCTTATTCTGATATTATTTATCACATGCATGTCATATTTATTCCATACTAAAATGGGGAGATTTATATCATCCAACAAGTTATACAACTTTTGGTAACTTCAACCTATAACAATTATTAGCTAAGCCCGCTAAATTTAGGAAAAACATGCTCCAATAATTACACCCAATTTTGGAGCCCTTCCTAAGGCAGGACTTGAAGATATGTATCAAGTTTCACATCTCTTGGGAAATTATCCCGAGAAGAGTTCAACATGTAAGTTCCGCTATCCGCACCTTAAACATGTGCGACCTCTTTCCAGGTCAAGACACTAAAAATAAATACTATTGTGAATTCCTATCCCAAATTCTACAATATCTTAATTACCGACCAAACATAGTCATCATCGTTCACGTAATATTTGAATAAACAAAAAATTTATATCATACGTCTGTAACACACCATTTCAAAATAAGATTTAGGGAAAATCCAAGTCGGTACATAACTAGTCCAATAAACGAAGAGGTAAGCCCCCGTACATTTGGACTAGGTTTCTTCCACCACCCATGTGGTACATTCATCTCATGTATGGGCACAATCCTTAGGGGCATATATCCCTCGACTTAGAGTTATTACCCTATAAATTCCTATATCGACGCACTTGTATATCAGCCGTGATGTAGAAAATCAAATTTTTACGGCGACGACCAAGTTGCATCTCATTGTAATGAGAGCATGTACAAATAACATCCAATCAACTGGTACATTTTATATATGTTTGAACTTGACATGAACCAAGGTACAAGGTTCGAGATGATTTCCCTTCAACACGGGTTATGCAGACTACCAAAAGTAAGGCATAGTTCACAATATGATAAACTAAATCAAATCAATTCCAAGCGCCCTATCATCTCTGACAATGATCGTTCAAGACATGTTTATTTTAAGATATAGTGGAGATGTCAAATCACCAAACAAGTCATAATAATCGTGTTATCTTCACCACGAACGATTATCAATTAAACTTTTAACTTAAGGGAATCATGCTCCCCTAGCAACTCCGCCAATCTGGAGCTCTTCCTAAGGAAGGTACGATGATATGCAACAACTCCCAAATCCTTGGGTAATTATCGGGAGAGGAATTCAAGACGTAAGTTTTTATTATTTGTACCTTAGGTATGCATAGCTTCTCTCAAGGTCAAAACCTCAAGGATTAATGTCGTTTTAAATTCCTAGTCTCACGTTACCACGTCTTTATTATTAATTAAATATAATCATCATCATACCAATCGCCCATATACAAAAATTTTATTTTATCCTTTTGTATGTACAAAATTTCATCAAGTCCTAGACGATTATGTTATTAAGAGTTCACGTGTAGACAAATACAAATGCATACCCCAAAGGGTTAGCTTACTATTCTTCTCGTTTACTTATCCACGAAGTCTCAGGGAAGCATAGAAAAATAATGCTCATCCTTGAAATGTTCTGTTTTTCTTATTCCGATTGTGAAATTTTATCTCGATCAAAACATGGTGTTAGTAGTCCACCTTGCTCAAGATGAACCAATTGTTCAAGGATTACGACCTTCTAGTTTTGAAAAATTGTGAAGATTTTCAATTCCCTGATAAACCCCAATCGGTAGGTCACTAGACCAATAAACGAAGAGATAAGCCCCCCAGAATTCCTGGGATGAGTCTCTTTGACCACCAACATGGTACAATCACCCTACATATGCAAACAATTATGAGGGCGTACCATCCTTGACCCGGAGTTTTATCCTGAACTTAACACATTCTTTAGGCCCTTAGGGTTACTATTTACAACACCCTTTTCAAAGCCAACATGTGACCAAATCAAAAATAGGCCTATTCCGGATTCAAATTCTTATTCGACCTCTGGTATTCGTCATGGTGATTGCATTTGTACAACCCCGATATTCGCCTAGAGGTGAACGAAGACTAAGGAGTAACCAACAAGCAAAAGTAATATGATTTGGCGAGCCAGAATCTCAATGGCCGCTCACAGGAAGGCGAGCTAGCCACCCGCCGACCGCTGGCGAGGGAGAGGAGCGAGCCAGGAACCGCGGTCTGCTTACAGTGATGTTCTAGGCAAACCAGATTCTTTCCGAGTTTTGACGTTCGACGAACTTGCTTCTCAGTTCGACGAACGTCGCGCTTCAAATTGGCGAGCCCGCGTGAAGGCGGGTGAGTCGAGCGCTCGCGGACCGATCGTGAGGAAGGTGGGTGAGCCAGATCCTCGCAATCTGCTCCTGAGTTCGGCGAATTCTGTTCTCCGTTCGACGAAAGCCGTCCCGAGTTCGACAAATTCCGTTCTCCGTTCGATGAAATCCGTTCGACGAATTCGCTTCTCAGTTCGACGAACGTCCTGCTTCAGCTCCGACGGTCATCTCAGTGGCTATCTCTATCCTGTCTCAGCGGGAGAATTCGCAGGAGGATGCGCGAGACCCGGCATCGATGGACGTCGCCGGTAAGAGTGCGAGCGGGGTCTTCACAGGCCACTCGCCCAGGGGGGGTTTAAATCCAACAGATAGAAGGGGTAACAAAGAAGGAGAACCAGAGCTATCAAAGGTCATTCGCGGGAAGGGGCACGAGTCGTGTCCCCGCGAGCCCGAGCCTCAAGGTCAACCAGCAAGAAAGGCAAGCGAGTCAGATTCCTTCTAAGTCTTAGGGTTCGACGAGACCCGTCCTGCGTTCGACGAACGCCGAGCATTTGTTGAGATCGTCGAACTCAGTTCAGCGTTCGATGAATTCTGTTCTCCGTTCGACGAAGCCCGTTCGACTAACTCACCTCTCCGTTCGACGAAGCCCATTCGACGAAGTCACCTCTCCGTTCGACGAAACCCGTTCGATGAATTCACCTCTCTCGCGAGTGATGCTCTCGTAAACCACTCGTCCATAGACTAAAGAGGTGGAGTTACTCCTCTGCCCATGGTGGTCTGCAGGTAGCCCATCCAAACAGCGGAGTTTGGCTGTTAGCAGGCCAAATTGGGGTGCGTTTAGTAAAACCAAAAGGCGGAATTCCGCTATTGACAAACCATGAGAAAAAACAATAAATAGACCTTAAAGGGCACCTTAGGAGAGGACTCCAATCTCAGATCTCTGAGCTTCTTCTTCCTCCTTGGTTGCTCTAGTTCAGCTCTCTAGCTCTCCAAGGTGCCCAGGTCTCAGCTTTGGCTTGGGAGGGGAAGCGCTCAACGATCTTCCGGGTTTGTGGTGGGACCTCCTCGCTGCGACTAAGGTCTTAGTCCGTTTCCAAGTCTCCGGTCTGCTCCTTTCAAGGGAATAGTAAGGGCAAGCTGCCCCTCAACTTGCTGAGGGCCCGAGCTTCACAAGAGACCGAGAAATCGGTTTCAACATTTTGGTGCGGTGAGCGTGGAGAGTGGTTGGTCCAGGAAGATTCTGAGAAAGGAACATGGCAGGAGATGAAGATCAAGGTGAGGTGCTCTGCGAGTCGCCTCCGGCGGTAGTGCAGAAGATGTTCTCGGACTTCAGGCGAGAAGTCCTCGACACCCTCGGGTTCGCGGTCGCAGCGCTATGTAGCGAGTTCGCTACCCCAGTGGCTCAAGCGTCCCAACCTCCGGCAGCAGTTGGCGAGGGAGCCCCGGGAGGAAGGGCTGGAAAAGAAGTGGCAGGAGGTTCAGCGCAAGATCTGGAGGGACGAGTGTTGTTCGCTAGCCCCTCGAGCTCAGTTCCGGCGAGCTCAGTCCCGGCAAGCGCGGGACAGGAGAGCGCAAGACAGGTAGGTACGGGGGAGGCGAGCAAGGCGCCGACGAATGCGATTCTGGTGGGCGCGGAACCCGCGGGGGCAGCCCGGCAACGGTGGCTCTCGCGAGCTTGGCCCCGGCGAGCTCCAGTTGGGCAAGAGAGCTCGGGAGAGCGAGCTGAGCAAGAAAGGGCAGCAGGGGGAGGAAGCCCCTTTTGCGAGTTGGTGCTCTCTGCACCCATCCCGGAAGGGTTCAGAGAGTGGGACAGGGTCTATTACCATGGTCGGGACGACCCGGTCCAGCACCTGCAGTCGTTCGAGGACTCGGTCTCTATCAGGCCGATGTCGGACGCCTTCAAGTGTCGGCTCTTCGCCGTCACCCTGAAGGAGAAAGCTCGGGAGTGGTTCCACCAACTTCCCGTCGGATCGATCTATGCTTTCGAGGATCTGCGTAGAAGTTTCTTGTTACGGTTTTCAACTTCGAAGAAGAGGAAGAAGGACGCTGAGTCCCTCTTCAAAGTGAAAATGGAGCCTAAGGAATCGTTGGCTCATTATGCAGATCGGTTCTAGGAGGAAGTTCTGCTCACCCAGGAGATGTCCGGGTTTGCTCTTCAGCTTGCCTTCACGTTGGGGCTGAAGGAGAGTTTCTTCATGATGGATTTGAAGAGGAAAGCCCCCGTCTCCTACGAGGAGTTGATGGAGAGGGTGGCGGAGGAGGTTGAGAGTGAGGAGGCCAATCCGGAGCTCACCAAGAGGCTAGCAAAGCTCACTGAGCCGGAGGTCAGACAGCAGGAAGTAAGAAGAAGGGAAGAGCCCCGGGCCCCGGAGGGGGGATGGAGGTAGCATGGTGGGGGGATGCAAGGTCAGGGAAGAGGCAACGCCCAGGAGGGGGTAACTTCTATGGAGGGAAAGGAAGACCCCAACAGTTAGGATGGAGGCAGGGTCCGAGGCAGATGCCCCCCCCGCCTCAGCAGGCTATGGCGATCAGACGAGGAAGAGGAGGAGGAGGAGGAGGAAAAGGAAGGAGAGAAGTAGTGGAAGCAGGAGCGGGGAGGAGAAGAGGAAACAGGGCGGCAGAGGCCGAGAGGGGAGAGGAGGCATTGCCATACTGTGACTTCCATTATGAGGAAGGGCACGCAACGGCCACCTGCCCCGAATTCTTGGAGATAAAAAGAGCTAGGGTTTCGGTTCCGCGACAGCAGCAGCAAGTGAGGATCGAGGAAGTCCTGCCTCGGGAGGACAAGGAGGAGAGGTGTGAAGACAAGGTCAATTTGGGGACCCGAGGAGGGATCGGGGTGATCCACGGGGGAGTAGGGGTAGAGGCAACCCGCAAGGCTAGCCTCCATACCATCTACCGTCGGAGCGTGGCTTCGACATCCACGGCTCCACCCCCAGCCAAAAAAAAACACTTTCTCTCAGAAGGACATGCCGGGTCATGAGGACCCTTTCTGCGACGCTTTGGTCATCCAAACCGCCGTCGAGAACTTCACGGTGGCCTGAATCCTCATGGATAACGGGAGCTCAGTCAACGTCATCTTCAAGAGGGCGTTCGATGAGATGAAGGTGGAGGCTAAAAGGGTGTTGGCTTCGGATGGCCCTCTATTTGGGTTTTCGGGAGAGAGGAAAGAAGTGGAAGGCGGAGTGGGACTCCATGTGACCTTGGGGGCAGTCCCAGAACTCCCGCTTTGTGATAGTGGATGCCCCCAGCAGCTACAGCGCCATCTTCGGAAGGCCTCTCATCAGCGCGTTCCGATGCATCCCATCCACATTCCACCAGTGTCTCAAGTTCAACACCGAAGGAATCCAGATTCGGGTCCGGGGGGACCCCAAGGTGGCGAGGCTATGCTATGTGACTGCCGTCAACACCACCTCCTGGATGGAAGAAGCGGGGGATTGGGACAAGGTGATGGGAGAGGTGGCCGAGGCCGAAGAAGAGGAGAGGTTGGAAGGAAGGAGGGGTGAAGAAGTAGTTCATGCCCAGGAAGGGGTCGTTGAAGGACCCAGGGCGGAGGAGGGGAAAGAGGGAGAGAAGGAAGAAGAAGCCTCGGTAGAGGGGGTGGAAGAGTTGATGGTGGTGGAAGAGGAAGAGATGATGGAAGGAGCCAGGGGGCTCGCGTGTGGCGGAGAGGAGAACAATACCTGGGGGAACAATCCAGGTTGGAAGCTGTGGAGGAGATGGTCGAGGTGGAGGTGACCACCAAGGCCGGAACAATTGAGAAGATCAAGATCGGTGGGGAGCTCAGTCCTGAGGTCCGGAGGAAGATCTCGGCTTGCGTCCAAGATAACGTAGATGTCTTCGCATGGAGTGTTGCGTAGATGTCGGGGATCGACGTGGATGTGGCATGCCATCGCCTTAACCTCAATCCCGGCACTCGCCCCATTCGTCAGAAGAAGAGTTCCACTGCTGACAAGCTGGAGGCACCTATTCGGGAGGAGGTGAACAAGCTCATCAAGGCCGGTTCTGTATCGGAGATCCAGTACCCCGGCTGGGTCTCCAACGTAGTGATGGTGAAAATGGGGATGGTAAGTGGAGAATGTGAGTTGATTTTTCCTTGCTTAATAAATCATGCCCCAAGGATTGTTACCCCTTGCCTAGAATCGCCGCGCTGATTGACTCAGCCGTCAGTTTCTCTATGATGTCTTTTTTAGATGCTTTTTCAAGTTATCACCAAATCCGTATGCACCCTCCCGACATCAAAGATGTCTCCTTCATCACGGGGTATGGATGATATTGTTATAAAATGATGCCTTTTGGGCTCAAGAATGTAGGGGCTATATACCAACGGATGATGGACCGGGTCTTCCGCGAGCAGAAGGGGAGAAACCTGGAGGCGTATGTTGATGACCTTATGGTAAAGAGCCGAGACCTCGAGTCTCACCTCCAAGACCTTGAAGAGACTTTTGGGACCCTGCAGAAGTACAAGATGAAACTCAACCCCCTGAAGTGTGTCTTCGGGGCTAGCAGGGGAAAATTCCTAGGCCACTTGCTCACCCTTGCAGGGGTGGAGCCTAACCCCGATAAGGTTAAGTCCATCTTGGAGTTGGGGTTACCAAGAAACGCGAAGGAGGTTCAGTGCCTCACGGGAAAATTGGCCGGGCTCAGCAGGTTCCTCTCCAAGGCGGGTGAGAAGTGTGCCCCCTTCTTCAAGGTGTTACGGGGAAAGAAGAAGTTCGAATGGACCTCAGGATGTGTGGAAGCTTTCCAAGCTCTGAAAGGGAAACTCACCCAGACCCCACTACTCCACGGGACAAGGCAAGGGGAAGACCTATCCCTATACATAGGGGTAGGATCGGAGGCAGTCAGTTCGGTGTTGGTACAAATCTGCATACTAACATCAGGAAAGTTCCCCGAGGAAGATGTTGACAAGCGGCGGTTCAGGTACAAATCTGCATACTACTCCTTACATGCAGGATTGCTATACCGGAAAACACTCTCGGGGCTCCTGGATCGCTGCGTATCGGAAGAGGAGGTCCCGAAGGTCCTTGAAGAAATCCACTCGGTGGAGTGTGGCAGTCACTCCGGGAGCCGGACTTTGGAGGGGAGAGTGTTGAGGCAAGGCTACTTCTGGCCTACCCTCAGCAAGGACGCAGCAGAATTCGCAAGGAAGTGTTCAAAGTGCCAACTCTATGCTCCACTCCAACTCCTCCCAGCTCAAAGGCTCCGGACCATCACAACTCCGTGGCCCTTCTCTATATGGGGATTGGATTTGGTGGGACGCTTCCCCCAGGCAAGCGGCCAAAGTAAGTTCCTGCTGGTGATGATAGATTATTTTTCCAAATGGGTCGAGGTGAAGGCGCTGGCCAAGGTAACATCCCAGGTAGTGAGAAATTTCGTTTGGGGTGAAATCATTTGCAGGCATGGGCTCCCCCTAGCCATCGTGACGGATAACGGAACCCAATTTGCCAGTGAAGAGTTTGTTAGTTTTTGCACCCAACTCGGCATAGACCTCAGGTTCGCGTTGGTCCACCACCCAAGGAGCAATGGACAGGTGGAGGCGGCAAACAAGATCATCGTCAACCAACTAAAGAAAAAGGTAGAGAATCTCAGAGGCAATTGGGTGGAGCAGCTACCTTCGGTCCTATGGGCTTTGAGAACTACTCCCAGCATGGCCACAGGGGAGACCCTTTTCAAACTATCCCACGGGTCCGAGGCCGTTCTCCCGATAGAGTTCGAAGTCAAAACCCCCAGGGTGATCACCGCGGGCAAAGGAGATAAAGAATGGTTAATAGAGAATGATGCCGAGCAGAGGTTGTCCCTGGACCGAGTAGAAGAGCTCCGAGACCTCGCTACTGTCCGACAGGAGGAAGTCAAGAGGCAGATGGCCAGGTACTTCGACCAGCATATCAGGATAAAACACTTCGAGAAGGGGGGTTTAGTACTAAAGAAGGTTGACGCGGCCGGAAGAGGAGCCGCGGTGGGTAAGCTAGAGGCCAATTGGGAGGGGCCTTACATTGTAAGTGAAGTGCTCAAGTCGGGGGGGGGGGGGGGACCACCTCCAGGATGTGGAAGGGGTATCTCTCGACCGAGCCAGGAGTGGGGATGATTTGAAGAGATTTTACCCTTAGCAATTTTTGTAACTGACTTTTGAATGTTTCCTGCTCAATATATGTATTTTGGAATCGCTCTCTGACAGGTTTCAAGTGGTTTGGTGCTGGAATGCCCCAGATCGATTCCGCTGCCGGGCTCTCATAGACGGTGGGTTAGGTTGATCTCTGGAGAGGCTGGCAATGTTTCAAGTGGTTTGGTGATGGAATGCCCCAGATCGATTCCGCTGCCGGGCTCTCACAGACGGTGGGTCAGGTTGATCTCTGGAGAGGCTGGCAATGTTTCAAGTGGTATGGTGCTGGAATGCCCCAGATCGATTTCGCGGCCGGGCTCTCATAGACGGTGGGTCAGGTTGATCTCTGGAGAGGCTGGCAATGTTTCAAGTGGTTTGGTGCTGGAATGCCCCAGATCAATTCCGCTACCGGGCTCTCATAGACGGTGGGTCAGGTTGATCTTTGGAGAGGCTGGCAATGTTTCATGTGGTTTGGTGCTGGAATGCCCCAGATCGATTCCGCTGCCGGGCTCTCATAGATGGTGGGTCAGGTTGATCTGTGGAGAGGTTGGCAATGTTTCAAGTGGTTTGGTGTTGGAATTCCCCAGATCGATTCCGCTGCCTGGCTCTCATAGACGGTTGGTCAGGTTGATCTCTAGAGAGGCTGGCAATGTTTCAAGTGGTTTGGTGCTGGAATGCTCCAGATCGATTCCGCTGTCGGGCTCTCATAGACGGTGGGTCAGGTTGATCTCTAGAGAGGCTGGCAATGTTTCAAGTGGTTTGGTGCTGGAATGCCCTAGATTGATTCCGCTACCGGGCTCTCATAGATGGTGGGTCAGGTTGATCTCTGGAGAGGCTGGCGATGTTTCAAGTGGTTTGGTGCTGGAATGCCCCAGATCGATTCCACTGTCGGGCTCTCATAGACGGTGGGTCAGGTTAATCTCTGGAGAGGCTGACAATGTTTCAAGTGGTTTGGTGCTGGAATGCCCCAGATCAATTCCGCTGTCGGGCTCTCATAGATGGTGGGTCAGGTTGATCTCTGGAGAGGCTGGCAAGGTTTCAAGTGGTTTGGTGCTGGAATGCCCCAGATCGATTCCGCTGCCGGGCTCTCATAGACAATGGGTCAGGTTGATCTCTGGAGAGACTGGCAATGTTTCAAGTGGTTTGGTGCTGGAATGCCCTAGATCGATTCCGCTGTCGGGCTCTCATAGACGGTGGGTCAGGTTGATCTCTGGAGAGGCTGGCAATGTTTCAAGTGGTTTGGTACTGGAATGCCCCAGATCGATTCTGCTGTCGGGCTCTCATAGACGGTGGGCCAGGTTGATCTCTGGAGAGGCTGGCAATGTTTTAAGTGGTTTGGTGCTGGAATGCCCCAAATCGATTCCGCTGTCGGGCTCTCATAGACGGTGGGTCAGGTTGATCTCTGGAGAGGCTGACAATGTTTCAAGTGGTTTGGTGCTGGAATGCCCCAGATCGATTCCGCTGCCGGGCTCTCATAGACGGTGGGTCAGGTTGATCTCTGGAGAGGCTGGCAATGTTTCAAGTGGTTTGGTGATGGAATGCCCCAGATCGATTCCGCTGCCGGGCTCTCACAGACGGTGGGTAAGGTTGATCTCTGGAGAGGCTGGCAATGTTTCAAGTGGTCTAGAATCAAGATCTAAAACTCGCCTTATCGTAGTGAACCCCTCTATTGGAATTGACTCCAATCCGGGAGAATTATGTCATCCTCGCTTGAGGAGTGCATTCAACCCTCTTTATTCTTGAAATGATCGTTTCGAAATCAAAACCTCTCGGTTATTAAATTGCAAAAACAAAGATGAGAATTATATATCGACAATATAATCTCAATCCAATAAAAGTTCAAGAATAAATCTTAAGCATTCTAAAGGGGAGAAAGAGAAGCTAAACCATAGATTATATTCTCCTCAGATCATCTCGGTCGAGTACTAATTGGAATTTAGTTACTCATAGAGATAGAAGAATTAAAGAAAATAGAAGAGTTCATGAAAAAGAGAGAATAGATTGAGAAAACAAAACTATTTTATTGATAAAAGAAAGTACAAACTATGAAAAAGCAATTACAATTTGCATAAATAAAAAGGATTGCAAGACTACTAAAACATGAAAAATAAACATGAAATGAAATATCTAATCCTAAAAACTGGTCCCTGAACATCTGCTGGAGCTGGCTTTATATAGCTGAAAAGTTGAGGTTACACGCCCTTGGTCACGCCCGTGACCAAGGGCGTGTAAGGGGCGTGATCGAAGCAGTAGCGGAGAGGGCGTCTTCTGGAGTAAATGCGGGCGTTTCAGCCGTGTCACGCCCTAGGTCACGCCTGTGACCTGGGGCGTGTAATCTTGAAATAGTGCTGCTGGCGGGAAACTGTGGCGGGAAGAAGTGCGGGGCGAGTCACGCCCGTGACTTAATGTCACGCCCCCTGGTCACGCCCGTGACCAGGGGCGTGTAACTTTAAATGACGTGGAGGCGTGCTCAGGATGCTGGTGGCGGGCCCCGGCCGTGACACTGGGTCACGACCTAGGTCGCGCCCGTGACCTGGGGCGTGTACTTGGCGAATTTTCACGGAATGCTCCCGGGGTGGCATCATCGGGTCTGGAGCACATCTAGGCTGTCACGCCCCTTGGTCACGCCCGTGACCTTGGGCGTGTACTTGACAATTTTACTCAAAATGCCCAGAAAACCTGCAAAACATAAACTAAACTTAAATTAGTGGCAGAAATAAAAAGGAATGATTATTATAAGATTAAACATACAATTTATATAAATTCATATTAAAATTATATTAGAATTATACTAAAAGATGAGTACAAAAAGTACTCATCAAACACCCCCATACTTGAGTTTTTGCTATTCCAGAGCAAAAGAGTGAGGAAAGAATTACAAGACATCGATATTATTTTTTAATTAACTAAAATTTCATTAAACCAAGAGTAAGTTAAAAGTAAATTTTAGAAATTCAAGAATTAAGTCATAAGTTATGTTGATGATTTAAAAAGAGAAATTTATTTAGCTAACTACTTCTCAAGATAACTATTTAGCAAACAAAATTATAGAAATTTTCAAACAAGAATAGATTGAAATTATAAACACTCCAACATAAAAGAATCTTAAGGAAAAGACACCTACCAAAATATTGCTCTCTTAATAATTTAGTTTAGGACTAGAAGCAATGAGATTGGCTAGGGATGAGTTTAAACGGAATGGCAAAATGAAGACAAAGGATATGAAGAGGTTTTTGATTGGGGTGATGAATTTTATCCTCTCAACCCTTTTTTTCATTATTTAGTATATGTAATACCAGAGAATGATAGACTATTATCCTATCATTTCCACGACATATACACATTTTTTCTCTCTTCATTTTTATTTTTGGGTTGCATATGTTTACCAGAGAATAAAGAACTAACATCTCCTTATTCCCATGACATATGATCTAACAATAGGGGAAAAGAAAAAAATTACCAAGGGTAAAAAAATACTTCTAGTTTATGAATTAAACTATTTTGAGAGCAACTTTTTAGTGGAATGAAATTTCCTAAGATCATAAAGTTAATAGCGAATATAATAAAAAATCTAGAGATGTTTAGCCAATTTACCACAAAGTGAAGCTATTTAAAATTAAACGGAGAAGTAGTGCTAAATAGATTCTCTAATCAAATTAAAAACATAAAATGTTTCTTAAAACCAAATTACTTCAAATTTAAATTTAACAAATTTTGATAAAACAAAATATTAGCTAAATTAAAAATGAAAGAATACTTATAATCAAACCTCAAACTAAATTTCTAGAATATTAAAAACAACAAGGTTAGGCGTATTTATTATTATTATTACTTTTTTATATATAATATTTCTTGGACTTCCCGAGGGCTACCCGATGAAGGGTTCGCAAGGTACTAGGAGCTGTGATGGGAGTTCAAGCCCAAAGCGCCCTTTCCAAGAAATTAGATTTTTATAAAATTTTTTCTTTATCAAATAAAAAAAACAGGGAATGCGAAGCTACAAATAAAAAAAATAGGGAATGTGAAGCTACACCCCATACTTAAAATTAAACATTATCCCCAATGTTTAAAACTAAGTATGAAGAACACTTGAAAAATAAATTTTTTAAAAGAAAAATACATTAAATTAAAGATAAGCAAGGGGTGCCTCCCAAGAGTGCTTTCTTTTTCCCGTCTTTAAGCTAGACGGTTAGTGTTAGCTAAACGGATATATAAATTTAAAATGTACTGGCAACTCCCTTAATTCATGCCGAGGTGAGTATGTCGTCATCCGTTGCCCGGCGTCTCCTCCGTTTATCTTGTGATTCTCCTCTTGTCCTTGAATTTGAATATATAAATCCAAATCACTTATACATACCTGAGGTGATTTGGAAAAATAAAGATGAGCGGCATATGGATCATCAATTATTTTGGGTAGCAACGACTCATCTTCAACCTGAAAATTATTAGTATAGAGAGAATCACAATTAAACGTGTCAGATAATTTTTCGCAAGGAGGAGGCGCTTGCGAAAATAAATGATTAAGATCCGGTTGTTTCTTTTTTAAAATTAAATTTTAATTAGGAAAATCTAGTGTATTACCAAGCGAAATAAAATTTTCGGACACAAAAAATTCATGAATTTCTGGTTGATTTAAAATAGAAGAGATTTGCGAAAATTCATGATAAAGAAAAGAAGATCCGGGTGAAGTAGGGGAAGAAACTTGTTCTTCTTCTAGTTCATCCGGGGTCCCCAAAACATTAAGAATTTCTTGGTAAGAGAATTTTTCTTCATAATTGGGAAAAGAAACTATGGGAGTACATGAGCAATCATGTTCCTCCATAACTAAATTTTCCAAAGACGAGGAAAAAACACTAGAAGAAAGAAAATTCTCATCTAAATTCTGAGGTGGAGTATCAAATTGAAAAAGCGGATATTCCCCAAAATTAGAGTGCGAAAATTGCGTCGCAAATGAAGAACAAGAATTCGGATCTAAAGATTTATCTTCATCACCCCGAAGACTATCCGGGTGACCGTGCCACCAAGAATAATCTACTTCGGGGCTAGAAGACAAATTATTAGAGGTCAAAAAATTATTCTCATGAAAATTAGAAAAATTATTTTCCTCCAAATTTTGGGGGGAAGTATCTATTTGGATTTGCGAAATTTCCCCCAAATTAGAGAACGAAGACTGCGGAGTATAAGTAGAAAAACTAAAATTTGTGTCTAAAGATTTATCTTCGTTGCTCCGAGAATTATCCGGGTGAGCTTGCCACCAAGAATAATCAACTTCGGAACTAGAAGAACAATTATTAAATGCCAAAAATTTGTTTTCATTATAATTAGAAAAATTATTTTCATCAAAATTTGAAAAATTATTCTCATTAAAAGGGGAAAAATTATGATAGTAATTATTATCAAAATTATTTGCATAATATTGAGAAAAATTATTTTCATAATAATTATTTTGAGCATATAAATGTAAATAACATTCCTCACTTTGATGAGGCGCATTACAATAATAACAACAATTTTGGCGTTTTTGTGCTGCTTCCAAAAGATATACTTGGCTTTGAAGCTCGGCAACTTTTACGGCCAATTCAAGCGATTGCATAATAAAAAAATAAAAAGGAAACAACCTTTACTTAAATGAATGGAATTTTATAAATATTTTATTATATATTTTTTTGAAAAAGCGGGTTAAATTAGTCTCGGACTTCCCAAGATCTACCCGGTGAAGGGTTTGCAAGGTACTAGAGGCTATGATGGGAATTCAAGCCGAAAGCGTCCTTTCCGAGAATTTAAATTGCGCTTTCTAAGATTTTTTTTATAAAAAAAAATAATTAAAGAGAAGGGGAAAAGAAAGAGAACGATAAAATTAATAAATATTTCTCTTTTCGAAATATCAACTGTGTCCCCAGCAACGGCGCCAAAAACTTGATGCGCAAAACTATATCCGCAAATGATAACGGCAAGTGTACCGTATCGAATGTAGTATAGGTTATAAAAACTAAGGTCGTATTAGACTCGGGGCGGTTGAGTACTCTTACTTCAAGAAAGTCTCTATTATTTTATCAAATAAAACTTGGGGGTGATTTTGCAAAAGGAAAATAAAAATAAGATTAAAACGATGAGTAAAAAGGGTAGTACTAGACTTTGAATCACATTGGAAAATAAATATAATAAATCAAACTTCTAATTCCCTTAAGATATTACTTGACCGTGGAGGTTCCCAAATTATGAACGTACCTCTCTCGAGGATACGCTCAACTGAGTTTAGTCGATCAAATGAACTTTCGTTCTAGAATCAAGATCTAAAACTCACCTTATCGTAGTGAACCCCTCTATTGGAATTGACTCCAATCCGGGAGAATTATGTCATCCTCGCTTGAGGAGTGCATTCAACCCTCTTTATTCTTGAAATGATCGATTCGAAATCAAAACCTCTCGGTTATTAAATTGCAAAAACAAAGATGAGAATTATATATCGACAATATAATCTCAATCCAATAAAAGTTCAAGAATAAATCTTAAGCATTCTAAAGGGGAGAAAGAGAAGCTAAACCATAGATTATATTCTCCTCAGATCATCTCGGTCGAGTACTAATTGGAATTTTGCTACTCATAGAGATAGAAGAATTAATGAAAATAGAAGAGTTCATGAAAAAAGAGAGAATAGATTGAGAAAACAAAACTATTTTATTGATAAAAGAAATTACAAACTATGAAAAAGCAATTACAATTTGCATAAATAAAAAGGATTGCAAGACAACTAAAACATGAAAAATAAAAATGAAACGAAGTATCTAATCCTAAAAACTGGTCCCTGAACATCTGCTGGAGCTGGCTTTATATAGCTGAAAAGTTGAGGTTACACGCCCTTGGTCATGCCCGTGACCAAGGGCGTGTAAGGGGCGTGATCGAAGCAGCAGTGGAGAGGGCGTCTTCTGGAGTAAATGCGGGCATTTCAGCCGTGTCACGCCCTAGGTCACGCCCGTGACCTGGGGCGTGTAATCTTGAAATAGTGCTGCTGGCGGGAAACTGTGGCGGGAAGAAGTGCGAGGCGAGTCACGCCCGAGACTTGATGTCACGCCCCCTGGTCACGCCCGTGACCAGGGGCGTGTAACTTTAAATGACGTGGAGGCGTGCTCAGGATGCTGGTGGCAGGTCCCGGCCGTGACACTAGGTCACGCCCTAGGTCACGCCCGTGACCTGGGGCGTGTACTTGGCGAATTTTTACAGAATTCTCCCGGGGTGGCGCCATCGGGTCTGGAACACATCTAGGCTGTCATGCCCCTTGGTCACGCCCGTGACGTTGGGCGTGTACTTGACAATTTTACTCAAAGTGCCCAGAAAACCTGCAAAATATAAACTAAACTTAAATTAGTGGCAGAAATAAAAATGAATGATTATTATAAGATTAATCATACAATTTATATAAATTTATATTAAAATTACATTAGAATTATACTAAAAGATGAGTACAAAAAGTACTCATCAACGCCTCACCTCCGATTTTGTCACCCTCCACCCAGGAAGGGAGGAGGGAGGAGCAGACGATCTTGTTCTGGTCAGGGTTTCACGTGAGCACTGGCTCGCCAACTGCGTCTGCAAGCTTCATGCCGAGCCCGAAGTTTGTGTGTCTCGTCGGCTTGGCCTTGGCGGCCAACTCCTCCGGCTCTCCACCCTCTTTGGCGGGCTCCTGATTCACTGTAGGAGAAGAGGGGAGGTCGGGTTCGGAGAGGTCCACGATGTAACATCCCCAATCCTTCTAGACCCTTTGGAAATGTTAGGGCATAGGGGTGAGGTGAGTGACCACAAGGGCCTTAGGCTAGGGTAGAAATAGCTAAGAGCACACAAAAGCTCAAAAACTAACCTAACCCTAAGCCCCTCAACTAAGTCAATTGACCCTCAATTGTCCAAGTTGACTTCACTTATGATGCCCCAACCACCAAGGGAGACCTATAGGATGGGAAGTGCACTTGGGTGGGACCCAATTGCATGAAATTGACCAAAGTCAACAATAGGTCAACATTAATCAAACTAAGTCAATTATGGTTCAATTGACCCTCAAATGTTCAAATTGACCTTACCACCACACTCTAAACACTTTAAGGAACTCATTGGACCCAAAAGCCCCATCACTTGGTCAACCAGTTGACCAATTGGACCAAAGTCAACTCTAGCTAAATTTAGGTCAAAATCACACCTTAAGGCAAAATTAGCCCAATTGGAGCCCCACCATGGACCAACCAATGTTGGGTGAGGTTAAGGGACCCATGACCCCCAAGTGGAGTCAACCCACTCACCATGGTTGACAAAAGTCAACCATGGCCAACCTAGCCCATTAAAGGTGAATTTCAAGCCTAAATTGAAATGAACCCTAACACCAATCAATTAACCAATTAATCATGGACATAGGTCTTGACCATCAGCCTTAGACTGAACCCTAAACTATGGTGTGATTAATCAATGGAGGGGGGGGACCAAAAGTTGATCAAAAAGCCAAAAGCAAAAGGCATAAAGCAAAAGCAATCACCTCCTCCTCCACACTCCTCCCCCAATCAGTCTTGGACCCTTCCCTGATTGCTGGGGGTCTGACCTTGACCCAGATGGAAGCAAGGAGGCTGGCAGCTGCAGGAGGGTGGCAGCCATGGGAGAACCGAGGAGGCTCAAGTTCAAAACCAACCAAAGAGCCCTCCTCACTTCATTCCAGCCACACCACTAGCTTCAGGAGGTCGAGAGCAGACGGGCACAAGCCTTGGAGCTGAGCTTTAGCTGAAGAAACGAGTTCGGGAGCGGGATCGCCGGAGCAAGGCTTTTCCATGGCCAACCGCCGCCGGAGCCGCCGCCACGCACCAGCAATGGTTCGTTTCTCCTCCCCTCCCCTCATGCTAGCTTCTCATCACAAAAGATTGAAGGATCGGGCTCAATTGAGCCCGAATCCACTCGTCGATTTCATGGAAATTGGCTCAAATCAAGCCACCCAGGCTCGCCGGAAAACGCCCCATCCGGCCGCCATGTCGCCGGGAGTCATAGCCCCGACCACCACGAAGGTGGTGGCGGTGGTGGCCGGCCGTGGTGGCCACCAGGTGGCCGGGAAATGGGGGAGGAAATCGGCCCAGCACGGGAGAATCCTAGCCGTTGGCTGGAGGAGGAAGATAAGCCACCGCCGTCGGATATGCTTCAAGATCTGTGCAGATCTAGTTATTCTGTATTTAATTAATTCATAGTTTATGATTTTCTGGCTCTATTATTCAGCCAACTTCAACACTTAATTAAGGCCTCTTAATGGCCGATTTAGAAAAAGTGCCCAATATGAAAGTTGTAGGCCTTGGTCTTAACTTTTATTTGGCCTTAAGTTTAGGTCATTTGGTGACCTACAGCTCCCTAGGGAGCTGTTTTACTAGGACTGGTCCTACACTAGGTCAGTCCATTAGAAAAATTACCTAGGTCAAACCCTTCAAGCTTTGGAGCTGTACTTTTAACCATGGGTTGGTATACCCTAGGGGCACCCACTGCCAAAGGGACAGCCCTTGGTGGACACTTTTGCCTAGGGATTTTGTGGTAGTTAGGATATTTAAATTAAGTTGATTTTTGGAGCACATGATGTCCAAATGACACAAGCTTTGGTGGCATACTCTATTGCACATGAATTTTGCCTAGCTAACATTTCACTCCATTTGGAGTTGATTTGATATGGAAAATTGGAAACCCTAATGAGGGCCTTTAAGGGTCAAATTTGGGTTTAGGTCATTTTGGGGAGTAGAGTGTATTAGCCTCCTCCCATCATGATGATATTTAGGTATGGATATACAAATGCTGGTGTCATACCCTAATGGCCCATTTGGAGCCATTAGGGTGGTGTGACCTAAAACCCTAAGGGTAAACCCTTAAGGGTGCAATGTTGAGATTTGTGAAGGACATAGGACCAAATTTTCAAGCCTTGGCTCAGAACTTTGTAGTTATGTTTGTAAGGGAATAAAATGTCTTAAATAATTTAATGGGAATTTTTAGAGGCTTTTAAGTAATTTTCCTCTTAATAAATGAAATTACCACCCTTTCCTTAATAAAATGAAATGCATGGTCATATGACCATGTATGACCTTGATATGCTATCAGTGGCTGAAATAGGGTGAAATAAGGCTATGGTAATTTTGTCCTGAGTTATGGAAGTGTTATTCCTTGTATAGGAAATTTTAAGTGCTTGCTAGCTTAAGGGAATTTAATTTTGAAAAATGTCAAATCATGGGGCAAAATTGTGATACTTTGTTAACTGTTGTTTTAGGTTAATATATGCCCATGATAATTGTTTGGAAGCTTGTAGATTTATATTTCATGTACCTCATGTAGAAATTGGAATTTACAAGACTTGAGTATTAAATCATTTTAAAATATCAAATCATGGGTCAATGTTATGATACTTGGTTAACTGTAGTTTTAGGTTAATTTATGCCCATGACAACTGTTTAGAAGCTTGTAGAATTATAATTGTTTGGAAGCTTGTAGAAATTGGTAATTGCTACCTTTGGATGTTTAATCATTTTAAAATATCAAATCACATGGTAATGACACAATAAATTGGTAACGGACTCTAGGTACGCATATGAACACTTGGTAATTTTTGTAGAATTTTCAGAAGTGAAATACTATTTTTCCTAATTATAGTGGCATTTTGGTAATTATACAATTATGATGATCTAGTAGGCCAAATGGAATCCTAGGGTCATGATACTCAGCGAACAACCATTATATGGAATTTTGTCTTAGTGATAATTCTCATGTAGTATGAAGAGTCTTTTTGAGGGTAGTTCATTTGTAATTTGACTTAAGGCCTTAACTACTTTAAATTAAAATAAATACCAAATTAATATGGAAAATTATGGAACTTGGACCATACCTTATTAAAGTTCGTAGGAGCCTAGGATAATTATACCAGACCCTGGAGATGAGTTTTTAGAAGGATTCCCTTATGGGGTTGATGGATAGTTCAATTTGGTGGTCTGCGTTTAGTAAAAACAGAATTTTGAGTTTTTGACAATTCAGATCCCTAAGTAGTGGATAGGGGTTATACCCAATCAATAAATGAGTTATAGCACACCATGATTCAAGGAGGGTCAATCCTAGGGTTAGTTGTGAGGTTGTGCTAGAGATAACGTAGGAGGAATGAAGGTACGTCCAACCCAATTGGGTGGGACGGGTGTTCAGCTAAATCACTCTAAGTATATGAAATAATGAGGGTGAACCAAATGTTAATCACCAAATAAAGTAAATGTCTTGAGGAGGATGGTGGGGTTGAGCTCATTGATCTGTAGTACCGCTAGGGGCCCCTTACGGAGTACACCGCGGGAAGTCCAAGATTCACCCTAATTATAACACTAACTAAATGGTAGGCAAGAGTAGCCTAAGTAGATCTGCAATCTAGTATGGATCTCCTCCGAGAATGAGATGGGTTGGATCAGCTTGTGGGTTAGACCCTGAGCCGGAAGCTCGGGTGGACTTGTTAACACCTGTTTCTTATGCAAATAGTGGCGAGTCTTCGGTACTAGGCCAGTCGTGTCACCGACGGTAGTACGTTGACTCAGGTGAGGGTGAGGTTTAGAGGGCCGGTAAGTTTGAGTACTGCGGTCTGGAGGACAATCCCGAATAACCCACCCCGACCTTAAAGTCTGGTGGATTCCAGCAAGAGTACGCAGGAGCTCCGCTGTTGTGTTCTTAGCGTTGAGGCGTACATGAGGTCTAGGCTTGGTAGTGACCATACCCGCCTAGGATGTGGAGTGCCCGATCCACTGCCACCATGAGCCACGACGGTCGGTACCCGAAAGGTTGGCTTCCTTTCAAACAAATTGGGAACTATAAAGGTCTGTGCGCATAGAGTCGTGTGGGTGAGTCATATTGCATAAATTCATTAAAACATCATAAACATAGCATAGCATAACATTCACATTAGCATACCCCCATCATATAAATTAGTATGGGCTCTTTTATATGATGGGTTACATGGACATCTTAACTTATATGTCGTATGGGCGTTCATATAAGTTAAGGTACGAATCTGTGATGGTAGTTTTGATTTACTTACTGCACTGCATTTTCTTTCCATTTACTGTTTACTTCATTGCTCTACTTTACTGCTTTATGCTTGCACTATACTGCTAGCTAGATTTTACTGCTTCACTTATACCTGCTAGAGTAGTGTCATGTCACCACCTTCTTATTTACCCCTTGTTTGTCCTCCGCTTCTTCCTCCCGCTCTGTACCTAGGAGTCGTGGAGTGAGGCGAGGACAAAACGACTTAGTCTTTATGACTAACGGTCGGTGTGACCGCAGGAGTCCGAGGAGACGGAGTTGTCCCGCGCGCAGCAGGACGAGATGGCAGGACCTGAGCAGCAGATGCAACGCACTACCACGACGCCACAGGTTGATGATTAGATAGCTAGTCTTCCGCATTTTTTGAGAGTTTTGATGTAGTCTTCCGCATGTTGTAGTGAGAGAGAGAGATAGTACTTTGTTTTGGATATGTATCGTGCATAAGCCCCTTTTTGCTTGTACTTCTCTTTTGGACTTTCTGTTTTCATTATATATACATATATGATGCTGTGATTGTGGACATGCCTTCTTTTATGTACTTACTTTTTGGCATAATTTACTTATGATCGTAAAGCTGGCAGGGTTGGTGCTGAGCGGTGTTAGTCGACCCGAGTGTCGGTGACACCGCAAGGCAGCGATTCTAGGCAAAGATCCACCTCAACCGTGCGATGCGGGAGAGGTTCAAGTTTTCAAGTACCCGAACGGGTTTTGGAAAAAGAGATCTTACAAATGGTATCACTGAACGAACGATCATAAGAGAACAGTCCACAACGTACTGGGTCACCCCGCTCGAGCTTAGTTTGCGGACAAACTAGGCAGCGGAAGCTATGGTGTGCCCATGTATGGAATCACATAAAACAGTCCAATAACCAATAAGTAAGGCCAAAATTTTTGACTAAATCCCTATCTTTTGTAGGCCCCAGTGAGCACGGAGCCTCATGTCAGCATTCCTTCCCCTCCGACTACCACTACTTTTCAGCAGTCAGAGTTGGGACAGACGTTAGGAGCCATCCTAGAGACCTTCAGGGCCCAGTCCATCCCGGCACCACTGCCAAACCCGGGAGCGAACTGGTTGAGCACCTTTAGAGGTCTTTCCCCACCGACCTACCGAGGGACAGAGGATGCAGTGAAGACTGAGGAGTGGTTGGACACCATTCAGGAGATGCTGGCCGGCATCGGTTGCCCGATCAGCAAGGCAGTATTTTTGGCAGTATCAACTCTTGAGGCACATGCCAAGAGGTGGTGGAAGTCGCTACTGGAGACCACTTTCAGAGATAGGGAGTACTCAGATATCTCTTGGGACGAGTTTAGTACCACATTCCTGGAGCACTTCATATCCAGCACGGACAGGGATGAGCTGGAAGAGAGGTTTCTACGCCTCACTCAGGGGACACACTTGGTGATTGAGTACCAGAGGGAGTTCTCCCATTTATCCAGGTTTGCGAGGTCTCATGCTCCAGATGATCGTGCCCTTGCGAAGAGATTCTACAAGGGACTTCGAGACCCGATGAGGCAGGCACTCTTGTTTGTTTCTGAGGGCAGCCTGACTCAGATCATAGAGACAACGAAGAAGCTAGAGGCAGATCAGATCGGTTGCAGGGTAGAGTGAAGAGGCCAGCTGAGGCCATGTGCCGGGGGGAGAGCAGCAGAGGCTCACATCGGGGCAGAGTTATGAGGCACCGGAGGGGGGGGGACGTCCTCGTCCTCAGATTGCACCAGTACAGCAGCAGCCCCAGCCCTTACTAGCCCCTCAGCCCCTACGTACTTGGGGGCCCCAGAGATTTGATGACCGGGGACGCGCTCCAGTGGTGTGCTTTGAGTGCAACCAGCCAGGTCACGTCAAGGCCCATTGCCCTCGACGATTCCCTCCACCTCCTCCTCCACCACCAGCAGCACCTCCGGCAGCCCCTCCAGCACAGCGGGGCCGAGTCCGAGGACGGGGTAGAGGCAGGGGAAATCACGACAGAGGGAGGCATCTGGAGCAGGCTTACGCCTTGGATCTTGCACAGCCAAGGAACCCGGAGGAGGTTATTGCAGGTAATTTAATGCTTTCAGTACTTTGATTTATTACTACTTAAATTCACCTGCATTTTAACCTTCTAGTTTAGAAAATTAAACAAACAACCCAATTTCCCAGGCATTATAGTGGTGTGTGGCAAGCCCGCCCACACCCTATTCGATACTGGTGCCTCGCATAACTTTGTCTCCGAAGACTTTGTTAAGGACTTGGAGCAGATCCATTATTACACGGGACCCATCAGAAGGGTGCGCCTCCCCAATGGATCAGAGATCGAGACGGCGGCCAAGTGCACCTTGAAAGTGACCATCGACGGCCTAACGCTCGATGCTCCAGCTTCGGTGCTGAAGCTCGTGGACTTCGACCTTATCTTGAGCATGACGTGGCTCGCGGGGAACCACGCCCAGATAGACTGCCAAGCAAAGAGAGTGGTGGTGCGGCGCGGTACCACCTCCGCGACTTTCGAAGGTATTGAGCCGATCTCCCGCTCTTCTCTATCTTCTGTCCAGGTAGTCAAGGCCCACGAGCAGGGTGACGAGGTATATTTGGTGTGCTTCGAGATGGCGGAGGCAGAGGCCTCCTTATCAGACATCCCTATAGTACGGGACTTCTCTGACGTATTCCCGGAGAAGTTGCCCGGACTGCCACCGCATCGGGAGATAGATTTTCCGATTCAGCTGGTGCCGGGAGTGAGGCCCGTGTCTCGGGCACCATACCGCATGGCACCCAAGGAGCTGGCAGAGTTTAGGGTGCAGTTGAGAGAGCTGGTAGATGCTGGTTTCGTCAGGCCGAGCTCTTCACCTTGGGGAGCGCCGGTGTTATTTGTAAAAAAAGAAAGACGGGACGCTCAGATTGTGTATATATTATCGGGAGCTCAACAGACTGACGGTGCGGAACACCTACCCGTTACCAAGGATTGACGAGCTATTCGATCAGTTGCAGGGAGCTCACTGGTTCTCCAAGCTTGACTTGAGATCAGGGTACTATCAGCTACAGATCCGAGAGGAGGACATACCGAAGACAGCCTTCAGTTCCCGGTATGGATTGTATGAGTTCACGGTGATGCCCTTCGGGCTCACTAATGCCCCCTCAGCTTTCATGAGCATGATGAACAGGGTGTTCGAGGCCTTTCTCGACATCTTCGTTATCGTGTTCATCGACGACATTCTAGTTTATTCCAGGACGGAGGAGGAGCATGCTGGGCATCTGGCCCTAGTATTGGGGAACCTGAGAGAACATCAGATGTATGCGAAGTTCTCCAAGTGTCAGTTTTGGCTACGGGAGGTGGCTTTTCTAGGACACATCATCAGTGGAGCAGGTCTGGCAGTGGATCCGGCCAAGGTGCGGGCCGTTCAGGAGTGGCCTCGACTGCAGTCAGCTTTAGATGTGCGGAGCTTCCTAGGGTTGGCAGGATATTATCGGAAGTTTGTGGAAGGGTTCTCCAGGATTGCCCTTCCGCTCACCTCTTTGACCAAGAAGGATGCCACATTCGTCTGGACTCCGCAGTGTGAGGCAGCCTACTTGGAGCTGAAGGGCCGACTCACCTCCTCCCCCATCCTTGCGCTTCCATCTGGGAAGGAAGGATTCCAGGTTTACACAGACGCATCATTCCAGGGGTTGGGAGCAGTGTTGATGCAGCATGGTCACGTGATCGCGTATGCTTCCCGGCAGTTGAAGGTACACGAGAGGAACTATCCAGTGCATGACCTCGAGCTCGGAGCGGTCATTTTCGCCTTGAAGACCTGGAAGCACTATCTTTATGGGGTTCATTGTGAGATCTTCTCAGACCACAAGAACCTCAAGTATATCGATACGCAGAAGGACTTGAACCTACGTCAGCGGAGGTGGTTAGAGTTCTTGTGCGACTACACGTACACATTGCATTACCATCCAGGCAAGGCCAACACCCTAGCGGATGCTTTGAGCAGGAAAGGAGGTGCACCAGGAGCAGAGAGCCGCGTGACGGCTATGGAGTTGATTCGGGCTTTGGAGGATATGCACATCACAGTTGTATCCAGGGCCAACCCCGAGACGTACATGGAGTATCTAGCGTCCTTGAATATTGTCTGCGATATTCGGGACCGCATTCGGGAGGTACAGTTGCAGGACCCTGCCTTGGAGCCAGTATTCAGATCGTTGGTGGACGGCGCGGAAGGGGACTATTCGTTGAGAGATGATCTTATTTATCATCGAGACCGAGTCTACATCCCAGCTGGAAGAGGTATTAGAGAGGAGGTGCTCAGAGAGGCTCATTGCTCCCAATATTCAGTGCATCCAGAGATCACGAAGATGGCAGCAGACCTTCGGAAGGTTGTGTTTTGGCCGGGGATGAAGAGGGATATTATACAGTATGTGACGCACTACGAGGGCTGCCAGCGCGTGAAGGCGGAGTGCAGGAGCCCGGGAGGATTGTTGCAGCCTTTACCAGTACCTGAGTGGAAGTTTGAGGATATATCGATGGACTTTGTGCATGGTCTACCTCGCTCCCGCTCTGGGAATGAATCGATATGGGTGATGGTGGACAGGCTGACGAAGGTAGCTCGGTTTATTTCGGTACAGAAGGGGGGCCCGGTCGGTGACCTTGTAAGGGTGTTTGTAGAGCAGGTAGTCAGATATCACGGGGTACCCAAGATGATAGTTTCATATAGAGACGGACGCTTCACATCGGGGGAGTGGAAGGCGGTTCAGGCTTACTTGGGATCCCGGTTGACATTTAGTATAGCGTTCCATCCTCAGACTGACGGTCAGACTGAGCGCACCAACCGGACTATGGAGGACCTACTGCGTTTGTGCATCCTAGATACGGGCAATCCCTGGGAGAGAATGTTGCCTTTGATAGAGTTTTCCTATAACAACAGTCACCAGGCTAGCATTGGAATGGCAACTTATGCCGCACTGTATGGGAGGAAGTGTCGCACACCACTTTCCTGGATCCAGAACGAGGACCCGAGGTCGTTGGGTTTAGATTAAATTGAGGAGACGGATGTGCAGGTGAGACTGATCAGGGAGCGGATGCTGGAGGCCCAGAGCAGATAGGCGAAGTACTATGATGCGAGGCATCGTATGGTGGAGTTCCAGGTGGGAGAGCGTGTGTTCTTGAAGATTCGTTCTATGCACGGGGTTTCTCGAGTGCGGGGGCACAAGAAGCTCAGTCCTCGGTACGTGGGGCCTTATTTGATCCTGGAGCGGATCGGTCCTTTGGCGTGCAGGCTGGAGCTACCGCCAGAGTTGGAGAACCTGCATGATGTCTTCCACGTCTCTTCACTTCGGAGAGCCCTGCTTCGTCCTGAGCAGCATGTTACATCTACTTCAGGCCCGGTGGCGCCCGATCGGTCAGTACTACTGGAGCCCATCCGGATCGACGATACGGAGGTCCGAGTCCTGCGGCGGAAGAGTGTACCGTTGGTGAAGGTGTTGTGGTCCAACCACGGGCGAGAGGAGCACACATGGGATCCGATGGACCTCATGCAACAACTCTACCCGGAACTCTTCACTTCAGGTACAACCTAAACCTCCTTGCAAATTTCTTTTACCTTATATTGCGTAGAACCCGTAGACCCAATCTTAAATTTCGGGGACGAAATATTTTTTTGTTTATTAGGATTTGTAACATGCCCAATCCTTCTAGACCCTTTGGAAATGTTAGGGCATAGGGGTGAGGTGAGTGACAAAAAGGGCCTTAGGCTAGGGTAGAAATTGCTAAGTGCACACAAAAGCTCAAAAACTAACCTGACCCTAAGCCCCTCAACTAAGTCAATTGACCCTCAATTGTCCAAGTTGACTTCACTTATGATGCCCCAACCACCAAGGGAGACCTATAGGATGTGAAGTGCACTTGGGTGGGACCCAATTGCATGAAATTGACCAAAGTCAACAATAGGTCAACATTAACCAAACTAAGTCAATTAAGGTTCAATTGACCCTCAAATGTTCAAATTGACCTTACCACCACACTCTAAACACATTGAGGAACTCATTGGACCCAAAAGCCCCATCACTTGGTCAACCAGTTGACCAATTGGACCAAAGTCAACTCTAGCTCAATTTAGGTCAAAATCACACCTTAAGGCAAAATTAGCCCAATTGGAGCCCCACCATGGACCAACCAATGTTGGGTGAGGTTAAGGGACCCATGACCCCCAATTGGAGTCAACCCACTCACCATGGTTGACCAAAGTCAACCATGGCCAACCTAGCCCATTAAAAGTGAATTTCAAGCCTAAATTGAAATGAACCCTAACACCAATCAATTAACCAATAAATCATGGACATAAGTCTTGCCCATCTGCCTTAGACTGAACCCTAAACTATGGTGTGATTAATCAATGGAGGGGGGACCAAAAGTTGATCAAAAAGCCAAAAGCAAAAGGCATAAAGCAAAAGCAATCACCTCCTCCTCCACACTCCTCCCCCAATCAGTCTTGGACCCTTCCCTGATTGCTAGGGGTCTGACCTTGACCCAGATGGAAGCAAGGAGGCTGGCAGCTGCAGGAGGGTGGCAGCCATGGGAGAACCGAGGAGGCTCAAGTTCAAAACCAACCAAAGAGCCCTCCTCACTTCATTCCAGCCACACCACTAGCTTCAGGAGGTCGAGAGCAGGCGGGCACAAGCCTTGGAGCTGAGCTTTAGCTGAAGAAACGAGTTCGGGAGCGGGATCGCTGGAGCAAGGCTTTTCCATGGCCAACCGCCGTCGGAGCCGCCGCCACGCACCAGCAATGGTTCGTTTCTCCTCCCCTCCCCTCATGCTAGCTTCTCATCACAAAAGATTGAAGGATCGGGCTCAATTGAGCCCGAATCCACTCGTCGATTTCATGGAAATCGGCTCAAATCAAGCCACCCAGGCTCGCCGGAAAACGCCCCCTCCGGCCGCCATGTCGCCGGGAGTCGTAGCCCCGACCACCACGAAGGTGGTGGCGGTGGTGGCCGGCCGTGGTGGCCACCAGGTGGCCGGGAAATGGGGGAGGAAATCAGCCCAGCACGGGAGAATCCTAGCCGTTGGCTGGAGGAGGAAGATAAGCCACCGCCATCGGATGTGCTTCAAGATCTGTGCAGATTTAGTTATTCTGTATTTAATTAATTCATAGTTTATGATTTTCTGGCTCTATTATTCAGTCAAATTCAACACTTAATTAAGGCCTCTTAATGGCCGATTTAGAAAAAGTGCCCAACATAAAAGTTGTAGACCTTGGTCTTAACTTTCATTTGGCTTTTAGTTTAGGTCATTTGGTGACATACAGCTCCCTAGGGAGCTATTTTACTAGGACTGGTCCTACACTAGGTCAGTCCATTAGAAAAATTACCTAGGTCAAACCCTTCAAGCTTTGGAGCTGTGCTTTTAACCATGGGTTGGTATACCCTAGGGGCACACCCTACCAAAGGGACAGCCCTTGGTGGACACTTTTACCTAGGGATTTTGTGGTAGTTAGGATATTTAACTTAAGTTGATTTTTGGAGCACATGATGTCCAAATGACACTAAACTTTGGTGGCATACTCTATTGCACATGAGCATTGCCTACCTAAAATTTCACTCCATTTGGAGTTGATTTGATATGGAAAATTGGAAACTCTAATGAGGGCCTTTAAGGGTCAAATTTGGGTTTATGTCATTCTGGGGAGTAGAGTGTATTAGCCTCCTCCCATCATGATGATATGCAGGTATGGATATACAAATGTTGTGTCATACCCTAATGGTCCATTTGGAGCCATTAGGGTGGTGTGACCTAAAACCCTAAGGGTAAACCCTTAAGGGTGAAATGTTGAGATTTGTGAAGGACATATGACCAAATGTTCAAACCTTGGCTCAGAACTTTGTAGTTATGTTTGTAAGGGCATAAAATGTCTTAGATAATTTAATGGGAATTTTTAGAGGATATTAAGTAATTTTCCTCTTAATAAATGAAATTACCACCCTTTCCTTAATAAAATGAAATGCATGGTCATATGACCTTGTATGACTTTGATATGTAATCAGTGGCTGAAATAGGGTGAAATAAGGCTATGGTAATTTTGTCCTGAGTTATGGAAGTGTTATTCCTTGTATAGGAAATTTTAAGTGCTTGCTAGCTTAAGAGAATTTAATTTTGAAAAATGTCAAATCATGGGGCAAAATTGTGATACTTGGTTAACTATAGTTTTAGGTTAATATATGCCCATGATAATTGTTTGGAAGCTTGTAGATTTATATTTCATGTACCTCATGTAGAAATTGGAATTTACAAGACTTGAGTATTAAATCATTTTAAAATATCAAATCATGGGTCAATGTTATGATACTTGGTTAACTGTAGTTGTAGGTTAATTTATGCCCATTACAACAGTTTGGAAGCTTGTATTTAGTAAAAATAGAATTTTGAGTTTTTGACAATTCAGATCCTTAAGTAGTGGATAGGGGTTATACCCAATCAGTAAATGAGTTATAGCACACCATGATTCAAGGAGGGTCAATCCTAGAGTTAGTTGTGAGATTGTGCTAGAGATAACGTAGGAGGAATGAAGGTACGTCCAACCCAATTGGGTGGGACGGGTGTTGAGCTAAATCACTCTAAGTATATGAAATAATGTGGGTGAACCAAATGTTAATCACCAACTAAAGTAAATGTCTTAAGGAGGATGGTGGGGTTGAGCCCATTGATTTGTAGTACCGTTAGGGGCCCCTTACGGAGTACACCGCGGGAAGTCCAAGATTCACCCTAATTATAACACTAACTAAATGGTAGGCAAGAGTAGCCTAAGTAGGTCTGCAATCTAGTATGGATCTCCTCCGGGAAGGAGATGGGTTGGATCAGCTTGTGGGTTAGACCCTGAGCCGAAAGCTCGGGTGGACTTGTTAACACTTGTTTCTTATGCAAATAGTGGCGAGTCTTCGGTACTAGGCCAGTCGTGTCACCGACGGTAGTACGTTGACTCAGGTGAGGGTGAGGTTTAGAGGGCCGGTAAGTTTGAGTACCGCGGTCTGGAGGACAATCCCTAATAACCCACCCCGACCTTAAAGTCTGGTGGATTCCAGCAAGAGTACACAGGAGCTCCGTTGTTGTGTTCTTAGCGTTGAGGCGTACATGAGGTCTAGGCTTGGTAGTGACCATACCCGCCTAGGATGTGGAGTGCCCGATCCACTGCCACTGTGAGCCACGACGGTCGGTACCCGAAAGGTTGGCTTCCTTTCAAACAAATTGGGAACTATAAAGGTCTGTGCGCATAGAGTCGTGTGGGCGAGTCACATTGCATAAATTCATTAAAACATCATAACCATAGCATAGCATAACATTCACATTAGCATACCCCCATCATATAAATTAGTATGGGCTCTTTTATATGATGGGTTACCTGGATATCTTAACTTATATGTCGTATGGGCGTTCATATAAGTTAAGGTACGAATCTGTGATGATAGTTTAGATTTACTTACTGCACTGCATTTTCTTTCCATTTAATGTTTACTTAATTGCTCTACTTTACTGCTTTATGCTTGCACTATACTGCTAGCTAGATTTTACTGATTCACTTATACCTGCTAGAGTAGTGTCATGTCACCACCTTCTTATTTACCCCTTGTTTGTCCTCCGCTTCTTCCTCCCGCTCGGTACCTAGGAGTCGTGGAGGGAGGCGAGGACAAAATGACTTAGTCTTTATGACTAACGGTCGGTGTGACCGCAGGAGTCCGAGGAGACGGGGTTGTCCCACGCGCAGCAGGACGAGATGGCAGGACCTGAGCAGCAGATGCAACGCACTACCACGATGCCACAGGTTGATGATTAGATAGCTAGTCTTCCGCATTTTTTGAGAGTTTTGATGTAGTCTTCCTCATGTGTTAGTGAGAGAGAGATAGTACTTTGTTTTGGATATGTATCGGGCATAAGCCCCTTTTTGCTTGTACTTCGCTTTTGGACTTTCTGTTTTCATTATATATACATATATGATGCTGTGATTGTGGACATGCCTTCTTTTATGTACTTACTTTTTGGCATAATTTACTTATGATCGTAAAGCCGGCAGGGTTGGTGCTGAGCGGTGTTAGTCGACCCGAGTGTCGGTGACACCGCAAGGCAGCGATTCTAGGAGAAGATCCACCTCAACCGTGCGATGCGGGAGAGGTTTGAGTTTTCAAGTACCCGAACGGGTTTTGGAAAAAGAGATCTTACACACGACCTCCTTCGCCTTGGGGCAGAGGGGGCTTTCTTGGTCTTCTTCGCCGCCCCCTGCGAGGCGGGCCGGCGTGGAGGAATGGATCGCTTCTTCCCCGACGAGGAGCATGGGACGTCGCGGAAGGCCTCGGCGGCCACACTCGCGAGCGGGCCAGAGGTGAGGGAGGAAGGAGACGCGTGCAGAGGGTTGTGAGGAATTTCACGCTCTCCTGCAAAGATAACTAAGAGCGTTAGCTAATCGAAGGAAAAGGGAATGGGGAGTTTGGCGAGCGCGAGTCAGACCTTCTCCTTGTGGGACAGGCGGCAGCAGGTCCACCCGCTCTCGGAGGAAGGCGACCTCAAAGTTCTTTCCTGTAAGGTATTGGTACAAACTCACGTCATAACCCCCTAGCGAGACAGAAGGGCGGTAAGCTGCCTCATCTCGCTGGGTGGGGGTGAAAGAGATATTGCTGAAAGGACCCTTCACCAGGATGAACTTCTGCGTCCAGTAGTGGGACTTGTTCACCGTCTCGCAGAAGGTGACATGCTGGCTCGCGAAATGAGCCGTCCCGTCCTTGTACGCGCGAAACGAGAACACCTTGCGGAAGACGAGCAGGCTGAACTCGATCTTCTCTGCCCTAAGGTAACTGGCGAACGCGACCACCACGGCGATCGCATTCGGCGTCAGCTGGTTCGGCAGAACGCCGAAGTATTTGAGCACCTAGAAAAGTCGACAGGGGTTAGAGCGTCATTCGCATAGCGAGTCAGAAATATAAGGGTCAAGAAACAAACATACTTGACGCACTTCCGGCCAAAGAGGGAGTCACAGCCCATTCTCGAAGTGAGCGATGGGGATAGCGAGCTCGTAGGGATGCGGGTCGCTGATGGTGTCTCGCTTAGTAGGGCAGCGAGCCACAAACCCGGAGTGGATGTACTGATCGACGGTAGCTTGGTATTCCTCCTTAGTGAGATTGGCGCAGAAGAAAAGGCCCTCAAGGAAGGCCCCGGAGCACTTGGCCCGCCCCTCAGCTTCCGCGTCGCTGACCATGATGTTTTGAAGCTGCGAATCACAAAAGTCGCGAGAGCGAGCTAGGTTTGCGAGAGAGTTAGAAAGAGGAGGAGCGCGAAGGAAGAATAGTGAATGCAGTGGTTGAAAAGAAAAAGGACCGACTATTTATAGAAATAAAAAAGGCGGGAAGAAGTCGAAGCGCCGGTGTCTGCGGGTAGCGAAATCGCGCGGTATTCTTCCGCCTCCAGGGGTCCTATTCACTCCCGGCGAGTCAACACCTTGCCAAACTTCCTCCCGTTAATCGTCGGCGAGCTAGCGCTAGACATTGAAATAAAGCAAAACGCGAGGGCAGGACGCGAGTGCGAGTAATAGAAGCATAAAAATAACCAACGAATGAGCGAGCCAGGCATGGCGAAAGAAAAGATAATAAACATGAAAAAAAGGGCTCGCAAGCGAGTCAAAGTATCATTATTACAGACTTGTAAAATTGTTCGCGACCTCTCTCTACGAAGGGGAGGGGGAAGAAAAATAATAAAATGCAAAGCGAGAGTTCTTAATATCGCAACCACTTCCAGCGACCGCGACCCCGTACACCAGAACGAGGGGGGACTCGCGGGTAGTGATACTCGCCAAGTGACTGGTTCGCCTGGTTCGTCAGCCGCATGTAATCGTCAATCCGAGCAATGTACACCCTGGGGGAGGTCGCGTCGCCATGATCGTTTGGCCGCACCTCGGCGAGGATGCGTGCGTTCGCGTCCTCCATCGCGGCAAATCTTTCCTCATTTGCGAGCCGGTCCAGCCTATTCTGTTTGTGTAGATCCCTCAGCAGGGCGGTATGCTTCTGGAATATCTCGGTGACCCGCCTCTTCATTCGCGCCGGATCACTGGGGTCCCCCAGAAAATATGTGACCTGACTCGGCGAGGGGGGTGGAGATATCTCCAATGCTCCAGACTCCGACTCGGTGAGCGGGGTCATGGAATCACCTGCGAAGTAGAAATCAGCAAGAAGGTGGAAAATGACACTCTATAGCGACAGTCTAACCTAGTGGAGGAATTTGAGTACTGGGTCGCTGGCGAGAGGTGCCTGGCTGGCCTCGGAATGCTTCAACGAAGGCAGTGGTGAAGGCCTTACCCAGAACGGGAGCGAGCGCGGTTCTAGAACCGAGCCCGGGCTCGTCAATCAACGTCCCTCCATGGATGATTTGTCCCAGGAGGTCGAATCCAGGAGTGATGATGGTCTGGTTCGGCGGGGTAGGCGAGTCTGCGGGAGGAGGAACTTGCTCCTCTAGGTCCGCGAGAGGGGATACTGCACAAGGAGTAGGTGTGATTTGGCAAGTCAAGAGATATGAAGGAAGACAAGGTAAATCACTCACCTCGTTGCGAAGGCGAGTCCCGTAGGTCGGCATCCCTCGCATCTACGAGAAGAGCATCAGCCCCGCCCGTAGAAGGGATGAGGGTCTCTGTGATTGGTCTCCGAAAGGCATTCTCACCCAGAGGAGCGTTCTGCGAGTAGGATAAGTAAGGTCGAATGAAGAAGACATTAAATCAGCAAACTTGACGGTAGTACCTGGAAGGCGAGCACGTCATGGGGGGAGTGCGGTGAAAGAGAGGACCCACCCTCGCCGTTCGGACGTCGAACGACCTTTGCCGTTTTGAGGGGGGGGGGGGGTGGAGGCGGAGAACGCCGCGGAGAAGCCCAGGAGGCGATGGAGGCAGCTTTCCCCTTCTGGGCCGCTTGCGAGGCCTTCAGGCGAGCCAACATTTCTTCTTTTTTAGACATCGCGTTGGGGCTCGCGGCGAGTAAGAAAAGGGAGAGAAGAATAAAAAAGTCCGAATGCCGGCCGGGAAGGGTGGTATTTATAGTGGCGGGCATGGGGCCCACCGAAAGATTCTCGCCACATCACCAAGGGATCGACTAATACCAGGGGTTGGATGGTTCTTCGCGAGCCTAAAAAGCCTCACGAAGAGCGGGGATTGTGTACAACCCCGATATTCGCCTAGAGGTGAACGAAGACTAAGGAGTAACCAACAAGCAAAAGTAATATGATTTAGCGAGCCAGAATCTCAATGGCCGCTCACAGGAAGGCGAGCTAGCCACCCGCCGACCGCTGGTGAGGGAGAGGAGGGAGCCAGGGTGCCGCGGTCCGCTTATAGTGATGTTCTAGGCAAACCAGATCCTTTCCGAGTTTTGACGTTCGACGAACTTCCTTCTCAGTTCGACGAACGTTGCGCTTCAAATTGGCGAGCCCGCGTGAAGGCGGGCGAGTCGAGCGCTCCCCGACCGATCGTGAGGAAGGTGGGTGAGCCAGATCCTCGTGATCTGCTCCTGAGTTCGGCGAATTCCGTTCTCCGTTCGACGAAATTCGTCCCGAGTTCGACGAATTTTGTTCTCCGTTCGACGAAATCCGTTCGACGAATTTGCTTCTCAGTTCGACGAACGTCCTGCTTCAGCTCTGACGGCCATCTCAGCGACTATCTCTATCCTGTCTCAGCAGGATAATTCGCAGTAGGATGCGCGAGACCCGACATCGATGGACGTCGCGGGTAAGAGTGCGAGCGGGGTCTTCACAGGCCGCTCGCCCAAGGGGGGGGGGGGGGGGGGGGGGTTAAATCCAACAGATGGAAGGGGTAACAAAGAAGGCAAACCAGAGCTATCAAAGGTCACTCACGGGAAGGGGCGCGAGTCGTGTCCCCGCGAGCCCGAGCCTCAAGGTCAACCCGCAAGAAAGGCAAGAGAGTCGGATTCCTTCTAAGTCTTAGGGTTCGACATGACCCGTCCTGCGTTCGACGAACGCCGAGCATTTTTGAGATCGTCGAACTCAGTTCAGCGTTCTATGAATTCCGTTCTCCGTTCGACGAAGCCCATTCGACGAACTCACCTCTCCGTTCGGCGAAGCCCGTTCGACGAACTCACCTCTCCGTTCGACGAAACCCGTTCGACGAATTCACCTCTCTCGCGAGTGATGCTCTCGTAAACCACTCGTCCATAGACTAAAGAGGTAGAGTTACTCCTCTGCCCCTGGTGGTCTGCAGGTACCCCTCCAAACAACGGAGTTTGGCTATTAGTAGGCCAAATTGGGGTGTGTTTAGTAAAACCAAAAGGCGGAACTACGCTATTGACAGACCATGAGCAAAAAACTATAAATAGACCTTAAAGGGCACCTTGGGAGAGGACTCCAATCTCAGATCTCTGAGCTTCTTCTTCTTCCTTGGTTGCTTTGGTTCAGCTCTCTAGCTCTCCAAGGTGCCCAAGTCTCAGCTTTGGCTTGGGAGGGGAGGCGCTCAACGATCTTCCGGGTTTGTGGTGGGACCTCCTCGCTGCGACTAAGGTCTTAGTCCGTTTCCAAGTCTCCGGTCTGCTCCTTTTAAGGGACTAGTAAGGGCAAGCTTCCCCTCAACTTGTTGAGGGCCCGAACTTCACAAGAGACCGAGAAATCGGTTTCAACAGCATTAATACAACAAAAATGGGAAGTGTCAAGTTATCGGCAAGAAAATTATGCTTACGAGTCTCCTACTACTTCAATAATAGTTTACGACCATCAATTTTCTTCCAGATGTCCTATTAGTCTGGGTAAGAGGTGGTAATAACACTCAATAAGCCAAGCTGTGCATTATAGTGTAAGACTTGAAAATCTACTCTTACATTAAACTCTTCCCATAATCACTTTGTGTGTCCTCATGTCTCTACTAAATCCATAGCTGAGGTCGACTTTTGACTAGGATACGCCACAAAACGTCTTGGTAAGTTAGAATAATGTGGTGTCCTAGTTAGGTGGGCACTAGTTCTAAGGATTAGTGGGCATACTTAATGTGAATCCCACATGGGCACACCACAGCTTCCGATGCATCAATTTGTCCTCAAACTGATTGAGCTAGCAGGGGTGGCCTAGTGGAAGTGCCAGCACACGGGCTAGCCCCCTACATAAGATGCCTATCATGCTGGCTATTCTCACATATCATCATGCCAACCCATCAATAATAGAAAAATAATTGAATCCATAGATTCACAACTAAGTATTGGTGTCCGTTCAAGTACAAAAGGACAGGTAGCTACAAAAGCTCCTGTTAAACATCAGAGTACAAACTTGCCCTAAGGCTACATCTCAAAACACTTGCTCACTTCTGTCACTGACGGTAACGATGTTATCGTAGTCTCTGGCCCTATCGTCCTGACCTGGCTATCCGCCTCCAGCGCAGTGCGCTGCTGCTTCTGGGTGCGCTCCTAAAAAGAGGTGTGTAACAACTGTTAGTCATAAAGACTAAGTGGCTTCACATCCTCTCCCCCGGTGACTCCAAGGCACCGGGCGGAAGGGAACGAAGAGAAGCTGCAATATTAACAGTAGTAGCAAAAGTAGGTGGCAATGAAAGATGTAATCTGAGCAGTATATCAAATGTATAAAATGTACATCTAACAAGTAGTATGGTCAGCGACATAGTATAAGCAAGCAGAGTATATACATAACTGAATTGAACTTAACTTATACAGATGCTAATACAAGCTTATAAGTTAAGGATCCGAACATAAAGTAACCCATCATATAAAGGTTCTCATACAAGTTTATATGATGAGGATCCAATACGGTGCAATGCTATGATCATGAAAGGATGAATGCAATGCAATGATTATGATACGATGACTCACCCATGCATATTTTCTATGTCCGCATAGGCCTGTACTTCCCACTTTTTGAGGGTAGCTAACCCCTCAGGCACCTCGCGTCGTGGCCAGACGGAGACAGTGGAACGGGCTCCTCCACTACTAGGTGGGTATGCACAATACCAGACCTAGGTCTTACGTATGCCTCAACGCTAAGAACACAACAATGGAGCCCCTGCGTACTCTTGCTCGCCAAACTATCTGAGTCTTATGACGTGGAAGGGGTCTTTGGGAAGTGAGCAACAAGAGTCCAACCCAACCGGTCTAGAGTCTAACTGCCAGCTTCTGTCGGTGTCACGACTAGCAAGCTCGTAGCCTGCCACAAGTAATCCTCCAACCAGGATCATTACACCACCATGTGTAAACCATGCACATTCATGTAATTCCCATGCACAACCTGTGCTATCAAGCACCCAAGGACTCAAGAAAGTAGCCTTATTACATTTCTCCTTATACAATCAATGTCGATGCTAATTAGCATCCAAGTCCCCCAACCACCGGGTTCTTAACATTGCCCCATAAGATATGACCATATCTTATAACCCGCATCAAGCCATCAATGCTACCTATACCGAATTGTTATAACTTTTGTGTAGTGGCGTGCGTATAACACGAAAATTACTCTATGAGACCCTGCAGGACTACTTGTGCGTATATAGACATATTTATATCTTACTAAATAAGTAAGCCCAACTTATCATCAATATTCAATTCACGTGCTCAATTCACGACGTGTTTCAACACCCTTGAAGCTATCACTCATATTGAGAGGTTATCACAAATCTAATCATCTGATAGATTATCAAACGATGTGAGCATTTATATAAATATGTTCTCTAAATTCTTCATTCAATTATGCATCGCAATTTCCCATTCAGAATCATAACATTCATCTACGCCTCGCGCAATTGACATGGGAATCCAGGAACTCCTACCACTCCAAAGAGGGAGAACCTGAAGTTCTCTGTTTGCTAACGCCGGCAGTAGCGCTACCACCGAGCATTAGTGATCCAGACGACACACCTTCCTGTCAACATTGGGTGTCGACGGGAAGTTAGCCCTTCAAGTCGACAAGTCGACACGCTAGCGTCGGCGGTAGCGCTACCGCTGGGCGCTAGAATTTCTACCAGCACTCCTTCCCGTCGACATTAAGTGTCGATGGGAAGTTATCCCTTCCCGTAGACAAGTCGACACAGTAGCACTGGCGGTAACGCTACCGCCGGGCGCTAGTGATTCAATCAGCACTCCTTCCCGTCGACATTAAGTATCGACGGGAAGTTATCCCTTCCCGTCGACAAGTCGGCACGCTAGCGTCGGCGGTAGCGCTAACGCTGGACGCTAGTGATTCTATCAGCACTCCTTCCCGTCGACATTAAGTGTCGACGAGAAGTTATCCCTTCCCGTCGACAAGTCGACACGCTCGCGCCGGCTATAAGCGCTACCGCCGGGCATTAACTAATAGAGAACAAATCCTCTGTTAAACACATCCAATTTTCTTCCCGTGAAATCTTAGCTCCAATTAAGATCAATTCTTTCTTCCCTTAGTTGCTGGACTTTCACCACTATTCATGTGTCCCCTTATTAATCCAGTGCAATATTATAATTAAAACTCTCTTTAGCAAGGGACTATTACCATCCTCATCACAAAATATATAATTAAAACCCTTCTTAACATGGGACTATTCATCATAATTCCCCAAACAAGAATTAGGTCATTTCACCTTCTCTCCTCCAATACTCCCTCGTTAGGCCACTGATCTTCACGAAATCAACTTCTTTAACTTTGTATTGAAGAGGGGAGTCGATCGAAGACATACATGTGGCGAACAACGCCCTAGAACGTACGCTCTAGTGTGGCCACTTCCTACGAAACTCCATTAATCTTGCTAAATCAAGCTCTTTTGAGCTCAATGTCTCTCCTAATTAGATCTAAAGATCTAGCACCAAGGGAGGAGGTCGAAAGTCACCTGATTTCTGGCGCCGATCGCGGTTGTCTCCTCGGCGGCATGGCGGCGGTCGGCCGAGGTCAAGTCCTTCTCCAAGCGTGCTCCTTCGAGAACCTTAAGTTAAAACCTTGAGGTGTGAGGAAGAAGATGAAGAAAAGAAGAAGATGAAGAATATGATGAATAGGGCCATCTGATTAGGAGAGTTCAGCCCATTCAGGTTAGGAGAGAAGGAAGAGAGAGAGAGAGATTTGCATTAATGAGCATTAAATGTAACCCAACTTTCCAAGCCTTATGTTGGAAATCCACAACTAGGTGTAGCTGCTTATTGGCTTTTAATTTCCACCATTAACTTAGATTTAGGAAATTTAGGCCACCCACCATGGAAGAAATCACGTGCGCTGATTCTTCCGCTACCGTCGGGCGCTAGCAGAAGCTAACGTTGGCATTAGCTCCCTTCTACCAATCCTTTGCCATTTGCTTTCTAACTACAATGGGTGATGGTTACACCCACTCCTGGAGATCAAGGCACATCCATGGCACCATTAGAACCTCAAGACTCCTACCTATCCCAATCATCTCCAAGTGACTCATGTCACTCAAGGGGTATAGTTCAAATTGGGATGTTACATCCAATCTAGGACTGAGGATGGTGGTGGGACCCGGGGAAATCCGGTACACCGTTAAGGTGCCCTGAGTGCACTTGACATTGGGCCGGTCGTGCCAATGTTTGTGATGATTGGTGTTTAAATGACATATTCTGGCTTTATGTGAATATGCTAATTTGCTTGCAGGGAAGAAGCATTGCCACCCCGAGAAAGGGGTGTGGTCGTTATATATAATTTGGTCAACTATGCTGACTGTTGCATTGTTTGCCACCGCTTGGTGGAGTGTTCTTATGCAGGAGCAGATGAGCCGAGCGGGAAATATTTGACTGAAGCCCTTTTGCACGCAGACCGACAACACATAAAAATAACAAAACACAACACTTGAGCTATGCTGACCGTTGTCGGTCTGCGTGCCGAAGTATACAAAACACTTTATTTGGTTAAACATTATTGATGTAAGGCCTTAAGGCCAAACAATTTGGCATATGTCTTTTCATTCCTGGTTTCCTTTTACTAGTGGACATTCCTTGTTGGGTGATTATTTTAACTCCTTAACTTTTTCCGCTAGAATGCAACTCTGTGTTAGGATGTGTTTTTAGAATAAAAGAATGTAGGGTCTCATTGTGTAACCTTTTTTTCTGTTCGTGTAATATGGCGTGGGGCCCCGGCCGGACCTTCTGTTATATTATTCGTGATGGAGGGGAGGTGTTACACCATTAGAAGCACATATTAGGCGAGAGGTTAGTCACTAGACATGTTAAACGCGGGAGGGGTAGACCAAAAAAGACTTAGAATGTGAAGTATCTAGTTGCCTACCTAAATCACCTAGAGGGTGGTGAATAGGTGATAACTACGTCTTTTGCGGATTAAAAACTTGAGACATAGAAAGCACAGAAAAGCAAATCACAATCACAAACGACACAAGGAATTCTATAGTGGTTCCCCGATCTTGGGTACTCCACTTTCCAGCCTCACCAATCGAGCACCACGGCTAGCCTTGATTACTTCTCAAAATCTCAGATCAAGAAAGATCATACAATCTCGGAGACAGCGCTCCTACACCTCGGAGACAGCTCTCCTACACCTCGGAGACAACTCTCCTACAAACTCGGAGAAAACTCTCCTACAACTCGGAGAAAACTCTCCTACAAGAAATTGAGATAGAGTACAATGATATACTTAACAAAACTTGTACAGATCTGAACTCTTGAGATCTTCTTCCTCCTTGAGTCTTGAAAAACTTTGGCTAGAAGATGAGGAAGAAACAATTGAAATCTCAGATCTGATCTCTAGGATTCGACACGATCCAATAGATTATTGTAGATCATTAGAGCGTTGATCTGTTGAATCTTCTCTTTAGAAGGAATCGATTGATAGAGAGAGAGAAATCGATCCTTCAACAATGGTCGGAGGCAGCATCTTCTTCACGATGATCCGATCGAATAGAAATTAGGAAGACTAGCAATAATTAGGTTAAGATAAGATCGGATATGAGCCTTATATTGCAATCATATGAAACGACAAAGAGTCCTTGAATTAAGGTAAGATTAACCATAAAACCTCTCACACGTGCCGTCAAGTCCGTCACAAGAAAATAAAATCCCGTTAGGAACTGGATTTCAAAGCAGCACTGGAATAAAACAATTTTCTCGAGACAACATGGATTTCTCGAGAAATAGATTTGACTTCTCGAGAAATGAACTTTACTTCTCGAGAAATGGCTGCAATAAATTGAGATAAGGCTGGAAAAAGCTTTCATGAAGTCTTGAAGAAAAATTCTCGAGAACAAAGGGACTTCTCGAGAAATGGCTTTGATTTCTCGAGAGAACATATGACTTCTCTAGAAACAGCTGAGAAAATCTTTCAAAAGAAATCTGAGAAGATTTCTCGAGAATAATTATGACTTCTCGAGAAATGAATTTAACTTCTCGAGAAATAATGGACTTCTCGATAAATTCCTTAGAAACAATAGAATAGAAGTCAGAGAAGGATTTCTCGAAAGCTGAAGAGGACTTCTCGAGAAATTACTTGGATTTCTCGAGAGATACCTTGGATTTCTCAAGAAATACCCTTAGAAGAATTTGACTCTTTTTCTCCTTTCTTCTCTTGGACACCACCAGCTCTTCCAACTTCCAAGCTTCAAGGGTCTTGAAAATGAAGCGTATCCCAATAGAGAGATCACAAATGATTCAACACCATGTTCCACATAATGAGGGATTACATTGCATGAAACTGTGTTTAATGACCCATTGTGATCTGACACTGGCCTACACTTAGCAATAACAACCTGCAAAAACATAGCTAATAGACAACATCAAATACATCAGCAATTCAACTTGGTTCAAGGGTGACTTCTGACAAATCAAGGCTATTGTGGATACAATACCCAACAATCTCCTCATATTTGTAGAAGTCAGAACCCTATGCACTAAGATGAATTGCAACATGATAAAAGATATAAACTACACATCACAGAAGAAAAATAATAATAACAGCATAGACCATCAAAATCAAAAATTATATATATAATCAAGATTGTCTTAAATGAATTAAAGTTCACACAATCTCAAGAGATTTGATAGGTCTAAGATTATATTCTTCAATAGCTGCTCCTCTTCTTCTTTTCCTGTCTCTTGAAATAAGCTTCAGGCTTGGGATAGTACTTTGGAGGTGGAGCTTGAGTATCTGGATTGTTCCTTCCATGGGTTCTGAAATGGATTCTTCTTTTTGTCATGCTCATATCATATTTATGCCATTCATCATGACTGTAATAATCAGCCACTTTCATCACATCTTCATTCACTAGCTTGAAGGTGTCTAGGATGATTATCCTTGAATCAGGACTCCAGGCTTCTACAGCTTCTACTGCAACTCCCTTACCTGAACCTTCAGAACTTCTTACTAGAATAGATCTACTGGCTGATGGACCTTCTCCATATTTCCTCTTCCTTGAGCCTATCACCTTAGACTAAATTTCAGATTGCTCTGCTGGCCAAACCTGGGTGTAGTCAACAGGAGGATCACACTCAAGTTGCCCTTCAGGTCTAGGTGAAAACTGAGGTTGATCAGGATAGATAGCCAGCTAAGGAAATATTTCAATATGCATCCACACAGCAGTCTTTGAAGTGAAAGCATTTACATTTGCAATCTGTTTCTGAACGCCGGCATTCAACTGCTCAAACTGATCAGCCCAACTTCTTTGAAGCTCAGAGACTTGATAATCCAATAACTCTGCCATCTTATCCTCCCCCTTTATGACTTCTACAGTTAGGGTTTGGATGACAGATTCCTTGAACTGACCAATTTCATCTATTATCTTAAATGTGTTAGCTTCTTCCTTTTCTTCAATGGAGTCTTGAGTTTTTCTTACCTTTACAGTTTCTTCAAAAACATTACCCATGCTCTGTACAAAATGATCTATAGCTTTGCCACCTTGAGTGACAAGCTTCTTAAGAGTATCTGTGTTAGCTTGAATCTCAGCAATGCCTCTGCTCATCTCTTTCTCTACAGCAGAGATCCTTGAATGCACATCTTTGAGAGAACTCTCAAATTTCTCTCTTTGCTTATTCAGCATTATCTCTATCTAACCAAGAAGAGACTCTGCATCATGCATAGGAGGTGAAGGAGGTGGAGGAGGTAGAATATCAACCTTGCAGATTTCAGGGATCTTTTGAAGAACAACAAAACTTGCTTTCTTTTGGGTAGAGGATGGTACTTCATCCTCTCCCTCACTGGCATGATCAGAGAGAATAGCTTTACCTTTGTACAGTAATAAATCTGGATCAACATTGTCCTGGTCAAACACACCAAACTCCTTCTCCCCCTCAATATCTGCTGGGGGAGGAGAGTGCCCTTGCACTGAGTCGTGATCATCATCAACAGCAAATTCTAGGTCAGCCCCTGACCCTGCCTGATGCACACTAGGACTGTGCTCTTCATGATAATCTCTTTCAATGTCTGCCACAGTATCTGCCACTATATCTGCCACTGATTCTGTATGCAAAACTTCAGGAATAACAACAGGAGGAGGTGGAATAGTAGATTCAGCATCTGTGGGGGAGGGGATAGCATCTTCAAGAAGAATTTCAGGAACTGATGTAGATGGGACTGTACTCTGAGTTGGAACTGGTTCTTGAGGTTGAACTGGTTGTTGTGGTGGAACTGATTGTTGTGGTGGGACTGATTGAGCACTTGAAGGCTGAGAGGAGGGGAGGGGAGCAGGCTGATTGCCATCATCATTAGAAGTGACAGGCTCCCCCTTGGAATATGCACCTTCATCCTTTGGCTTAGTAATCCTGATGTCCCACCTCTAAATTGTGGAGACATCTAACTTCTTCAAGTGATGGAGAACTTCTCCTTTGGACAAATCAAAAGCTTCTGGGTTAACCTGATTCAGATAAAGAGAGAATTCTTGCAAAGTTCGGAGCAAGAAGGCTTTCTGTAATTTTTGCAAAGTGAAGAGTTGCCCTGTCACATTTCTTCCCACAGACAACTGCTATCATTAAGCAGAAGATATATGCGGAAACATAGCCCAAGCTTCCTGTGTTGCAAAGGGACACTTTAGAAATAGTGTCCACCAGTATCTTACCTACATCATTCATTTTATGTCTTCTAACTATTTTGTCAGCTTTATCTAGACCACCAAATGTCATTGTTCTTGCCCAATCTGCATCTTCAAGATAATCTTCAGAATCCACTACTGGCAATCTCAGAAATTTGGACAGAGACTTTGAGCTGATCTTGATCTTTATGTTGTTCACAGTGGATTTCAACAATTTACCGTCCTTTCGAACTTTGATGTTTATGAAGAACTCTTCCACTTCTCTGAATAGAATTCGGCAAGGTTGCTCCAGAACAAATGTCAAACCTGTTACATCGAAGAGGTAAAAGAGGTTCTAAAATTCGTCTGAAATCAAACTGAGGCCTGCACGCACTAGCTCACTGTCAACGCCGATCTTAGGTCTTGGAAGAGGCGCCATCAATCGAGGAGAAATATTGAACTGTCGAGAGAGGAATCGCAAACTGTCAAGAGAGACGGGAGTGTCGCGAGAGGCTTAGGGTTTCTCGGAGAGAGAGAGGGCGTGAACTTTAATTCTTTCGAGACATTGTATTTATATATATTCTTTGATTTGACGGATAAAAGAAAAGAAATAAAATTTAAATATTAAACTGCGCGTACCTGACCTTTCTAATTCTCGAGAATGAACAGTTGATGTCGGAAAATAAAGTGATATTTCTCGAGAGGTAGAATTGATTTCTCGAGAAATCATAAGTCATTTCTCGAGACGTATGTTATTTCTCGAGAAATTGTCGTGTCATCACTTAAAATTCTTGATGTCAAAGTTAATGAGTATTTCTCGAGAAGTAATGATCATTCTCGAGAAATTGAAGAATTTTCTCGAGAAATCTGTTGAAGAGTTTCTTTGAAGTCAATACTCGAGGGATTTACCCATTTCTCGTGATATAAAAACGAGTTCTCGAGATATAAGAGGTCATTTCTAGAGAGGAACTTTATTTCTCGAGAAATATAGTTCATTTTTCGAAAAGTGCTTGAATTCCCTTCTTAAGTCCTTTTCTCGAGAGAAAAACTGTATTTCTCGAGAAGTATGCTTATTTCTCGAGAATTCTCAGAGATAACATGAACTTTCATTGAGATTTTCAGATCTTTGATTTCTTGAGAGATTAAAAAGTTGAAGATCTTCCTGGCTTCATTTATGACTCTATTAGGGTTCCATGTTGAGCATTCCCAGTTCTGTCTTGAAGAAAGAGAACTTGGTCTCATCCAGTGGCTTCGTGAAAATATCTGCAACTTGTTTATTCGTTCGGACATAACATAGGTTGATGTCACCATTCTCCACGTGCTCCCAGGTGAAATGATATCTTAATACAATATGCTTTGGCCGGCTGTGAGAAACTAGATTATTAGCAATTGCAATAGCACTGGAGGAGTCGCAAAACATTGGGATGTCCTTGAACTTCAAGTTATAATCTTCAAGTTGATTCCTTATAAAGAGAAGTCGTGCGCAACAACTGCCTGCAGAAATGTATTCTGACTCGGCGGTTGATATTGCAACACAATTCTGCTTCTTGCAACTCCAAGAAATAAGCCTTCTTCCAAGGAATTGGCAAGTCCCGGAAGTGCTTTTTCTATCGTCTTTGCTACCTGCAAAATCCGCATCTGAAAAACCAATTAGTTCGCTATCATTACTTCTTGGGTACCATAAGCCAAGATTTGGTGTACCCTTAAGGTATCTTAAAATCCTCTTTGCAGCGGTATAGTGAGATTCCTTAGAGTTCACCTGATATCTAACACATACACATATAGAGAACATTATGTCAGGCCTACTAGCAGTAAGGTAGAGCAGAGAGCCAATTATGCTTCTGTACTTGGTTTCATCGAAAGGTTTCCCTTTCTCATCCTTGTCCAGAGACATAGCTGAACTCATTGGAGTCCTCATAGAGGATGCACTCTCCATTCCAAATTTCTTTATCAACTCCTTGGTGAACCTTGTCTGAGAGATGAAAATTCCATCTTCATATTGCTTCACTTGGAGTCCTAAGAAATAATTCAGCTTCCCATACTGCTCATTTCAAACTTCCCTTGCATAAGTTTGGAGAACTTCTTGCAGAGGTTGTTGTTGGTAGAGCCAAAAATAATATCATCGACATAGATTTGCACTAGCAAAATCTTGCCTTTAACTTCCTTAAGAAATAATGTCTTATCTATCTTTCCTCTTGTTAATTTATTCTCAAGAAGAAAGTTAGACAGTGTCTCATACCAAACTCGAGGAGCTTGTTTCAAACCATATAAAGTTTTTTACAATAAATAAACATATTCAGGGTGATCAGGATCAACAAAACCTGGGGGTTGTTCAACGTATACTTCTTCTTTTATATTACCGTTGAGAAATGCTGACTTGACGTCCATTTGGTATACGGTGAATCCCTTGGATGCAGCATAAGCTAGGAACAACTTGATCGCTTCGAGCCTTTCTACCGGAGCATAAGTCTGATCGAAGTCGATCCCTTCTTCCTGTCTGTATCCTTTAGCTACAAGCCTGGCTTTATTTTTTATTATTGTTCCATCTTCATCTAGTTTGTTGCTGTATACCCATTTTGTTCCAATGATATTCTTATCTTTGGGTTTTGGAACAAGAGTCCACACTTTGCACCGCTTAAATTTATTTAGTTCTTCTTCCATTGAAATTATCCAATGGGGTCTTCATTTGCTTCTTGGAATTTCTTTTGTTCAACCTGCGAAAGGAAGCTTAAATGCAAATTTTCATTAGTAGTACCTCTTCTTATTCTTATGTCGACTTGAGGATCTCCTATGATCTGATCAATCGGATGATCCCTCATATGTATGAATTCCAGATTCCTTGCATCAAGTGGACCACCAGGAACTTCTTCTACTACTGTATTGTCTTCCTCCACTTGTACTAACTCTTCATCTTGGTGATCTTCCTCTTCAGTTGAAGTTGGGGGAGAGATCTTGATGAAGTTTTGAGCATTTTCCTTACTTGGCTCATCCAAGATTAAGTCTTGCAACTTTGAACCTGCATCTTCAACAGAAGCACTAGAAGAGCTATTTTGTAGCATGCTCATCTCATCAAATACAACGTTAATGGATTCTTCTACAACCAGGGTTTTCTTATTAAAAACTCTATAAGCTCTACTATGGCTACTATAGCCTACGAAAATACCATCAAAGCTCTTTTCACTAAACATGGTTTTGTAATGCTTTCCATTATTAAGTACAAAACATTTACTGCCAAAGATTCTAAAATAAGAGATGGTTGGTCTCTTGCCTTTTAGTATTTCATAGGGAGTTTTTTCATGGTTTTTATTTATGAGTGATATGTTTTACACGTGGCAAGCAGTGTTGACGGCTTCAGCCCAGAAGTATTTCGGAAGTGAAGAATCGCTCAACATTGTTCTGCAAGCCTCAATGAGTGTTCTATTTCTTCTCTCAGCTACCCATTTTGTTGTGGAGTTCGAGGAGAGGAAAACTCATGAAAGATACCAAGGCTTTCACAGAAGTCTGTCATGGCCCCAGATTCAAATTTCCATGGTCACTTCTGATTTTGACCATTGAACAATCAAATTCATTCTGGATTTGCTTGACAAATTTGGTGAAAGTATCAAAGGTATCTAACTTGTGTTTAAGAAAGAATACTCATGCAAAACGTGAGTAATCATCTACAATAACCAATGTGTAAGACTTACCTCCTAAACTTCTAGTTTGCAAAGGACCAAATAAGTCCATATGTATCAGGTGTAAGCACCTGGTAGAGTCTTTTCCAATAATGCTTTTAAAGTTAGCTCGTGTTTGCTTGCCTTTTACACATGCATGACAAGGTCTATCTTTAATGCACTTAACATTCGGTGCATCACGCACTAAGTTTTGAGAAAATAATTTATTTATATTTTTGAAATTAATATGTGCTAATCTCTTGTGCCATTGGTCAACAAGAGATGCACTATCTTTTGCTAAAAGACACACTGGTTTAGAGGAGGATAAACAAAGAAAGTTTAAACAAAAAATATTTCTACAACGAGTGCCTGATAAAATCGTTTCCGAATTTTCTGCCGACTTTATCAAACACTTATCTTTACGAAAATCAACAATGTATCCTTTATCACAGAGTTGACTTATGTTTATGAGATTATGTTCTAATCCTTCCACATAAGCCACATCGGAGAAGGATACATTGCCATTTGAAATCATACCGTAGCCTTTGGTTATTCCTCTGTCGGATCCGCCAAGAATAACTTTTGGACCGTTCTCAACTGGAATAAAATTCAGCAATAGGCTTCTTGTCCCGATCATGTGTCGAGAACAACCGCTGTCCAAATACCAGATAGGATTTCTGTTGGCCTTTGGACATACCTGCAAAAACAGATTATTTTGCCTTAGGAGCCCAAACAAATTTGGGTCCTTGGTCCCTTGTTAGATGAGCACCACGTTGGATGTTCACATTGCGAGTGGTCTTCCATGTAATGTTAACTTGTGGTCTCTTGAAATTCATCGGATTGAACCAGCAATCTACCGCAAAGTGACCAATCTTGCCTCAACACCAACAATCAAATCTGTTGTACCTTCTCTTTGTATTTTCCTGCTTCCCTTTTTGAACGGAAGGTTTGGCAGGAGCCTTACTTTTTGATGAGGATGCCTAATGAGTACAACACACACAAGGTATAATTGTCTCCTTTGGCTTAGGTGCAGCAGTCTTAACTGTTGGTGCTTTCTTTGCACTAGGGCCATGAGCATAAGGACCATAATCTCTCAGATTTATCTCTTGATAAGGTGTTTTGAATGCACTATCACCGAGGTTTCAAGGACGAGTCCACCCCTTGTAGTCATTGACCGGCTCAAATCTAATTGGTCTAGTCAAATGGCCATAGGATCTCTCCAGATCATAGGCATTTGTGGGAAAGATGACTTTCTTAAATGTTGTCTGATCCAGATGGGCCTTCCCTTTCTCTTCGGCGGTTGCTTTCATAGCATTCTTATCTTTCTTCTTAGCTCGGGAGCTCTTATAAGATTTACTAGGACCAGCCACATGACCTAATCCACTTCCACTTGCTTGAGCGGAGAATCTATCAATAATTGGAAGAACAGTTTTCGGTTGGGAGAACTTTTCAACTAGCTTTTTCTCAGCAGCTAGCTGTTCTTCCAGCTCTTTGATAGTTTTCTCTCTTAGGGCAAGGAGCTCATCTGAGCATTTAATCTTGTCTGTCAAGACTTGGATTTCCTCTCTGAGAGAGGTAAGTCTTGCAGCTTCTTCTCTCAGATTGGATTCCACTTCTTTGAGAGACATGATATCCTTGGCCTGAGTTTTGACGACCTTTCGGCATTTGTCAAAACTTTTAAGCAATTCAGTATATTGGGTCATGAGTTCTGAATCCTCATATGAGGAGTAGTTCTCTTGCTCAACTGAAGCATAATCATATTCGGATAAGATGGTGTGAGGATTTACCTTCCCTTTGTACGGAGGTTCTTCTTCATCATCAGTCATGGCCATAAGCCCGAAGTAGGCTTCTTCTTCACCACTTGACTTATCCGAGTCACTGTCGCTGAGAGTTTTGGACTTCTTAGCGACGAGGCTTATTTCAGTTTTCTTTTTCACATGGGTGGATTTCTTTTCTTCTCTTCTTCCACCTTCTTTCTTCTTGTAAGGGCAATCAACAATCATGTGCCCTAGCTTGTTACAACAATTACAAACAATGTCAGAAGAAATATGTTTGTTCGGTTTAGACTTGTACCTGTCATGGCTACTTGAGCCTTTCCTGTGAAGATCACCATCACGATGAGAATGTCTGTAGTCAGAGGAAGAGGGCTTGTTCTTCATTTGCCTTCTTTTGCTTAGCAGTTTCTTGAACTGACGTGAAATTAGGGAGAATTCCCCATCTGACATTTCTAAGAAGGAGGAGCCGGCTTCTGATTCTTCTTCTTCATCAGTTTCTTGTGCTCTTACTGGTGACACAGTTCTGCTTTTCCTGAAGCTCTCGGCCTTCATAGCTAAGGTCCTTTCCTTGCTTGAGGTCCGATTCCCATCTTCTTCAGTTTAGCGGATGTTCATCTGCAGCTCATGGGATAATAGCTTCCAGAACAGATTCTATGGATCAATATTTGGCAGCTTTCCAAACTCCCTAATGGATACGATCTTGTTATCCCATTCTTTTGTCAGGGATCGCAGGAACTTGTCATTTAGTTCACCGTTTGTAAATTCCCGGCCATAATTTCTTAGGCCGTTAACAATTTAGAAGAACCTTTCATAAGCATCAGCAATGCAATCCTTCTTACTCTGCTTGAAGGCCTCATACTCTTGGTTGAGTAGAGATCTTCTATCGTCCCTTACCTCTTCGGTACCTTCCATGAGAACAATCTAGGATGTCCACATCTCTTTGGCTGATCTGCAGCGGATCAAGTTTTGTAGCATAGAGTCGTCAACTGCACTAGCAATTATGTTCTTCGCTTTTTTGTCCAAGGCTACTATATCGATCTCATCCTTGGTTAGGTCCATCATTTTCCTTGACACCTGAACAGTAGGGTCAATTGTGGAGGCAACCATAGGCACATGAGGGCCTTCTTCCACGACTTGAAAAATTCTCGGATCTGCGGCTTCCATGTAAAATCTGATTCTTTCTTTCCACATGGGGAAATTAGCCTTTGTGCAGATTGACAGCTTCAACAAGGAGGGTTCCTTGCTTCTTTCCATGATTTGCTAGCAACTAGAATGGATGGATTTTGTTCAAGGTGTTAACCTAGAAACGAACAGCGACCCTCTGATACCAATTGAAGTATCTAGTTGCCTACCAAAATCACCTAGAGGGGGGTTAATAGGTGATAACTACGTCTTTTGCGGATTAAAAACTTGAGACATAGAAAGCACAGAAAAGCAAATCACAATCACAGACGACACAAGAAATTTTTATAGTGGTTCCCCGATCTTGGGTACTCCACTTTCCAGACTCACCAATCTAGCACCACGGATAGCCTTGGCTACTTCTCAAAATCTCAAATCAAGAAAGATCCTACAATCTCGGAGACAACGCTCCTACACCTCAGAGACAACTCTCCTACAATCTCGGAGAAAACTCTCCTACAACTCGGAGAAAACTCTCCTACAAGAAATTGAGATAGAGTACAATGATATACTTAACAAAACTTGTACAGATCTGAACTTGTGAGATCTTCTTCCTCCTTGAGTCTTGAAAAACTTTGGCTAGAAGATGAGGAAGAAATGATTGAAATCTCAGATCTGATCTCTAGGATTCGACACAATCCAATAGATTGTTGTAGATCATTAGAGCACTGATCTGACGAATCTTTTCTTTAGAAGGAATCGATTGATTGAGAGAGAGAGAGATTGATCCTTCAACAATGGCCAGAGGCAGCAGCTTCTTCACGATTATCCGATCGAATATAAATTAGGAAGATTAACAAAAATTAGGTTAAGATAAGATCGGATAGGAGCCTTATATAGTAATCATACGAAACGACAAAGAGTCCTTGAATTAAGGTAAGATTAACCTTAAAACCTCTCACACGTGCCGTCAAGTCCGTCAGAAGAAAATTAAATCCCGTTAGGAACCGGATTTCAAAGCAGCACTGGAAGAAAACAATTTTCTCGAGACAACATGGATTTCTCGAGAAATAGATTTGACTTCTCGAGAAATGAACTTTACTTCTCGAGAAATGGCTGCAACAAATCGAGATAAGGCTGGAAAAAGCTTTCATGAAGTCTTGAAGAAAATTTCTCGAGAACAAAGGGACTTCTCGAGAAATGGCTTTGATTTCTCAAGAGAACATATGACTTCTCGAGAAACAGCTGAGAAAAGCTTTCAAAGGAAATCTGAGAAGATTTCACGAGAACAATTATGACTTCTCGAGAAATGAATTTAACTTCTCGAGAAATAATGGACTTCTCGAGAAATTCCTTAGAAACAATAGAATAGAAGTCAGAGAAGGATTTCTCGAAACCTGAAGAGGACTTCTCGAGAAATTACTTGGATTTCTCGAGAGATACCTTGGATTTCTCGAGAAATACCCTTAGAAAAATTTGACTCTTTTTCTCCTTTCTTCTCTTGGACACCACCAGCTCTTCCAACTTCCAAGCTTCAAGGGTCTTGAAAATGAAGTGTATCCCAATAGAGAGATCACACATGAGTCAACACCATGTTCCACACAATGAGGGATTACATTGCATGAAACTGTGTTTAATGACCCATTGTGATCTGACACTGGTCTACACTTAGCAATAACAACCTGCAAAAATATTGCTAATAGACAAGATCAAATACATCAGCAATTCAACTTGGTTCAAGGGTGACTTCTGACAAATCAAGGCTATTGTGGATACAATACCCAACAAAATGAAACTATAAGGAAAGACATGATGCACTTAGGCATTAGTGAGACTATGATTAAAGATAGGGCACAATGGCGACAAATGATCCATATAGCCGACCCCACTATGGTGGGATAAAATCTTGAGTGTTGTTGTTGTAATCGTTTCTACGGTTCCAGTTCAACAAGAACTACTACTAAATTATTCACTATCAGTTCGGTCCAGTTCTATGAGGTTCTGAGTTGGATCTGATTCGATTTCTATTCCTAATAAATCAGTATCACTAAATACTGATGAAATCATAGTTCACGGGAGAGCCGACGCTTATCGGAGCCCGTTCGTGTTTATACTCATAGGAAGAGGGTTAGGATCGTTTTATGAACGATCCGAGCCCGTAGTCACGTTCAAGTCTATGACGAGACATTTCTATGCATTTTCTATATTTCCTGAGTGTTATATATGCATATTTCATGACCAATTTTAGCAATTTTGGTATCCCTCACCCAAATCTGTTATTTACCGCCTCTTCGGACTCTGAATATTCATGTAAGTTCTAATGTGGAATTTATATTGCTTTGTGTTGATTATTTTGATCGAAAGACATACAATATGGGATCTAGATTTGTAAAAATTTGCTTAATTTTAATTCCATTTGAATTTTTTTTCGACGAATGTTTAATTGAACTATCATTTTCTTAACTTTCATTAGAACTTACGTGTAACTCTAACGTTTAATCTATAGTGTGAATATTTGCCTATGTTAGCATAAATTTTAAAATGTATTTTAAATCATTTTAAAAATTGGCTTTCAATCCAATGCACATGCAAGAATTGACATTTGGTTTAATTTCAATATTGTTGTTTGCCGCCTGATGATTTTATATCACAAGAATTGACATTAGTCATTTTTGTTTGTTCGGATTAAAGACATTGACTTTCAAGAATTGGAAGAAAAGAAAAATATAAGAACACACAAAAAATTTTAAAAAAAAAGTGTCAATGTGAATGTAAAGGGAAAACACGGGGAAAGACACGCGACCGAGGGGAAAATGTGTTGTCAGGCGGAAAATGTTCGCCCGGGTGAAAAATGTGCACCCAGGCGGAAAGCATGCCCGGGCTTAAACCACAAACAAAGATTAAAAAACGCGGACCCGGGGGAAAATGCGCGCCAGGGAAAAACACGTGTCGTGGGAAACACGTGTCCGGGAGAAAAACACGCGCCCGAGTGAAAAACGCACGTCCGAACGAAGACGCTCGACAGTGCAAAGTGCATGCCAAGCAAAAATGCATGTCGGGCGAAAAGCGCGCGCACCGGCGAAAAAAGTGCACCCGGTCAAAAAAGCATGTCTATGCAAAAAAGTGTGTGTGTGCACGCCCGACCAAAAATGTGTGATCGGGCAAAAAAATTTGTTGGAAACACATCCTTCGGATTTATCTTACAAATTATGTAAAAGTGATTTCATCATCTAGGATTCATTACTCATGTTGTATAGTGAGTGTGATATGGTCATTAGATGTCCTAGGATGTCACACTCATATTAGGGTGTCAAAGACTAGTCCAAATGAGTACAAAATTCAGTTGAGTTAATTCTGCGTTAACTGGAAGTCGGCGCAGCTTCAACTTAAAGTCGAAGAAACTTCGAATAGAAGTACGGATAACTCAGACTAGTAGTCGATGTATCAGTTGAAGTCAACGCAACGTCAAAATTTATTCTTTTGGATATTTAGGCACCCTTAGAGGGGGGGGGGGGGGGGTGAATAAGGGTTTTTGAAAACTTTAGGATTTTAAGAAATCTTTTGATATTTTATATGAAGTAAATTTAATCAAAAGTAAAGAGCAAGAAATTAATTTTATTGAATAATAAAAGACATGATTATCATTTATAAAATTAATTATAAAAATGGATTTCTATGATGCTAGAAATCAAAGGTGAATATAAAAACTCTTAAGTTTTCTATACCGACTCTTCTCACTAAGAACTGGTTGGCTTTAGCCGGTCTCTCCCCAGATACGACCTCAAGCCGCTCTAGCCTTTCTATCCCCAGAAAGTCCTCGAGCACCCCCTAGATCTAACTCCTAGACCTAGTCGCCAACAACCATGGCGAATTCACCCTAAGCTGCGCGCGGACCTAGTCGCCAACAACCACGACGAATTCCCCCTAAGTCGCACACGGACCTAGTCGCCAACAACCGCGGCGAATTCACAAACGGATCACACAGATAAAAGTGTTACAATATAAAAGACAAATATAAAACTCCCTATGAGGTAATCTGAAGGAGACGAAGAATCGATGAAGATCGTTGAAGTCGAAGTGGGCATTCTTCGCATTGAGTTAGCGTTGATTCAAGCCTCCTTTGATTGCTTCTTTGGAAATTGAATGGGAGATCATATATGGTGTGGAAATACGGCCCTCACAAATAATTCAGAGTGATAAGGGCTCCTTGGCATGTTTGATTGAATGGAACGAATGTCACCTATTTATAGAACAGGAAGCTAACGCCGGTGTTAAGGCTAACGCCAGACGTTGACTCTGTATAGAAATAACTTGATGGCTCGGATCTTCAAAATAGAAAGAAGATTCTGCATCTTTGGAAGCATTCATTTTAGGCAACATTAACGCTGATGTTGAGGCTAACGCCTGGCGTTAAGCCAAATCATTACCAAAATGCTCCTGCAATCACGACAGTTTCCCTTCATGTCATTTTCATCTTGCTGGGAATGAAAGTCAATGTCGGCGTTAAGTCCTAATGTAACACCCCAAATTTTCTTGTTCTGCGAGCTAACGCGGCGTGGTAATGCTACGCTCGGAGTGGGGGGTTGGGCCATTGATTTTAGCCCAATAGGACACTGGTCGTGCGTGATTGTTCGCGCACGACTAGGCGTGTAAGCAAGTCGAGATCGAGTCAAGCTTGGCAAAAATCGCAAACTCGAGCTCGATCTCGAGCTAAATATTTCGAGCTCGAGCTCGTCGAGCTCATCATGCTTTCATCGAGCTCGAGCTCAACTGGCTCGAGCTCGAGTCAAGTTTTTTTCGAGCCAGCTCATCGAGCTCACGAGTCGGCTCGACTCAACTTGCACCCCTACGTACGACCACTGGTTGTGCGCATTGCCCATTTTCCTTCCCGAGCGGTTCGCACGTTCACAGGCTTTCTTCTCGCACGACCACTGGCCGTGTGCCATTGATCGTGCGCTATTTTTGGCTTGCCATTCTGCTACAGGTTGTTCTCGCACGAATAGGAGAAATCCTTTTTGCACGACCACTGATCGTGCGCCACTGATCGTGTGTCATGTTTGTTCTGCTCCGCATTGAAATGTTGAACCGGCGATCAGAGCGGTCAAATCTGAAGGTGTGGTTAGATCTTAGATTTACTCTAGAGGGGGGGGGTGAATAGAGTATTAAAAACTTTTCACTTAATTTTATAGCGGAATTAAAATAGTGATACTTATATGTGTATAGCAGAGTGATTTATAAAAACTAAACAAAACAAAGCACACAGCACAGCACACAGAAAATCACAACACAGAGGACACAAAGATTTTTATAGTAGTTCCCCAATAAACCTGGGTACGTCTACTCTTCTACCACACTTGGTAGGATCCACTAGGTTTTTGATCAGGTGCCCTATCACCAAGGAGTGTTTGTTCAGGTGTCCACAAACCAAGTGAGCTTTTGATCAGGTGCTCTAACCCAACTACAGGTTTTTGTTCAGGTGCCCTGTCACCAAGGGGTTAACTTTTGAAGGGAGTTATAACCTTGTACAAGAGGGGTTAAGAAAGGTTATGAAGTTCTTCTCTGTCAATATTCTGAGAGAAGACTCTAGTGGATTGATGATGATGTAAAGCTCTTCTGTCTGATTGAAAATGTTTGATAGTATATGGCTGGAGCTTTCTCTTGAAAATAGATTTTCCTTTATCTTCCTGATAGCTGATAAATCTGAGAGACAAATGTTTCTCAGATTATTTGTTGCTCTTTTGAAGATCTGTTCTTGCAGCAGAAATACTGAGAGAAGGTGTTGATGTTGTTCTCAGTGAATGGGTGCTGCTTGAGGAAGAAGATGAAGATCTGTAAGACTGTTTGTTCTTTTGCTTCTTCCTGTAACTCTTTCTGTCTTTCTTTTTCCTGTACAGTTATATGTGATATGTTCTGTAATGTTGCTGTCATGAAAACTGTATATAGATACTGTATATCTTCTTCCTTTTCTTTTTAATACTCTCTGACTGGTTTGAAATTCAAATCCCTTGAATTAAGGAATAAAATATTCAGAAGAGATATATCTTGTACTGCAAATCTGATACGCCATTTACCTTTTTCCTTTTCCATGAAAATGTCCTTTTCCAAGAATATGTCAACAGCTATTTTTGAAATAGGAGAATAATAAAAGGAAATATAATATCCTGACTTATCTGGAAGAATAGAGTCGTTGCTGATGAGAGATCTGAGTTCAGAGAATGAAATAAAAATAATCCTTCTGAAGTTCTGAACTGAAATAAGAATTCTTCGATCTCAAGAATTTTCGTCGATCTCAAGATTTTCATCGAACACAATGTTGAGTTCGTCGACCTCAACTGATTCTGGCTGGAAGAGCTGAATTAGTTGAGCTGAGAAGAACTTTCGTTGATCTGAACATCTGATACTTATGCTTTGAACGCAGAGCTGAGTTCGTCGAACGCTGAGAGGAGTTCGTCGAACGGGCAAAATCGTCGACCGCTGAACTGAGCAAAATCGTCGACCGCTGAGACTAAATAAAATCGTCGACCGCTGAGACTGGATGATTTCGTCAACCGCTGAGACTGAATAATTTCGTCGACCGCTAAGCCGCTGAGATGCTAAGACGCTGAGATAGAAGCAAGCCGTTCGTCGAATGCATAGTGTAAGTCGTTCGTCGAACGCAGAGAGCAAGTCATTCGTCGAACGCAGTATGGATTTCGTCAAACACAGAAAACTTGTCTTTTCTTATGTTCTATCAGCCTAAACTCTTGACCCATAGACTATACATTAGGGTCAACTTGATCCTAGTCAGCAGATAGTGATCCTAGCCCAAATCAGTAATAGGGTTGTTCCAACAATCTCCCCCTATTTGGGTTAGGATACTATTTGACAAATTTTGAATAATAAAACAAATAACAAAACAACAGAGCATATATATATGATAGGTTTTAAATATTTCATCAGATATAAAAAATATGATACTCTGAGTTTTGAAAATTTACATTGAAAATAAAACTAATAAAAAGAACCTTTGTCTTTCTCTAAATTCTGACATCTGTATTCTGAATTCTGATATTGTCTTTCTCTGATTTTTTTTTAATTCTGATTAGCTGAGCTTTAGCAATAACTGATACTGAATTTGCTTTGAATCTGTTGCTTCTTCTATATCAAAAACTGTATCGGAATCTGAGCTTGAACATGAAAACTTTATCTGAATTTGCATTAAGCTGGAGCAAACATTGCATCTGAAATTTGCAACATATGTAGCTTCTTCATAAAGCATCTCTCCCTTTCATAAAGAATCTCCCCCTGAGACTGGAGCTTCTTCAGCTTCTCCCCCTACCTAGTTCATAGAACATATCCCCCTGAGCAAAACACTGCATCATATAGAGCTTCTTCATAGAACTTCTCCCCCTGCCTATTTTCAGGAAGGCCTGAAGCTAGGCCCCTTGAAGAAGGGACATTTGATGGAGGTAGGGAAGGATGCAATCTGATTTACAGAAATTTGATCTGATAATGTTGTTGCATTCTTTGTCTTAAGGGTGTGTACCCATTCCTTTATTATCAGCTACTAAGGGTTTGATTCTGACACCAATTGAAAGGTAAGCTTTGATTTTGATACCAATTGAAAGTCCTGGTTTTCTGATATTGAACTTGCAATTTCATTTCCATTCTCTGTCTTGAGAGTGTAAATCCTTTCTTTTATTTCTGCAACTGATAGTTTGATCCCAATTGAAAGTCCTCTAATATCAGTTAAGGTCTCTGATAGTTTGATACCAATTGAATACCAATTGAAAGTGACCTCTGGTATCAGTTGAGGTCTCTGATATCAAAAGAAAAATGAGTTTGATCTTTGAGGTCAATGACTTCTTAAGTTGGTGTTCTTCAAACAGTTGAAGAATATCTTGGAAGAAATGACCTGAATGAGATAGTGATCCTGTACCTGCAAAATGTCTCTGGTAGAGGTGGTGTTCCTCTCCTTACATTAGATGTTCTTGACCCAGACTACTTTAGGTCCTTTTGATTTTCCACAAAATTTTGAAATGAAAGACATTTCAGGCTGATCCTTATAACCTTGTGGATGATATCTCCTTGGAGGAATTATCCACTCAGTGAAATTATTAAGTATGAAGAATAAAAATTCTTTAGATTTTCAGTATGTTTTCCGTTTGACGAACTGGGTTCAGTTCGTCGATCGCCGTTCGACGAAGTGAAGTGCTTTCGTCGAGCGCCATTCGAATAATAACTATACTGAAATTCTAGGTTCAAAGTTCGTCGATCTCCGTTCAACGAAATGAACTTCTTTCGTCGATCTCCGTTCGACGAATTTTGCTGAATTTCTAAATTCTTAACAGCCTTGTTTGAAATGTTTTCATCTATTTCTACAACCTCTTTGCTCTTGGCAGAGATGAACTTTATCAGTGTAAAAAGTATGTTCTTATTAATAAGAGGTGGCTCACTTGATGATGCACCCAAGCCTAGTTTGCCACTTAATCTGGCATTTACTGTGCTTGTGATGTCCATCAGTTTGACGCTTCTCCCATTTAAGGATTCTTCAAATTTCTTTGCCTCAGATAGTTTGTTCTCAATGAGAATAATATGTTCTCTGGAGGCAGCCAAATCTTTCTTAAGATTAGCATTTTCTACACTTAATTGGTTCATTTCAGCCAACTTATTTCTGAGAGAGATTATTTCCTTCTCAGATTTGATTAAGTCTAAGCAAAGAACTTTGAATTCATCTTTGAATTCAATTGAATTGAAATCAAAATTTGATATTACCTGATCACTGTCATTGTCAGCTTCTGATTCTGATTCTACTGAATTATGTCCTGAGGCATGATAGCCATCATGCAGAAGCTTCTCTCTTCTTCATTATCTTCATCATCAGAAGAGCTGGATGAAGATGCATGTTCTGATTCACTGCTTGAGTCATAGACAACCACATTAAGCATTGGTCTTTTTTCTTTGATTCTTCTTCATCATCATAAGAACTGGATGAAGACTCTGACTCAGTTTCAGTTACAAATCCTCTTCCCTTGTGTTTGTGTTTGTGGTAGGAGGACTTGCTGGAGTGCCTTCTTTCTTCTTTGTCCTTTCTCTTTTCCTTCTTCTGATTCTCTGGACACTCTGGCAGAAAGTGTCCAGGTTTCCTGCAACCAAAACAGATAATTTCTTTAGAATTTGATTTATCATACCTTGGTTTTTCTATTGATCTGGAATCCTTCTTTCTGAAATCCTTTCTAGTCATTTTATAGAATCTCTTGGCTAGTAAGCTCATGAACTCCATATCTCCTGAAGCTTTTTCTTCTTCTTCAGTAGCTTGGAAAGCTATACTTTTCTCCTTCTTAGATGCTGGAGATGAAGTAGATTTCTTAGCTTCTCTGGATTTGATAAGCTGCTCATAGGATTTGAGTTTGCCTAACAAGGTCTCAGTTGAGATCTCATTAAGGCTTCTGGCTTCCTTGATTGGCTAGATCCTAGAGTCTCATGTGCTGGGGAAGCACATAAGGATCTTATCATTGATCTCAGTGATGGAGATCACTTTGTCCAAGGTCTTCAGCTCATTGATTATGAAGCTGAGCCTGTTGTACATATCAGCTACACTTTCATTTTTTCCCTTCTTGAAGTTCTCATATTGAGAGATAAGGTGAGATCTTTTGTACTTTCTTTCATCTGCTGATCCTTCAACCATATTGTTGAGTGAGATCCAGATCTCCCTGGATGAAGTGCATTCCACCACTTTTTGGAAAATGTCATCAGACATTGTTTGTGCCAATATGTTCATGGCTTTGGCATCTGCACTTCTCTGCTTCTTCTGTGCATCTGTCCATTCAGGTGGTGGAATAGCATTGTTGTTAGTTGTGGTTTCAGCACTAGTTGTTGTTGTAGGAGGAGGAGGTCCTGTCAAAATAACATTAAAGATTTCCTCATCAATAGAATTCATGTACAATCTAATTCTTGCCTTCCATAGTGCAAACTTACTTAGATTGCACATAGGAGGTCTTGTGCTAGAATATTCTTTGTTCTGTGCCATGAGTTTTTAAAAAAATAAAACTCTAAAATAAATTAAGATCTAATTGATCTTTATGATTCAGGTGTTAGCCTGTAAATAAAAATCAACTACCCTCTGATACCAATTGAAAGTGCAATTGATATCAGTTGAAAGTGATTGATATAATCAACCACGCTTTGATACCAATTGAAGGTGAGGTTAGATCTTAGATTTACTCTAGAGGGGGGGTAAATAGAGTATTAAAAACTTTTCACTTAATTTTATAGCGGAATTAAAATAGTGATACGTATATGTATATAGCAGAGTGATTTATAAAAACTAAACAAAACAAAGCACACAGCACAGCACACAAAAAATCACAATACAGAGGACACAAGGATTTGTATAGTAGTTCCCCAATAAACCTGGGTACGTCTACTCTTCTACCACACTTGGTAGGATCTACTAGGTTTTTGATCAGGTGCCCTATCACCAAGGGGTTTTTGTTCAGGTGTCCACACACCAAGTGAGCTTTTGATCAGGTGCTCTAACCCAACTGCAGGTTTTTGTTCAGGTGCCCTGTCACCAAGGGGTTAACTTTTGAAAAGAGTTATAACCCTGTACAAGAGGGGATAAGAAAGGTTATGAAGTTCTTCTCTGTCAATATTCTAAGAGAAGACTCTAGTGGATTGATGATGATGTAAAGCTCCTCTGTCTGATTGAAAATGTTTGACAGTATATGGCTGGAGCTTTCTCTTGAAAATAGATTTTCCTTTATCTTCCTGATAGCTGATAAATCTGAGAGACAAATGTTTCTCAGATTATTTGTTGCTCTTTTTAAGATCTGATCTTGCAGCAGAAATACTGAGAGAAGGTGTTGATGTTGTTCTCAGTGAATGGGTGTTGCTTGCGGAAGAAGATGAAGATCTGTAAGACTGTTTGTTCTTTTGCTTCTTCATGTAACTCTTTCTGTCTTTCTTTTTTCTGTACAGCTATATGTGATATGTTATGTAATGTTATTGTCGTGAAAGTTGTGCGTAGATACTGTATATCTTCTTCCTTTTCTTTTTAATACTCTCTGACTGATTTGAAATTCAAATCCCTTGAATTAAGGAATAAAATATTCAGAAGAGATATATCATGTACTGCAAATCTGATACGTCGTTTACCTTTTTCCTTTTCCATGAAAATGTCCTTTTCCAAGAATATGTCAACGGCTATTTTCGAAATAGGAGAATAATAAAAGGAAATATAATATCCTGACTTATCTGGAAGAATAGAGCCGTTGATGATGAGAGATTTGAGATCAGAGAATGAAATAAAAATAATCCTTCTGAAGTTCTGAACTGAAATACGAATTCGTCGATCTCAAGAATTTTCGTCGATCTAAAGATTTTCGTCGAACACCATGTTAAGTTTGTCGACCTCAACTAAATCTGGCAGGAAGAGTTGAATTAGGTTAGCTGAGAAGAACTTTTGTCGATCTGAACATCTGATACTTATGCTTCGAACGCAGAGCTGAGTTCGTCGAACGCTGAGAGGAGTTTGTCGAACGGGCAAATTCGTCGACCGCTGAACTGAGCAAAATCGTCGACCGCTGAGACTGAATAAAATCATCGACCGCTGATACTGGATGATTTCGTCGACCGCTGAGACTGAATAATATCGTGGACCGCTGAGCCGCTAAGACGCTGAGATAGAAGCAAGCCGTTCGTCGAACGCAGAGTGTAAGCCGTTCGTCAAATGCAGAGAGCAAGCCATTCGTCGAACGCAGCATGGAGTTCGTTGAACACAGAAAACTTGTCTTTTCTTAAGTTTTATCAGCCTAAACTCTTGACCCATAGATTATACATTGGGGTCAACTTGATCCTAGTCAGCAGATAGTGATCCTATTCCAAATCAGTAATAGGGTTGTTCCAACAAAATCCATTAGATCTTGATCCAACGACTGAGAGAGATTGCTGGAAATTATTAGGTCTTGGCCTAAGACCATTTCCCCTCATAACTTTAAGTCTTTTCTCTCTCCCAAGCTTGAGAAGGAAGAGAGGCAAGGAGGAAGAAGAAGCTCTTTCGGCCATTAACGGGGCTCTGAAGCTCCGAATCGCGAAACGTTTCCACATATATAGAGAGCAGCCCGATGCAGTTCTTCCTATCCGATTGGAATCTCAGATATATGGCGCCGAAGAAAGCTCCAAGAGTAACGATCCTTACTCCCGGTCTTAGGATGTGTTTTTGTTCTCTCATTCCTTTTTCTATACTAGCATAAGGTATCCCTTTCACCAAATGGGTAAATTGTAGGATTTCCTTAAGTTCTTCGAAACTCCGGGTTGATTGTGTCCGTCCCCGGCATATTGCATGTAGAAATCTGATAGACGTACGGATTTAGGCATTGTGTGTGAAGCCTATTCATGGTCGTGAGCCCAGATCGGTGATGCTTGAATTGTGACGTTGCATTTAGGTTAAGCTTAGAATGCTTGCCGGATAATGACTCCGTGAGAGTTGTCATTTCATTACAGGACTTGTGCGTTAGATGTCTTTCGGAGATCCTAACGGAAGCCCCATGCTTGGAAAGTGGTGGAAGGAAAACCTTCACCACGAGATTTGAAGTGGAGCGGTCTTGTACCTCCTTCTGTTGTTTTGTGGGCGAAGCCTAAGTTCCCCTGGGAGGGATTAGGTGCGTAGCCATCGTTTTGTTGTAACAAACATAATTAACCACATAAGCGGAATACAAGGCTTCGGCCTTGGCAGCTCAGGAAGCCGTTTGGCTCAGGAGGTTGGTGGAGGACGTTCATGAGGAGGTTCGAGGTCCCACTATGCTACGCGGGGACAATGAGAGTGCTCTCAAACTGGTTAATAATCCAGTCTGTCACGCGAGGACCAAGCATATTAAGATTGAGCACCATTTCATTCGTGAAAAGGTGTTGGGAGGATCTCTTATGGTCGAGCATGTTCAGAGTGCGGACAATGTTGCAGTCATCTTCACAAAGCCGCTGGCGAAGGGACCGTTTACTCGGTTGCGGAGTTTACTCGGGCTAGTTTCCACTTCCCACTTCAAGGGGGAGTGTTGAAATTGTTGAAGTGAAGTGGAAGTGACCGGGCGGTCTGATTTTGGGTGACCGCAGAGACCGCGCGGTCTGTGTTGGTATTCTACCGGTCTGGCTCTGCCGGTCTCTTCTGGCGGTCTGCTGATTGACCGGTTTGTTCCTAGTTGTTCCGGTCTCATCCCGGGTTGTTCTGTTTGGGTTGTCTATCTCTTTTGTAGAAGACCGTGCGGTCTGTTTTATGTAACCGCTATGACTAGGCGGTTTGTGCTTGGCAATCTGGCGACTTGTCTGAAGTCGGCCAGATGGTTCTTGGTTTGCTCCTGGTGATCTAAGGAAGGAGCATTCTTGTGCCCGCGCGGTTTGTGCGCAGTCTCGTGTTCGCGCGACTTGTGTGCGATCTGTCTGCTGATCTGCGGTCTTGGACGGGAGGTTGTCCAAGTTGTGTGATCGTGCGGTCTGCCCTTGTGATACTGCTGGCGATCTGGCGGGTGGTGATTGTATCCCTCTTGTGGCGGTGATGACATCCGTCTTGTCGCCTATAAATAGGGGTGCATGGCCCGTCATTCATAAAGAGAACTGGAAGAACTAGAGCCTGGTTAATTCGTGCGGTCTCAACTTTAGGGAGGGCGGTCTCGGAAACGAGTTGACTGTTTGTTGTGTTCGCAGGTTTGCGGTCAGCAGGTTGCGGTCTCCTTCCTTGGTGATTTCCAGTGGCTTGAATAAACAGTTCGGCAGTGGCTTGTCTGCGAACTAGTTTATGTTGTTCTTGTGCTGTTTGCAGCGAGCTCAGCGATCAGGCGACCTTCAACGGTCAGGCGATCTGAGTTGCGGTGTGGCAACAGCCTCTGTTCTTCGTTCAGTTCAATAAGCTCCAGTTCGTGCGGTCTGAGGTGGCGGTCTGGCAGTACAGGTCAAGCCGGGTGTTCTATATTGCGGTCTTGCCTGTCTTCTGTTCGCGCGGTCTCAGGACAAGCCGGGCGATCTCTGGAGTCGAGCGGTCTGTGCGGTCTCTGCTTATCAAGACTGCCAGTTTTGCTTTTTGGTGTTTTGTTCTTCTCTTCTCCGTGATTCTTATGAATCATGTCTCGCCATGTATACCTCGCACTGTGAATGAAGTTTGTGATTCAATAAAGTTTCTTGTGTTGCTGTGTGGCATTGTGGTTGTTTGGCTATAACTCAGTTGATGCAACTCCTGCTTACTCCTAAACGATTCAAATCAAAAAATTTAACAGACAGTTCTAAAAGATGTTTTAAATCAAATGCTTTCGCTTACGCTTTATGTACTCTCGTGTAGTTGTAGTTCTTTTTCTATTTATCACCTTATAATGCCTAGCTAGTGTGTATAGTATGGCATGGGGTCCCGACCAGACCTACTGTTATATTATTTCTACTAGCAGGATGTTACAATTTGGTATCGAATTTTAGGAATCGATCCATAGTTTAGCGAATTCAAGGCCGAATTCCTTTTAAGGGGGTGGAGTGCACGTGATATGCATTCACCTAAAACGATAAAAACTAATAAGAATGTCCACTTATAAATGAAAAAACATGCTTGTTTGCGGAACCTGAGCGTTCCTTAATTGTTATTGTACTATGTTTTCGGTCACTAAATTGTGTGTTGCACGATTATAGATGACTAGGAGTGGTGCGGGGTAGTCTCAACCCCGTAACACTACTGAAATTAGTGTGTCCGCTGAGGTACCAATGACCACTCCTTCTGCTGAGATGGTTAGATTACTCGAGCGGTCTTCGCAATGATCAATAATCAGACTGGGCGGCTTGCACAACCTACTACCCCTACTCCCGATGTGGCCCCGGCGCCTGTGGCTGCAGTGGAGCCGAGAACGGAACCTGCAGTAGAGCTCAGGGTGGAACATAGAGTTGAACAGGTAGCTGTGGGAAGTGCGTATGACCAGCTGTTGAAGCACTTTCTGAGTTGGATATGAAGAGAGTGCAGGCAAAAGGTCCCTTGCAAAGAAGATTGAATTCCTTGTACTAGCTTCTCAATCCAAATATGAGTTCAGGAGGAACAAAAGGAAGTTCAAGCATGCAGAACCAACTCGCTCTAACGTGTCAGGAGGTACGACTGTGCATGGTCCTATTACATGTTTCACTTGCGGAAAGGTGGGACACAAAGCACGTGTGTGTCGAAGTGGTCCCCCGAGACCGAAAAACTGAGTGATGGACTATGCTCGTGATGCGGGTCATGCGGAAAAGGGCAAAGCTGCGGAGTCTTCTTTTTCCCAGCACATTCCGACCCAGCCGAGAGTTTACTCGCTTGGCTAGTAAGAAGCTATCCGACAAACTGATGTCGTTACAGGTATAAATTAGAAGTTAGCTGTTACAGACATATGTGATTTATACCTTGTGCGACTTTATGTTTGTTTTATGTGCATTTAGGCTTTGTCCTAATTTTCTACTATCCTGCGAGAGCTCTTTTCGATATGGGAGCATCACACTCCTTTCTGTCCAAGGACTTTGTGGTGCAAATCGGAGTGTCGTCTACCTTGGTAGAAGATAGATTGGAGGTAGTGTTGTCCAATGGATATAGAATGAGCGAGGATAGGAAGAGCAATGTATAGGTGCGGATCAGAAATTAGGATTTCAACTTGGAAGCGTCGTTATTGCCGCTAGCTGAATTCGACGTGATCTTTGGCATGGACTGGCTCTCGGAGCAGCGGGCATGCATAGATTGTAATTCGAAGGAGATTACTTTAGGGAAGATCACTGGATATGAAACCACATTTGTGGGTATGTTAGGAGCGAGCAAGATGCTGATGTCTTCTCTCCAGTTGGTTAAGGCGGTGAGAAAGGGAGCGGAGCTGTTCTTCACCTTGTTGGAGGCTTCGATGCCTAAGCCCAGTATAGGTGATGTCCCGATAGTGGCAGAGTACGCTGACGTGTTCCCTGACGAACTCCATGGGGATCCACCTCAGCGGGAGATCGATTTTTGTATTGAGTTGGTGCCAGGTGCCAAAACTGTGTCACGCTAACCATCCCGGATAGCGCCAAAGGAATTGGCAGAACTGAAGGTTCAATTACAAGAGCTGCTAGATCAAGGCTATGTACGTCCAAGTTCGTCACCTTGGAGTGCACCGGTCCTCTTTGTGAAAAAGAAGGACGGGAGCTTGCGTCTATGTATAGATTATCGAGAGCTGAATAAGCTGACCGAGAAGAACCGTTATCCGATTCCAAGAATCGACGACTTTTTTGACCAACTGGTTGATTCAAGCCTCCTTTGATTGCTTCTTTTGAAATTGAATGGGAGATCATTTATGGTGTGGAAATACGGCCCTCACAAATAATTCAGAGTTCTGTAGGCTCCTTGGCATGTTGGATTGAATGGAACGAATTTCACATATTTATAAAACAGGAAGCTAACGCCAGACGTTGACTCTATATAGAAATAACTTGATGGCTCAGATCTTCAAAATAGGAAGAAGATTCTGCATCTTTGGAAATATTCATTCTAGGCAACCTTAACACTGACGTTGTGTCTAACGCCTGCCGTTAAGCCAAATCATTACCAAAATGCTCCTGCAATCACGACAGCTTCCCTTCATGTCATTTTCATCTTGGTGGGAACGAAAGTCAATGTCGGCTCTAAGTCCTAATGTAACACCCCAAATTTTCTTGTTATGCGAGCTAATGCGGCGTGGTAATGCTACGCTCGGAGTGGGGGGGTTGGGCTATTGATTTTAGCCGAATAGGCCACTGGTCGTGCATGATTGTTCGCGCATGATCAGGCGCACGACTAGGCGTGTAAACGAGTCGAGCTCGAGTTGAGCGGCAAAAATCCCAAACTCGAGCTCGATCTCGAGCTAAATATTTCGAGCTCGAGCTCGTCGAGCTCATCATGCTTGGCTCGAGCTCTAGCTTGAGACCAGTATAATGAGCTCGAGCTAGAGCTTTCAAGCTCGCGAGCTCGAGTCGAGCTCGAGCTGCTCGCGAGCTTTTGACTCATGAGCCTATTTTTTTATTTTTATTTATATTTTTTTTAAATACCCAAAAAAAACTCGCGAGCTCATGAACAAGATCAATCGAGCTCGAGCTAGAGCTCAAAATCGAGCTCGAGCTCGTCGAGCTTGAGCTCAACTGGCTCGAGCTCGAGTCGAGCTTTTTTCGAGCCGGCTCATCGAGCTCACGAGCCTGCTCGACTCAACTTGCACCCCTATGCACGACCACTGGTTGTGCGCAATGCCCATTTTCCTACCTGAGCAGTTTGCACGTTCACAGGCTTTCTTCTCGCACGACCACTGGTCGTGTGCCATTGATCGTGCACTATTTTTGGCTTTCCATTCTTCTACAGGTTGTTCTCGCACGATCAGGAGAAATCCTTCTTGCACGACCACTGATCGTGCGCCATGTTTGTTCTGCTCCGCATTGAAATGCTGAACCGGCGATCGGAGCGGTAAAATCCATTAGATCTTGATCCAACGGCTGAGAGAGATTGCTGGAAATTATTAGTTCTTGGCCTAAGACCATTTCCCCTCATAACTTTAAGTCTTTTCTCTCTCCCAAGCTTGAGAAGGAAGAGAGGCAAGGAGGAAGAAGAAGCTCTTTCGGCCATTAACGGAGCTCCGAAGCTCCGAATCACGAAATGTTTCCACATTTATAGAGAGCAGCCCGATGCGGTTCTTCCTATCCGATTGGAATCTCAGATATATGGTGCCGAAGAAAGCTCCAAGGGTAATGATCCTTCCTCCCGGTCTTAGGATGTGTTTTTGTTCTCTCATTCCTTTTTCTATGCTTGCATAAGGTATCCCTTTCACCAAATTGGTGAATTGTTGGATTTCCTTAAGTTCTTCGGAACTCCGGGTTGATTGTGTCCGTCCCCGGCATATTGCATGTAGAAATCTGATAGACATACGGATTTAGGCATTGTGTGTGAAGCCTATTCGTGGTCGTGAGCCCGGATCGGTGATGCTTGAATTGTGACGTTGCATTTAGGTTAAGCTTAGAATGCTTGCCGGATAATGACTCCGTGAGATTTGTCATTTCCAACTCCCTTGAAGGCCAACCTCCCTTTTTCCGCTTTCATTATATTGTCGGCATGCGTGCCGATGTATATATGTTTTCAGTTTGGCACATTTGTTTAAATGTAAGGCCTTAAGGCCGTAACTCTATTGTTTCATTCCTGGGATAGTGGACAGTTCTAAAAGATGTTTTAAATCAAATGCTTCCGCTTACGCTTTACGTACTCTCGTGTAGTTGTAGTTCTTTTTTTGTTTATCACCTTATAATGCCTAGCTAGTGTGTATAGTATGGCATGGGGTCCCGACCAGACCTACTGTTATATTATTTGTACTAGCAGGGTATTACAATTTGGTATCGAATTTTAGGAATCGATCCGTAGTTTAGCGAATTCAAGGCCGAATTCCTTTTAAGGGGGTGGAGTGCACGTGATATGCATTCACCTAAAACGATAAAAACTAATAAGACTGTCCACTTAGGAATGAAAAATATGCTTGTTTGCGGAACATGAGCGTTCCTTGATTGTTATTGTACTATGTTTTCGGTCACTAAATTGTGTGTTACACGATTACAGATGACTAGGAGTGGTGCTGGGCAGTCTCGACCCCGTAACACTGTTGAAATTAGTGTGTCCGCTGAGGTACCAATGACCACTCCTTCTGCTGAGATGGTTAGATTAGTTAAGCGGTCTTCGCGATGATCAATAATCAGATTGGGCGGCTTGCACAACCTACTACCCCTACTCCTGATGTGGCCCCGGCACCTGTGGCTGCAGTGGAGCCGAGAACGGAACCTGCAGTAGAGCTCAGGGTGGAACGTAGAGTTGAACAGGTAGCTGTGGGAAGAGCGCGTGATCAGCAGTTGAAGCACTTTCTGAGCTTCAACCCTCCAACCTTTTCTGGGACGGAATCCCCAACAGAGGCAGAGGATTGGATGTCAACGGTAAAGAAAACGCTAAGAGCGACGACAACTGAAGAAGCGATGATGGTCACCTTAGCCACGTTCCTTTTTAAGGGAGAGGCAGCGCTTTGGTGGGAAGAGTTGGAAGCGCACACGTTGGCCGGTAGAGATATTATTGATGTCTCATTGGCAGAGTTCTCAAGAATGTTCCTCTAGAGGTTTATCCCCTCTGCCCAGCTCATTGCATTGCAAAATCAGTTTTTGTGGTTAACTCAAGGTGATCATTCGGTTGACGAATAGATGCACGAGTTTACCAGATTGAGTCTCTACGCGGGGTCTTTGGTGGAACACGAGGAAGCGAAAATGAATAAGTTTTATGAAGGGCTTCGTGACGAATTGATGCTGCTTCTAGCAGGCCCAATGACTTTTTGTTTCCATATTATGGTGCAAACTGCCAGATCTCTGGAGTTGGATATGAAGAGAGTGCAGGCAAAAGGCCCCTTGCAAAGAAGCTTGAATTCCTTGTACCAGCTTCTCAATCCAAATATGAGTTCAGGAGGAACAAAAGGAAGTTCAAGCATGCAAAACCAACTCGCTCTAACGTGTCAGGAGGTACGACTGCACATGGTCCTATTACATGTTTCAATTGCGGAAAGGTGGGACACAAAGCACGTGTGTGTCGAAGTGGTCCCCCGAGACCGAAAAACTGAGTGATAGACTATGCTCGTGATGCGGGTCATGCGGAAAAGGGCAACGATGTGGAGTCTTCTGTTTCCCAACACATTCTAACCAAGCTGAGAGTTTACTCGCTTGGCCAGCAAGAAGCTATCCGAAAAATTGATGTCGTTACAGGTATGAGTTAGAAGTTAGCTTTTACAGCCATATGTGATTTATACCTTGTGCGACTTTATGTTTGTTTTTTGTGCATTTAGGCTTTGTCCTAATTTTCAACTATCCGGCGAGAGCTCTTTTCGATATGGGAGCATCACACTCCTTTCTATCCTAGGACTTTGTGGTGCAAATCGGAGTGTCGTCTACCTTGGTAGAAGATAGATTGGAGGTAGTGTTGCCCAATGGATCTAGAATGAGCGCGGATAGGAAGAGCAATGTAAAGGTGCGGATCGGAAATTGGGATTTCAAATTGGAAGCGTCATTATTGCCGCTAACTGAATTCGACGTGATCTTTGGCATGGACTGGCTCTCGGAGCAGCGGGCTTGCATAGATTGCAATTCGAAGGAGATTACCTTAGGGAAGAACACTGGATATGAAACCACATTTGCGGGTATGCGAGGAGCGAGCAAGATGCTGATGTCTGCTCTCCAGTTGGTTAAGGTGGTGAGAAAGGGAGCGGAGCTGTTTTTCACCTTGTTGGAGGCTTCGATGCCTAAGCCCAGTATAGGTGATGTCCCGATAGTGGTAGAGTAAGCTGACGTGTTCCCTGACGAACTCCCTGGGGCTCCACTTCAGCGGGAGATCGATTTCTGTATTGAGTTGGTGTCAGGTGCCAAACCTGTGTCACGCTTACCATACCGGATAGCGCCAAAGGAATTGGCAGAACTGAAGGTTCAATTACAAGAGCTGCTAGAGCAAGGCTATGTACGTCCAAGTTTGTCACCTTGGAGTGCACCGGTCCTCTTTGTGAAAAAGAAGGACGGGAGCTTGCATCTATGTATAGATTATCGAAAGCTGAATAAGCTGACCGAGAAGAACCGTTATCTGATTCCAAGAATCGATGACTTATTCGACCAACTGGTTGGGTCGACGGTATACTCTAAGCTAGGCTTAAGGTCCCGATATTATCATCTTCGTATAAGGGAATATGATATTCCAAATACATCGTTCAGTACCCAGTTTGGACACTATGAGTTCACGGTTATGTCGTTCGGTCTCTCCAATGCACCGTAGGTATTCATGGACTTAATGAACAGAACGTTCCGAGAGTACCTGGACCAATTTGTGATCGTGTTCATCGACGACATATTGGTATACTCTCAATTGGAAGAGGACCATGCAGTGCATTTGCACGCAGTTTTGAGCACCCTGAGGAGGAACCAACTATATGCCAAGTTCTCCAAGTGCGAATTTTGGCTATCGTCAGTAGGATTCCTGGGTCATGTTGTTTTTGGCGAAGGAATCGCAGTCGATCCATCGAAGATAGAAGCGATTCGAGCTTGGCTTGTGTTGAAAAATGTAGCGGAAGTCTGAAGTTTCTTAGGACTTGACGGCTATTATAGGCGCTTTGTGGAGAACTTATCTAGGATTGCACTTCCTCTCACTAAACTGACTAAGAAAGATCAGAAGTTCATTTAGTCGCCTGAGTGCGTACAAGATTTTGAGGAACTGAAGAGCCATTTGACCACGACGCCCATTTTATGCTCGCCATGTGGAACGGAAGGCTACGAAATATATAGAGGCGCTTCGGGGAGTGGCTTGGGTTGCGTCTTAGTGCAATTCAGAAAGGTGATTGTCTATGGCTCCCGTCAGTTGAAGGTACATGAGAGGAACTACCCGGTCCATGACTTGGAGTTAGCAGTCGTGGTATTTTCCCTTAAGCTTTGGAGGCATTACTTATATGGCGTGAAGATCGATATCTTTACGGACCACAAAAGCCTCAAGTACCTGCTGGATCAAAGAGAGTTGAATATGAGACTGAGGAGGTGGATGGAGTTCCTTGGGGACTACACCTTTGACATACGTTACACTCCCGGGAAGGGAAACGTTGTCGCAAACGCGTTGAGTCGATGGGCTCCCGCGCAAGCAAACTAGATTTTGATGCACGATGAGCGTCTAATCCATGAGCTAGAGTCCTTGGAGATCATTTGCGTCGATAGGAGAGCGTCTACTACAGCATGCTTGAACTGGACGGAGGTCCAATACGACCTTGCCGACCAAGTTCGACAAGCTTTGGAGCAATATGAAAGCATGAAGCGTTACAAATCAGAGACAGTTGATGGGTAAAACATTGATTTCTCCTTCGAAGATGGTCTTATGTGGAAGGATGCTATGTTGTGTGTCCCAAATGTTGGTACATTATGGGTGGAGTTGATGTACGAGGCTCACTTTACCAAGTACTCGATCCACTTTGATAGTTTGTTAGGATGTAGTCTTAGTCACCTAGAGGGGGGGTGAATAGATTTCTTTTAATTTGAGCTTTAACCTAGCTATTTTTTGAGTTTAGGTTAGTAATAAATCAAGCACATAGAAAACACACAATGGTTTATAGAGGTTCCTCAAGACAGGGTGTCTTGAGTAGTCCTCTTTCCCCCTTCACCTTCCTAACAATGAGTTAGATAAGGCCAACACCTCCAAACTCAGCTCCAAGAGCTTACAACACAGATCCCTTGGGATCTCTCAGGTTTTCACAAACCCTACCTCAGGCTCAACAACCCTACGTCGGGCTCAACAACCCTACCTCAGGTTCAACAGCCCTACCTCTGATCTCATAAAGATCCTACACTCAAGCTAACCTCACAGCTCTACTACTCTGGCCAAACAGCCCTACACCCTCAGGCAAAGATGCCCTACAATCTCAGAACTATTAAGTTCCTACATAAGTAATAATAGAAGATTACAACAGAAGGTAGAATAGATCAAGCCTTGCTCTTCTGTTGCTGAACAACTGTTATAGCAGTCTTGAATCTGGGATGAGTCCAAAGGCCTCAACTCTGATTCTTCTGATGCTTTTCTTCAGAGAATGAATGGGGATCAACTTGTTCTCTCTTGAGTTGATCAAGAGGAACAACCTTTTCTCTCCTTGCAGCTTAAGGAAGCAGGAAGTCAAAGTTTTGTTGGTTGTCGTCAATGGAACAGTAGTTGTTCTTCTTCAGTGAGTGAGAGAGCTTTTACAAAGCCCTAATTGATTCTTTTATACTCCTCTAGTCTTCAACGGCTATCAGATGTCCTCTTGATACAGTATGGGAGTGATTGGAACATCCTCTCTTACTTTACAGCGTGTTGCGCAAAAGCAAACCCGCCAGATCATTTGAATCTGTCTCAGTGGTTGGGCTGAGACGGCGTGCAGTCTCAATGGCTACTTCTGTTCCATCCCAGCAGATCCGCTGAGACATACAGTTGTCTCTGCGGTTTTCCTCTATCTGCAGCTCAGCTGGCCCAGACACCTTCTCAGCGGCTCCTTGCCTTGTCTTAGCGGTTCAGTTGAGACTGAGAGCTTGTCTCAGCGGTTTTGGCAGCAAACCTACTAAACTTACTTCACACCTTGGAATGACCTAACCCTGCATGGTCATGAGATGAAATAGGGTTTATCAAATACAACTTGTACTTAGCATTGAGTGTGAAGCTTCTTCAAATCAAGGGAACATTGAGGGTCATATTCCCAACAATCTCCCCCTATTTGAAGATGGCAGAACACCTTCAATGCTAAGGTACATAACCCATAAATTCTTGACATGTAGCTTCACTACAAAGAGTTCATCATATCATACACATGGCATCAAAAATATTATAACAAATAGTGTTTATGATAGTCTTATTACAACAGAGTTTATCCACCCTATAATATGATTAGATAATCATGACAATGCATCACATACTAATTTAAACAATAATGCTGGGTAAAATTAAGCTAAGGCTCAGATTAGCTTAGGACATAAAGTAATTAATTCAACAAATCATTCATGTGTATCTCAGATAAAATAATGAAGCATAGTTCAATTTACATTCAGAGATCCATAACACTTAAATATATTTATTTAAAGTTTTCTCTTCTTAGAGGAAGTTGAGCATTCAGCAGTGTCTGCAGCATCTTCTTTTCCTTCAGCTGCGGCCACTTGGTCTGCTGCATCAGCCACATTTTAATCTTCATGTGCTGGAATTTCCTTATCTTCAGCAGCCATATTTTCAGCAACCACTTCATCTTCCTGTGCTGGAATCTCCTTCTCTTCAGCAGTCATATCCATGTTTTCAGGAAGATTGGTGGTTGTATCTTTTTCTGCATTAGCAGCCTCAATTTCAGCTATTTTTCTTTTGTTCTCTTGCCTTTTGAAATATAAATATGGCTTTGGGATATATTTAGAAGGCATCCTTCTTGGGTTGTCCTTTCTTACCAAATTTTCTTTGAATTTCCTATCTCTCTTAGTGTTTCTTTCTGAGTGCTTTATCCATTCTTCAGATGGATAAATCTTATCAATATCTTTGAAGATTTGTCCATGGCTTACCCAGGCATTTAATATTATTTCTTTGGAGTCATCACTCCAATACTCATAATCAGGATCTCTATTCTACACATCCCTTTGCTTGTCCATGAATTCTTCAGCCATCATTACCTTTTCTCTTTCTCTTCTCTTTTTCAGTCTCTCATTTTGGGCAATGAATTCTTGATTGGGGAAGTCCTAATCGTCTGCTCTATTTATATCTAGTAGAGGAAGGTTTAGGGCAAGTCTTGTGCCTTGCAGAACCTTAAGAGTTAGATCATAATTTATGATTGCATTTATATCCTCCCCCTTTCTGGCATCTTCAAACACTTGTTGATGTAGATCTTGTTTAGCTGTTGTGATTGTGCCATATAAGGTTTGGAACACATTCTCAAAATCAGCTTGAAGCTTATCTTTCAGTCTGATTACCTCAGCATTTAGTTGTGTTGCAGTGACTGTGTCAGCAATGGAGTGGAAAACTTTAGCAATATCTGATTTCAGCTCTTCCTTGTTCCTGTCAGCTTCCTCATTCAACTGCATAGCAGTGGAGTATACATATTCTTGGATGTGATTTGAGTATTTTTATATCACCTCATCTGTCTTGCTGACATACCTTTTGACATATGTTATATCCTGTTCAGAGAGTTGGAGGTGTTTGTCCATTGATCTGAGAATTGTGTTCTGAGAGATCACTGTCTTTTCTGCCAGATCAAACCATTATGACATTTGTTTGTTTAAGATTCCAGTGTCTTCCTTGATCTCTTTGACCTCAGCCATTACTTCATTTTTCACATTTAGGATGGACTAATCAAATTATGTTTTGACTGTTGAAACTGACTGGTCTACATAATTCTTCATAGAGGTTAGATGAGTCTCTAACATGATCTGAATAGCATTTAGAATGCTCTCATTGGATTGTGAGGAAGTGTAGGTTGAGGCTTGCTGATCAGTAGTAATTTGGACTGGGAGCCTTTTTGGACTTGGAGGAGGGACCACTTGAGGTATGATGTGCACTTCAGCTGCAGGCATCACCTGATCTAGATGTATGTTGTCCCTTTGGTTAGGATCATCCATCTTTTCAGCAAAGGATGCAATAGCATCAATGTGATCAGGGTGGACTCCATCATTATCCTCATCATCAATAACAGCATCAGCATTTTCTGGTTCCTCCCCCTCTGATAGACCATCTTGATCTGATGAGTCCAAGAAATCTGGGACAATGATTTGGAGTTAGATTTAATGCCTTAAGTATACTAAAGATGGTTAGTTAGTCTTACCAAGAACATCATCAGTACCAGCTGGTGGCTCATTTAGCTTCTCCCCCTCAGATGGGGCACCAGATTGTCCTTGAGGTTTTGGTAGATCCCAGAGAGCTGGGGAGTCATCAATGTTATTTGAAATTCTTCTTTCAAGATCTAGTATTATTGAATCAAGCTTACTTTGTAAGTCCTTAGGAGAAGGAACTTTGTGCTTGTCAGTCTTGTCTCCTTCACTTTCATTTTGATCATTGATACCATCCATGGAGGATGGTTATTGTTGTTGCTCACCATCAGATAGAGCATTCAGCTGGCCTTGGGGAGATGTGGTCCACATAATTTAAGTGTCATTAGTGACTAACTAGTTGATTGGCTATTATTAAATAACATTATGAGTAATGTGGAGTTTAAGGATTAATTAGCAAGATTGTTATCTGTGTCCAGGTCCTTTGGTTGGACAGTATCAGGAGGCAAGTCATCCTTGTTAAGAATACTGTGTGATCCAAGATCAGCACCACCATCTTCAGTTTAATCTGAGTGATCTGACTCAGAACTTGATAGGATCATTCTAGGTTTCTTTGCTAATTTGGATGTCTTTTTCTCTTTTTCTTTTGCCTCAGTGGGCTGGCTCATGGGAAGCACCCTGGTGAACCTGTCTAGAGTCTTGATATCCATCCTCTTGAGATAGTGGAGGTTTGATCCTTTGGATTTGCCAAACTTCTCAGGATAAGTTTGGAGTAGGTACAGGGAAAGGATTCTACTAAAATTGGGTGCCTGCAAACATTCCTTGATTCTTTGAAAAATGACTTCTCCCCAAGAGGTTTTCCTTTTTAGTATGATCCTAGTCATGAGGTCAAACATGTATTGTGATATTGTGTTATGGGACCCAGGTTTTCAAAGAATACCTTTTCCCACAATATCTGATAAGAGTTTGCCCCTTTGGTTGAAGAATTTTCTTTTTAATGATCCAGTCTTGGCATCATTGTATTCAGTCCATTTCAAAGCCTTTTTCTTATCTTTCTCAGAGATTTCTTCCTCCTCACTTGGACTGCAGGATGGAAGTTGTAAGGCTTTCTCTATTTTTGCAAAAGTTATCTTTACTCTTTCTTCTCCTATCTTTTATTTGAGGGATGACTTGGAAGTGGACAACTATGCATGGCCAAACCATTCCAAAACTTCAGTTCTGAGAATGACACTTGGTTCAGACAGAAGAAACTCTAGATCTTGGTCTTCTAGGAGTTGAATCACTCCCTTGATCTCTTCTAGAGAATGGGCAAACCCATTTCTGACTATTTCATATCCCTCCATAAGGTCCTTAGAACTTTTGGGTGTCATTGTTGCTATAGAAGAATGTGTTGGGACGGAAGAGAATGTGATTTGTCTCGGCGGCTAGGAAGGAAGGGTTGTGTATCTTTCACTAATTAATGATTGTCTATTTATATGGCTTAAATCTGTGTTATGATTAGCCCTAATAAGTAGAATTAAGTGAACTTATAGTTGCAAGTAGAATTATGTCAATTGGGGCTGCATTTAGCCAAACTGATATGAGAACAGCCCGTCTCAGCGGAACCGCTGAGACGAAGACCTAAACCGTTGGGGCGGAGCACTGTCAACCGCTGGGACAGTTTAGCAGTCTCAGCGGCTCAGCTGAGATTTTTCACAGCTGTCTCAGTGGCTCAGCTGAAACAGTCTTGTCTGTTTTAACTGACCTTACTACCTTATCATCAATCCTTGTGAGGTCTGAATGTGTTGAGACCTAATCATGTCACTAGGATTTGATATGATAGGACAACATTTTGAATTATAACATAACATGCATAATATCATATATGATTGAAAGAGGGGAATATTTGACACTATTCAACATTTAACATTCCTAGTTCAATCTTGAAAGCATTAAACTTGGCAGATATCTTTACATTCAACATGTTCTCTTATAAAGTGATATCTTATCTCTATGTGCTTAGTCCTGCTATGAGAGACAGGATTCTTAGCAATAGAGATAGCACTGGATGAGTCACAATAAAGAGGAGACTCACTTACCTTGAGGTTGTAGTCCTCTAACTGATGTTGGATCCATTATAGTTGTGCACAACAACTCCCTACAGCAATGTATTCAGACTCAGCAGTGGATATTGCCACACTTGTCTACTTTTTGCTGCTCCATGATATTAACCTCCTTCCTAGGAATTGACAAGTACCACTTGTGCTTTTCCTGTCTTCTTTGCATCCTGCAAAATCTGCATTTGAAAATCCAGTTAGTTCAATCCAGAAGACACAAAATTTTTTATAGAGGTTCCCCAAAATGTGGGTACTCCCCTCTTCTACCACCTGGTAGGGATGCACCATTGTGCCTGAGTCTTTTGGTAAGGAGACTCTTAGAACCACTGATCTTTTGACAAGAAGATCATGAGCCACCAGATCTTTTGATAAGGAGATCTTGAACCACCAGATCTTTTGATAAGGAGATCTTGAACCACTGAATCATTTGAAGAGGGAATAATAAAAGTCTTTTACATAAGGGAATTAGAAAGAGAAAGAAGAAGTGAAAGGGTGTAGGAATTCTGTTCTCAGAATTCTTATGAAGGTTGTATGAAGAACAGCCTCTTGATTGTTTCACTGGATCTGCTCTTGATTAACTCCTTCTTAAGATAGTGATGAATTGTAGGAGCTCTAGTTGTCAGATCCTTGTTCTTCTCTTCCTATAGAACTCTAGCTGCTATATGATAGTGTTGAGAAGCAGCCTTCAGTTGTTCTATTTTTCAGGAGAGAGCATTTCTTTTTTCTTTTTCCTGTTCTCTGTTAGGGTTCCTGAGGGAGGAAGAAGAAGAGGAGGAAGAGGCAGAAGAAGAGGAAGCACTGAATAGAACAGTATGGCCGATTGTGATAAGTTCTTTGGCTTTCTCTTTCTTCTCTTGCCTTTTATTGTCCCTGTTCAATTTGAATTTCTTTTCCTTTTCTGGTAAGGGCTGAAACGGTATTTTTGTCTGAACATTTACTTCCTTCCTTCTTTAATTACCGACCCATCCACCAACATAAAGCTTGTTTCCAAGAAAGCTTTTTTGTATCCTCTGTTAATTCTTCATTCAATTTGAGGTAATTAAGGAGTCGTTGGAGAACGGTCTTGAGAGAGGTGGGCCATGAGAGAGGGTCCAACATGACAGCTGAAAAGGTTTCCCTTTTCAGACTATATTCGACGCAGCGTCGAGTTCTCTTCCTCCCTTATCGACGCACCTTCGAGTTCTTGTAGGAGCAGCTTCGAATTCATTCTTGATCTTATTGAACTCTGTTAGTTGATGTTGCGTCAATATCCAATCGACGTAACCGTCAAGTTAAAGGCATGGCTCTGAGCTTCATTATGTGCGTCGATAAGAAGTTAATGTTGCGTCAACTTTAGATGACTTCGACATATATTTCCTTCTGCGTTGAATTGAAGTAGAAGCTGCGTCTACTTCACAAGTACTTCGACAGGTCAATGGCCTCTACGTCGATATCTATTCGACGTAACGTCGACTTGATCTACTCTGAAAGAAAGAGTATGTTGCTTGGACTTCATGTTAGAGTAGCATCGACATCCATTCAATATTGCATTGATTTCTATTCGACGCAAATGTTAACTTCACCAAATTTGTGCTTCTCTTGATATGGTCTTGACACCCTAGGTTGAGTGTGACATCCTAAGACATCTAAAGACCAGATTACCCTCATTATACAATGGGTAAAAGAAACATAATAGTTAAAATTACTTTTTAGATAATTTGTTAAGTTAAACCTAAGGGGTTTTTCCCAACAATAAGCAAGAAACATTCTGATTGCTTCCAGTCTAGTAATTGGAGCAAAAGTCTGGTTGTAGTCAATTCCTTCTTCTTGTTTGTATCCTTGAGCCACTAGTCTGGTTTTATTTCTTATTATTACTTCATTTGAATCCATCTTGTTTTTATACACCCATTTTGTTCCAATGATTGGGTAGTTCATTGGTCTTTACACTAAAGTCCAGACCTTGTTCCTTTCAAATTGCCCAAGTTCTTCTTGTATGGCAGTTATCCAGTGGGGATCATTGTCTGCCTCCTTAAACTTCTTTGGTTCATATTGAGATAGGAAACATTGCAACATGGACTCATTTGGAGTTGATTTCTAGTCTTCACTCCTTCAGTCATGTCTCCTATAACTTGAGATGGAGGGTGATTCTTCAGAGTTTCTCTAGTTCTTGGTAAACTGTTTAGTGGATTCATATCCACATTGATCTCTTCTTCTTCATTGGTTGAGGTAGCAGCATGTTTTTCTAGTTGAATAGTTTCCTTCTTTGGTAGGATATGTTCCTTGATTTTCTCATCATTTTCAACAATATCTTCATCAAATTCATTATCAGTTTGTTGTTTTGCTTCTTCATGACAGCCTGATGAATGATTCAGAATACTAAGCCTTTAAATTTGATCTGCAAGTTGATCTTCTTCCTGCAAAATAGCTTTGGTGAAAGTTTCCTTCCCCTTGGAAAACATATTAGTTTCATCAAATATAACATGCATGGACTCCTCAATTTTGAAAGAGTCCTTATTATAATAGCTATAGGCCTTGCTTGATGAGGAATATCCCAAGAATATTCCATCATCAGCCTTCTTGTCAAATTTTGCAAGTTGGCATTTCCATTGTTTAGAATGAAGCAAGTACACCGAAATATCCTAAAGTATATAACTATATGTGTCTTTCCTTTCAACAGCTCATAGGGAGTTTTTAACTTAGTCTTGTGGATGAGACTTCTATTCAAAACATAGTTAGTTGAGTTCACTGCCTCAGCCCAAAAGGACTTGGGCAAATTGGACTCAGTCAATAATGTTCTTCCTGATTCAATTAAGTTTCTATTTTTCCTTCCAGCCACAACATTTTGTTGGGGGGTTCTGGGTGCTGAAAAAGCTATGTCTTATCACTTCATCCTCACAGAATCTACAAATTATGATTCTCAAACTCTGTACCATGATCACTTCTGATTATAACAACCTAAGTATTGAATTCATATTGAATCGGTCTAATGAATCTTGAGAGGATCTTGAAAGCTTAGACTAAGATCTTAGAAAGAACACCCAACTGAATCTAGAAAAGTCATCTACAATAACTAAGGTATAAGACTTGTCTACCAATGTAACATCACATTTCGCGCTAGACCCCTCGGAGACGTTTTGACTACCCGGTTTTGGGCTTTCCAGTGCGTGCTCAGATTTGCATTAATTGGGGGAATAGAATGACAATACTGCTGTAGGAAATATTATAAAATCAGGAAAATACTGACAGGAAAATATAACAAGAAAATATAATAAAATTATAGGACTGAATAAAGCTCAGAAGTTGGAATATTTTGACTTTTGTTACTTTTTAGGTTCCCGTTCGACGAAAGTCGAAGGGGAGCTGCGTTCGACGAAAGTCGAAGAGAAGCCGTTCGACGAAATTCTCAGATTTCGTCGATCTCAGAGTTTGTCGCCGTTAGGATGAAAGTATTGTTGTCCTGTGCTCGACGAAATGGATTTAGCCTGCGTTCGACGAATCTGAAATAAGCAGCGCTCGGCGAAATATCTTGGAAGCGCGGTCGACGAAATATGTTGAAGCGTCGTTCGACGATATTGAAAATCCCAGCGTTCGACGTAATATTTTATTTCAGCGGTCGACGGGATTGAAAGTGTAGCAGCGCTGTTCGATGAAAATCCCAGCGCTCCACGAAATGACTGTTCCCGTTCGACGATTCTGGGCATTTTTCTTCCCGTCGCCCGATAAAGCTCATATGCTTATTTTTAGACCAGAAGTGGATACCTTGTCCAATAAGAAGCCGACACCTAACTTTGGAGTTCCAAGGCTTATTAATGCAAACCTTATTCTCTCTTAACACAAGGGCTGAGCATTTCTCCCGAGGAAAAATCTTCTTCTTCATCATCTTCTTCTTCTTCCTCTCCTCCTTCATCTTCTTCCTCTCCCTTCAGGGAATTAGATGGGGGAACTTTTGAAGGAGCAAAGCTTGAAGGCATTTGGAGCTTGGCCGAAAAATCAGGTGACTTCCTCCCCTCTCCCTTGGTGCTAGATCGTAGAGAAAATTAGGAGAGTTGTTGAGCTCAAAAGAGCTTGGCTTGTGAGTTAATGGAGTTTCCTAGGAAAACACCAAACCAGATCTTTCTTGTTAGGGCACCGATTGCCGCGAAAGTTCCTTCAATCACTTCTTCTCTTCAAAAGGAAGAGATAGGATTTGATTTTGTTGAAATCCATGGTCAATGGAGGGAGTATTGGGTGGGAGAAGTTGTAATGACCTAACCCTTGTTTTTGGGGAAGATGATGAATAGTTTCCTGTTAAGTAGGATGTTAATTTATTTAATTAGGTGAAAAGATGATGAGTGATTCTCTGTTAAAAACCCCCTGTTAATTAGGCTTGTTAATTATATAATTGTGTGGTAAAAGTAATGATATCCCCTTGCTAAAGAAAGTCAAATTATATCATTGCACTTGGTTGTTAAGGGAAAATTGTGCGCAGCTGGGTTCGAGCCAGTTTTTAGGCTTGATCCCACTGGAATTAGATCTCGGACTCAACATGGAAGTTGTAGCCCTCAGAACAAGCTTTCCAACGATAGGTTATCCATTTTCTGAAGTGACCTGTAGCTCCCTAAAGGTCCAGTCGAGTGGACTGTCCAGAAAGCTGGATTGGGTTTAGTGCTGCTGTTTTTGCTGTCCAGATTTCTGCAGTTGACTTCATAGCAGATTTTAGGTAGGATCCACTTGGATATGGGTTTAGGACTCAACATGAATGTTGTATTCCTTGATGAGAGCTTTCCAAAATGGGGTGGCATATAATTTGGGGTGGAGTAGAACTCCCAGAAATCCAGTTTTAGTAAACTGTGTCATAACACTTCCGATCTCAGTATTTTGTGGATTTCTCTTATTATATTGGTGGGATGCTCATGAAAATTGGTGGAGACATAGGTGATAAAAATATGTACATCCCTGTTGAAATTCATAAGTTATGATTAAGTAGTATTAAAGTTATTGCCGTGTTATTTCACAACTTGAAGGGGATATAAATGCTGAATGTGAAGCCTGTTTGGGCCGGAATTTTGTATGAATCATGAATATGCTAGCATTGGCTTGTGATAATGATTTCAGATTTATTTCTATTAATATGACCCCTTGAATGAACCTTCAATTGTAGATTTATGTGGAATCGTAAAAAGGACATGAATGAATTAATATTCACATTGCTCGATAATCTATTGGATGATGTAGATTGGTGATGACCTCCCCATAAGCTTGATAGCTTTAATCGTGTTGAATCACGTTGTGATTTGTACTTAAGACGATTGAATATTGGTGATATGTTGGGGATTATATATTTAGTAAAATATGAATATGACACCGTACACAAGTAGTCCTACAAATTTTCGTAGAGTAATTTCCATGATATACACTCGCCACCGCAAAAGAGTTATGATAACTCGGTATGGTTAGCATTGATGGCTTGGGGTGGATTATAAGGTATGGTTATATCTTGCGGTGATATGTTAAGGACCCTGTTGTTGGGGGCCTTGGATGCTAGTTAGCATCAGTTGACTGGTATGATGTGAAAGGTAAGAAGGCTCTGCTGTGTGTTCTTAGCGTCGAGGCGTACAGAGTCCTAGGACTGGTTGAGTCCTTGGGTGCTTGATAGCACGGTTTATGCATGGGAATTACATGAATGTGCATGGTTCACACATTGTGGTGTAGTGATCCTGGTTGGAGGATACTTGTGGCGGGTCTACAGGCTTGCTAGTCTTGACACCGACAGAAGCCGACAGTTAGACTCTAGACCGGTTGGGTTGGACTCTTGGTGCTCACCTACCCAAGTCCCCTTTTGTGTCCTTGGAGGCTCCGCTGTGTGTTCTTAGCGTCGAGCAGTACGCAGGGTCTCCGCTGTGTGTTCTTAGCATCGAGGCGTACAGAGGCCTTGGACTGGTAGTGTTCATAACCTCCTAGTAGTGGAGGAGCTCGTTCCACTGTCTCCGTCTGGCCACGACGGGAGATGCCTGGGCGGTTAGCTACCCCTCAAAAAGCGATAACTAAAGGTCTATGACGACATAACAAAATGCATGGGTGAGTTCATCATATCATAATCATTGCAATGCATTCATCATTCATAATCAAAGCATTGCACCGCATCAGGTTCATCATATAAATTAGTATGGGCTCTTTTATATCATGGGTCCCAATTTGGAAACCTTAACTTATAAGTTTGTATGGGCATTCATATAAGTTAAGGTACGATATGAACTGCTTACTTCTGTACTTCTTCACTACCTGCTTATACTCTGACATTGTCATTTTGCTTGTTAGTTGTGCTTCTTATACCTGATGTTAGTGCTTGCCTTTATATGCTCTTTATTTATGAACATGCCTATGAAGCTTTTGCAAGTACTTGGGTACTTATACAACCGACATGTATATACAACCATTCCTGTCACCTGCTTGTATATTATTGCTTATATTGCAGCTTTTCTTCCTTTCCTTCCGCCCGGTGCCTTGGAGTCGTCGGGGGAGCGGATGTGAAGCCACTTAGTCTTTATGACTAACCGTTGCTACGTCCCTCTTTTTAGGAGTGTACCATACAGCAGCAGTGTACGGTGCTGGAGGAGGATAGTCAGGTCAGGATGACAGGGTCGGAGACCATGATACCTTGGCTACCGTAAGTGGCAGAGGCGAGCGAGTGTTTTGAGATGTAGCCCTTGGGGCATTTAGTTTGATACTCTAATGATTTGCAGGAGCTTGTGTAGCTTTCTGTCCTTCTTGTACTTATTTTGAATCTATGGCTTTTAATGCTTTCTTTTATTGATGGGTTGGCGATGTTTAGTTGATTTGGCCGGCAGGATAGGCGTCTTGTGGGGGAGGCTAGCTCGTCTGCTGGCGCTTCCGCAAGGCGGTTGTCCTGGGAATAAGACTCCCCTCGGCCGTGTCTTGTGTTCCGGGAGGGGGGTCTTACAAATGGTATCAGCTTGCAATGATCCTGAGATAAAGAAGTCCATTAAACCACTAGGCCACCCCTGCTAGCTAAATCAGTTTGAGGACAAACTGATGCAGCGGAAGCGGTGGTGTGCCCATGTGTGATTCACATTAAGTATGTCCACTTTTTCCTATAGAAAGTGCCAACCTAAGCCAAACTCGTACCCTTACGTATAGATGCTGGCTCATTCCAAGACAGTAATTGGTATTCCCATTCCAACAGTCAGAGTTGGTTTGGCATAGGATTGACGACAACCTAACTAGGATACCATTTTTGGCCGACTTAGCAGGATATGTCGTGACATACCCTAACCTTATACTGATCTTGGGGATGATTGGACCAAGCAATAAGTGACCTTGATTGACTAAGGGAAGAGTTTAACGTGAGAGTAGATGCTAGATACTCACACCCTGAGATTTCTATCCCAGATATGGAGTAATATTATCACCTTACCCAAAATATTAGGGCAATCTCAATGAGATTGGTGCCTGAAATCTATCACCAGCTTAGTAAGAGGCCACCAAGCTTGTCTTTTATACTCTATGTGGATACCTTACACTTCTATTTATGTAGAAGGTTGCATATGGAGAAGTTACGATAAGAATTCAGATCCAGAGAAGGCTCATTTTGGGACGAATGTGTTATATTGGTGGCAGAAGAAACTCAGTCGAAGAGATATGTGGGCTTATCTCTTCGTTTATTGGTCTAGTTATGTACCGTCTTGGATCCCTTGAGGAGTTAGAATCTTTATAATTTTTGACATTGAAAGTTTTGATCCTTGAGAGTTAATTCACCTTAAGCAAAGCAGACTGCTAAGGCCATGTTTGGGGTGATAGGAATTTTATTAGCGGAATAAGAGAGGAAAAGCATTTTTGAGGATGATCATTTTCTTTATGTTGTTCTAAAATTATGTGGATAAGTAACGAGGAGAGTAGTAAATCTACACTTTGGGGATATGCAGCTATGTTGTAATAACGTTATAGCTGGGAAGTTAATGAAATTTTGTGTATGCATTGCGGGTATGATGATACACTACCCCTGAGTTTGGAAATTCTTGGTGAACATTCTCTTAGTGTTGTAACTACTTGACATTGGGAAATTAATAAGAGTTAGGCGGTGGAGTCAACAAGATTAATACGACTTGATCGATGTTCTAAAATTCTAAAAGGTTTTATAAAATAAACAAGCATGCCATGGATGATCGTTGGCAGGAATGGTAGGGCGCTTGTAATGGATTTGATTTAGTTCATCACATTGTGAAGTATTCCCTACTTTTGGTAGTCTGCATAACTCGTGTCGAAGGGAAATCATCCCGAGCCTTGCACCTTGGCTCTTGTTAAGTTCAAACATATATAAATGTACCGGGTGATTGGATGTTATTTGCACATGCTCTCATTACAACGAGATGCAGCTTGGTCGTCGCTGTAAAATTTAAATTTCTACATCACGGCTGGTATATGAGTGCGTCGATACGGGGATCTATAGGGTAAGAACTCTAAGTCGAGGAAGATATGTCCCTAAGGTTGTGCTCATATGTGAGATGAATGTACCATATGGGCGGTGGAAGAAATTTTAGTCCAAAAACGTACGGGGGCTTGTCCCTTCGTTTATTGGCCTATTTACGTGCCGACTTCATTTTCCCGTAGATCATATTTATTCGAATAGTACGTGAATGATGATGATTGAATTCATGATAACCTCTCAATACGGGTGAGCGCGTCAAGGGTGTTGAGACACGCCGTGAAGTGAACACGTGAATTGAATATTGAGGATAAGTTGCATTTACTTATTTAAGAAGAGATGAATGTCTCTATACGTACAGGTAGGTGTACGTGTAATTGTATTGCCTCGACAAGGCAGTCCTCTAAAGGCTCTGTGCCGAAACCCAACCATTGGATAAGATTTATGTTGACGGTTTAGGAGCCCTTAAATGAAATGAATTAAATCACGAGATAAAAGTAGCAGAAATTTTTGAATCCGGTGCAAATCTAAGTAAAACTGGGAGTAGAAAAAAGCAACAATTGACTCGAGGTCATGCGCTATTAGAAGGGAATGATGTGATTATAACCCATGCGAGGTGTAGAGTCATGGATTCACCTTACTTTGAGCCTCGTTAGTGATTCATAATATCACCAGAACCAATTGATAAGCATTATCGGATGATCGCATGCGGAATTTGGAAACTATTTTGAAACATGAAAGCTTTTCGAGCTTAAACCCTTGAGCTGGTAACGTCATTTTTGGTAGTTGATGGGTTGAAAGGGCATAATGTCATGGCAAGTACGGTGGGACAATTGCCTCGGACGAGATAACATTGATGGAAGCGATTGATAATGATGTAGATAATGATGGTTGTACTAGAAGATGAGATAAATGCTTGCTTCTACTTTTTTTATACATAAGAGAGACGATCTTGTGGGTTCAATAACTGTTTGAGTATTTGAGGTTTGACCCAAGGATATGACATCGTGAATTTTATGGTGGATCACCTGTTTGACTTTGGGGCCATCCTCATTTAACGCAAATTTTTGGATGCACGGAAGTGGTGATATTGAAAGTGCTACACGTTATTTGTATAACGATGCTTGGGATTGGAGGATTCAATTCATTTTTGCAAATCTAAAGCACATGACTCCTTTGGTGGAGGATTCTAAATTTTATCTGGAGGCACGAGTAGTAACCTCATGTGTATCGAGGTCACGGATCTTAAGGGGTTTAGATCAAAGGTGCAATGAGAGTTGGCTTATTATAGCAAGAAAACCGCCTCTCCTTCTTCCCCTTCGTTCCTTGTTTGAGATGGTTATGATTTGTTATTCTAGGCTGGATTCACATTGGGTTGCTGCATATAGTCTTATGAAATTTTGTTTGGGGGCTGCTATATGAAATTTTATTTGGGGTTGGTTTGTACAATCCCAGTTAGGGGCTGCTATATAACATTCCTGTTTGGATTTATCTTGGGGCTGCTTCATATATATATAATTCCAGCTGGAGGTTTGGGGGCTGCTATATTTATAATTCTAGTTTGGGTTTGTTAGGGGACGCTATATATAATTCCAGTTGGATTTGTTAGGGGTTGCTTTACATCATTCCTGTTTGGATTATTCTGTTTGGGCTGCCTTTTATAAATTATGTTGGGGTATGCTTAAGTATTTGGAATTTATTTGGAAATTCATGGCTAGTGGCTGTTTGTTTTCTCCTTCCAGGTTTTTGAAATTTGGATTTTGTTTGGAAATTCAGGAAATTTATTCATGGCAATCTCCTTATAGTGGCTGTATGGTTTAGCTCCAGGAAATTTCTTTCATTAAAAATCTCATCATGTTGGTGTTGTCAAGGCACTACCCGATATTTGTGCTAGAAAGTCCTTCCAGATACATGATCTACATTGCCTACAGGTTTCTTCCAGGTTTTCCTTATTTTATCTTTTATGCTGGAAACTTTTTGGGAAATATGTTGGTGACTGTCAGGTTTTAGTGTTAGAGAATTTCCCTAGTTTCATGCTAAAATAAATCTCCTGATTTATGAATTTCTGGAGTATGTGCTAAAGTGTACACCAATGGCTTTTGTGATCTAAACTTAAACCCCCTAGCCTCAACTTAAATTTTGGGGACGAAATTGTTTCTTCGTTTATTGGATTTGTAACATCCCATTTCGCGCTAGACCCCTCGGAGATGTTTTGACTACCCGGTTTTGGGCTTTCCAGTACGTGCTCGGATTTGGATTAATTGGGGGAATCGAATGACAATATTTCTGTAGGAAATATTATAAAATCAGGAAAATACTGACAGGAAAATATAACAGGAAAATATAATAAAATTATAGGACTGAACAAAGCTCAGAAGTTGGAATATTTTGACTTTTGTTACTTTTTAGGTTCCCGTTCGACGAAAGTCGAAGGGGAGCTGCGTTCGACGAAAGTCGAAGGGAAGCCGTTCGACAAAATTCTCAGATTTCGTCGATCTCAGAGTTTGCCTCTGTTAGGATGAAAGTATTGTTGTCCTGCGCTCGACGAAATGGATTTAGCCTGCGTTCGACGAATCTGAAATATGCAGCGCTCGACGAAATATCTTGTAAGCGCGGTCGACGAAATATGTTGAAGCGCCGTTCGACGATATTGAAAATCCCAGCGTTCGACGAAATATTTTATTTCAGCGGTCGATGGGATTGAAAGTGTAGCAGCGTCGTTCGGCAAAAATCACAGCGCTCGACGAAATGACTGTTCCTGTTCGACGATTCTGGGCATTTTTCTTCCTGTCGCCCGATAAAGCTTATATGCTTATTTTATGCTTATTTTTAGACCAGAAGTGGATACCTTGTCCAGTAAGAAGCTGACACCTAACTTTGGAGTTCCAAGGCTTATTAATGCAAACCTTATTCTCTCTTAACACAAGGGCTGAGCATTTCTCCCGAGGAAAAATCTTCTTCTTCTTCATCTTCTTCTTCTTCCTCTCCTCCTTCATCTTCTTCCTCTCCCTTCAGGGAATTAGATGGGGGAACTTTTGAAGGAGCAAAGCTTGGAGGCATTTGGAGCTTGGCCAAAAAATCAGGTGACTTCCTCCCCTCTCCCTTGGTGCTAGATCGTAGAGAAAATTAGGAGAGGTGTTGAGCTCAAAAGAGCTTGGCTTGTGAGTTAATGGAGTTTCCTAGGAAAACACCAAACCGGATCTTTCTTGTTAGGGCACCGATTGCCGCGAAAGTTCCTTCAATCACTTCTTCTCATCAAAAGGAAGAGATAGGATTGATTTTGTTGAAATCCATGGTCAATGGAGGGAGTATTGGGTGGGATAAGTTGTAATGACCTAACCCTTGTTTTTGGGGAAGATGATGAATAGTTTCCTGTTAAGTAGGATGTTAATTTATTTAATTAGGTGAAAAGATGATGAGTGATTATCTGTTAAAAACCCCCTGTTAATTAGGGTTGTTAATTATATAATTGTGTGGTAAAAGTAATGAGAGCCCCTTGCTAAAGAAAGTCAAATTATATCATTGCACTTGGTTGTTAAGGGAAAATTGTGCGCAGCTGGGTTCGAGCCAATTTTTAGGCTTGATCCCACTGGAATTAGACCTCGGACTCAACATGGAAGTTGTAGCCCTCGGAAAGAGATTTCCAATGATAGGTTACCCGTTTTCTAAAGTGACTTGTAGCTCCCTAAAGGTCCAGTCGAGTGGACTGTCCAGAAAGCTGGATTGGGTTTAGTGCTGCTGTTTTTGCTGTCCAGATTTCTGCAGTTGACTTCATAGCAGATTTTAGGTAGGATCCACTTGGATATGGGTTTAGGACTCAACATTAATGTTGTAGTCCTTGATGAGAGCTTTCCAAAATGGGGTGGAACATAATTTGGGGTGGAGTAAAACTCCCAGAAATCCAGTTTTAGTAAACTGTGTCATAACACATCCGATCTCAGTATTTTGTGGATTTCTCTTATTATATTGGTGGGATGCTCATGAAAATTGGTGGAGACATAGGTGATAAAAATATGTACATCCCTGTTGAAATTCATAATTTATGATTAAGTAGTATTAAAGTTATTGCCGTGTTATTTCACAACTTGAAGGGGATATAAATGCTGAATGTGAAGCCTGTTTGGGCCGAAATTTTGTATGAATCATGAATATGCTAGCATTGGCTTGTGATAATGATTTCAGATTTATTTCTGTTAATATGACCCCTTGAATGAACCTTCAATTGTAGATTTATGTGGAATCGGAAAAAGGACATGAATGAATTAATATTCACATTGCTCGATAATCTATTGGATGATGTAGATTGGTGATAACCTCCTCATAAGCTTGATAGCTTTAATCATGTTGAATCACGTTGTGATTTGTACTTAAGACGATTGAATATTGGTGATATGTTGGGGATTACATATTTAGTAAAATATGAATATGACATCGTACACAAGTAGTCCTACAGATTTTCGTAGAGTAATTTCCATGATATACACTCGCCACCGCAAAAGAGTTATGATAACTCGGTATGGTTAGCATTGATGGCTTGGGGTGGATTATAAGGTATGGTTATATCTTGCGGTGATATGTTAAGGACCCTGTTGTTGGGGGCCTTGGATGCTAGTTAGCATCAGTTGACTGGTATGATGTGAAAGGTAAGAAGGCTCCGCTGTGTGTTCTTAGCGTCGAGCAGTACGCAGGGTCTCCGATGTGTGTTCTTAGCGTCGAGGCGTACAGAGGCCTAGGACTGGTTGAGTCCTTGGGTGCTTGATAGCACGGTTTATGCATGGGAATTACATGAATGTGCATGGTTCACACATGGTGGTGTAGTGATCCTGGTTGGAGGATACTTGTGGCGGGTCTACGGGCTTGCTAGTCGTGACACCGACAGAAGCCGACAGTTAGACTCTAGACCGGTTGGGTTGGACTCTTGGTGCTCACCTACCCAAGTCCCCTTCTATGTCCTTGGAGGCTCCGTTGTGTGTTCTTAGCATCGAGCAATACGCAGGCGCTGTGTGTTCTTAGCGTCGAGGCGTACAGAGGCCTAGGACTGGTAGTGTTCATACCCTCCTAGTAGTGGAGGAGCTCATTCCACTGTCTCCGTCTGGCCACGACGGGAGATGCCTGAGCGGTTAGCTACCCCTCAAAAAGCGAGAACTAAAGGTCTATGTCAACATAGCAAAATGCATGGGTGAGTTCATCATATCATAATTATTGCATTGCATTCATCATTCATAATCAAAGCATTGCACCGCATCGGGTCCATCATATAAATTAGTATGGGCTCTTTTATATGATGGGTCCCAATTTGGAAACCTTAACTTATATGATTGTATGGGCATTCATATAAGTTAAGGTACGATCTGAACTGCTTACTTATGTACTTCTTCACTACCTACTTATACTCTGCCATTGTCATATTACTTGTTAGTTGTGCCTCGTATACCTGATGTTAGTGCTTGCCTTTATATGCTCTTTATTTATGAACATGCCTATGAAGCTTTTGCAAGTACTTGGGTACTTATACAACCGACATGTATATACAACCATTCTTGTCACCTGCTTGTATATTATTGCTTATATTGCAGCTTTTCTTCCTTTCCTTCCGCCCGGTGCCTTGGAGTCGTCGAGGGAGCGGATGTGAATCCACTTAGTCTTTATGACTAACGGTTGCTACGTCCCTCTTTTAAGGAGTGTACCATAGAGCAGCAGTGTACGGTGCTGGAGGAGGATAGTCAGGTCAGGATGACAGGGCCGGAGACCATGATACCTTGGCTACCGTCAGTGGCAGAGGAGAGCGAGTGATTTGAGATGTATCCCTAGGGGCATTTAGTTTGATACTCTGATGATTTGCAGGATCTTGTGTAGCTTTCTGTCCTTCTTGTACTTATTGTGAATCTATGGCTTTTAATGCTTTCTTTTATTGATGAGTTGGCGCTGTTTAGTTGGTTTGGCCGGCAGGATAGGCGTCTTGTGGGGGAGGCTAGCTCGTGTGCTGGCGCTTCTGCAAGGCGGCTGTCCTGGGCATAAGACTCCCCTCGGCCGTGTCTTGTGTTTCGGGAGGGGGGTCTTACAACTAAGCTTTGAGTGGAGATTGGACCAAAGAGATCCATGTGCAACAGATAAAGGATTCTAGGGCAATTATTCTTACCAATTGATTTGAATGAGGATTTGGATTGTTTTCCTAATTGGCAAACTCTACAAGGATGATCCTTTTTGTACTTACCAATTGGTAAGACTCTTACTAGTGTGTGCTTAGATAGTTTAGCTATTGTTTTAAGATTTAAATGACTTAATCTCTTATGACATAATTCATTATTTTCTAAGTTTGAGTTAAACATGCAAATTTCAGATGTAGAATAATTGAAATTCACTATATACACTTTACCTTTTCAATCCCAATTAATACTATTTGGTTGGTTAATGAATTAACAATATGACATAATGATTTAGTGAACATAAACTTGTATTCACCATCACACAATTGGCCGATGCTAATTAGGTTATGTCGAGGACCTTCAACATAAGCTACCTTAGAGAAGGAAATTTCTTCAACTCAGAGCACACCATATCCTCTGGTCTGACCATAGTGAGAGTTACCAAAAATTACCTTAGGGCCTTCCTTAGCCTTGTAGTTTTCCAGCACATCTTTTGCTCCAATCATATGCATGGAGAATCCACTATCCAAGCACCGCTGCTGGTTTGTGGTAGGGCAGACTCTTCTCTGCACATATTTAACCTTTAGCATGGACCCTCACTTGTTGGGATCCCTTTCTTCTACCATCATAAGGAGTTATGAAAGAATCTGTTGCTCTTTCAGAGTACCCCTTAAGTTTATGAAGTGCTGGTTTATTTTACCAGTAATATTTTGCTTTGTGACCAAATTTAGAACAATAATAACATTTAAAGTTGAAGTGAGAACTTGTAGGAGGGAATCTAGAATTAATTAAAACATTTTCTGGAAACATACGTCGTGAAGAATTCGACGCATCTTTAGGGTTGCGTCGAAAGAAATACAGCGTGTCTGCATAATTGCATTGATAAAAGGTCGATACAGGATGCTGGTTGCGTTAAGTATAATTCGACGCTCCTTCATACCTGCTTCGAATTGATGTCGAAGCACTTGTAAAACTCCGTTGAATTGCATTCAATGCATCTTTAAAGTTGCGTTGAGTTCTATTCGATGCATAATTCCTTTTATTAAAAGATTGATTGTTGTTCATGGATTTTTCTAGAGGATGTTTGCCTAGTATTTCTTGTTAATTATTTATGTTCACCCTATTAAATATTGTAATTCTATCTGGCTGATTATGAAATTCTTCACAAGTTTCAATGCATTGATTTAATTGACTCTCACTAGCTCTAACAAATGCTATTGGTTTTTCCCATGCAGGTTTGTTGGAAATTACATTACTAATTGAAAGATCTGCTCCTAATCTAAGATATTTACACCTCTTAATGAGATTCTATGAGATTTCTTTTAGTTTTTGCCTTCTCCCATTTAAGAAATCTTTAAAGACTTTTGCCTTTGTAAGCTCTTCCTTAAGTGTTTGATTTTCAACAGTTAATTTATCTATTTCCTTTTCCATCTTATATATCTCAACCCTTAATTCATAGTTATTATAACATGCATCTTCTTCTGTAAGTTCATCTAATTCTTTTCTAAGGGACTTAATTTCATTCCGAGCCTCTAGATAATCATTACAAAATTCCATAAAATAATTTTTAAATTCATCTGATAAAAAATCACAGTCATCAAGGAAAGATACCTGCTCCTCTTCAGAGGAATCTTCAAGAGCCATCAGGCAAGGGTCTTCAGTCTTTGTTTCCTCCTCACTTTATGAGGAGCTGCTAGAGCTAGATTCAATATCACTCCAGGTTTCAACAACAAATCCTCCCCCTTTCCTCTTATCCTTCCAATTGAATGTATGTTTCTTGTGATCCTTTTTACAGGGCTTCTCCTTCTGAAGATCAGCGCACTCAATTGCAATGTGCCCTGGCTTCCTACATGCATATCATGTAATCTCCTTGCTAGGAGTCTGATCATATCTTGGCTTGCTGGAGCATCTGTCTCTCCTCCTTGAGTCTTCAGTTCTGACCCACTTTTTAAATCTTCTTCCGAGAAGATTAAACATTTCTTTTTCTGAAGTTGAGGGTTCAGTTTCATAGGCTTTTGAGGCTATTGTTCTATCTCTCAAGGAAGTTGAAGATTTCTCTTTGGCTTCTGTTTCAGCCTTGCTCTTTAACAACATCTCATATGATTTCAGCTTCCCAAGGAGAGCATCTGTTGATATCTCCTTGTGACATCTTAACTCCCTTATTGCCCAAATTCTTGAGTCTCGTGTGCTAGGGAAACACATGAGAAGCTTATCATTAATCTCAGTTAGTGAGATATTCGTATCAAGGCTCTTAAGCTCACTAACAATCATACTGAATTTGACATACATGTCAGCAACACTTTCTTCTACTTTCTTCTGAAAGTTTTCATATTATGAGATAAGGAGAAACTTTTTGTCCTTCCTTTCATCTGAGGTTCCTTAAACTATACTTGAAGAGAATCCCAAATTTCCTTAGCTAACTAGCACTCAGCAATCTTCTGAAATATATCATCAGTCATTATTGACACCAGGATATTCATTTCCTTGGAATCACATGCCTTGGCCTTCTTTTCAGCATCTGACTATTCTGATCTTGGCACAATTTCTTGAGTGGTATTTCCACTTGAATCCTTTCTGTATGGCTTGGGAGGACCTGTCAACACAGCGCCAAAAATGTCCTCATCAATAGAATTCATAAAAATTCTGGTCTTCTAGAATGTAAACTTGTCCAGGTTACAGAATGGTGGTCTAGTGGATGCATAGTCCTTAGAACTCATTTTCTTAAAATAGCTTTTAAAATAAAAAAATATAACTGAGAAGATCTTTTGATCAAGGTGTTAACTTTTTTTTTATCATCCTCCCCCTGATACCAATTGAAAGTGTATAGTTTCCCTGAGAATTCTCTAGAGAGGACTGAATAGAAATTTAAAATCTTTTGATTAAAACTTATTCAGAATTAAACACTAATTGTTATCGTATCCAAGATTCCAACCAGAAGTAAAACAATCACGGAATATACAAGAACATGAGACACACGCGGGATAAAATCACAGAAAATACACACACACAGAAGACACAAGAACTTATAGTAGTTCCCCAAAACTATGGGTACATCCACTCTTCTACCCCCTTGGTAGGAATCCACTATCACAATGCTGAGTCTTTTGATAAGGAGACTCTTAGAACTATTGAGTCTTTTGATCAGGAGACTCTTAGAACCACTAAGTCTTTTAATCAGGAGACTCTTAGAACCACTGACTCTTTTAATCAGGAGACTCTTAGAACCAGTTCTGAATCCTTTGAAGAGGGATTCTTAAAACTCTTTTACAATGTGTTTGAATGAAATAGAATGAGAGATCAGAATAAGAAAACAGAATAAGAAATCAGAACAATTATAGGAGTTGGAGAATTCTTCTGATCAAAATCCTCTCTCATAAGCATTGAGGATCTTTGAGCACTATAGTGGATGATGAATCTTCAGATCTGATGAATCCTTGATGAGCAGAAGGTCAGGGACTGTTTTTCTTCACGACTATGGATCATATTTTCTGTTTTGGATTGGCTTCACTCAGAGAGGAGAAGAAGATGAAGCTGCAAATTGAGAGAAGAAGACTGTCGTCTAAAATGTTGTCTAGTGGAATGAGAGAGAGAGGGAGAGTTATAACCCTTTTGGAATTCTATATCTATATAATCTTCTATCGATTCAATTGAATTAGAATCGAATCACTTTCCCTTATGATCGATTCTCTAATTGGAATGTAGAAGGAGAATTATAGCTTTCTTTATATATGTGTTGATAGCCCATCAATGACCTTTAATATAACTTCCAATTTTATCACCTCTGAATCTCAAGAGCCTTTCTTTCGCTATTTGTACTCGTACGACCCGTTAAGATTCAAATAACTTCCATATATATAATATGTATAATCCTCATAAACAAATTCAAGATGTATCCATTTCTGAACTGTATTCGACGTTGCGTCGAATCTCTTCTGACTTCATATCGATGCACCTTTGAATTTCCTTAGAAGCTACGTCGAGATATTCTTCAGAAAACCTCAGCTTTGAAAAGAACTATGTTATCGATGTTGCGTCGATTCATTATTGACGTATCTGTCGAGATAAAGAATATAGACTTGAACTTCTGACTTCTGCGTCGAATACAGTCGATGTTGCGTCGAGTTCAACTTTCATCAGTACTTTGAATCCTTCTTGATGAAATATCTCATTCTCCTCGACGCCATTTGATTTAGAACAAATCAAAGCATACATCGACTTAGACTTCTATCATTGCGTCGATACATAGTCGATGTTGCGTTGACTACCAATCAAAAGAAGTGTCGACTTCAAGTATGAGTTACCTTTTACTTCCTTTCGAAGTTGCTTCGACTTCCAATCGAAGTTGCGTCGACTGCTTTTCGACGCATGTTTAACTCAACTAGTTTTTGGTCTCCTTTTGACTAGGCTTTGAAACCCTAAGGTGAATATGACATCTTAGGACATCTAAAGACCAACTTAACCTCACTATACAACTTGGGTAATAATTCCTAGAGAATGAAATCATTTTTACATAATTTGTAAGGTAAATCATGAGGGTGTTTTCCTAACATTTAGTTATAGTTTTGATGTTGTTTGCTCATTTAAATACTTTTTGTAGCAGTTGTGGTGGATTTCTGGAAGTTCACGACTTAGTCCCATGTACTATTGTGTCTACTAGTGCGATTTGAATGTGCATTGTCGTGTGTTTGTTCTCGCGCAAGCAGGTGGCTTATATTTAACATAATCGCACGACCGTGCAAATTTGTGCTCGTACGATTCGCAGCGGTCATGCGTATTGTCCTCCATTTTCCTGAGAAGTCATTAATCTTACACATGGTTATGTGAATTTGTGCTCGCATTGTTTGTTGTGGTCGTGCGTGTTGTTTGCCCTGATTTTCCCAAGAATTCATTGTTCTTTCCTTGTCAATGTAATGTTATACACGATCGTGTGAATTATAGCTCACATGATTTCTTGGCGGCTGCTAGGGCTTCAACTTTTCTCGCCTATTTTTCATTCCTTATCGCATGATCAAATGCACGGTTGTGCTTTTGATGAGTTTTTCATGATCTCTCAGGATTTTACTTCTCCTCTCTTCCAGTTCTGTGCCACCAGGCCAGGGCTTTTCCCTAAGGTTTCTCTCACCAACCAAGGCTTCCATGAAGATGATTCTTCAGTAATTGTAGTAACATTGGAGGGCTTGGTGACAGTATCCCTCTCGACCCCAAAAATTAGCTGAGGATTAAGTTGAAGGATCACAACCTTCTTTCATACTCGAGAAAGAGTCTTGGGCTCTGTTTGTATCTATAACTTATCTCTGCCCCTTTAGGTTACATTTGTTTGAGTTTCTTCTTATCTTATGATGGTGGATGTATTATCACGAATTTATGTTGCTAATCAAGTCTATTTCATTGACTCTCAATAAATAGTTCTTTTGTTTTGTTGTTCAGGATATGCATTTGGAGATTGCTTATGCTTGGATGAGTTTTTTTTTTTTGCATTGTGCGAAGAGGTGCTTATGACCCTCGAGCCTTGCCACCATAGTTGTGCGGAGAGGTTCCTACGACCCTTGAGCATTGCCACCGTAGTTGTACGAAGATGTGCTTGCGACCCTCACTTGAGTTCTTGTGAGCGATTACTTTACAATGGTGGAGTGTGAGCGATGCGGTGTAGGCGACCCACCGTGAGCGAAGCGGTGAAGGCGACGGCAACCCTTAGTTAGTTTTATTTTTTTCTAGTTTAGTAGAATCAAACTCAAGTGAACGTTTCCAACACCACCTTCATATTTAAATTTTTTATATCAATTAATCTACCCAACCGTGTTCCCTGGGAGATCGATTCTCAGGGATTTATTTCCCATTTTATATTACTTGATGATCGATGCACTTTTAGTCGAACCCATCAAGTTTTTTGCGTCTTTACCCGAGAATACGGTAACGTGTAATTTTTTTATTTGAATATTTAGGTATTGAGGTTTTCTTCATTTTTATTCTATTGCGCTTGTAAATTGCTTCTAAAATTTTTAAGTGAATTTCTATATCACTTTTTCATCAAGTTTAATATTATCATCATGTTTAGTGAGTCTCTTTTCTACTTCTATTAGTTTGAATCCATCTCTACTGCATCAATATGTATTCTTACGAACAATATAAATGGTGTGGAGCTTATAATCATGTTAGTGACAATTGTTATTTAGGAAGAAGTAATTATAATTTGTATGACTCAACATATGGAGTCTCCACATCGTTTGGATCTTCATACAATGAACCTACCTATTATAATTATGTGAATCTAATGCGAGCATCGCCTTCACCGGGTGGTTTAGCATCTTCAAGGCTGAGACATATCGGGAAGCGGTGCTTGTACTATCAGAGCATAGATCATGCTCTGAAGGATTGTGAACAATTAAAATTGCAAATAGAAGAGGACGATAAGCTGGCAATCATCGTCTTACCCCCTTCCACACCATGCACTATTCCTTATGTTGCTGATGATATATTCTCTATGCCCCCTTGTTTTCTTAGGAACACAACCAATACCTCCATCAGTTGCTTCGTTGATCCTTGTGATGACGTAGTGGAGCCTCCTTTTCTAATAACATCCTTACTACCTATAGATTCAATGTCTGACGATAGCTCGCATATTTTCTCAGATTCTATTATTGGAAATGTTGATCCTCCAGTTTTTCTTGATTCCGCTACACATGTGTCTCTTGATCATGTTAATTATTCAGTTTTGTAGGAGGAGCCCAAGGATCCCGAAGCTGAGCTAAGTTATGCTGAGGAGGACGTTCTCCTAGGAGAGGAGGTTTATACCTCATCGTTGATAGATGAAATCCAACTCGCAACTGAAGCCCCTTGTAGCTCATTTATTTCTTGCAGCGATGTCTCATTGCAAACAACGATCCATGTTGTGAACCTGATGGGAGTGACACCGGGATCACTTCATCTCTTTCTGATTCTTCTATTTTTTTTATTTTCATTTTATTCCTGAACCCCCTTCTTATCCCCTAATGCTTTCATCGATAACTGCACTTTAATATCTGATGATAATGTTGTTAGTGAGTTATTTCAGGTTTGTTATGTGGAATCTAAACCAGAATTGCTAAGTGTTGAGGAGATCTTTCTCGTATGTGAGGATGATAACATCCCCTCACTAGTGTAATTTCAACTTGATGTCTCTCCCTCTTGTGCCACTTATGAAATTTTTGAATTTATTCTTCATCTTCTCCTTCTTGATGCAATTAATGTTCTTTCTTATATTCCCATGTGGGACCATGTGTTTGTGGACCAATTTTGGGTGATTTTCTGGTGCGATCCTGGCAGGGCGAGCATATGGCAATGATAGAACAGATCGCTTATTCCACCCCATATTCATTTCTTATGCTTCCCATGAAGGATTGAGTGCAGAGAGTCAAGAGGTTTTACATTTCTGAAGCAATGTTGGAGGAGATGAAGAAGCCGAAAAAGGAAGAGACTTGGGGATGAAGGATTATCATCCCTCCTATCCACCCCTACTACTTGATCTCCGAACCTTTTTCCTTTATTTTCAGTTATTATTTCAAATCAACATATAACTAATTATTTTACTTTCTGCATGATGAACTAGTTTATTTTAAAAACTTATAATTACGTCCAGCTCAAGGACATGAACAAAGCGCTCTTGGGAAACACCATATGTTTATCTTGCTTTTAATTTCAGTTTTATTTTACCTTTTGCATGGGTCCAGCTGAGGACTAGAAAAGCAGCCATGGTGATTTCTTTGAGTGTGTTCTGCATGCCATTATTTTTTTCTAATCCCAATGTTTATTTTCTCTCTTATTTTGGAGCTATTCTTTTGTAGGATCCAAAGACTTCTTCATCGATCTTCTTCGGCGTGCGGGACCACACACACTTGCTTTGGTATATCTCTCATGGTATTTCTGAATGCCCCATTCTCAGGCTTTGGGTAACATTTTCTATCACTCTCCATATTTCAGTCTTCATTATCATGCATTGAGGGCAATGCATAAATTAAGTCTGAGGGGTAGTTCACATTATTGAACCACTCACCACTCATTCATATCATGACATTCAAATAGTGTGTTGTTTTTTCAAAACATTTGCCCAAATTTTCTTTTTTCTCTCACTCATTTGCATTCATTTAGTACTCACACGTTACATTTTTGAACGATTGCTTTGTTGTTAGTTTTTCAGTTATATTTCATGGAGATAGGATAGTCTAATTTTCTTATAGATTTTAATTACGTGAGTGTATTGTAGACTCTTGCAGTGCTCTTAGTTGAGTGCACGTGTCTTGGGTAGGAATTCTTTCTAGAGTTAATTTCTATGCATAGTTCTTTGTTTACGCCATTTTACTATTTATCTGCGGTAAATATCCACTCCTAGTTAGAAGATGGTTGTGTCTGATGATTAGCGTATGTATGTGTGTAGTGAGCGCATGAGAAGTATTATTTGATTTTGATGAAAAGGTATCATTTCTCGATGTCTAGAACTTGCCCCTAGCAATCCTTGAAATATTTGCATAGGTTGATTTAACTTCATGGATATGATTTAGGCCTTTCATTGGATTGATTGAGCTTTTGAATCACACCATACATGTTATACCATTGCATAGACCCTTGTGCCTTGCACCTATCCTTTTGATTCACCCCCACCTTCATATCACCAAAGCCTAAATTTTCATCCTATCTTCACACTTAGATTTGAGCTTCATTTGAAATTATAATTCCCTAATTATGATTTGAAGGTTGATGTTTTTTGTGATTATCGATGTTAGCATAAATATTTATCATGTGGGTGTTATTGATGAAAATGTATAACATAAAATTTTAATGAAGAAAAGAAATTGAAAAAAAAACTATTTAAAGAGAAAAAAAATTGGAGTTATCATTTGCTCGTGTTTAGGAAAGCTAGAGTGACCCCGTATTTCATCATTTAAGTCTGAGGGTGTCACTTCTAGCACTTTTATTCATTGGTAGATTTTCGTGCTAGCTCTCATTTTGTTTAAGTGTGAATTTGAACCTCATGTTTATCATTTTGCTATGTCTCACCTTAAACTCAAGACCTAACGCTTCATCCCTTCTTAAGTCCTGATGATTCTTTGAGTTATCCTTAACCAGTGTAGTGGGGAGGGTGTGATCGGGCAAGCCTATGTCCATCGTCATTGATGAATTTTTTTGGAGGTTGCCCCGCAGTCTTAATTGAAAAATGCCAATCTGATTAGTGGCTGCTATACTTTCTTCCTACGTTATATTTAGGACAGACTGTTTAATTCTTTCGTATGAGTGGATACAATGTGTTTGATATAATGATTGAAAAGGTTGTAAATATTTAGTATGCATAGAAAGTTTCTTTAGATTACTTTTTATCCATCTCAGGCATAAAACTTTTTCGTCCACTCGCCAGTTTCACACTCTATTTGAGTAATTAGCCTCTCTTTATCCCCATGAGTACAGTGGTTTGCTTAGGACAAACAAACGTTCAACTCTAGGGGTATTTGATGAGCAATATTTATATAGTTATTTTGGTGCTCATCTGGCTCTATTTTAACCTTATTTAGCTCATCATCAGTTAATTTTAACGTCATATCGTTCAAATTCACCAGAATCTTGTTAGGAGCTTATTTGAGCTAGATGGAGTGATTTTCGTTGCATTTTATACATGAGGGAGATCATCTCTCCCTCTTATCAATGTTTAGTTATTGTTTTTATGATGTTTTCTCATTTAAATACATTGTGTAGTAGCTGTGGTGGATTTTGGGAAGTTCATGACTGAGTTCCATGTAGTATTTTATTTGCCCGTGCGATTTGAACGCACACGAGCGTGCGTTTGTTCTCGCACAGACAGATGGGTTGCATTTAACATAATTGCACGACCGTGCGAATTCATTCTCGCACAGTTTGCAACGGTCGTGCGCGTTGTCCTCCATTTTCCCGAGAAGTCGTTAATCTTACGCACAGTTATGCGAATTTGTGCTCGCACAGTTTGTTGTGGTCGTGCGTATTGTTTGCCCTGACTTTCATGAGAATCCATTGTTCATGCTTTGTCAGTGCGACGTTACGCACGATCATGCGAATTATAGTTCGCACGATTTCTTGGCGAATGCTAGGGCTTCAACTTTTCCCGCCTATTTTTCATTCCTTCTTGCATGATCAAATGCACGATCGTGCGAGAACAATTTCTGCTAACGGCCTATAAATACTGCTTTTGATGGGTTTTTTAGGATCCCTCGGGAATTAGCTTCTCCTCTCTTCTGACTCCGTCCGACCAAACCAGGGCTCCGCCCTAAGCTTTCTCCCACCATCCAAGACTTCCATGAGGAGGATTCTTCAGCAATTGTAGTCGCACCGCAAGAAGACCTAGTTCGTGACGTGGATGGAGCAAACCCACCGAGAAGATGGGTAACATTGGTGGGCTTGGTGACATCGTCCCTCTCGACCCCGAAAGGTAGCCAAGGATTGAGTTGAAGGATCGCAACCTTCTTTCATACCCGAGGAAGAGTCTCAGACTCTGTTTATATCTCAAACTTATCTTCGCACCTTTAGGTTACATTTATTTGAGTTTCTTTGTATCTTATGATGATGAATGTATTATCATGAACTTATGATGCTAATCATGTATATTTCATTCTCTCAATGAATAGTTCTTTTATTTTGTTGTTCATGATGTGCATTTGGAAATTGCTTATGCTTGGATGAGTTTTGGTTGCGTTGTGCGAAGAGGTGCCTACGACCCTCAAGCCTTGCCATCGTAGTTGTGCAAAGAGGGTCCTACGACCCTCGAGCCTTACCACCGTAGTTGTGGGAAGAGGTGCTTGCGACCCTCACTTGAGTTCTTGCGAGTGATTGCTTCACAATGGTGAAGTACGAGTGATGCTATGAAGGCGACCCGCAGTGAGCGAAGCGGTGAAGGCCACCCGCTACCCTTAGTTTTATTTTCTGCTCTTGTTTAGTAGAATCAAACTCAAATCAACGTATCTGACACCACATTCATATTTAGATTTTCATCTCGATTAATCTACCCAACCGCGTTCCTTGAAAGATCGATACACGTGAATTTATTTCTCATTTTATATTACTTGATGACTGATGCACTTGCCGTCCGACCCATCATGCATCTCGAGTGATATTTGCAAATGAGTCTACAAACTATATTCACTTCCCTCTATAGTAGTTATTATAGTGATACATTGAACTTTCAATGATTATGCACTTCAATACACTATGTAGTCACATAATCACATCAGCATACATATAGATTAAGTTCTCTATATAACCCATATGAATCATAGCCATCTCACGAAAACAAGAAAAAGGAAAGTAAATGTGCACAAAATGTTGCATTGTCCATGAATAGTGTCACGGGGCTTCACTGTATAACATTGTACGTATGTATGTATGTATGTATGTCTCTCTCTCTCTCTCTCTCTCTCTCTCTCTCTCTCTCTCTCTCTCTCTCTATATATATATATAGAGAGAGAGAGAGATATAGAGAGAGAGAGAGAGAGGAGTAATTACCCTCTCTTAGTTTTGAAATTACAAAACCCTCCCTTGTAAGTTTTGACAATGAGAATTTGATGATGAAGATTGAGTTCAATTTCATTTATTTATGCTTCCCCTACTTAATTTGGACATGTTTAATGATTGACTGCCCAACCCCTTGTAAATAGACATTGTAGGTTTGAAAGAATAATGTTGCAATGAAGAATTGGTTATGATTGTAGTGTTTGGGTATTTCTCAATACCAAAATATTTAATTTTCTTCTATATCTAAGAATTAGGATTGTATTCAAAGTTAGTGTCATTGTGATAAGATAGGTTTCTACTTAACTATTTTTGGTACTTTCAATAGGTCACTTATATTTTCATCTTAACATGGAGGCTATGAAGTCACATAAGTTTTTTTTCGCTCCTAATAAAAAATAGAATAATACTAAGTCAATTAAATGTTGGGTTAGATTGTTAATTTAAATAACATATAATAATAATATGAGATTGGGTACAATCGTACATCACTATAGCTGAAACAAAAATAGGGACATAGTTCACAAAAAGTGTTCATGTGTGGTGGGTGGGTGGATAGAGAATGGTTCACAAAAGTAGAGTTCCTATATAATAGAAAACATATAATTACACTTCAATGAAACTCTCTTTAAACTATTATCCTGAACTTTATTGAGATAAAATTGACCATAATGAACATGCATCTTAGTAGAAGATTGTTTTGGTGTTTTCGTGTGTGTGTGTGTCTGTGTATGCGCGCGTGTGCTTGTGTGTGCGCGCGCACGTGTGCTTGTGTGTGTGTGTGTACGTGTGTGTGCGCGTGTGCTTGTGTGTGCGCGTGTGCTTGTGTGCGCATGTGCTTGTGTGCGTGTGCTTGTGTGTGTGTGTGTGCGCGTGTGCGCGTGTGCGAGAGAGAGAGAGAGAGACAGAGAGAGAGAGAGATTTTGCATATTGCTTGATGTAAAACAAATAGTGGATTTGTTTGTCTTTCATAAAATCTTTTACATGGACAATACATAATTTGATAAGCAAATGGTTTATTTCAATATTTCAGAATAAGATTAACCAACATGCTAGCTAATCTATTACAATAAATTGGATCATATATTACAATTTTTTCTCTTCCACATTTCCTCAATGTAACATGATATGGAAGAGCTTCAAAAAATTGTTTCCTTTTGATAGCAAGACCCTAAAAGATATTAAAAGATAGTTTCCTCGATGTCATACATACAACCTAGATCAGATAAAATTTTCCGCATAACTCCGTATGTGGATATGTGATCAAGTATGGACTTTTGTTTACTCACTTTCACTTTAAGTTGAGTATTCGTTTCTCTCATTATTCCGCTAGGCTTGAACGATCAGAGTCCTTAAGCTTCCAAAATGGAGTGACGGAAAAAGAAGTGGTCCAAACCATTCTTATGCGCACAAAACTATTTTGAAAAGGTCAAGGTATTTTGAACCGCGGGAGGTTGGATTTAAAGCCAAACAATGTAACTGGGCACTAGACCACCTGGAGCTTACCAAAATAAAATAAAAAATTGTTGAAATGCACATGTGGTTGTTGTATTTAAACTAATATGGTGAGTTCATAGTTAAGGGATACTCCTAGCCCCAGAAAGTACATCAAATATTATAGTAAATGGGCTTGTGCTATACCATTCATCAAGTGTGGGAGGAAAAAACAGCAAAACCTGTATCAAATCAACCTATATCCTACCTATCTTATAATTGATGAACAAAAGCAAGTCTTCTTTCTTCAAAGGAGTATTCCTTCTCATGTGGCTCTCTTGGGATGGTTGCTGATATTTCATGAACATCATCAACAGGAGCAGGAGTAGCAGCCATCTGCATTGGCTTTGACATAGTCCCGGGAGTTTTAGGCGTTGAGATGGGCATTAGCTGTGCAGGAGTCATGGGCAGGATTTGAGCCAGAAGAGAAACTTGCTCTCTTGGTGGTTCTTCGTGCTCATTGCTTCTGTTCATCACGCCAAATGGCTTCCGAGGAGGTTCAGATTGGAGAGCGTTCGTGTTGCCCGAATTGAAAGACAGTGTCTTTGCTTGAATCCCAATATCTGCTGCTCCTTTCTCCACTGCATGAATAATCGAAGCTTGAGTATTTAGCAGGCAAGCTTAATGAATCATATCATGGGTTCTTCTTAACCGTTTTCATTCCGTATAATTTGGTGTGAAATCCAGTCATGAATGCTATTCAGGGAGATATGTGAGTACAACATTTTGATATGCTGGATTTTTGAAAGTTGGGGTTGAGCATAATAATCAAAACTCGAAAATCGCTTGATATTTTATGAATTGAATTCAAATCGATATGATTCGAGCTGATTTCAAAGCATTCAGTCTGAACAGATCAAAATTTTAGTCGATTTTGAGCCTGGGTTGGCTTGCTCGAAAAATGATGAGAGACGTCTTGCTTTCGAATTTGATTCTAATTCGGTTCAATTTCAATTAAGAGAGACAGACAACATAAATGAAGTCATTACATATTTCGAGCAAACTCGAAATTGCAGATGGCTCGGCTTGTTATGACGTTCGACTCGATTTCAAGCCGAGTCATACTCGAATTTTTATTTCGAGCTCGACTTGCTTGAACTCGACTCAATATCAGCTATATTAATGAAAGTAAATACCACTTCGTTAATTTATAAAGTTCAAAGAAGCAAACCAGGAGAAGCAAGCATGAACTCATTTCCTCTCTTTGTTGATGGTGTTTCTTTGTTACAAGGGAAATCAGGTTTTGTTGGCAGTAATGCTGCAGTTCCTAGTGATAACTTTCGGCTTGCGACCCCTGAAGATGTTCTAGGAACTTTTATTGTGTTTTGTGGCTTAGAAGGACTGGGTTTGGATCCAAAAAGTGATTCCTGCTCGGCAATAATTTGGCTCTGCAGCTTTTTCTGATCCTGAAATAAGCGAAGGTGTATGAGAATGCAACAAAAGCCACAATGCACATGCTCTCAAGAGAATAACCGTTACCCTCTGCCTTCTTCGTTCTTGTTCTTTCTCGTGGCGAACATAAGAATAATCTTCTAGCATTGACAAAAGCCGGACCTGCAACAATGAGATAAGATAAGTTTATGGAAAAAATCAATCTCTCACCACTTCTCAGACAACATCAAATTGATGAAAAAATCAATCTCTCACCACGACAATGAGATAAGTACTTACACCATCATATGTAAATTTGGTGCCTCTTTCTTTCTCCCATGCTATGACTTTGTTGCATAAAGCCTCCACAATTCCTGAGAAAATTGTATTTAGAGTCTAACAACTGATGTTTCAAAGTAAAGTTCAGCTGTTCAGATAGTTAAAGTGAAACAAGATTAATTGAAATATCGACCTGGAATTCTTTGAGCTGTTGCTCGAGCTTTTTCGGCGCGTTTTAGTATGAGATGGGCACCCTTACCAGCACTGTAGCGATTTTCATCCTAAATCAATCAGAAATAGTGAAGACGTTAAAAAGCAAAATGGATTGGTGGGTCAAAAATTCACAAAAAGTGCCCAACCCTGTTGTATTCCTCTAGCCAGGCCTCTTCTTCACAAGCAGACATCCATTTCTCAACCCTCTCAAGGATTTCTTTCCTGCTAAAAGCTTCCTCTTTGACACTTGAAATCTGGTCTTCTATCCTTTGGAGGAGTAGAGAGGGGTCAATAGCCCCTGCAACAACAAAAATAACAACATCAGGGAAGGATGAGGTGTTGAATGGAAAAAAACAGTGATACAATGAAGTTATCAGAATTTTAGTTGCTAAAGGAATGACCATCTTCAATGGCTTCTTTTGAGATTTCCGCCTCATTATCCCCATTTTCAACCAAATGTGTCTTATGGCGCAGCTCCTCTAATTCAATCTTCTTTTTCAAGACCAGGTCTTTCATCTTGCTAACTTTCAGTTCTTCGAGTCTCTCAACTTCTGCCTCAATCTACATAAATAGCACAAATGTTTTCTCAGAATTTTTACAGAAATGGTAGAATGCCGATGATGACGTCTCTCTATGCTGTCAACTCACATAGTTGAGGAAATCGGTTGAAAGAGTGTTTGCTTCAGTAATTTCATGTTCTGAAGCTGCAATATTACGCGTCACATTTAGAAATATTTGCTGCTCTTCAATTGGTGTGTCCATTAGATTCCAAAGCTCTAACATGGTGGTTGCGAGATCTTGAAGCTGTCACAAGGCAAACTTAAAGGGTGTCAGTAATGATCTTGGCATTGTCATGTATACATATTACTATATAAAAGGGAACTTCCCAATTGACGCTTCTAGTTTTACACCATACTCTATCATTTTTACCCCTAGAGATAGAGAGAGAGAAAGATGCGGAGAGAGGTAGAGAGAATGCAGGTGGGGAAAAATATGCATAACTACTAGTAACAAGGGCCTCTCCTAAACCAAATAGTTCTAGAATTGATTTGAGAAGATTCAATTCAAATTGATTTTTGGAGTAATCGTCGAATCCGAATCCAAGTATTGATGCCTTTATCGTAGGATTCGCGGATAATTCGCAAACTAATAATATATATTTATTTTTATTCTCATTTAGTATTTTGGTAAATAATTTTAATTTAAAATTAAAAAAATGAAGTGTTGAATCCGACTGCGAATCTTATTCTGAATCCAAAATTGGAATTCAAATAGTACATTTTAGCACGCATCTGAATCGGAATATAAATACAAATATTCGAATGAATTCGAATATTTGCAACGTATTAGAGATTCAGATTCTATTGAAGTGTATCTGAATCCATTCAATTCATGAACACCACGACTACTAACTGGTTACAATAGATAAAGGAAACTCTCTCTCTCTCTCTCTCTCTCTCTCTCTCTCTCTTTGGTATAACACATCGAGGCTTCCCAGCATACTACTATTTTATTTATTTTTGTATCACTAGAGATAGAGAGAAACAGAGAGACCATGAGAGAGGGAGAGAGAGCACACAAATAGGGACCACAGGCACACCTACTAGTAATTAAGATAAACGTTTAAACTAATGTTACTTGCCTTCTGCATTCTTTGCAATTTAACTTTTCTCAGCCCATTTATGACAGAAGCCAACCTTTCAATCACCTCATTGCTAACAACCTTTGACCCTTCAGCATCACCCAAACTAGGGTGCACTTCCATAAGGGTTTGTTTGAAATCAATACCAAGAACAACGCAGAATGTTGTCAAAGTACTTATATATTCCAGCACCTGTTTAAGACGGTCAGCCTGTAGGAAAAAAGACAGGAGCTCATTATTATCTTGAAAAAGGAATTAAGATTTGATCCACCAAAGTGCCTCAAATCGTCATTTTATTTCCTTGTTTAACAGGAACGGAAACCAGACCTTCTCCTTTTTCAGTGCCTCTAGCTGTCTCTGAAATTCTTCAAACTTCCTTAGTGAGAGATCAGATTCATCAATATTCCCTGTGTTTTGAACTTGCCCATCAGGCTGAATTTCAGCTGAGATCTTCCTTATTTGGTTCATGACGTGGAGGAACTGACTTAATCTATCACTTTTCCTCTTTCTCATCTCTTCTAATTGCAGGGTTGCAATGTTGAGCTCTTTCTTTAAACTTGTTGCATTTTGATTTGTCTGCAAAGAATAAGTTCAAAAGCAAACTAAAAAAATTGTAATTCACATGCATATAAGTTGGACATTGGCTTGCTTTCGTAACAACGGTAGTTTCGCCGGAGGATGATCGGAGACGAGGATGGCAGCGGAGGATTCAACGGAGCCAGAACCGTGGCTGCCTAAGCGGGGCTTGCTCAAGGGAGAGAGAGCTTCCAAGATCTCATAAGGGGACTAGAAATTAGATATTCTTCATTAATAAAACATACAAGACCTCAAGGGTCTCTTATATAGAGACTACAAGGGTATTTGTGTAAATAGCCTGACACAACCTAATAAAACCTCATACAACAATAAATCCTAATAAAACATACAAGATCGGGCTACGGGCATAACACATAATAAAGCATAGTAGAAGACAAAACGTAGTAATTGGGCCCGAAGCCCATAACATCTCTGACCTTCAAATCGAGCTTGTCCTCAAGCTCGAACGAGGCTCGCATAGCTTGATCGTCGGGCTCTTTGATTTCCTGACAAAACAACTCCCGATATCGTGTTGTTATAACGGAGGTTGCATCGAGCGGCGGGACGTCCACGATGGCAGAAAAGATGGCGATGAACGGGCGGAACCCGGGTGCCAGGCCTCTGTCGAAGGTGAAAGAGTGGCGGCGATCAGAATCGGCGGAGGCGACTTGGGGATGGTCAGCGGAAGAAATAGATCCGGAGGGGCAAACAGAGCAGATGACCGTAGACGAGGCGGCGAAGTGGTTGGCGGGGCCGGCATAACATGCGGTGGAATGGCCGGAGGAGACGGTATAGTAGCGGACGACATAGGAAGGACTGGCAGAAGTGGCGGCGGTGTCGGTGAAGGCGGAAGCTGCGTCGGAAGGTGAATGGTAAGGTCTAGTAGTGGTAAGGGCTGTCGCGGCGCAATCTGCGGACCCAGTGGAGCAATCGGAGGTGGTGGTGGAACCGTCCAAGCAATGATGGTGTCGAGGCAAGTCATGGAGGCCTGCAATCAGCAGCAAACGTAGGATAGCCGAATCGGCGGCGTTGAGCTTCATGTTCAACATTAATAATTAATGGGTTGATTAATCAATCCAAGTTAAGAATTAACTAATTACTGGGTAATGGGTTGTCCACGAGTAATTAATTACTCGATTTGGAGGTAGCGGGCTGATAGGAAGAAAGGGGCAGGTCTGCTGCATGGGGGGCTCGAAATAGAAGCGTGGTTGTTTTTCCCACGTGGGCTTAGCAGGGCAGGCCGTTGTGGCGCAGGGATCGAAGATAGGCACGAATGTCGATGAAGCAGAAGAGGCGTGAAGGCAGAACACACAGTTGCTGGAGGTTGTCGACGCAAGAGGTTGAAGAAGCAGAGGCCAGGATGTCGAGAAAGGACAACACTCCTGGCTTCGAAGAGCATTGGCGAGAAGCCAGGATGTCGGCAATTACGTCGCAGGAAGTGGGAAGGTCGCACGATCGACTGCTTTTGTTGTTTCAAGAAGGGCTTCACAACACTAAAGGTTGGACCGTCGAGGAAGACGGGCATGTTTGGTGGGGGTCGGGATGTTCTTGTGAAGGAAGAAGGAAAAAACGACGGCCCGTTTCTTAAAATTGCGGGCTGCTCTACAAATTACTGCAATAGTGGTTGTAGTGGAAGTGGGGAGGAGGAACTAGCGGCTCTGATACTAATTTGTTACGAACTTGCTTCTGTAACAGCGGTAGTTTTGTCGGAGGATGACCGGAGATGAGGATGGCAGTGGAGGATACAATGGAGTCGGAACTGTGGCTGCCTAAGCAGGGCTTGCTCAAGGGAGAGAGAGCTTCCAAGATCTCACAAGGGGACTTGAAATTAGATATTCTTCATTGATAAAACATACAAGACCCCAAGGGTACCTTAAATAGAGCCTACAAGGGTATGTGTAAATAACCCGACACAACCTAATAAAACCTCATACAACAATAAATCCTAATACAATCTAAAGATCGGGCTACGTGCATAACACATATAATAAAACATAATAGAAGACACAACATAGTAATTGGGCCCGAAGCCCATAACACATTCAAGCATGGATTTCTAATCCATTTTCCATATAATCTTTGGCGAAACATTGAGGAAGCAAATAAGTTGTAGGCTTCGGTCACGACAGAGTCTTTAGAATATTTAAAACTTCAAAAAAATAGCGATGCCAACGAAATTTTTTTTGTATGGGTAGCGTACAAAAGAAAGGTGCGGGTCGGATGGCTGACAGTCGTCCAACCGAAAAGCTATTTTTAAGTCCTTTTTTGATGATCGTCCGAGCGCTGATTGGACGGGCTAGATCTCACACGAACCTTTCTTTGGAACGCTACCCGTACCTAAATATTTCTCCATTCCAACACCCACTATTTGCTCTAAGGGGTATTGGCCGCAATCTGAGTAATTTACATACTAATCAAGCATTCAAATGTGAACAATCCTCATATAAATGGACTTGAGAAGAGACAGACCTGCCGCCTGAGATGGACTGGTCTCTCGCTCATAGCAGAGCAGATGGAAGCCAGCTCTGCCTCCGCATCAGCTATCGCTTGACGAAGATAGGCCCTAGAGTAGTTTGCTTGATCAACTTTTCTTCTATATACCTCCATGCATTCTTGTTCTAGTTCTAGAATCATTTTATCTCTTTCTTCATCCGATTCTCCAACTTCATCCCATATCAACTGAATCAAATTCATCATCATCATACAATTTAGAGAAGCTTTAGTGTTTCCAGAGGTCTGTTTACTACATATAAATTAATATGCTAATGATTTAAGTCAAAATAATGGCTCAGGCATAAATTAGGCAAGTTAAAGGACTATTATGATCTCAGATGAGAAAAGATACTTGAAGTTCATATAGAAGTGATCCGCATGTTGTTTCAATCTGTGAAAGCTGGTCAGTGCCAGACGTTGCCATCTATCTGAAGCAACAACCTACAAAATTCACAGGGTTCCCCTGCAAAATTATGATCATATGAGATAATCAGAAGATTAGAATTCCTACAAAAGCAAGTTACAGTTGCTAAGATTTCTTGGCTACACTCCTTGTCATGAATGTAAACTCCATAGATTTGCCGAAGGAAAACAAGAGCATGATATATAAGCAGAACTTCATCAGCAATCAAATACTTGTGCAAACTATTGTGTTAGGTAGCATAGATGCATTTAAACCAATCTAGACGTGCAGCAAGAAAATTTTTGAATCAGATCCGAAGAGAAGAAACAAGTATAAACATCTTGAACCTTACATGTTCCTTTAATCACTACGCCATTTCCCCCTCATCAATTACCCAAGTAACTACCTTTAACCACTAGTAACTACCAGTTAACCACACTGAAAACCACATAGAATTATTGTAAACGACCACTATCTAGGCAGTGATTGGCATGACTTAATCTCACATCCCAGTCAATCAACCTCCCTCTCTCCATCCACGACCAAGGCAAAAATCACTCCCAGGACTAAATCCAGTCACTCCACACACTGATCCACTCGCCCGACATTGCCCCTAAGCCCAGCATACTCGCAACTCACATATTCCTTCAATTAATCCCTTGCTGCTCCAAAACTGCAGCCTCTGGCGTTCAGTAACCGCTTGGAACTGCCAGTAAACTCCTAGAAACAGCCATACCTGTTGCTATTGGTCCTATCCCAACCCCTTTACACCTCATCCGTCCACTCAAACCCCTACCTACAAACCCCATTGCCCTCCTGACACCGCAGCAACCCCAAATCCCCAGTACACCGGCAATTACAGAAAAAATCAGCAGCAGGACTCAGAATTCACAGCAAAAATTGCAGTTTGAGTGCTGTTCAAACACAGAATCAGCAACAAATGCTTTTGTTGGACCCTAATTATTCGTGTAAGATCTAATTTGGTAGTCAACATTGCTTCGTGTTGAATGCTTGTCTGAAAACATATTGTTTAGAATCTAAATTCGTACAAATTTGCTCAATTTCTTGATTCTACTTGAAAGTTGTATCCGTTGAACATTTAATTGAAGCAACCTCTCTTTAATTTTAATTAAATCTTGCTTGTGTTTCTAGGGTTTAATTTCTATCATGCATATTTGTGAATTCTTCTTTTAATTTCAAAATTTATTGTACTTAAACATTGGACAATAGCATCTGCATCGCATCATTTTTAGATTCCTATGACATTCCATGAATACTCACTCATTAGAGTTCCTTAATGCACGTTTGCACTCACTACACCCATCCTACATGGCTATGTACTTAAGAATACAGGTTTTGTTAAAGTTTACTTCCAATAGAATGAGGCATATTCTACCCACTATCATCTCCTAAAAGCAAGGAGGGATTGTTAAGGATAGAAACATTCAGGGCAAAATATCCATTGTAAAAGAGCTAGCTTTTGCTATTGAAAAAAAATGTTGGGAGGAAACATAATCTGGAAGCTTGGCACGAAAAAAGCATTTGATAGAATTAGCTGAAGATTCCTTTTCAAAGCATTGGAAGCCTTTGGTTTTAGTGCCATAAACCTGATCAAGATGTTAACATTCCACTGCATGTTCGATGATTCTTAATGGGGAGGTTAGTGTGCTTTTCCACTCGTCAAGGAGTTTAAGGCTCCGACCCTCCCTTCCATGTTTTTCATAATTGTTGAGGAGGTGCTAAGCAGAGATCTCACTAAATTCTTCTCTAATGGGAAAGCTGTATGGTTTAAGGAAAATACTAAACGACTTCCTATTTCTCACTGTCACTATGCTGATGACATGATTTTATTTAATAGAGACAATTTAAGATCTGTCAGAAACATTGTCAAGCTAATTCAATCCTTTAAAGTGGATTTTGGCTGACAAGGTAACATAGAGAAATTTTTTAATCTCCAAAGGAGTTCCTTTTTACAGAATTATAAATGTCTACAATATTCTTGGTATGCAAGTGCAAAAATGTCTTTCCAATAAGTAGTTATCCCTATATGCAATGGAAAAATTAAGGTGGTTTACTATGAACATCTTGGAGGATAGAATTAAAAGCTGGACCATCAGCTTTCTCAATCAAGCAGGACAGTTAACTCTCGTAAAAGCAATCTTGCAGAGCTAATCCATTCAATCTATGAAATCATCCTAAATTTTAATTAGTATTCACAAAGAGATGGATAAGAACATAGCCAATTTTCATTGGAAAAGCACAAGGGAGGATTATAAGCACATTGGGTTTCCTTCACCAAAGTGACGAAAGATGCAAGAAACATCAAAACTCTATAGAACGAAAGATATGTACTTAGAGTAGATACGGTCTTTGTTCAAGATATATAATGGGGAAATACTACAATGCAAATCCCATGGAATTATTGAAATAAAAGTGTATGCCAAGGGCCTATGGAAGAACCTGAAGTTCTCGCCTGAATCTAGAAACTCCATTCAACAGCAAATACAACAACAACAACAACAACAACATAACCCATATAGTCCCCAATCATTGGGGGGTCAGGGAAAAATATTTTTTTTGGGAGGATAAATGGTGTGAGGATGTCCCACTCATTAACTTAGATAACAGGGAGGAAAGTACAAGAAATCAAATCACTAAGAAAGATGTCAACCCAAATGGAAATTGGAATTATGATGTTATTAACTCAGACCCCATAAGAAAACACTAAGAAGGCATGCAATTGAATTTCATCTGGACTCGCAACATATCAGGGAAGTTATCCATTAAAAGCCTAATGAAAGACCAAAATTTTGTCAAGCAGTTCTCCACCTAAAATGAGTAAACATCAGCTGGAAAGGCATGTTAAGAAAGTTGGCTGTAGACAGGAAGTATTGCAAATCTGCATCAATCTAGCATCAAAGTGCATTTGCTACCTAGAAAATCCATGCATTGAATCATCTGATCATTTACTGTGCAACAGCAAATTAACATTTCAAATTTAGCATGTTATGGAGATTTTTATTTTGAAAAAAAAAATCCGCGCCGGCTCTTTCAAAATAAAGATGGAACAGTGGATTTCATTTGCAAAATAACTTAGCAAAGGCCTCAGAGTAATTGGTATGGAAATCCACGTGATCTGTGCCTGGGCAATTTGGGTGGAACTTTACAAATGGTTGTTTCAGAGCAAACACTAAAAGTTGAATGAATCTTAAAATGGTGGTAAAACCCCATGTACAAAATTAAACTCATCACTAATTTGGGAACTCTGATCATTAACTGACTGCAACTTAAAGCAACTGATCAAAATGCATTGCTATACAGAAAGACAAAAACGGATCTTCCATTCATACTCCACAAAGATGGAGCTCACCATAGGGAAATGGCAGTGTCTGTTTGAGGAGGGTGTATTATGATAACCTGATTTGCAAGGATTTGCACTGCTCAGGATGCTATTATGGAAGGATTCACAGTCCCTCCTGAAAGTCTAAATCTCTGCAGAAATCTTCATATTAATAGAGTTAGCCATTCTAGTGGACTCTTAACCATTTCTCTTCATTTATATCAAAGTTGGGAAAATAAATTAATGAAGGCTCTCTAAGATTAATATCCAAATTTTCTCAATTCTAAATTCAATTTCATCCACTAAGAACAAATAGCTATAGAGAGGGCAAATAGGTAATGCTTGGGCTCTCTATGGTCTGATGAATCAAATTAAATGTAGTTTCAGTCACCACCACATGCCTCAAAAAATCAGGAACTGCAATCAAGACTTCCTTGAAGTCTCATATAATAAATTAGTGACTATATAGTTCTCACTCCTAATTATCCTCTATGATGCATCTTATGTTTGCATTAGCTATCAGACCCTTACTCCTCTTAAGTGTATGGGCGTGGGCCATCTCCCAATCCAAAGTTTGTACTCTTCTTTTGACTTATAAAGAAAGTTAAGCTAGAATGATAGGTGACGACCATACTCCTATCCCTGTCTGTCATATCTTTCTTGCCAAAAACGGGTCAACAAAGGAACATTTTGCTCAAATCTGATTTCAATTGCAATGCCTATTTGGAAGAGACAAAAGATATTGGAGCCCTTCCGTATAAAAATTTACGAACATAGCTCAGATGGTTAATGTGATGCAGACATGCAAGCAAGAGCCCTTCACATGAAAGAGACAAGTACCATGTACAAAAAGAGGCTTGAAACACTATTAGCACTCATATTTGCTTGATAGAAGAAAGAAGATGGCTTCTTACTGAGACAGCCCAAAGGATGATATATTAATAGAGAGTTAACAAAAAGAAGTAAGAAGAAAGAGAGGAGAGAAGGGAGCGGGCCAATTAGCCAAGAGAAGAAAGAGAGTCTTGCTTGCTTGTATGTTTGTAGGATTTAATTATGATAGGCATGTCAAAAATTCCGACGAGTGTCTCTTTATAAATTGAATTTACAAGCAAAATGAAGCATATAAGAGGGCTGAAAAATCAAGAGTTAAATCAAGTGGAACATATACAAAATGTTATACAAATCATACTAAACAATCTTAAATTTGAAAATTATTACAATAAATCTAGGTAGTTAATTGGAGTGGATATTATGATTAGTCGGATAACAGTTGATGGATTTATGATCGTGCCTGGCCTACCAAAATGTTGGATGGTCAGAGTAGCTAATACTGATCAATGGTAGAAACACCAACCTTGTGATAGGACTTAGGAGGATAGCACATCATTTGTTGTCAAGCACAAACATATTTGTGGTGATATATTATGATTCATTGAGGAAATTGATGAAAATATATTTCACTTCAAGCATTGCTACTTCAAAAATACTATACGGATTAGACATCAATTACTAAAAAGAATTATATAGATGTTTTTCTTTTGTCACAGTCTCATGTTGTGGGAGATCCTATTTACACAATGACAAGGTGTAGCAAAGTGATTGAACGCATTTTGGCACTTGCATAGTGCACACTACCCGTGTACTAGTGCAAGTATTTTAATTTTCTTCCTCACATTTTATTTTTCGTAATAGTGCTAATGAATGTATAATGGACTTATGTGTAATTTGGCAAGGCGGTATTGGAGCCATGACAAAAGTATACTTGTTCCTTTACCACAATGTGCTCACCCTATGAGTTGTCAAAGAATATTTATTATGAAATATAACCTCAATTGCTTAGTCCAAGCTTGAAGGCTTACCTTATTCCACGGGATATTGTTAGTTATATAGTGCAGAGTTTGGGGAGAGTTTTTCTCTATTTTAAAGCTAACAATTGTGCACTTACAAAAAATAAGCATTGGTTGTTATATTAAAATGACTCTAAGACTTATGATCTTAATGGACACGAAGAGACTATATATGACCAAACTAATTGTTGGGAAAATCCCACTTGACTTAATGGTACAAAATCATTTGTAATTGACGATAATGAAAAATATATCTTCTAGTAGGTAGTGCAAAGATTTTCTAAGTTCAAGAACTTGTTAGTAGGCTTTAGTCGAATGCAGGATATTGTTAGTAGGCTTTAGTCGAATGCAAGATGTTGTTAGTAGGCTTTAGTCGAACGCAGAATGTTGTTAGAAGGCTTTAGTCGAATGCAGGAAGTTGTTAGTAGGCTTTAGTCGATTGCCGGAAACTGTTAATAAGCTTTAGTCGAATGCAGGATATTGTTAGTAGGCTTTAGTCGAATGTAGGAAACTATTAGTAAGCTTTAGTTGAATGTAGGAAAATGTTAATAGGCTTTAGTCCAATGCAGGAAATTGTAGTAATACTTAGTCGAATGCAGGAAATTGTTAGTAAGCTTTGGTCAAATGCAGGAAACTGTTAGTAATTTTTAGTCGAATGCATAATCTATTAGTAGGCTTTAGTCAAATGCTATTCGACGATAGTCGAATGCAGCTAGAATTTTGAAATAGAGTCGCTGAAGAATGTAGTCGTTGCATGAACCGAGCTCGATGAATTGTGCTAGTGAAAATTAACTTGGTTTTCTATAAAAGTTTGAGAAAATAGAAGAATGCATGCATGCTAGCACAAATAAAACTCACAAGAGTTAGAGAATCCTTTTGAAGGGAAAGTAAAGCTCCATCTCATTCCAAGGAAGAGAAAAGAGCAAGAAAAGCTAGAGAGCTCTAATGATGGAAGAAATTTGTTCTAATCTCTAATCAAGTATGCACATCGACATTTAAGCAATGAATCTAAAGCTTCATCGGAGATTCAACATTGCGGAAAAAACATCAACGCCATCATCCGCTACGGGTTATGAGAGTCTCTCAAGATATTCAGTTTGGTTCTGAAAGTTTTTTTATCAAAAGTCTCAGTTGTATTAGTTCTAAGATTCTCATTATCAAAATACTCAGACTTTGGTGGAAGTAGTGGATTCCTACTGCGATAGAAGAAAGGAGAACCAAAGTTTAGGGAACCTCTATAAATTCTTGTCCTCTCTCTATAGCTTTAATTTTTTATTTCCACATTATTTTATTTACTATTTCCTTCTTTGTGAATGTGTTGTGCATATCCGAAAAAATACCTATATAATCAATCACAATCTTGGACTTTCAATTTGTATCAGAGCGAGATTCACCTTTATAGGTTTAAACCTTAGTGTAATCGATTCTTTTATGATTGATTATTATTTATTCTTCAAATATGTACATCACACTACAAAGTGGTGATAACGCTCTCATTTGTAACTTTGAGAGGTTCACATTGTGGCAAAATGTATTCAAAAAATTTATTGACTTTATTGATTTTAAGTTAGTTGATATTGTCATTACAGGAATCTCACAGGATGATGAAAAAGAAAAAGATGTCAAGGCAATAGATCTTCTTGCCTCAACATTGAGTAGTGGCCTTCTTTAAAAAATCAAAGAATAACAATCTTCTATGGAGATATGGTTTACTTTATAAAAGATAGCACAAGGAGAATTTGTGCCAAAAAAAGGAGAGAATAAAGATGAAGAAAAAGAGATGATGCTTAAAGAGTCAAAGAAAAATATTGTTGTTGATAAGATAGCTGAAGGAGAAAAAAAGATTATGATAAAACTCAGGGGGAGTTTATCATAATAAAGAATGTTGAAGAAGAAAATTTAGAAAATATTCTAATTAAAAGGAATAATGAAGGAGAAGAATGTGAAGAAGAAGAAGTGAAAGAAAAGAAGTTAAAGAAACCTCCTCTGTTGAAAAGGTATGAAAATAATTTTATATCACATCTCATTTCCTATCATGATGAATCAAGTACCATTCTCTAAAGAGAAAAGGAGCTTGAAACTCTTCATTACTAATCCTAGAGGACCCAACCGAAACTGGGTACCAAAATATTTTTAGGAGTTCTATTTAAGGAAATAAGCTGCTCCATGATTGGAGTTCAACAGTTTAGTTTGATGTTGTTATGCAGGCTACAAAAGAAAGCCCATAGGGCTAAAGAAAATAAAAATTTCTCTATTTTTTAAAACAAAAAAGGGGGAGAAGTATTTGGATAAGAAAGTTAGAGGCAGAGAAATGAAATAGTTATCAACCAGTGTTATGATTCATGGGGACCGACATTGATATAGTTATTTATTATATAATGTAATATTTATCATCAAAAGATTTTGTTCTTATCAAATAGGGGGATTGTTGGGAAAATCTTTGTTGATTTAATGATATAAAATCATTTATAATTGATGATAATGCAAAATGTATCTTCCAGGAGGAAACACAAAGATTTTCTAAGTCCAAGAACCTGTTAGTAAGCTTTAGTCAAATGCAAGATACTATTAGTGGGCTTAGTCGAATGCAGGTTAGGCATTATTCAAATGCAGAATGTTATTAGTGGGCTTTATTCAAATGCAGGATGTTGTTAGTAGGCTTTAGTCGAATGCAGGAAATGTTAAGTTTTAGTCGATACAGGAAACTGTTAGTAGGCTTTGGTTAAATGCTGAAAATTGGTAGTAACTTTTAGTCGAATGCAGAAAACTATTATAGTTAGCTCCAATCGAATGCAAGAAACTGTTAGTAAGCTTTGGTTGAATGTAGGAAATTGTTAGTAAGCTTTAGTCGATTGTAGAATTTGTTAGTAAACTTTAGTCTAATGTTATTCGATGATAGTCGAACGCAATCAAAATTTTGAAATATAGCCATTGGAAGGCAAAACCTCTATAAATTATTGTCTTCTCTCTCTATAGCTTTATTTTTTATTTACACATTTATTTTAGTTATCATTTCCTTGCTTGTTAATGTGCTGTGAATATTCAAAGAAACGTCTATATATCAATCAGCATCCTACGAGACAATATTACAGACCACGATCGTCAAAAAGTGGGTCATTAGTTAATTTCCCTTCTTTAGTACTGGAATATATAAAAGAGTCAATATGACAACAAATAAGCATTCCTATCTATTTTAGAAGATCATAGCATAGTTAGTCAACAACAATTTTAGCTCAGTTAGGAGCGACCCCAACGACAATTTTCCATACGTAGGCGCGCGTGCTCGTGTGTGTGTGTGTGCGTGTAGGGTAGGGCGATAACAATGGCATGAACAAAGGACCATTTCGATAACCTACCGGGACGAAAATATCAGTAAATTCATTGAACTCTGAGAAAGGATAACTTACCGGGACGATAGCGCATCAACAAAGGAAATGCGAGGGAAGAAGAGGTGTTACGGCGGCCGATTAGCGGAAGAGTGCGGCAGAGATCGCCGGCGAGATTTTTCCCCGGTGAGAGAGCGAAGCTGGGTTAAGGGTTTGAAATATGTGGAAATAAAAGAAGGTATCGCATCAACAAAATTCTGAGTGATCTGGTCCGTTGATCTGGAAACGGCATGCATCACAGATCGACGCATTATGGCCGTTAATTTCAAAATGGACGGCCATAATTAGGTTCCCGGAGTTCGGATCTGTATCGACCACCTAGCATTGGCCAAGTTTTAGCCACAAATAAATAAATAAAATAAAATAAAAAACTATAATTTGCATTTTGAAATTATTTTTATGATGAATAAATAATAATTTAGAACTTTTAGACCCAAATATTTAGGAATTGTACACTCAAAGCAGTTCAATAAATAGAAATGAGGGTAAGAAAATTGTGAATGGAAAATTATTGTAAGGAATTAATAGGATCTTATTGAAAAAGGGCAATGTTATAAGCAGTCCTATAATTGAGTTTCGCTAAACGCATTTCATTGATATTCGCAGTCCAATAAATTTAAGTGTTTTAGAACTACGAATAGCCATTTTAAATATTTTTAAGACTGTGAATAGCCTTCTTAGGACTGCTTATAACATTTCCCTTGAAAAATCTCTGCTGCTGAGAAAATGAGTACAAGTTTATCAGTGTAGTGTCCAAATCCTAATTAAGATCTTATTATATATGGCGGAACAAGCCCATGATTTTATGTGCACAATTTTTATCTACAATGGCGATACTCAGACTTTCACGTGTTCTAGGATTTTTTTTCGTGCACTCGAAGCACAAAAGTTGTGTGGGTCGGGCGCAATCCAAGCCGTTCATCGCTCAATTTTTTTATGTTTTTTTTTTTACTTTTTTTAAGTCCCGTTTTTTCTAGCCATTGGATGAAATGTTGGATAAACCACTTGCATTGCGCACAGAGGTATGTGCGCACGCGCACCTAATTATCTCTTTGTGTTCTAAAGGTGCAATGTGTCATGACTGGAACAATTTCACATGACGAACAAATTTCTCACATGGACACATTTTGGCAAAAATGTTAAATTAGTCCCTCAATTACGAGAGCTTTTTAAAATCATTCCTTTAGCTTTTGAGAGGTTGAAATCAATCCCGAAACTAATAAAATCAAGCCAATTTAGTCCTAAAAGTAATTTCCGTTATCAAATCGCTTGTTTCCGTTTACCAAATGGCAATTTCCGTTAACCAAAAGCATAAAAAGAAGGGCGGCGAGTCCCTGTGTAGGATTGCAGCGAGTTTGTTCTCTTCGACAAGGTCAAGTCTCCTTTTAGTTCTTACTAACAAGTTTTAATTTTTTGAAGTCGTCGGAGATGGACCAGCAGATAGATGTGGAGACACGTCACTTCAATAAAGCAATCGCCACTCTCGTCTTCTAGCACCTCTTATGTTCACACTTCGATGGAGAAGTCGCCGACGAGGGCAAGCTTTCAATGACGAAGTTTCTCGCCGGAGACTTGTGAAATATTTTGAAGTCGGAAGAACATGTCAACCAACAGGAGAATAAGGACACCAAAGATGAACACAAGCTTTCACAATACTAATTTTGGTAGCTAGTTACAACTGAACACGGCTGAATACAAGTTGCATCCAACTTGAATCACAACAGCCAATAGAAGGTAAGAACTTGGTCACGGACAAGGTCCGCTTCTCCTCCGGAGCACACCGCGCAGGTGATACTCGCTCCAATACTCGCTCCTCGCTACAGGAGCTCGCTCCTCGCTACCGCCGGCGGTATCGCTAGCGCCGGGCGTTAGCTCTGCTACTCGCAAGCTCGCTGCTCGCACTCCAAGCTTCTCGCGTACTCGTCACGCGTCGCTTCCTCCAATACTCGCTAGCGCGAGCGCTATCACTAGCGCCGGGCACTATCTCCCGAGTAGGTACTCGCACTCCCAGCTACTCGCAAGCTCGCTGCTCGCCTCTTCGCCTCTTGTCGCTACCGCGCGCGCTAGCACTAGCGCCGGCGGTATCTCCACTGCTCGCTACTCGCTCAAGGGAGCTGATCGAACTTACTCCAAGTCCGATGCTCGCATGCCGAACTTACTCCAAGTCCGATGCTCGCCTGGTGGCGCTCTGGTATCTCTAACTCGCTCAAAGTTGATGATACTCGCCAGATCCAGAATCGATACTCTTTAGAGGGTGGTACCCCTCTATTTATAGGCAAAACAAGGGGGTGGCGAGTAGGAGCTAGCGCTGGCGCTAGCGCTGGCGCTAGCTCACTTCAAATCTAACACTCCCCCTTGAAGTGAGCTCCGGGAACAACTCCAAGCAACGAGCGAAGACTCCGGAACGGCCCCGCAGATAGTGGCTTCGTGAATATATCCGCAAGGTTGTCTTCACTCCGCACATGCTTTACAGCGATCAAGCCACCCAGCACCTTCTCTCTGATGAAGTGATGTTCGATCTCAATGTGCTTGGTTCTTGCATGACAAACTGGATTGGTTACCAGTTTCAATGCACTCTCATTGTCCCCGCGTAGCACAGTAGGTCCGCTGACCTCCTCGTCCACATCCTCCACTAGTCTCCTTAGCCAGACACACTCCTGAGCTGCTAAGGACGACGCCTTGTACTCGGCCTCTGTGGTAGAAAGGGAAATAGAGTCCTGCTTCTTGCTACACCACGAGATAGCAGCTGCTCCACACAAGAACACGTAACCTGATGTCGACTTGCGATCATCAGCGTCACCTCCGTAATCTGCATCCGTGTACCCGTGCAGCTTGAAGTCGGACTTCTCTTCATAGGACAATCCCATCTCAAGGGTGCCCTTCACGTACTTCAGTGTCCCTTTGGCTGCCTCCAGATGAGGCTTCCGCGGCTCCTGCATATACCGACTAACTCGGCCGACAGCAAAGGCGATGTCCGGCCTCGTGATAGTCAGGTAGATAAGACTCCCCACCAGTGCCCGAAAGATCTTCGGATCAGGAAGAATCCTCCCTTCTTCCTTCCGAAGCTTCAGCCCAGCCTCTAGAGGAGCGGAACTGCTCTTCCCTTCTTTCATGCCGAATCTTTCGACGATCCTCTCGGCATACGCCCTCTGGGAAACATCCAGCCCGCCTCTTCTCTTCTCAACTTGGAGGCCAAGAAAATGGTGCAGTTCACCAAGATCCTTCATCTCAAATCGTATGGAGAGCTGCTGTCTCAGCGCCGCGACCTCCTCAGGGTTGTTCCCTGTCACGATCATGTCGTCGACGTACAGCAGCACCAGTACGTGAAGATCTCCACTCTTCTTCACGAACATGCTGGAATCTGAGTCTGAGGCATCGTAGCCACAGAACTGCAAGTACTCCGCAATCTTTCCATACCAGGCTCTCGGTGCCTGCTTCAACCCATAGAGGGCCTTCTTCATCTTGCATACGTGACACGGCTGAGACTTGGACACGTATGCAGGTGATTGCACCATGAATATGTCCTTGTCGATCTCCCCATATAGGAATGCGTTCTTCACGTCCAGCTGTCATAGCCTCCACCCTCTGCACGCTGCTAGGGCAATGATCGTCCTCACCGACGTCATCTTCGCTACGGGACTGAAGGTCTCCTCGTAGTCCTCTCCATAGGTCTGTGAGAAGCCTCGAGCGACAAGCCTCGCCTTGTACCGCTCTACTTCTCCATCAGCCCTCTTCTTCACCTTGTACACCCACTTGCAGGTGACAGGTTTGATGCCCTCCACCATGGGAACCAGGTCCCATGTCTCGTTCTTCTTCAGGGCCTCCATCTCTTCCTCCATGGCCTCGTCCCACTCCTTGATGCCAACGGCATCCTCAAAGCGGGCAGGTTCCCTTTCGTCGAGTGGTCCTGCCAAGAAGCAAGAAACCAAACTCACGAAGTTCCCCTCCTTATAGCGAGCAGGCGGGACGATGGTCCGCTTCGACCTCCTCAAGGCTTGGCCACTATCTACCGCTCCGGTAGACTCCTCTTCTCCAGCTCCTCTTTGTCCTCCTCTAGGAGCAATGCTCTCCCTGCTTCTAGAGATTGAAGCTCCCCCTGAGCCAGATGCTCCTCCTGAGCCAGAAGCTCCTCCTGAGTTAGATGGCGATGGAGCACTTGGAGATAACTCCAACTCCACAGTAGGGTCCTCAGTGACCCACTCCTCTTCCCTGCTAGCTTCTCCACTCTCTGGCAGCTCCACTGAAGAGACTCCCTGGTATGAGACCAGTTCGTCAAACACTACGTCGCGCGAGACGACGAACTTGTGGGTCTGCGGATCCATGCACTTCCACCCCTTCTTCCGCTCATCGTAGCCGATGAAGATACACTTCCTCGTTTTCGGCTCCAACTTGGTTCTCTGAGCGTCCGGGACGTGCACGAAGCAGGTAGAACCGAACACCTTCATGTGACCCACATTGGGCTTCTCCCCGAACATGAGCTGGTGTGGAGACACCATCCTGTTAGGACTCAGAGGTAGCCGATTGATCACATGAGTAACACACGCCATTCCCTCCGCCCATAAGGCCTTGGGAATGCTCTTGGCATGTAGCCAACTACTGGTAGTCTCCACCAGATGGTGGATCTTCCTCTCTGCCACCCCATTCTGCTGCGGGGTGTGAGCGCAGGAGAGCTCCCGCCGAATGCCGAACCTCCTGCAGAAAGAAGCAAACTCATTGGAGGTAAACTCTCCTCCATTGTCGCTTCTCAGCTTCTTCACTCTGAGGTTCAGCCTCCCCTCCACAAGCTCCTTCCACTCGAGGAACTTGCTGAATACTTCTGATTTCTCTCTCAGAAAGTATACCCACGTATAGCGGGTGTAGTCATCCACCAGAACCAGCGCATACTTATTGCCTCCATAAGTAAGGGTGGCGCACGGCCCCATCACGTTAGCATGTACGCACTCAAGAGGTGCCTTACACCTGGTCTCCGACTTGTCAAATGGAAGTCGATGTGACTTCCATATTGGCATCCGTCGCACACATGGCCATCGCCGTAGGAAGAGAGATGAGGCAGGCCACTCATTAGGCCCTTTGCCGCCATAATCTTCAGCTTGTCCATCCCCACATGACCCAGCCTCTCATGCCAGATCACAGCGCTGTCGTTTGTCTTCAGCTTGTCCACGTAGGCATTTGCAGACAGAACATACAAATCCTTCACCCTTCTCCCGGTGAGCGTGACGTCAGCATCGACAGGCGATAGGTTCTTCAAGAACTTCACCTCCTTCGGTCCAAACAGCACGTGGTATCCAGCATCCACGGCGTTAGCCACCGAGAAGAGGTTCTTCTTCATGTCAGGCACGTGATACACACTCTTCAGTGTCATTGGCTTCTCTCTACTCCCAAGGGACACCTTCCCTTCTCGCTCCACAGGATGCACCGTATCATCCGCAGTGATGATAGCATCTGTTCCTTCATACGCTTCCAAGGAGTCAAACTTAGACATATCTCCTGTGAGATGATGCCCGCAACCGGAATCCACTATCCAGTCGTTCTCGAGGTTGATGGAGGCTAAGACATCGACTGACGTTGCCGTCATCTCTGCCAGGAAACAATTGTCCCCCCTCTCACCGCCCTGGTGACCTCCACCTCTTCCTCCACCTCTCTGGTGATCTCCCTCCTTGTTAGCAGCATGACCGGCCTTCAGATTAGACCGGCAGTCCTTTGCCATATGCCCATACTTTTTACAGGCAAAGCAAAGGGTTCTCCCCTTCTCATCGCGCGCAGGGAGGAACTTCCCCCCATCTCTCTGAGAGGACGTTGAAGGTCCATCTCCGGAGTTCTTCTTTCTCTTGTCCCAGGATCTCCTCTTTCCTGAGAACAAGGCCTCGCCATCTCCTCCTGAGATGGATACTCCCGCCATCTGCTTCGCCAAGCTCTCCTGTGACGATAGCATGTTCTCTAGCTCCAGAAGGGAGGGCTGAGTAGCCCATCCTTGCACGGAAGTAACGAAGGGGACATACTCCCTCCTCAAGCCTCGGAGTATGTGCCGCTTCAACTTCGCCTCTGAGATTGGCTCTTCAGGATCCAAGGCCGAGATCTCCCCACAAAGGTTCTTCACCTTCAGGAAGAAGGTGGATATCTCCATCTCGCCTTGAGTCGACTTCGCCAACTCATTCTCCAGGAATTGTACTCGCGCCACATTCTTCTTGTTGAATAACCCATCGAGGGCTATCCAGATCGCAGACGCTGACTTGCAACCTATGATGTGGTCGAACAAGTCAGGTGATATGGCTCTCTTCAAGGTGAACTCCGCCTTGGCGTTGGTCTTCCTCCAAGCTCTCACACCTGGACCATTATCACCGGCAGCTACTACTTCCTCTTGCTCCCTACCACCAACAACCTCCCAGAGATCCTCTCCAAGAAGGTAGCTCTCCATACAAGACATCCACTTCTTGTAGTTGGTTTGAGTAAGCAGCTCAATGCCAAGTCCCCTAGCATACCCTCCTCCGCCGTCCATCTTGGTTGCTTCGTCCTTGTTCCCACTATCCCTCTGATACCATGTGAAATATTTTGAAGTCGGAAGAACACGTCAACCAACAGGAGAATAAGGACACCAAAGATGAACACAAGCTTTCACAATACTAATTTTGGTAGCTAGTTACAACTGAACACGGCTGAATACAAGTTGCATCCAACTTGAATCACAACAACCAATAGAAGGTAAGAACTTGGTCACGGACAAGGTCCGCTTCTCCTCCGGAGCACACCGCGCAGGTGATACTCGCTCCAATACTCGCTCCTCGCTACAGAAGCTCGCTCCTCGCTACCGCCGGCGGTATCGCTAGCGCCGGGCGTTAGCTCTGCTACTCGCAAGCTCGCTGCTTGCACTCCAAGCTTCTCGCGTACTCGCCACGCGTCGCTTCCTCCAATACTCGCTAGCGCGAGCGCTATCACTAGCGCCGGGCACTATCTCCCGAGTAGGTACTCGCACTCCCAGCTACTCGCAAGCTCGTTGCTCGCCTCTTCGCCTCTTATCGCTACCGCGCGCGCTAGCACTAGCGTCGGCGGTATCTCCACTGCTCGCTACTCGCTCAAGGGAGCTGGCTGAACTTACTCCAAGTCCGATGCTCGCATGCCGAACTTACTCCAAGTCCGATGCTCGCCTGGTGGCGCTCTGGTATCTCTAACTCGCTCAAAGTTGATGATACTCGCCAGATCCAGAATCGATACTCTTTAGAGGGTGGTACCCCTCTATTTATAGGCAAAACAAGGGGGGTGGCGAGTAGGAGCTAGCGCTGGCGCTAGCGCTGGCGCTAGCTCACTTCAAATCTAACAAGACTTCAATAGCCTCACTAACTATCCTCACTAACTGGACGAAGGTGGCAGAAGACATGCGAATAACAACCAAAAAGGACACATAAACAATTGAAGCATAAGGCATGCCAACGGTAACCAGAAAGGATACATCAACAATTGAAGCAGAAGACATACCATCAGAAACCGATCTCTGCTCACCTTCGCAACAAGCTCTTCTCCCGCCGAAATTTTCTCCATCCGCAAACCCAATATCAGAACTAAAAACCCCAGAAAAAGCAATTTTGGCCACTTCGTCTACCAATCCTCCGCACCAAGCAGCACTCTCGCTTCCGAGTCTCCGCAAGCTAACCCATCTCTGTCGATTCTCCACAAGCTAAAATTATCAGTAGAGAAATCTAAACGCATTCGTCCATCTTAAATGAAAATTTGCATGGACGAATACTGAGCGAAGATGATTGGGACTGAAGGGGAGGAGGAGAGGGATTGGCGGTAGAGCTTGAGTGAAGGAGATGGAGGAGCGTTAATGACCTAATAAATAATAATATTAAAAAACTTTTTATTAGGGGCTAATATAACGGGAACGTTAACTTGGATAACGGAGACAGTCTTTGGACTAAAAATGGTTGATTTTAATAGTTTAGGGACTGATTTAAGAATTTCAAAAATTCTAGGACTGATTTTAAAAAGCTCTCATAATTCAGGGACTGATTTTGCATTTTTGCCGACACATTTTCTTAAATTTCTTATATTTTTTTACTATTTATTTCTCCCATTATGTGTTTTAGTTTTATTTGTTTATTTAATTTTTTTATTCAATAGTTTATTTTTGTTCATTATTTATATTATCTTATCTTTATTATTATTATATATAGTATATTTATACTTTATTTTCTTTCTATGTTTACATATATTTTTTTTGTTTTATAAAAATTTAGTTTGTTTTTATTTGTTTTATGATGTTTGGAGTTATTTTAATTGATTGCATAAATAGTCACTGGACCAGTTTATAAATAATTGATTTAGTGTGGTACTTGGTGATTGAAACAACTTATAATGATATAATCTTTGGCATAAAATCACAAATGACATTTTAGAGATCCAAAACACCCACAATATGCATGCATGCATGCTATTCTTGAATGAAAATCAACTAAAGACAATTGTAGAAAGAAGAAGAAAATAAAAGAAAAAAATGCTCCATCGTTTTTCCTCCCTCACTTTTATCATGGTATCAGAGCGAAAAGATTCAAGAACGATGAAGAACATTGTCGGTGCCTGAGAATTCCCTGCATCCTCTGCATTCTTATTTCCATGGGTGATTCCCAAGCCGATGCTGGTACACAAACTCCTGTAAACCCTAATATTGATTCTTTCAGTCCTTATAATTACGTTCATCCCAATGAGAATCTGGGAGCCAAACTTGTTTCCGCTCTTCTAATTGGTTACAATTATCAATCATGGTCCCGTTTGATATATATGGCAATCAAGACGAAGAACAAATTACAATTCATTGATCCCTTATTTGATGCATCAGAACGATGTAATAGCCTGGTTCTTTCTTGGATCGCTCAATCTCTCGATTCGTCTATTTCTCAAAGCATTTTATGGATTGACACTGCTCTGGATGTTTGGACTGATCTTCGCGTCAAGTATTATCAAGGCGATGTGTTCTGAATCTCGCAATTACACCAGGATTTATATATGATGCAACAGGGCACTTCTTCCATTACAGCCTACTACAATCAATTGCAAAGCCTCTGGAAAGAACTGGACAATTTCCAACCATTTCCCTCTTGTACCTGTGCAATTTCCTGTGTCTGTAAACTTATTCCCATCATAAGAGGCTATCGAGATAGTGATTATACCATTCGATTTCTTCTTGGCCTAAATGAACAGTACTCCGATGTTTGATCTCAGATTATGCTAATGGAACCTCTACCTTCTGTCAACAAAGTGTTTCCCTTGCTCATTCAGCAAGAACGTCAACTGCATTTACCTATTGATGAAACAAAAATACTGGCTAACACTACTAAACCTACATTTGGACAAGGAAGAAATCCTGAAAAAACCTTCAGAGGACAACATTCTTCATCTGGTGGTCGACACAACACTGAAAGGGGACAGTTCAAGACCTGCAGTTACTGCCACAGATCTGGACACACCATTGATATCTATTATAAAATACATGGATATCCATCACATTATAAGAAAAATAATGCGGCAATCAACACTTACTCAACCTACTGTGAAGCCCAACATGTTGATCAACTACCAAGGATGAGGACAAGCCTTTGGAAAACACCTTCACTTCACAACAATAACAACTTATCATGGATATGATTCAACGGTCTTCACTTCAGCAAAAACATTCTGTCAATCAAGTTATCACCAATACATCGCCAGAACCTAATTACTCAGGTATAAACTCTCTTTTACCCAATATTCCAACAGCAGATTCCTGGACTGTTGACACGGGAGCCACTGATCATGTGTGTTATTCATTATAATGCTTTCAGAGTTACCGAAAGATAAAACCCATTCATGTGAGATTAGCTAATGGATCTACTATCACCACGATTGTTTCAGGAACCATTGTTTTCTCTACTCAATTTTATCTCACCAATGTTTTATACATTTCAGATTTTTGTTTTAATTTGATTTCGGTCCAAACTGATTACTAGTTTGCATTGTCAACTAAAGTTTTTCCATGATCAATACCTTATACAGGACCTGGAGACCTTGAAGATGATTGGTGCAGCTGAAATGAAGCATGGTCTATATGCAATGCAGTCCCCTTGTTTGCCTATTTCTGCTTTCCGCTCTATCAATAATTTTTCTACCTATGATTGTATTATTTGGCATTCTAGACTTGGGCACCTTTCTCATGACAAATTATTACACATGCAAAAACAATTTCCTTTCATTACTTGCATAAAAAATAAAGATCCTTGTGAAATTTGTCATATGTCCAAACATAAGAAATTACTTTTTCCTGATAGTTTAACTTGTTATGCTAATAAATTTGATCTCATACACGTAGAAATTTGGGAACCTATCTATGTACCTTCTATCTTTGGTCACAAGTACTTTCTTACTATAGTGGATGACAAAACAAGACATACGTGGGTTATATTCATGAAGCTTAAATCTAAAACTGGGTCTTGAACTTTTTTTTTACACTCGTCGAAACCCAATTGAACAAGAAATTGAAAATCATCCAATCTGATAATGGTCTTGAATTTCAACTTCATGATTTCTATGAATCAAAAGACATAATTCATCAAACAACATGTGTGGAGACTCCCCAACAAAATGGGATAGTTGAACGCAAACATCAACACATCCTGGGGACGACTAGAGCTCACATGTTTCAATCAAATCTACACAATTTTTTTGGACCTATGCTGTTTCTCATGTCATATACATAATCAATAGGCAACCTACTCAATTCTTATCTAATCAAAGTCCCTTTGAAGTCCTATATAATCAGATTCCAAATTTAATCAATCTCAAAGTCTTTGGTTGTCTTGCCTTTGCTTCCACCCTATCGGCACATAGGCATAAATTAGATTCACAAGCTAGAAAAGGAGTTTTTCTGGGGTATAAAACATGGACTAAAGGTTCTATCCTATTTGGTCTCAAAACCAACAAAATCTTTACCTCCAAAAATGTCAACTTTTAAGAACATTTGTTTCCTTTTTCTCAATCCTTACATCATGTTCCTTCACACTATCAATCAACAAACGTGTTACCTACTTATGAGTCCAATTTCCTATTCAACTGTGATGATATGGATGATTCTCATTCTCACACACAAGATCTTCCCACTAATCCTTGCATACCTCCAGTTGACACTTCTTTATCTTTCATTTCTAGACGCTCACACAGAGAACAACAGGTTCCCACTTATTTGTAAGATAATCATTGCAATATAGCCAGCTCAACAGCTAAACCAACATCTCATAGAATCAGATATTCTCTTTCTTAATCTCTTTCATATGATCATCTCTCACCAAGACAGAAACATTTCTCTTTGGCCATTTCTTCCTCTATTGAGCTAGCAACCTACACAGAAGAAATTTTGCATAAGAGTTGGTTAGATGTTATCCAAACTGAATTGAAAGCTTTAGCTGACAATAACATATGGAATTTTACTCAACTTCCCCCTAACAAAAGAGCAATTGGATGCAAATGGATTTTTAAAGTAAAACACCGGGCAAATGGCACCGTGGAAAGACATAAGGCCAGGTTGGTGGCAAAAGGATACAACCAAACGGCAGGGATTGACTGTTCAGAAACTTTTAGTCTGATTGTAAAAATGACTACTATTATAGTGTAACACCCCAAAAATCGTGGTTCAGCGAAGTAGGCGGAGTGGTAGTGCTGCACTTGAAGCAGGCTAAATCTTCCCTTTCTGCTCTTAGCGCACGACCATTTCCCTCTTCGCGCACGACCATTTCCCTCTTCGCGCACGACCAGTGATCGTGCGCCAGCGATCGTGCGTTAATTCAGAAGAGAATCGAGTTCTGTCTCGGACAGTGCGCACGACCATTTCCCTCTTCGCGCACGACCAGTGATCGTGCGCCAGCGATTGTGCGCCCTGTTTATTCTGTTCCGCGATTTTGAGCGGAGAAGAAGATCGGACCGTCCAAATCTTTTGGAAATTGATCCAACGGCTAGGTTTAGTTGCGGGAGACCTTTAGGGCTGATGAGAGGGGGTTAAACCCTCATATTCTCTAAGCCATTCTCTCTCCAAACCCTAGAGAAAGAAGGAGGAGCCAAGGAAGAAGAAGGTAGATCCCGCCATTGACGGAGATCCGGAGCTCCGTTTCGCGAGCCGTTTCCAGATTTGGAGAGTGCAGCCCGGTGCGGTCGTTTCTCTCCGTGTAGAATCTCGGATCTATGGCGAAAAAGAATGCGTCTAGGGTAACGATTCTTCCTCCCAAACTTTGGACTTGTATTTGTCCTTTCATTCCTCTTTCTATGCTTGCATGAGGAATCCCTTTCACCAAATGGGTGAAGTGTAGGATTTCCTCAAGTTCTTCGGAACTCCGGGTAGATTGTGTCCGTCCCCGACATTATTGCATGTAGAAAATCCGGTAGTCGTGCGGATTTAGGCATTTTGTGTGAAGCCTATTCGTGGCCGTGAGCCCGAATCGGTGATGCTTGATTTGCGACGTTGCATTTAGGTTAGGCCTAGAATGCGTGCCAGAGAATGACTCCGTGAAATCATCTATAGTAATGCGGGAAATAAGTATAGGCGTCTTGTGAAGATGCTAACGAAAGCCCCATGCTTTGAGTTTGGTTGAAGGCAAACCTTCACCACGAAATTGATGCGGAGCGTATTGCACCTCCCTTGTTGAGTATTCGTGAAACCTAGACCCTTGTGAAGGGGTTAGGTGCGTAGCGTATAATTAGTGTAGCACTTGAAAGTGCTAAACCCTTACGGGCCGAGGCGAAGCCGTACCTGCGTCGTGCGATAGATCGCGACGATTAGAGCACGGGCAAAGCTAAACCGAACCCGTTTCCATGCAGATCGGTAAGAGGTCCCTTCCTCAGGAAAGCCGTGTGATCATGGGAGAGGTCGTGGAAGGTGTCATACCTAGACCGACCAAAAGCTCTTGTTTCCACCCAAGGTTGTGGCCCTTACGGTGGAGTGTTTTGTGAAATGGATGTTATGATTAGCCTCTTGCGATTGCTTAGGCGGTTGTGGGGAACCTTCGGGTGAACCCAACCAACATCATGTGCATACCTAGGTTCCCCTCTCTTTTGATGCTCAACCTAGAAGATTGATTGTGCTTGAAACCTCAACTTGTGTAGTTTGCACTTTCTTTATATTTAGTACTTGTGCTAGTATGGCTTGCTTGCAGGGTAGAAGCTCCGCCACCCCGGAAAAGGGGTGGGGTCGTTATAATTTGGTCAGCTGTGCTGACCGTTACTTTGTTTGCCACCGCTTGGTGGAATGTTCTTATGCAGGTGCAGGTGAGCCTAGCGGGAAATAGCGGGCGATGGCCCTTTGCAATGTTGGCCCTCGAAGGCCAGCCCTTTTCCTGTTATTCATGTATGGCCGGCCTGCGTGCCGATGTATGCTTTTGGAGTTTTGTGCATTGGATGAATGTAAGGCCTTAAGGCCGTAACTCTTATTCAGGATACATTCCTATGATAGTGGACAGTTCTATTTGAATGGTTTAATTAATGCTTCCGCTTACGTTTTGTACTCTCGTTTAGTTGTTACTTTTCTGGTTATCACCTTTTAACTCCTAGCTAGTGTGGTTTGTATGGCGTGGGGTCCCGGCCGGACCTGCTGTTATACTCTTCGTACTGGCAGGATGTTACAATTTGGTATCGGACTTAAGGCGTCGATCCGTAGTTCAGCGAATTCGGGACGAATTCCTTTTAAGGGGTGGTGCGCACGGGTTGTGCATTCACCTAAAACGACAAAAACTAATAAGAATGTCCACTTAGGAATGAAAAGAAAACATACTTGTTTGCGGAACCTGAGCGTCCCATGATTGATGTTTGATATGTTTTGGGTCACTAAATTGTGCTTTGCATGATTATAGGTGACTAGAAGTGCTGCGGGGCAGTCTCGACCCCGTAACACCGCTGAAAGTAGTGGGTCGGCTGAAGTGCCAGCGACCACTCCTTCTGCTGAAATGATCAAATTAGTCGCAGAAGCGGTCTTCGCGATGATCAACGCTCAACCCCAAAGGCTAGTCCAGCCTGCTACTCCTACTCCGGATGTGGCCCCTGAGGCTGTTGCTACAGTGGAACCTGCGGCGGAACCAAGGGTGGAGGCCCCTGTGCCTGTAGCTGCAGTAGAACCTGCGGTAGCGCCGAGGGTGGAACCTCAAGTTACGCAAGTAGTTGCGGGGCGAGCGCGCGACCAGCAATTAAAGCATTTCCTGAGCTTTAATCCTCCTACCTTCTCGGGATCTGAGTCCCCAACGGAGGCAGAAGACTGGTTGTCAAGAGTTAGAAGAACTCTGAGGGTGACAGCGACGGACGAAGCCATGATGGTCACCTTAGCCACTTTCCTTCTTGATGGAGAGGCTGTGCTGTGGTGGGAAGAGCAGGAGCTGCATAAGTTCTGCGGTAGAGATATTACTGAAATTACAATGGCTGAGTTTTCAAAGTCGTTCCTCCAAAGGTTTATCCCCTCTGCCCAGCGCATTGCGTTGCAAAACCAGTTCTTGAGGTTGACACAAGGTGATCGCTCCGTTGACGATTACTTGCATGAGTTTACCAGACTGAGTCACTATGCGGGGTCCTTGGTGGAGGATGAGGAGACAAAGACAAATAAGTTCTATGAAGGGCTTCGGGACGAGTTGAGGCTGCTCCTTGCAGGCCCTATGATGTTTGGCTTCCAAGTGATGGTGCAAACTGCCAGATCTTTGGAGTTGGACATGAAGAGGGTACAAGCAAGGGGTGTTGTAAAGAAACCTGAGTTTCATGCGCCGGCCTCTCAGTCCAAGTCGGATTTTAGAAGGAACAAAAGGAAGTTCAAACAGGCGGAACCAGCTCCTTCAAATGTTTCGGGAGCCACGACCGCGCGGACTCCTATTACGTGTTTCACCTGCGGGAAGGTGGGACACAAAGCTGCGGTGTGTCGAAGTGGTCCCCCGAAGGCTGGTATTCGAGCGGTGGATTATGCTCGTGCTGCCGAAAAGGGTAAAGCTGCGGAGTCTTCGGCTTCCCAGCACATTCCGACTCAGCCGAGAGTCTATTCGCTTGGCCAACAAGAAGCTATACGACAAACTGATGTCGTCACAGGTACGAATTAGAAGTTAGCTTTTTCAGCTATATATATAATTCATACTGTGGTACGACTATATGCTTTATTTGTGTGCAATTAGGTTTCGTCCTAATTTTCAACTATCCGGCGAGAGCTCTATTTGATACGGGTGCATCGCACTCTTTTCTGTCCGAGGACTTCGTTGTGCGAATCGGAGTGCCGTCTACCTTCGTAGAGGATAGATTGGAAGTAGTGCTACCCAATGGATCTCGAATGAGTGCGGATAGGAAGAGCCGTGTGAAGGTGCGGATCGGAAGTCAGGATTTCGACTTGGAAGCGTCGTTATTACCGTTAGCTGAATTTGATGTGATCTTCGGCATGGACTGGCTCTCGGAGCAGCGGGCATGCATAGATTGCAATACAAAGGAGATCACTCTGGGAAGGGACACCGAAGGAGAAACCATGTTCGCCGGTATGCGAGGAGCGAGCAAGACGCTGATGTCTGCTCTCCAGGTGGTTAAGGAGGTGAGAAAAGGCGCCGAGTTGTTCTTCACCTTGTTGGAGACCTCAGAGCCAATGCCCAGGTTATGTGATGTCCCAGTTGTAGCAGAGTACGCCGACGTGTTTCCTAACGAACTCCCTGGGGCTCCGCCTCAGCGGGAGATCAATTTCTGTATCGAGTTGATGCCAGGTGCCAAACCTGTGGCCCGCTCACCGTACCGGATAGCGCCAAAGGAATTGGCAGAGCTGAAGGTTCAATTGCAAGAGCTGCTAGAGCAAGGCTACGTACGTCCAAGTTCATCGCCTTGGAGTGCACCGGTCCTCTTTGTGAAAAAGAAGGACGGGAGCTTGCGTCTATGTATTGATTATCGAGAGCTAAACAAGTTGACCGAGAAGAACCGATATCCGATTCCAAGAATCGATGATCTATTCGACCAATTGGTGGGGTCGACGGTTTACTCCAAGCTGGACCTAAGGTCCGGCTATTACCAACTGCGGATAAGGGAATGTGACATTCCAAAAACAGCGTTCAGTACCCGCTTTGGGCATTATGAGTTCACGGTGATGCCGTTCGGTCTGTCCAATGCACCGTCGGTATTCATGGACTTAATGAACAGGATGTTCCGTGAGTATTTGGATCAATTTGTGATCGTCTTTATCGACGACATTTTGGTATACTCTCAATCGGAAGAGGAGCATGTAGGGCATCTGCACGCCGTTCTGAGCACCTTGAGGAGGAGTCAGCTCTATGCCAAGTTCTCCAAGTGCGAGTTTTGGCTACCGTCAGTAGCATTCCTTGGTCACGTCGTTAGTGGAGATGGAATTGCGGTAGATCCGTCGAAGATAGAAGCGATCCGAGCGTGGCCTTTGTTGAAAAACGTAGCGGAAGTCCGAAGTTTCTTAGGACTTGCCGGCTATTATAGGCGCTTTGTGGAAAAATTCTCGAGGATCGCACTTCCTCTCACAAAACTGACTAGGAAGGATCATAAGTTCGTTTGGTCGCCCGAGTGCGCACGAGCTTTTGAAGAACTGAAGAGCCGTCTGACCACGGCGCCCATTCTATGCTCGCCACAAGGTACGGAAGGCTACGAAATTTATAGCGACGCCTCAGGAAGTGGTTTGGGTTGTGTCCTAGTGCAGTTCGGGAAGGTAATTGCCTACGGCTCCCGGCAACTGAAGGTTCATGAGAGGAATTACCCGGTCCATGATTTGGAGCTAGCGGCCGTGGTATTTGCTCTTAAGCTTTGGAGGCATTATTTATATGGCGTGAAGATCGATATCTTTACCGACCACAAGAGCCTCAAGTACTTGCTGGATCAAAGGGAGTTGAATATGCGTCAAAGGAGGTGGATGGAGTTCCTTGGGGACTACACCTTCGACATCAATTATACTCCCGGTAAGGGAAACGTAGTAGCGGACGCGCTGAGTCGTCGGGCTCCCGCTCAAGCAAATTGGATTTTGATGCACGATGAGCGTCTAATCCGTGAGCTGGAAGAAATGGAGATCATTTGCATTGATAGGAGAACGTCTACTTCAACATGCTTGAACTGGACGGAGGTTCAATACGACCTTGCCGACCGAGTTCGACAAGCGTTGGAGCTGGACGAGAGCATGAAACGCTATAAGGCGGAAACCGTTGAGGGGTTAAATGCTGATTTCTCCTTCGAAGACGACCTTATGTGGAAACAGGAAAGGTTGTGCATCCCAAACGTTGGCACTCTACGGGCGGAGTTGATGTACGAGGCTCATCATACCAAGTACTCAATCCACCCGGGGAGCACTAAAATGTTTATGGATATGAAGAAGCTTTTCTGGTGGCCGGGTATGAAGAAAGACATTGCCCTTTACGTGGCCAAGTGTCATACTTGCGCGTTGGTGAAAGCGGAATGTCAACGTCCCGGTGGGTTTCTGAAGTCCATGCCGATTCCGGAATGGAAGTTTGATGATATTTCGATGGATTTCGTGCACGGATTGCCGAGATCGCAGCATGGAAACGACGCCATCTGGGTGATCGTGGACCGTTTGACGAAGGTATCACACTTCATTCCGAACAGGAAGGATGATTCTGTAGAGAAGCTAGCAAAGCTCTATGTTGATAGTATTGTGAGACTGCACGGTGTCCCCCGTAGTATCGTCAGCGATCGTGACGGGCGTTTCACATCGAAAGATTGGAGGCTTATCCATGAACTGTTGGGCACGAAATTGAAGTTCAGCACGGCCTTCCACCCGCAAACGGATGGACAGACCGAGAGAACCAACAGGACTATGGAGGATATGCTCCGAATGTGCACTCTAGATTTTGGAAAGAGGTGGGAAGATCATCTCTACATGATCGAGTTCGCCTACAATAATAGCTATCAAGCCAGTATAAAGATGGCTCCCTTCGAAGCCCTCTATGGTAAGAAGTGTCGTACGCCGTTGTCTTGGGCGGAAACGGGCGATACTAAGCTATTGAAGCGAAAGGATGTTGAAGTAGCAACTTCGACGATCCGGGCTATACGTGAAAGGCTATTGGTTGCCCAGGATAGGCAAGCAAAGTATTTCAATGCCAAGCATAGGAACCTAGAGTTTGCCGTCGGTGACCGGGTTTACTTGAAGATCAAACCGTGCAAAGGGGTATCAAGGATCCGACGCTTGAAAAAGCTCAGTCCAAGGTACTTAGGACCGTTTGAGATCGTGGAGCGTGTTGGTGATGCGGCTTATCGGCTTGCACTATCTGCAGAGCTGAGCGGTCTGCACGACGTGTTTCACATTTCAGTGTTGAGGAAGGCAGTGCAAGAGCCTACTCATATCATTGCGGTCGGCAAAGTTCCGGTTGATAGTGGGTTGTCGACGAAGGTCAAGCCCTTACGCATCGAAGATACCGAAGTAAAGCAGCTGCGGAACAAGTCCATTCGGATGGTAAAAGTCCGGTGGGATAATTGCGGCCGAGAGGAGCTCTCTTGGGAGAGAGAGCAAGCGATGCTTGCGGAGTACCCCGAGCTATTTCTCTCAGGTAATTTATAGCTGAATTTCTTGCTATTTCTGTTTTATAAATTTCGAGACGAAATTCTTTTAAGAGGGGTGGAGTTGTAACACCCCAAAAATCGTGGTTCAGCGAAGTAGGCGGAGTGGTAGTGCTGCACTTGAAGCAGGCTAAATCTTCCCTTTCTGCTCTTAGCGCACGACCATTTCCCTCTTCGCGCACGACCAGTGATCGTGCGCCAGCGATCGTGCGTTAATTCAGAAGAGAATCGAGTTCTGTCTCGGACAGTGCGCACGACCATTTCCCTCTTCGCGCACGACCAGTGATCGTGCGCCAGCGATCGTGCGCCCTGTTTATTCTGTTCCGCGATTTTGAGCGGAGAAGAAGATCGGACCGTCCAAATCTTTTGGAAATTGATCCAACGGCTAGGTTTAGTTGCGGGAGACCTTTAGGGCTGATGAGAGGGGGTTAAACCCTCATATTCTCTAAGCCATTCTCTCTCCAAACCCTAGAGAAAGAAGGAGGAGCCAAGGAAGAAGAAGGTAGATCCCGCCATTGACGGAGCTCCGGAGCTCCGTTTCGCGAGCCGTTTCCAGATTTGGAGAGTGCAGCCCGGTGCGGTCGTTTCTCTCCGTGTAGAATCTCGGATCTATGGCGAAAAAGAACGCGTCTAGGGTAACGATTCTTCCTCCCGAACTTTGGACTTGTATTTGTCCTTTCATTCCTCTTTCTATGCTTGCATGAGGAATCCCTTTCACCAAATGGGTGAAGTGTAGGATTTCCTCAAGTTCTTCGGAACTCCGGGTAGATTGTGTCCGTCCCCGGCATTATTGCATGTAGAAAATCCGGTTGTCGTGCGGATTTAGGCATTTTGTGTGAAGCCTATTCGTGGCCGTGAGCCCGAATCGGTGATGCTTGATTTGCGACGTTGCATTTAGGTTAGGCCTAGAATGCGTGCCGGAGAATGACTCCGTGAAATCATCTATAGTAATGCGGAAAATAAGTATAGGCGTCTTGTGAAGATGCTAACGAAAGCCCCATGCTTTGAGTTTGGTTGAAGGCAAACCTTCACCACGAAATTGATGCGGAGCGTATTGCACCTCCCTTGTTGAGTATTCGTGAAACCTAGACCCTTGTGAAGGGGTTAGGTGCGTAGCGTATAATTAGTGTAGCACTTGAAAGTGCTAAACCCTTACGGGCCGAGGCGAAGCCGTACCCGCGTCGTGCGATAGATCGCGACGATTAGAGCACGGGCAAAGCTAAACCGAACCCGTTTCCATGCAGATCGGTAAGAGGTCCCTTCCTCAGGAAAGCCGTGTGATCATGGGAGAGGTCGTGGAAGGTGTCATACCTAGACCGACCAAAAGCTCTTGTTTCCACCCAAGGTTGTGGCCCTTACGGTGGAGTGTTTTGTGAAATGGATGTTATGATTAGCCTCTTGCGATTGCTTAGGCGGTTGTGGGGAACCTTCGGGTGAACCCAACCAACATCATGTGCATACCTAGGTTCCCCTCTCTTTTGATGCTCAACCTAGAAGATTGATTGTGCTTGAAACCTCACCTTGTGTAGTTTGCACTTTCTTTATATTTAGTACTTGTGCTAGTATGGCTTGCTTGCAGGGTAGAAGCTCCGCCACCCCGGAAAAGGGGTGGGGTCGTTATAATTTGGTCAGCTGTGCTGACCGCTACTTTGTTTGCCACCGCTTGGTGGAATATTCTTATGCAGGTGCAGGTGAGCCTAGCGGGAAATAGCGGGCGATGGCCCTTTGCAATGTTGGCCCTCGAAGGCCAGCCCTTTTCCTGTTATTCATGTATGGCCGGCCTGCGTGCCGATGTATGCTTTTGGAGTTTTGTGCATTGGATGAATGTAAGGCCTTAAGGCCGTAACTCTTATTCAGGATACATTCCTATGATAGTGGACAGTTCTATTTGAATGGTTTAATTAATGCTTCCGCTTACGTTTTGTACTCTCGTTTAGTTGTTACTTTTCTGGTTATCACCTTTTAACTCCTAGCTAGTGTGGTTTGTATGGCGTGGGGTCCCGGCCGGACCTGCTGTTATACTCTTCGTACTGGCAGGATGTTACATATAGTACTTTTATCCCTTGCATCTACATATAACTGGCATCTACAACAACTAGATGTCAATCCAGCCTTCCTACAGGGGGACTTGAATGAAGAGGTTTACATGATGATACCTCCCGGGCTAGAAGTATCAGGTTCCAACATGGTTTGGAAACTCAACAAATCCTTGTATGGGTTAAAACAAGCTAGCCGACAATGGAATACAAAACTCAGTTAAGTTCTTCATGCCTTAGGATATAATCAATCCAAAGATGAATATTCTTTGCTCACTAAATCTTCTAATAACAAATTCACAGTCATATTGGTTGTTGGGAAAAACTCTTTGATTTAAGTTAACAAATTTCTCAAAAGTGATTTTATCTCTTAGGAATGAATTTCCTATTGTATAGTGAGGGTAATCTGGACACTAGATGTTTTAGGATGTCACACTCAACCTAAGGTGTTAAGGCTAGATCAAGAGAATTAAAACTTGTGCATAGTTAACATTGACGTCGAATAGAATTCAAAGCAACATCAAGTTGTTGTCGACGCTACTCTGATTAGAAGTCCAAGTAGTTCACCCTTCTATCAAAGTAATTCAAGTCGACGTTTCATCAAATAGGTATCGACGTAGAGGCCATGGACCTGTCAAAGTACTTTGAGATGTCGACGCAACTTCTACTTCAACTCAGCGTAGAAGGAAGTACATGTCGAAGCAACCTAAAGTCGACGCAACGTCGACTTCATCTCGACGCATATAATGAAGCTTAGAGCCATGCCATCAACTCAACGGTTACGTTGATAGGGTATCGACGCAACGTCGACTAACAGAGTTCAGTCAGAGCAAGGATGAATTCGAAGCTGCTCCTACAAGAACTCGAAGGTGCGTCGATAAGAGAGGAAGAGAACTCGACGTTACGTTGAATACAGTCTAAAAAGGGAAACCTTTTCAGCTATCATTTTGGACCCTCTCTCATGGCCCATCTCTCTCAAGACCGTTCTCCAACGGCTCCTTAATTACCACAAATGGAATGAAGAATTAACAGAGGACAGAGAAAAGCTTTCTTGGAAATAAGCTTTATGTTGGTGGACGGGTCGGGAATTAAAGAAGGAAAGTAGGATGTAAATGTCCAGACAAAAATACCTTTTCAGCTCTTACCAGAAAAGGAAAATAAATTCAAATTGAACTGGTCAATAAAAGGGCTGAGAAGAAAGAGAAAAGCAAGGCATTCATTACAATTGGCCATCATCTTCTTTCAAGGGCTCTCTTCTTCTTCCTCCCTCGGGAACCCTAATAGAAAACATACAGAGAAGATAAGAACAACTGCTCTTCATCACAATCATATAACAGGCTGATCTTAATCAGAAGAAAAGAATAAAGGATCTGAAAGCTGCTCTTCATCACCATCTCATAATAACCAAATCTTAATCAGCAGAAACACAAAGGATCTGACAATCAAAGCTCCTGCAATACATCACTATCATAAGTAGGAGTTAATTAAGAGCAGATCCAGTGATAGATACAAGAAGCCGTATATCATACAACCTTGATAAGAATTCTGAGAACAAAATTCCTACACCATTTCTCTTCCTCTTTCTCCTTCTAATTACATTATGTAAAAGAGTTTTATTAATCCCTTTTCAAAGGATTCAGTGGTTCAAGATCTTCTTATCAAAAGATTTGGTGGTTCAAGATCTCCTTATCAAAAGATTTGGTGGTTCAAGATCTCCTTATTAAAAGATCTGGTGTTTCATGATCTACTTGTCAAAAGATTAGTAGTTCTAAGAGTCTCCTTACCAAAGGACTCAGGCACAGTGGTGCATCCCTACTAGGTGGTAGAAGAGGGGAGTACCCATATTTTGGGGAACCTCTATAAAAATCTGTGTGTCTTCTAGTTTGCTAATTTTCTGTGATGTCCCTCTTAACTAGTTTACATTACTGTTTTCTGCTTTATATTTCAGCACTATTTTATTCTGCCTGAGATCTTGATTGAGCATAAATCCTTAGATTATTTTATTGTATTCACAGTTAGGATAGAAATAAATTTAAATCTCTATTCACCCCCCCCCCCCCCCCCCCCCCTCTAGAGGATTCTCAGAAACACACTGTGCACTTTCAATTGGTATTAGAGGGAGGTTGATCATTAAAAGGTTAACACCTTGATCAAAAAAGCCTCCTACTCTTATTTCTTTTCTACAAACATATCTTATAAAGAAAATGAGTACTAAGGACTCTGTTTCCACAAGACCCCTAGTGTGTAACTTGAATAAGTTCACACTCTGAAAGGCCAGAATAAGACTTTACATGAATTTCATTGATGAAGACATCTATAATGTTCTTCTCACAGGTCCTCCAGCTCCAGTCAGACAAAAGGCAGGGGAATCCTCAACAACAGAGGCTGCCCCAAGAAATGAATGGACAGAGGTTGAGAAGATGGTCAAGGCATGTGATGCCAAGACCATGAATATTTTGGTGGCAATAATGTCAGATGACATTTTTCAGAAGGTTGTTGAATACCAATCAGCAAAAGAAATCTGGGACTCAATCACCACAATGGTGGAAGGAAGTGCTGATGAAATAAAGGACAAAAAGTTCCTTCTCATATCCCAGTATGAGAACTTTCAAAAGAAAGCTGAAGAATCTGTGGATGATATGTATGACAGATTCAGTCTTATTATTAATGAGCTCAGAGGCTTTGACAAGGAAATTTCCTTGACTGAAATTAATGATAAGATTCTCATGTGATTCCCTAGCTCATGGGATTCAAGGATCTGGGCAATCAGAGAATCCAGATGCCATAGAGAGATCTCAACTGAAGCTTTGCTAGGAAAGCTTAAGTCTTATGAGATGTTACTGAAAAATAGGGTTGAGTCAGAAGAGAGAGAAACCACTCCAGCTCCTATCCAAAGGAGCCTAGCTCTGAAAGCTACTAAAGGAGAGCCCTCTACTCCTGAGGATGAGATATTCAAACTCCTAGCTAGGAGATTCAAGAAATGGGTCAAGACAGAAAACTCAAGGAGGAGAGAGAGGGACTCATGGCCCAGGTATGATAAAACTCCAAAGAAGGAGATTATCTACTATATCTGTAACAGACCAGGGCACATTGCTCCTGAGTGCCCATAAGAGCAAAGGGAAAGAAGTGGCAGCAAAGAAGACAAGAAGAAGAAGAAGAAGTCCTTCAGAGGAAAGGACAAGAAGAAGGCCAAAGGCTTCATTGCAGAAACTTGGAGTGATTCTAAAGCAGAATTAAGCTCCTAATCATCTGAGAGTGATGATGAAGAAGAAGCAGTAGATGCCTGCATGATGGCTCTTGGGATGTCATCAAATGAAGAAGATGACCAAGTATCTATTTTTGATGAATTTGATTTCAATTCTGATGATTTTAAATCATGTTTTAAAGATTTCTGCATTGATCATCTTAGGGTAGAAAAAACTAGACATAACTAGAACTGAACTAGGGAACCTTAAGAAAGATGAAATGCACCTAATAAATCAAAATCTAACAAGTGAAATTAACAATAAAGAATCAAAATTGATTAAACTGAGAGAAGAAAACATAAATCTACAAGAAGAGATAGTAAAGGCAAAGGTCTTTGAGGACTCACTCAATGGGAGGAGTCAGAAGCTCAAAGACATCACTGAAAATCTCTCTATGAGATTTCATCACCTAGGGTTAGGAGCAGAGCCCTCCACTAGCACAGAAGCACCTAAGAAACCTCCCTGGAAAAATACAGTGTCATTTGTCAGACCAAGTGAATATCAACCAAGTGAGAAGAGTGCACCATTCAAGGTCAGGATAACAGTCATCCAGATAGGATAAATAAACCTAATAAAATACATCAGAGTAAGAAAAGAAAAACGTTAGGAAAGAACAATGTTGAGAAGTTAAATAACAACAACCAAAAGGTTAGAGCAAAACCTAGGATAATAAAACATTCTGTTGATTTGTTATATCTAGATACATTTTACACTCACTTTAAGTATCAAGACAAGAGGTTTGGAAAATCCATTCCCTATCATCCCAAAGGGTATCATGAAAGACCTTTCTATTCCTTCATTGAACCCTACAATGGTAAAAGCAAAGGGCCCAAGATAACATGGGTTCCTTCTAATGTTTGAATTACTTGTGCAGAGTTAGGCAGGGTCCCACTTAGGAGAAAATGGAGTGGGAAGGAAGATGTAGGTCAAGGATAAGGAACAAACTTTGTTCAAGGGAGTGACTTCTGCCTTGATTCTTTTTCCTTATAACTTATAAAATTAATATTATAAACTATTTTCAATAAACTTAATTGCTGGGAAAAACAACAAGAATTTTCCAAAGAAAATAGATCTGTTCATTCAGAGGTGCGTCAAATAAAAGTCGACGTACCATCGATTTCTACTCGACGCCAGCGTCAAGAAACACTCAGAGTGAATAATTCGAATAGATCTCGACGCAACGTCGAGTTCCTATCGACGTATGCGTCGTATTGATTGGTCGCTGATCAAAGTCGAGGCTGCATCGATTGTGAATCGACGCAACGTCGACTGGACTACGTCGACTTGAGGTTTGGTGAACAATCTCCAGAAAGCTATTGCTTCGACTGGATAACATCGAATATGATTCGACACAATGTCGAAATGGCTGCGCGCCCAGAATTGCTTCTAGAAGTATTCTCGACTTATTGTTGCGCACCAAATACTAATCTTTATCGACAGTGCGTTGACATAAAACCTAAGTTGCGATGAATCATCTTCTTTTAAGCAACTTCAGCATCGAAATCTTTGCGCTTTCAAATTTTCCTCCTCTTGCTCTGGTTCTCCCGGACTCCCTTGCTCTCTCTTTTGTTTTCTATTTGTCTCTGCAGGTACATCTAATCAAATTGCTCCACCCAAGGTTAACTTAGGATTTGATGTAGATATTGACTCGTTCAGCGCAGCTGCCGAAAGCTTCAAAGCTATACTTGGCTTATTTCAGGAGGCTGTCCTGACTAAGCTTATTTCAACAAGGTGTAAGATTCTAGATGTAGAACTTACAGAGTTCAAGGACAGTGTACATGCTGCAAATGATGGGTCCCTTCAAGGGATAGTTTCTGGACAAGATATCAGTATAACTGTTGAGCTTCTATCCCAAACATTTGATCTACCTACTGGAAGTGACTCAGAAGAACTGACAGGAGAGGAGACGGAAAATGTCCTGGAGATTATGCAATTTAAGAAAGACAGACCAATAAATCTGAAGAAGATCGACTTGGCTAAATAATATAGATTCCTGGCTGACATTGTTGGGAAAGTTCTATTGTGCAAAATCTCAGCCCATGATGCAATTCCAAAGCAGATGCAGATTATGGGCACTCTTGTCCTCAAGAAGAAGATAAATTGGGGAAGATGCCTTCTGAAGATGATTGGGCATCAGTATGCTCATAAAGAAAATGCTTATATGAGAATAATGAGCCAAGTGTTCTTTCAACATTACTCAAGCATCCGCAAAGCTAAGTCAAAATGAGTGCCAATTCCTCCTGGAAAGAGAATAAACATTAGAATTTTCTCTAAGTGGACCAGGTAAATCCTAAAGCCTGGTCAAGCCCCAGCTTCACCTCATCCCTCTCCTCCTCCTCAAGAGCCAGAGAGGAAAATACCAGATCCTTCAAGGAGTGTTATCCCTCCTCCTCACTCTTCACCTCCACTGGACAATGTTCCAGATATTCATCGGGATGATGCTCCAGCCCAACATTCTCCTCAACAGCAACAACAACAGCAGCAGATCCATCATTCCTTACCATCCACTTCATCCCCTGAGCCATCTCACTAAATACCTCATCAACTACCATCCATTGTCATTCCAGATTATCAACTGTATTCACCTCCACCACCATCAGTTCATTTCTCACCTGACATTTACCATCCTCTACCCCCTATCTAAGAAGACCTTCATTCATGACCTCCTCCTTCTGCATCTCATACTCTGTAACATTCCCCAAATAACTAGACCCATAAGTTGGTTTTGTCATTACTAGGTCATGACAAAACCATAGGAAGCACTTAAAGGCTTGTGAAAATAGGTAAGAAGGATAAAACCCAAGTGGTCTACAAATAGCAATTTTCACATACCAAGCCTAGGGTTGAATTTAGGGGCCTCACATTGATCCCTTGACCCCACCATAACATCCCAAACCCATTAGGGGTCTCCTTGGAGCACCAAGGACCCATTAGGGTCAACCAAAGAGGCCAAATTGACCAAACTCAACCCTAACCCTGAACTGGTCAAAGTAGCTTAATTAGGGTCAATTGGCCACCACCATGCCAAATTGACCTTGCCCCTACCCTTAGAAGGATATTAGGGACCCAATGGACCAAAAAGCCCTATCATGGGGTCTCCAATTTAGCCAATTTTACCAAAGTCCACCCTAGCCCTAATTTGGTCAAAAGTGCCCTACTAAGGGTCAATTCACCCTCACCTTACCAAATTGACCCTACCTAGATCTTCCTAACCATTAAGGGTGTCCAATGGGTCACTACCCACCCATTGTTGTCAACCCAAATGGTCAATTTGACCAAAGTCAACCTTATACTAAATTTAGGTCAAAATAACCTACTTTGCTCAAATTGAACCCAATCCACTTGGGCTAGACCCAATTGAGGTGGTCCACCACGTAATGGAGGTTGGATGCTACTGAATTGGCCATTCAATTTCAAGGAATTCGGCCAGGATAGAGAAAGCTCCATTTCCCCCAAAAATGGTGGAGAGAGAGAAAGAGAGGAGAATAATGGCATTCATGGCCAATTAAGCCCCCAATTGACGGGGATTCATCTCCCCTGGCAGTTACTAGAGGATTGGGAGGTTTCTCAGCCCACAAGGGGCTGAATTCAGAGAGAATTGGTAGTAGCCGAAAACCACCATTAATGGTGTTAATGGCTATTGATGCCATGGCTCCTCCCCTCCTCCAATTGACCCCTTTAACACCTTCAGGAGTCAGAGAGGAATGAAACCCCCCTCTTCCCCAAAGAAATTGAGCACTAGGAGCTAGATCGACATAGCGCCGAAAGCACCACCTCCGGCAATGGCGACTCACCGGAATACGCGACACCAGGCCACGAATCAGGTCCGTTCCGCTTCCCCTCTCTTAGTGCTAGATCCTCGACTGATTTGGGGGCTTGGTTCGAGCTCAAATGGGCTCGAATTGCGCTTTCGAAAGGGCTCATTTAGAGCCCTCTTACCCCTCCCCGAAACCCCTACTCCGGCCACCACCGGCCGGTAAAGGACCTCCTATCGTCGACCACCACCTCAACGAAGGTGGTGGTGGCACTTGCCGGCCGGGGAGAAGTGAGTGTGGCTGGGAAATCAACCCGTAAAGGCTCCCAGGATGGGCTTCTGTGGGCCGTCCAGCGATTGGGGATGATGATGGGCAGCCGTCCGATCTGACGGGATCTGCTAAGTGCAGACCAAATGATTTTATTAATCAAGTAATGTACATTTTTGTCACCTATTATGATGTGCTTTGTTTTAATTATTAAAAATAATAGAGACCCTCTGATGAAAAAGTGCCCGACATCAATATTGTAGCCTTGGGTGTGTAGTTTAATTGGAAATTTTTTCAGTCCAATAGGGGCACTGCAGCTCCCTATAGAGCCATTTTGGTAGGACTGGTACCTAGGCTAGGACAGTCACTAATATTTGAATAACTTTTGGTTGGGTTCTGGGATTGACCTGAAAATTGAAACCTAGGCTACCAACCCCCCTAACATATCCAAGGATGGGAATTTTAGAAGAACATTTTTCTAAGGTTTTGGTAATAATTTAATAATTCATATATTATTTAATTATAGGGTCTAATGACCTCCAATCCCCTCCAAATTTTGGTGGGTGCTCTTTAGGGTTATTATATGACCCTGGTAAAAATTTCAGCCCAATTGGGACTGGTTTGGTTGGGAATTTGGTTAACCCAAGTTTGGTCAAACTAGGTCAAACTAGGTTAAAAGTGCACATGATGGAATTAGGTGGTCAAATCTCATCCAAGTGGTGTGAAACTTTGGCCACTGGTTTAGGATCACCTAAGACACCCCCATGATTAATTTGGGGTGATGAGGAGTGGATATGCCTTAAGACCCTAGTTTTAACCTTAGGATTGCACTTTAGGCCTTGTGAAGGACATAGGGGCATATGTCCTTGGATGGTCATGAAACTTGGTAGATAAGTTCATGGGGTGTAAATATTCCTTAGGAATTTTTAAGAGAATTTTAGGACCTATTATTCCCTCTGAATTGGGTTATAACCATTTTTGGGAACCTCCTTATGAGAGGAATTTACATACCCAAACCATTTTGGATGTTATTAAAAGTTTGGTAGATTACATATTATCATGATATAAACCTTTAGTAATTTTTGTGTAATTTTGGAACTGATTTATTTAGTACTTCATTAACAAGTCATCTAGTTTGTGTTTAGACTTTGGTAAATAAATAAAGGCCAAATAATCTCTGGAAAATTATGAATTTTGGTGATAGGATATTTTAGGGTATTATTAAGCACTCTGAAATTTTTGTATAATTTTTGGAATTATTTAACAGTAGTTTCTTTCACAATTTCCCCTAGAAATGGTTTACTTGGAATATTTATTTATGTGATTAATTTGCCTTGATAAATCTTGAACTTTGACCAGTAGACTTTTCTGATTGATATGAGGGTCTGGAAATTTTCCCATAATTTTTAGACAAGTATTTTAGGTGGTTCCTTCCTTAAAGTCTAATTTGGGGTAATTGTTCAATATTATAATTAGAGGCCAACCCCTTACTGAAATTTTTTGATATTATGTATTTACCGTTATTTTGACTTCATAGATTTTTCATAATTTTGTGGAGGCCATATCATAAGGGGATTTTATACTTCATGTTCAATTTCATACTAGATCAAAGTTGAGGAAAATTAAAATAAATGATAATTAAATAAGGAAAAATATGATCCTCTGGATTTAGTCTTAGAATATCATGGTAGACTACCAATAATAATCTTGAGTCAGTTGGAAGAATATTTGGAGTATCTCCTCTTATACAACCCATATAACTCAATTGGTCTGCGTATAGTAAAACTGTAAAACTTGAGTAAGTTGTGGATCATTATGTAGGAATGGAAGGTGAGTGTGTACCTAGTCTGGTAGAGAATATGTGAAGGTCATCAAGAAGGAGATTAGATGGTGAAGGTGTGCTTGATGAGTTGGGTGTAAGCTGTGCTCGGGATAGACGAAAGATCGTCTTTTCCCCTTAAGGATCATAACATACCTAGGGTAATCCAAGTGTAATGGTAAGAGGGGTATTATTGTGGGTAGCTAACTATAACATTAAGTACCTTAGAAATGGTGCTTTGGGGTGTCATCCCATTGTAGCTCCTAGTACCGTAGTGAGCCCCTTATAGGGTAGTCCTCGGGAAGTCCATGGTTAACCCAAAAATGTAGGAATAAATGGCGGTGTAAGATTAACTTAATAAAACACACACCCACACCCCGTGATTATGGGAGGTTAGTTTGATTGGTCTTATGAGCGGTAGGCTTGGTGGTTGTAGCAGCAGACTAATTACTCTGGTGAGCTTATGACTTAGTAGTGCTTGTTGGTACGGACGGGTTGGTCCGGCGAGCCATTGGCTAGGAAGGTTATGATGATGGGCGGGTTAGCCCGGGGAGCCTTGTGGCTCGGGATATAGTAGGACATATTGTATGTGCATAAGGTGGTGGGTCATTAGTGTTGATGGTCGTCGCACCGACGTCGATACTTTGGCTCGGTAAGTGTGGTTAACACTTTACCAAGAAAAGTCTAGTGGACTAGCCAGTAAGAGTACGCAGGAGCTCCGATGTTGTGTTCTTAGCATTGAGGCGTACGATAGGTCTAGGTTAGGTAGTGCAGATACCAACCTATAGGTGGGCGAGGCCCAACCCACCGCTTCCGTTTGCCACTACGGAAGTATCCTGTGAGTTTTGCTAGCTCCAAAAAAGGGGAACTAAAGGTGTGTGCGCATAAAGTCGTTGTGTGTGAGTTGCACTTGTATGAACATAACATTAAACTACATACCCCTATCGTATAAATTGGTTATGGGACTTTTTATATGATAGGCCCTGCTAAATGACCCCTTGGTCTATAGGTTGTGTGAGCATTCCTATAAATTAAGGTTACATTTCTTTAATACTGCTTTATTTATTACCACTGCTTACTTGCTATAGTTTTACTTATTACTACTTTACTCATTGTACTATATATTGCTTACCAATAAACCCTTTCGAAGTTAGACTCACTGTCACCTGCTCTTGATTATACCCCTTGTTGTCCTCCGCTTCATTCCTCCCGCTCGGTGCCTAGGAGTCACTGGGAGAGTGGTGGGGGATTGGCTTAGTCTTTTTGACTAACAGTCAGCGGACCTTATCATTTTAGGGGACCGAGGAGACGCTGCAGTACCAGAGGACGGTGCAGATGGAGGCGGGACAGTCTAGCAAGGGAGCACCGATGACAGGATCCGTGAGTGTCTTTTAGCTTTGGCAGTTATGCTTCCGCGAGTGAAATTTGTAGTGAGGAAATTGATGTACAGGGCATGAGCCCTTATTTATTTCCGTACCTTTTATTCAGTTATCTTATGTGGACATCCCTTTTGATGATTTTATATCTATGTGATGTGGACCTGAACTTCCTTAAGTTTGTTTAAGCTTTACTTCTTTTATGATCGATATGGCCGGCAGAATCGACATTTTGTAGTGGCGACCTTCCCGAGTGATGGTGCCACCGTAAAGCGGCAGTTCTGGGCATAAGACCCGATTTTGTTGCAAAAAATAGGTCTTACATACTCCACCAATTGATCTTGAGCAGGTAATTTCCAAAGCTGTGGTCATAGCCTCCTCCACCTTTGTAGACCAGGTGGCCTCTCAGGCTAGAAAGTTTGACAGAAAATACTCACAAATGGATGGCGAGCTATTAAGTTTTAAGAGATCTTTTCAGAGCCTCAAAGATTTTGTATCTTCCTCCATGGTCACAAAGGAATTCTTAACCTCTCTGGCCAGCAAGGTTAAGAAGGGGGAGAACATTTTGGAGGAAAAAAGATCCATCCTAGAGTTGAGTGGACAAAATAAAGGTGATGCCAATGAAGCTCCTGACAAAGCTACTATAATCCAACAAGCACAGATCCAGGGGGAGCCTGGAGATGAGGGGGAGCCTGCCCCAGATGCAGTAAATATTCAGGAGGAGCCTGCCCCAGTTGTTCAAAGGGATTTGGATACTGAAATGGCAGCTGTGAGTACATCAGTGGTTCAGGATGAGCCTCGGAATGAAGCAGAGCTAGATCAAGTAGCCAAGATTGCTCAGGAAGCTATCCAACAGGCTGAAGAGAATGCACACTCTCAGGGGGAGCTTCCCAGAGACATTACTACTGAAGAAAATGATGATCCCTTACAGATTGCCCCAAGGAAAGTTTCTTCAAAAGTATTTTCAAGGAAAAGAAGAACTCCTGAGAAGGAGCAATGAGGCTCAGGTACTCTGTAAGAAAATTTTTCTTCCTGGAAGACATCTATGGAGAGTTATATATTGAATGATATGGTCTGAGCTTTCAGTCAATTATTTTCTGAGTTTTCAGTCAATTATTTTCTTTTGTAAATACTGTTTTGGATGTATTCTTGATTATATAAGAGGAATGTGTAAAATCACTTTATTCAAATTGTAAAATTTGTTAAGATAAATATGGGGAGATTATTGGGAAAAACCCTTTGATAACTTTACAAATTACCTAAAAATGATTTTATCTCTTAGGAATGAATTACCCATTGAATGGTGAGGGTAATCTGGTCACTAGATGTCTTAGGATGTCACACTCAACCTAAGTTGTTAAGGTCAGATCAAGAGAAGCAAAACTTGGGCAAAGTTAACATTTGCGTCTAATAGAATTCGACGCAACGTCAAGTTATTGTCGACGCTACTCTGATTATAAGTCCAAGTAGTTCACCCTTCTGTCGAAGTAATTCAAGTCGACGTTCCATCGAATAGGTATCGACGTAGAGGCCATGGACCTGTCAAAGTACTTGGAGAAGTCGACGCAGCTTCTACTTCAACTCAACGCAAAAGGAAGTACATGTCGAAGCAACCTAAAGTCGACACAAAGTCGACTTCATCTCGACGCAGATAATGAATCTTAGATCCATGCCATCAACTCGACGGTTACGTCGATAGGTTTTTGACGCAACGTCGACTAGCAGAGTTCAATCAGAGCAAGAATGAATTCGAAGCTGCTCCTACAAGAACTCGAAGGTGCGGCGATAAGAGAGGAAGAGAACTCGACGTCACATCAAATACAGTCTGAAAAGGGAAACCTTTTCAGCTGTCTTTTTTGGACCCTCACTCATGGCCCACCTCTCTCAAGACCGTTCTCCAACGGCTCCTTAATTACCACAAATGGAATGAAGAATTAACAGAGGATAGAGAAAAGCTTTCTTGGAAACAAGCTTTATGTTGGTGGACGGGTCGGGAATTAAAGAAGGAAAGAAGGATGTAAATGTCCAGACAAAAATACCTTTTCAGCTCTTACCAGAAAAGGAAAAGAAATTCAAATGAACTGGTCAATAAAAGGGATGAGAAGAAAGAGAAAAGCAAGACATTCATTACAATCGGCCATCATCTTCTCCCAAGGGCTCTCTTCTTCTTCCTCCCTCAGGAACCCTAATAGAAAACATACAGAGAAGATAAGAACAACTGCTCTTCATCACAATCATATATCAGGCTGATCTTAATCAGAAGAAAAGAACAAAGGATCTGAAAGCTGCTCTTCATCACCATCTCATAGCAGCCAGATCTCAATCAGTAGAAACACAAAGGATCTGACAATCAAAGCTCCTGCAATACATCACTATCATAAACAGAAGTTAATCAAGAGCAGATCCAGTGATAGATACAAGAAGTTGTGTATCATACTGCCTTCATAAGAATTCTGAGAACGGAATTCCTACACCATTTTGTGAAATTTTTCGAATCTTTATGAAGCGAGCAGGAGTTAGTCAACTTAGAGTTCACAAACCAAACAACCAGAAGCAAATGGAGGCAAACAAGTGATCTTTATTGATAGCAACTTCAAATTACAAGGCAAGGCATGCTTGGCGAGACATGATTTCGCCAGCACAAACACCAAAGAGAAAAACAGAAATTGAAGATAACTTGAGACCGCACGGTCTCCCTTGCGACCTCAACAACTCGCCAAACCACAACCCGCTGCCGATCTCAGAACAACACCAGACCACTGATCAGACCGCACCCTTCCTTCCGAACTCCTGATTCTCCCAAACTCCAGCACCACAACTCCAAGCCGCAGACCGCCCGAACACTTTCAGAGGAAGAGGTGATCGCTGCTGCCCGCACTATCCGCAGAAGCTGCACAATAAGAGTTCAATCAGCAGACCTCCCGGTCACACAAATAGAGACCGCAGGAAAGAAGAGAACTCAGCTTACACTTGGTGTGTCTTGATTATTGCTGCTGATGGGTCTTATTTATAGGCGTGAGACCTGATCCAATCACCACCCTATGAGATAGAATCACCACCCTCCAGACCGCAAGACCTTACCGGTCACACCGCGCGATCAGCAACAGTACTCCTACTTCATTTTAGGTGAGCTCTCCATCTTCAACCAAACCATGAGAGACCGCCACTCTCATAGTGAGATCGCGACTCCACAAGGAGATCGCCAGACCGCCACAAAACTGCTCACCACCTGTGTTCGCTAGAGACCGCGAACACAGCCAGTTCGCCATCAGACCGCAAACTCCTGTCCGCATGCCGGTCTCCTCCTGAGACCGTGAACAGCGTCCAGCTCGCATACCAGTCTCCTCCTGAGACCGCGAACTGAGATCGCGCGACTAAGACCCTTAGTCTGCGAATACCACCAGAAAGTACGGTTAGCTACCAGACCGCATTCTGGAAAACCTGGATCAACCTGTGCGGTCACACCAGACCGCCACAACCTTGAAGAAGACAGCACGCCATGCAATCACGCACAGATCGCGCACACCTGAAGACGATCAACCCACCACACGGTCACAGACAGACCGCGCGGCCTTCACCTTCAGCCGCCTTGGACCCATACCAACGATCAAGCCAGGAGACCGCAGCTAGGCTTTAGACAAGCCAGACCGCAGAGGCGTACCGCCAGGCAATGTGGTCACGCCAGACCACCCGACCTCCTCCCAGACCGCCCAGGTCCAAAAGCCCTCTAACTTCCACTTCAACAATTTCAACACATTTCTCTTCCTCTTTCTCCTTTTAATTCCCTTCTATAAAAGAGTTTTATTAATCCCTCTTCAAAGGATTCAGTGGTTCAAGATCTCCTTATCAAAAGATCTGGTGGTTCAAGATCTCCATATTAAAATATCTGGTGGTTCATGATCTCCTTATCAAAATCTCAGTGGTTCTAAGAGTCTCCTTACCAAAAGACTCAGGCACAGAGGTGCATACCTACCAGGTGGTAGAAGAGGGGAGTACCCACATTTTGGGGAACCTCTATAAAATCTGTGTCTTCTGGTTTGCTAATTTTCTGTGTTGTCCCTCTTAGCTAGTTTACATTACTGTTTCTGCTTTATATTTCAACACTATTTTATTCTGCCTGAGATCTTGATTGAGCATAAATCCTTAGATTATTTTATTGTATTCACAGTCAGGATAGAAATAAATTTAAATCTCTATTCACCCCCCTCCAGAGGATTCTCAGAGGTACCTGTGCACTTTCATTGGTATATGTTGATGATTTAGTGTTGGCAGGAAATGATTGCTTTGAAATTGATAGCATGAAACAACTTTTACACACCAAATTTAGTATAAAAGATTTGGGTGTTCTCAAAATTTTCCTGGGTTTTGAGAGAGCAAGAAGTACTAAAGGTATCATCAACAATCAATAGGAATATTCTTTTGAATTGCTTTAGGATGCTGGTTTGCTTGGTGCCAAGCCATACTCAACACAGATGGACAACAACATTAAGCTTCACAAGAATTCTGGGATTTTGCTCCAAGACAACTCAGTTTATAGACGACTCCTTGGGCGTCTACTATATCTAACTCATACATGGCCGAATATCAGCTTTGTAGTTAGCCATCTAATCCAATTTTTGGATTCTCCAAGAAAGGACAATTATGCATCAGCTTTAATTTTTTTGAGATATATCAAAGTTTCCCATGCGCAAGGTCTCTTCTTCCCAACTACATCAAACATAAAATTAAGGGATTTTATTGTTTCTTTTTGCCATCGACTTAGGTGTCATGGAAATCCAAGAAGCAGTCCACTGTTTCTCGTTCATTGTCAGAAGCAGAGTATAGAGCTTCAACTCAAAAATCCTGTGAAGCCCAATGGCTTGTATCTTTGCTGCAAGATTTCAACATCTCAAACAGAACACCAGTTATTATATATTGTGATAATCAATCAACCTTGCATATTGTGACGAATCTGGTGTTTCACGAGAGAACTAAACTTATAGAAGTAGATGTCATTTAATCAGATAAAAGGTATAGTCAGGTTTAGTTCAACTCTTGCAAGTTTCCAGCAAATTGCAAATCGCAGATATTTTGACCAAACCTTTGGCAACAATCCTTTCAATTATATGCACTCCAAGTTTGGAATGCTCTACATCCACCTTCTAGCTTGAGAGGGGGTGTAGAAAGAACAAAAGTAATGGTTCTGAATTTCTATTGTTAAGTTTGTGTATATATTATGTTGTTTTTTAGGTTTATTTAGTCTTTTGTCTTTATTCTTTTGGAGCCTATAAATACTAGCCTATGTAACCCTTGCAGTACTTTTACATAAGAAAATAAGTTGTTGACATGAGGTCTTAAGCATCAATAGTCGACAAATGAAAAGTTAAATTGATTGCATACTAGATTGATAATCAGCATACATAGCCATGCGATCGACTAACTCAGCAGGTTGTTGAGATTAATGATGAAATATCAGTCATTTACTCCTATGCCAATAAATTCTACTCCTTTTTAGTAGATGATGTCCACCCAACAACACATAGTCAAGACCAACTTGTACCACATAATTAAATAAAATCTGAGAGGACCAATAGAATGATGAAGGATATTTTACATATGTATGCATTGCATTTTAGAAAGAGATGGGAGAACCACATCTACATATCAAAATCTCCTACAATAACAACTACTAGGAGAGCATCCATATGGCACCCTTCAAGACGCTTTATGGTAGGAGGTGTCGTACGTCCTTGGCTTGGGTGGAGATAGGCGACACATAGATTTTGAAGTGCAATGATATTTACAAGGTAAAACTGATGATTCAGGCAATATGCGAGAGGTCGCTAGTTGCCTAGGATAGGCAGACAAAGTATTACAATGCTAAGCACAAGAAAGTGGAGTTCATTGTGGTCGATTGAGTGTATTTGAAGATCAAGTCGTTGAAAGGAGTGTTGAGGATCTAGCACTTGAAGAAGCTAATTCTGTGATATTTGGAACCATTTAAGATTACGAAATGCATCGGTGACATTGCGTATTGGCTTGCATTATCATCATAGCTTAGTGGATTGCACGATGTATTTCACTTTTCAGTGTTGAGGAAGGTCGTACAAGAGCTAACTTAAATTATTCAGGTGGACAAAGTGCTACTGAATGGTGGATTATCGACCAAAGTTAGACCCATTTGTATTGAGGACACGGAAGTCAGCAATTGCGAAAGAAGACGATAATGATGGTAAAGTTTGTTGGGATAATTGTGATCGTGAGGAACACTCTTGGGAGCAATATCTAACCATATGAAAGGAATACCCTGAGTTGTTTCCTCAGGTACGAAGAGTTTTATTGCATTTCCTATTTTAAAATTTAGGGACAAATTTTTTTTAAGGGGAGGAGAATTATAATACCCAAATTTTATGAATTTTGTCCCAAAGAATAGATGGTTGAGGTCTTGGTTGAGTCTCTATGTGTGTAAGGATGCATGGAAAGGAGTTGGGGGTTGTTTAATTATATGGCATTTTGACTTCCGCACGACCAGATACATGGCCATGTACATGATCTGGTACATAACAGATTTGAAATCCAACTTCTCGATCCGTGGACAACCTTGAACACAACTATGCACATGGTCATGTCTTTGGACATGACAATGTACATGGACTGACCAAGCCATCTACTCGGGTGTGTCCATGCACAGGAACCAAACCACATCTCCAAGGCCCTATACAAAAGTACACGACCTAACATACGTCCTTCCTAGGTCATGTGCCAAGCCGTGTATGAGCCGGAAACAAAAAAAAAGTTAGCTCATTTTGAGTCTTGGATTTGGGAGATTTGTTATCTCAGGGTTGTGATTATTCTTTAGGTCCTTTAGTCCATGAAAGGGGCTGATTAGTGCTATTATTTCATTATTTTTTGAGTTTGAAGGAGAGGAGAAGGGAAGGAGAGAAAGAGAGCTAGTCTTGGGAGATATTGCCATTGGAGGTGATTCAGAGATTCAAATGGTAAGCCGAGGACAGATCCATGGAGAGCAATTCATTCTGGTCATCTTCCCCATTCTTTTAACATTTTCATGGCACCAAAATGAGCTCCAAGGGTAATGATGTCTATCCATGGTCTTAAGACCATTATATTTATGCTTTTCTTGATTTTCTTGCATTGGAGATTCTCCTCCACTAATTAGTGGAGGGTATTAAATCATTTGGTTCACTAGAACCCCAGGGTGTGGGATTGTGTCCCCAACATACGATTACATTAGAAATATGATATCCATTATATATTTAGGTATGGTGTGTGAAACCTACCCATGGCCATATGCCCATATCAATGATGTTATATGATAATTGCATATAAGGGTAATCTATTGTGTGTAGGAGAACTACTATGAGGTAAATGTCATGTATGCGGGGTTGAGGATTTGGGGATCTGTAGTCATTTCTACGAAAAATCATATGTTAGTGGCGGTTAAAATGTCCTTTACTAGATTCCACAGTGCGAAAATAATTAGGAATTAATTATTGTTCGACTACTGTGAGAGTAGCTTGACTATGTTGATGGATTCATGATCACAAGATTTGGAGGCTATTGGAATGTTAAATTGGGGATTCCACGGTACTGAGAGGGCTTGATTGTAGTTGTTATCTGCCAACCGTGAGAGTTAGAATATGGGTGGGCATACCTATATTTGCATTGATGGAATGATGTTTAAAGTCATATTGAGCTTCGTATTTATGTTGTGATTGGGGATGAAGATGAACCTAGAACTTCGTCATGGATCTCTTCATGGAGATGAACCTAGACATCCTACATTGAGATATAATAGGAGATGAGCTTAAACCTCATAATAAACAATGGTTTGGAGACAATCCTACACCTCATGTTGTAATCACGTGACTGAGATGACCAATACTTCCCCATTGAGTACTTATTGTTGTGCATGCCATGAGAGCATGAGGTTGTGCAATTATGTAACACCCCAGGTTTTCCGAGCTGAAGAAAGCAAGATTTATGGTTGCAGGAGCTAATGCCGGGCGTTAGTGCTAACGCTAGCGTTAGTGCTAACGCTAGCGTTAGTGATATCATCTTGAAGATATCGACTGGAAGATATCGGCTAGATCAATTTGACAAGGTGTCAAGTTGACATACTAACGTTGGGCATTAGTGCTATCACTAGCGTTAGGTCGACATCGACTTGATGACTTGCCATGTTGAAAGTGCGCAGAGTGCCTCTGAGCATCCTCTAGAGTGTGTGGGGGGGGGGGGGGGGGGTGAATAGAGATTTTAAGAATATTCCTATTCTAGTTGTGCAAATACAATAAACCTAAGTTTTATGCTTCACCAAGATATATCCCAGAATAAAATAACTACAGTTAAGTAATTAAATAAATGACCGTAAATGAAATCTAATCCATGAGGGACAACACAGAAAAGCAATCCAGAAGACACACCGAATTTTTTATAGAGGTTCACAAAAATGTAGGTACTCCCCTCTTCTACCACCCGGTAGGGATGCACCACAGTGCCTGAGTCTTTTGGTAAGGAGACTCTTAGAACCACTGATCTTTTGACAAGGAGATCATGAACCATCAGATCTTTTGATAAGGAGATCTTGAACCACGAGATCATTTGATAAGGAGATCTCGAACCATTGAATCCTTTGAAGAGGGATTAATAAAACTCTTTTACAGTTGGAAGAATGAAGGAGAAAGAAAGAGGGAGAGGAAAGATTCAGAAATCTGTCTTTCATATTTCTGTAACAACAGTCCTAAGCTGTTGTTTGAGTGCTCTTCATGATCTGTATATGATTAACCCTAGCTTTTGATAATGATGAATGCTAGGGATGTTAAGTTTTTGATCCTTCTGCTTCCTGCTCTTAAAATAGAACTGCTGTTATATGATTTTGATGAAGAAACAACAACTGTTGACACTGAGCAGAGTATATGCTTTTTCTTTTTCTTTCTTTCCTGTATGTTGTCTATTAGGGTTCCAGAGAGAGAGAGAGAGAGAGAGAGAGAGAGAGAGAGAGAGAGAGAGAGAGAGAGAGGAAGAAGAGTAGTCCCTCAATAGAACAGTATGGCTGATTGTGATAAGTGCCTTGCTTTTCTCTTTCTTCTGTTGCCTTTCATTGTCCCTCTATTGAATTTGAATTTCTTTCCCTTTCAGGTATGTCCTGAAAGGGTATATTTGTCTGGACAATAAATCCTTCCTTCCTTCTTTAATTCCCGACCCGTCCACCAGTACTAAGCTTGTTTCCAAGAAAGCTTTTTGTCTTCTTTAATCCTTCTTTCTATTTCAGGCAATTAATGTGCCGTTGTAGAACGGTCTTGAGAGAGGTGGGCCAAGAGAGAAGGACCAAAAGGACAGCTGAAAAGGTTTCCATTTTCATACTATATTCGACGTAACGACAAGTTCTCTTCCTCTCTTATCGATGCACCTTTGAGTTCTTGTAGGAGCATCTTCGAATTCATCCTTGCTCTGATTGAACTCTGCTAGTCGACGTTGCTTTGATATCCAATCGACGTAACCGCCGAGTTGATGGCTTGGCTCTGAACTTCATTATCTGCGTTGAGATGAAGTCGACTTTGTGTCGACTTTGAATGGCTGCGACATATACTTCCTTCTGCTCTGAGTTGAAGTAGAAGCTGTGAGGCCCCAATTCAGATCCCACAGAAAATCTGCACCTCATTACGTTTGCCAAGTATTCGATGTAGCAAATATATAATTTTCTAAGCATGAGTACAAAATAAACACATAAAACACATACCTTGGATTTTTCTGCTGTGAGTCTTTTTCTTTCTAACTCGGCCAACATAGCCTTTCTTTGTGCAATCAAGGTCGTCTCTACTCCCTAAACAAAATAGACGATGGGCTTAGTCATAAAAATATGACTAAATGAGGAACATACCTCTTCCACTGCTGTGTAAGCAAACAATAAACATTAGTAATAATATGTATATATATTTCCATATTTATGACTGTTGGATCTTACGGCGCCCTTAGAGGGGGGGGGGGGGGGGGGGGGATGAATAAGGGTTTTATGGAATTTTAAATTTTAATTAAATTTATCAAAGTTTGTGATCAAAGTTTAGGAATATTTTATAAGAAAATATATTTTGATATCTCAGAAAAGATTGTATTGAAGATTCCTTTTTAAACAAGAGAAACAAAACTTTTTGTTAACTGTTGCTAACGCCTGCCGTTAAGTGTTAACGTTGGGCGTTAGCTCTCCAGAAAATATTCATTATCATGAAAAGATTGCCGCAGTGATTTTACTTATGAAATCTTAAGTGAAATATAATTCCAGAAAATCAGAGATAATGAAAACGATTATTGTATTTCAAAGATAATTACATAAATGTTAATTTTAATACTTTCATGAAATATAAATTAAAACATTCTTAAAGAGGAAATAAAATCAATTGAATAGAACATTAAAAGACATGATTTTATTTCATAATAAATTGAATACACAAATGTTTGATTTCTATAACGCTAGAAATCAAGGCGAGAATATGTAAAAACACTTTTTGTTGTTTCACCGGTCCTTCTCCCAAGGACCGGTTGGCTATAACCTATCTAACCCCAGATAAGGCCTCTAGCCACCCCCTAGATCTACCCTCGACCTAGTCGCCACGCACAAGGCGGCGAATTACCCCATAAGGCGCACAAGGACCTAGTCGCCAACACAAGGCGAATTACCCACGGATTCCTTCCCGGAATCCGACGTTCTCCCTGAACGATTTCTCCACACCAAAATACAAAGAAAATAAAATAAAAGATTATAAGATAAAGTAAAGAGAAACTCCCAAGAAATTCTGAAGGTGAAGACGAAGGCGATTTACATGTTGGCGTTCTTGAAATGATCGTCCTTCGTATGGAATATGTGTTGTAGACCTTCTCCTTCAAAATCCTCTTTAGATCTTCATGATAGCCCAAGGGAGATCTGTTAATTGTTGTACATGAGCCTCTCTTAAAATTATTGGAATTCTGGAATCATCTAGCATAGAATGAGAGGGGCTGCTCTTTAAATAGGCACAAGAGCTAACGCCTGGCGTTAAGAGTTAACGCCTGACATTAAGAGTTAACGTCAGTGTTAGTGAACGTGCACTGTCGTGGCTGAGATCGTGCAACCATCGGGATCATGGCAGATTCGTGGACTCAACGCGGGCGTTAAGAGTCAACGTTGGCGTTGTCTCTGGCTTCTCGATGGATTCGTTCTCGATGACATTTCTTCTCGACGGATTCCTTCTCGACGGAAGTTAACGCGGGGCGTTAGCTCTCTTTCCAGAGAGTCATCTCCATTCAGTATACTACACATGGGGATGTGTAGCTATAGTTCCTGTACAACCTGCACACTATAAACACACAAAATACAAGTTCAAATACAACACGGTATTTGTTATTCTCAAACCAAGAGATGCGGAACATAGGCTCCAACAATCTCCCCCTTTTGATAATAACAAATACCTGTATGAGAAATTAGTGAGATTAAGACCATTTGTGTTTATAGATAAGTGAGGTAATAATATATGCATGAATAATAGGTTAAAAGCATGATAGATTTGAAAGCAATAATGCATACTCTTTCTACATGAAGTCCTCCCCCTACATAAGTGTTTTCTTATAATTTACTCCCCCTAAATATCTATTTGACTAGATTTCTCAATTTTTTCTCTCCCTTTATTATTAGCAAAAGTGGTTAGGGATGAGTGTATATCTACTAAGATTGATTAGGAACCACTTATTGAAGGATTGTCATGATCGAGCATATGATAGTGTATGCACCTCCTATATGATTACTCCCCTTACAAAGATACTTTCTTTGAGTTTGACATCATTATAATGCACTTCCCCTAAATATTAGATTTATGTAATTTATTCTCCCCTTTTGGTAATATCAAAAGAGGGTTTAGGTGAGAGTGTGCAATAAGGAGTAATATGTTCTATGTTGAGAAGAAAAATAGGATGCAATCAAAAGCTTGTTGAGAAAAATATAAGCATGATGGAACATATAATAGTAAGCAACATAGCTGACATGATAAAGTAAGCATTCTATTTTAAGATACCACTTGTTGAAAAGAAAACCACAGTGTTAAAAAAATAGACATGAATGAGCATAAGTGGTAAACTTAGCAGAAGAATATAATAAGCACTCTTAAACATAAACATCTTTTTAGAAGATAAAATCATATAAAGGATAATGAGTTTTAAATTTGAAAAGTTGATGTTTGAATTAAAGATTGAAGAGATGCAATTTCATTAAGATAAAATTGCAAGCATGATTTGATAATATCAAGAAAAGATACAAAGACTAAAATGTAATCAAATTTGCATTTCAAGTAAACATAAACATTGTAGCGATCATGCTTTATTATCTAGTGCATTTACATAAGTTTGTAGAGAATAGTGTAGGTGAGCATTAGGATCCAATTCTCATAAGTAGAAGTTTTATGAAAGATAATGATGTGTACAAAATAGTGTTTTGATAAAGTATACAAGTGAATCAATCAAAAACACATGACATATATAATGAAATAACACAACATTAAAATACACAAATACTCTTACTTCCATAATATTTCAATGCACATGAATAAAGAGTACAACTACCAATGTGCTCTACACACAATGCTTATTAAGACTTATCAGGGTGCAAAGTAGTGCTTGGGGATCACTTTTATACTTTTTAGCATTATTTTCAAATTTTATTTGTGATCCAGTGTACTAAGAGAAGTGATGTATGAATGTTTGCTACAAGACACTTTACAATTCTTAGCCAAGGTGCTCAACCTCACAATGCTCATTAAGACTTATCAGGAGGGTGAGTAGTGCTTGGCGGAGTTTTCCTTGTCATTTATTATTTGCTTTTTAGTTTAGTGACTAAGGACTCCGAATTTACTTGTTTTGCAAACATATCATTTTAAACCACATTTATCTAAAGCATAAGTGCATGAAAGACAAAGAATTGTAATAACCAATTCAATATTATGTAGGTAATCTATTTAAGCATTTTAATTACTTATGTTATTACAATATACAATTATGCAAGAATAAGATTGTAAACACATGTAAGTTATCAAAAATAAGTGAGTGAATGAATCATTATCAAACATAATACATTACTCATACTTAGAGACATGCTAAGCATTTCTACACATGTTTATCTACAATCAATTTCATTGCACATAACAAGATAATTTTCAAGGCATGACAAATACAAAATAATATTTTTTAAGAAACTTGAAAGTTAAATTAAACATTGTATTTAATCTTTAATTGATATAATTAATCATCCTTGACAATGGCAATGAATAACACTCAATTTTTATAAGTTTTTGAATTTTTATATATGCACAAAACAATAAACACACATAAAGAGAAAAACATATTTTTGTTCTTTGAAATTGTTTTTGTAATTTTGTATTGTTTTTTTTATATATATTCTATGGAAAACATATAAGTCTTTTTAGCCCAATCAGTAAATGATATTCTATGCCACAGAAGTAAACCCAAAATAATGCATGAGAAAATTTTTTTTTTTTGAAAAGAAATAAAATTTTGTTTTAAAGGAAATAAAAAGATAGAAAACTTTTTACAAACAGAGAAACAAAACACACACAAAACATTAAAACAATACCATAAATTATTCAAAACAAAACAAAAAAATTAGGAGCAAAGGAGCTAACGCCAGGCATTAACTTATTAACGCCAAAACAGAACTGCTTTTCTTGATTTCTTGATTTTCTGAAAAAAAATGTTTTTCAAAATTCATTTGTATTATAAAGAGGTCTTCTTCATTTGAAATTTCAGAGTATATTGAATAGATTTGAAGGCTCTTTTAGCATGTTTTTGGTGATTTTTCAAATACTTATGTTTTGTAAAATCGTTAAAGCTCAAAATAATAAAATATGCAAACACAAGATACAATATTAGAACAAAAACAAATATGCATGATTTAAGTATAAAGAGTGAGATGAAATTCATGCAATGAACATAATATAAGTATACCCAAGAATAATATACCCTAATTATATGTCTACAAACTACAGCCGCGTACTAAGAGACGGATGGACATGAGGAGCTGCACACATGCCGTAGGTTGGGGTGTTAATCCCATATGCATACAAAAGACAACACTCAACCTAGCACTCTTTCCCCCCAGTGCCTCGCAAGGCCCTACTGGAACCCTCCCCGGTTAAGGACAAGACATGACTTAGAGGTTAGGTCTCTAATGCACACAATCCTACGCCCTTGCTATTGTGAGACACATGTCATAGGTTTAATGATTATGGATATACTAAGAGTGTTAGCCTTAAATATATTAACTATGGTATAATTGCATGATTAGTATTGGATTTACAATTATATTGATGATTGTTGATTTTAAATCCAGTTAGAAAAATTTTATTCATGCAAATAACTACAAAGGAAATTATGATTTTCATATTTTAGTAATATAATTTACTTTAGCATTGCAAGATATAACTAGCATGGACATTGATTTCTACCTATGGTAAGTGATAATGCTAGTGTGATGAGTTAGGACAACATGGTGCAAAGCTAAGAAAAGATGGACAAATATATAATTGAGTCGCATGTATTCAAACATAGAGTTTTGAATTTTCATAAACTTTGAATGAAGAGACAATTTTATTTGATTTCATCTTAGATCTAAATATAATGAGATACATGCAAACAATAGAGATGCACATCACACACACCAAACAAGATATGAAACTATAATACCAATCACCATCATATATTTCATAAATCCTAAGGTTGATAGAAATAGTTGATTTATGATAATTCTTGATATATCATGAATTATGATATATGATAATAGTGAATTTTAGCATAGGATATTAATAGATCAAGGTGGAGTGTGTGAAATCATATTCATCATTTTTATAAATTTTCAATTATGATTTTTCATTATAGGGGCTATTATATGCAACAAAGAAAATAGACAAATATGCAATAAGTTGTGCATTTAATATTTTAGCCTAATACCCCTAAAAATCCATTTAAATCCAATCTTGAAAGTAATTTAATTAGTCTTTATAATATCATTTAGCAAATTTAGCATTCAATTTATAATGATAATATAAGACATTTATAGGCCATGGATTTAACAAGGATAAAACATAGAAAAAGAAAAGATATATCACTTAAAAAATTATGACTTTATGTTCAATTTGATTTGTTAAACATTAGGCTTAAAATGGAAGTCATATCTCATGATATATAAAGTGATCATAGTGTGTTGGTGTTGGGTTTTCTACAACCATACATCATATGTAGGCGCAACGGAAATAAAGAGAACAACCCAAAAGAGTTTGGATCGGGACATGAACATTGAATCAAGAATTTAATCAAAACTACTAGGTAGAAAAATTACCTTTGCGGGATTGGATCAAATCCAACCTAGGTGCTCCAAGATGAAATCCGAATTTCTGCCTTGAGTTCTTCAAGGATCGAAATAGATCGATCCCTCTACAGAAGTCCACACAAGCGATGAAGAACCCTAGCTTCTTGTCGCACAAGAACTAGGTCGGAGAAGGAAGCTCCCAACGTCCTCACGGACTGCTAGGTCCGTTCCAAAGGAGGCGGCGACTGGCGGCGGCGACTAGCGGCGGCGGAACGTCGATCGGCGGACGGAACGAGAACAGCTGGAACACTTCCGTCGTCTGTTCTCTCGCGAAAAGGCTCGATCCGAAAAACCATCATTATCGAAGCCCTAATCACGTCCTTTTATACGCAAGGCATAAAATCGGCTATCCGCAGACCAGGGGAAAAACTGTCCAGATTGAATTCGCCGAATTCGACTAATCACATTAACCGAATTCGACTAATCACATTAACCGAATTCGACTAATCACATTAACTGAATCCGGCGAAACCATTTCGACGAATTCGACTATATAAATTCGGCTGTATAAATTCGGCGAAACCCTTTCGTCAAATTTGCCATTAGCCGAATTCGGTTAATCCCATTAGCCGAATTCGGTTAATCCCATTAGCCGAATTCGTCTAAACCATTTAGTCGAATTCGGTTAATGCCTTTAGCCGAATTACCTAATGTAAATCCGTTCATTTAAACACTTTAAACGATTTCCCTTTTGAGACATTCTCAAATTGATTCCAAGCAGTCACAGGATTGGTCCTCCACTCATATCAAATACGAGTAAGGCAAACACAATCCTCTTTCCAATTTCTCCAAATGCTTTTATGTGTGACCCTATAGGCTCATATTGCATTGGCAGCAAGACTAACTGTTGATTGATTTGAGATCACCTCAGAAACTCCAACAGTTGGCTCAAAAATAAAAAATAAACAAAAGAAAAAGCAATTAAGCATATCATGAAGTAGAATAATGATATTTCATTTTTAATTTATTTCTACTTCATGCAATACAATGATTCCTAGTGAATGAGAGATTTAAGTATCCAAAGGGGACCAAGTGTGATGGTTCCATTGGGTACCCAAATACATCGTGTTGGCTTTTGGGGAGATAGTGATGAATGGGCCTTTACAAGTGGAGTTCGTGTTTCATTTTTAATTTTGGGCCTCCATTCATACTTTCGTTGTTTATCTTTTAAATCCATATTATGATTATTTGACATCTTTTTGGGATGATAGTTATTTGAAAAATAATTCATTTGGGATTTATGTTTATTCAAATTATTTTTCAAAATACATTGATGTTGATAATCATAATGAATTTTATTATATTGATTCTTTGAGAGTTTATAAGAGTGATGGTCTTTCTTAAGAATTGAATGTTGAAAGAGTGGGTTACAATATGTTTTAAATGATTGGTTCTTATTTTGATGATTTTCATTTCCACTCTTTCTTATAGACATACTCTTATAATATGAAGTTAAACTTTTAGACTTTTGATAATTTGATAAACTAGAAATAAAAGATTTTTTATTATATGAAAAATTTTGAATAAACTTTTTTAATGATTCTAGTTTATCCTTTAAATTATCATTTTCTTTTATCAAATTTTAATTACGCTCTTTTGAAGTTAAAAGACCTTTTTCCAAAACCTTGAGTTCATCTTTAAAAGTATTATAATCAAAACAAGCTTTAGCATTTTTAAAAGAGCATGAAAGAGAATTTGAAACATCAATATAAAATTCTACTTTAGTGTTTGCTTTTAAAGTTTTATTTTCTAAACGTAATTTGGAATTAGCATGTTTCAACTTTGAAATTTTACGTTTAGCAAATTTAAGCACACGAAATGTAGAAATAGAATTTGTTACAAAAACAGAAGATTTAGATTTTCTTACCTTGCTATAGTTTCCGTCTTCTCTTTTGCTTGATGTTTTGCCATTAATTGAGTTCAATATTGTTTCTCTCTTAGATAGATCTTCCTCCAAGCATGAGTCCTCGTCGATTTCTTCTCTTGGATACATAAGGAATTCCTCTTGTTCATCATCTGTGGAAGGAAGACTATAAGTATTCTCAAGAAATTTCCAAATTTCAAAAGCAGTAGGAAGCGTATAAATAAGTTTGAAAATATTTTGATCTAAAGCACAATATAGACTATTCATAGATTTGGCATTTAAAAACATTTCATTTTTATTTAGAATAATTGAGGGCATTTTAATTGTAATATTCCAAACTTCAATATCCAAAGTTTTATGAAATTTTTCATAAGTGTTTTCCACCCATTATAATTTTCACCAATAAATAATGGTGGACATAATGAGTTTTCATTTTCATAAAAGTTATCTCCTCTAGAAGATGCGAGATCATGAAGCGCCACATTTCCCGGTTGTGAAGCCGTATTGGAATAACCTACGCTCTGATACCACGTGTTGGATCTTATGGCGCCCTTAGAGGGGGGGGGGGTGAATAAGGGTTTATGAAATTTTAAATCTTAATTAAATTTATCAAAGTTTGTGATCAAAGTTTAGGAATATTTTATAAGAAAATATATTTTGATATCTCAGAAAAGATTATCTTGAAGATTCCTTTTTAAACAAGAGAAACAAAACTTTTTGTTAACTGTTGCTAATGCCTGGAGTTAAGTGTTAACGCTGGGCGTTAGCTCTCTAGAAAATATTCCTTATCATAAAAAGATTGCTGCAATGATTTTACTTATGAAATCTATAATTCCAGAAAATCAGAGATATTGAAAACGATTATTGTATTTCAAAGATAATTACACAAATGTTAATTTTAATACTTTAATGAATTATAATTTAAAACATTCTTGAAGAGGAAATAAAATCAATTGAATAGAACATTAAAAGACATGATTTTATTTCATAATAAATTGAATACACAAATGTTTGATTTCTATAACGCTAGAAATCAAGGCGAAAATATGTAAAAACACTTTTTATTATTTCACCGGTCCTACTCCCAAGGACCGGTTGGCTATAGCCTATCTAACCCCAGATAAGGCCTCTAGCCACCCCCTAGATCTACCCTCGACCTAGTCTCCACGCACAAGGCAACGAATTACCCCCTAAGCCGCACAAGGACCTAGTCGCCAACACAAGGTAAATTACCCACAGATTCCTTCCCGGAATCTGACGTTCTCCCCGAATGATTTCTACACACCAAAATACAAAGAAAATAAAATAAAAGATTACAAGATAAAGTAAAGAGAAACTCCCCAAGAAATTCTGAAGGTGAAGACGAAGGCGATGTAGATGTTGGCGTTCTTGAAACGATCGTCCTTTGTATGGAATATGCGTTGTAGACCTTCTACTTCAAAATACTCTTTAGGTATTCATGATAGCCCAAGGGAGATCTCTTAATTGCTGTACACGAGCCTCTCTTAAAATTATTGGAATTCTGGAATCATCTAGGATAGAATGAGAGGGGCTGCTCTTTAAATAGGCACGAGAGCTAACGCCTGTCGTTAAGAGTTAACGCCAACGTTAGTGAACGTGCATTGTCGTGGCTGAGATCGTGCAACCATCGGGATCGTGGCAGATTCGTGGACTCAACGCAGGCGTTAAGAGTCAATGTTGGCGTTGTCTCTGGCTTCTCGACGGATTCATTCTCGACGACATTTCTTCTCAACGGAAGTTAATGCGGGGCGTTAGAAACTAATGCGGGGCGTTAGCTCTCTTTCCAGAGAGTCATCTCCATTCAGTATACTACTCATAGGGATGTGTAGCTATAGTTCATGTACAACCTGCACACTATAAACACACAAAATACAAGATCAAATACAACACGGTATTTGTTATTCTCAAACCAAGAGATGCGGAACATAGACTCCAACAATAACTAGTAAAACAGGTACATTGCATATGCAATCATCCGTTTGTTCTTTCTTTATTCGTATTAATTTCAATTTATGTTCAATATCAGAATCTCTATTCATATTCAATCATTTTCATATTCATTTTCATAGTCGTTTTCATATTCAAAACTGATTTTCATTTTATACCTTACACATCACATTCTCTTTCTGTATCTTATTGTTCTTCAAGTAGGAAATTATAAGGGTATATTAAAATGCAACTGGGTCTTTCACGACCCATAAGCCTTCAACGGCTTCTGGCCTTCAACGGCTTCTGGCCTTCAATGGACGCATATATATCTCAAAATGATTCCACCGTGGGTATTCATACCCCCCCCCCCCCAGCACTGGGTTAACCCTTATTATTTCATACGCATCGATGTTTACTATTTGCCGTTTATCTTTTATATGTATTGATGATGATTTACTCAACAGGATATTTTATTGAATTTTCCCCTCAGAATATATCGCTTATTTCACAATTCGCATCCTTTAGCAATTTCTCATTACCAGTAATTCAAAACATCAAACTTATTCAATTTCATATCAATATACAATCTAAAATATATGAATAAATACTGATATAATTGGTAATCTGAAAATAAGGTACTAAGCATAATAAAAGAGGTAAGGGCTCACTGATTTATCTTTGCCTTTAAAAGCATCGGGATTTTCATCGCGCCTATCACCGGACGCCATCCACTGCAGTATCAGTGAAATCATTTACTTAGGGTTGCGCCGCTAATTAGATACGATTTAATTCCGATGACAATTACAACTACGACTCAAGAGGAGTTGTCTAAGGCGGAAAAACAATTATACAAAACATGAAACTCCAAAAAAATACTTGCAGCTACCAATAACCAACTTTAAATAACTGGATGCTAACTCCACTACACCAAAATCCCAAACCGCAGCCCATAGCAGGGACTGTTCAACAGCAGCCCACAATAGCACACCCTTCTCTATAGTCCCCCCTGTTGGGAATTTGCCCTCAAATTCCCTTGATTTGAAGAGGGGTCACACTCAATGCTAAGTACAAAGTTGTATTTGATAAAGCCATATTTATGTAAGATATACAGGCTCAGGTAACTCAAGAGAAAGGGCCAATCATGCCCTTAGATCAGGAGAAATCAACTCCTAAGAGATGAAGAATTGTCTCAGCAGAACCGCTGAGACGAAGGGTCAAATCCGCTGAGACGAGCTCACTGTCTCAGCGGATCTGCTGAGAAGGCATCTGGGCAAGCTAAGCTGCAGATAGAAGAAACTTGGCGTGTTCATCGAATGCAGAATGAAGTTCGTCAAATGCAGAATGTAGTTCGTCGAACGCTAAGACAAGACAGAAGCAAGTGCTGAGACTCGGCGTGTTCGTCGACCGCATAACTCAGTTCGTCGAACACTGAGAAGAGACAGAAGAAACCGTTGAGACTTGGCATATTCGTCGAACGCAGAACTCAGTTCGTCGAATGCTGAGATAAGACAAAAGAAACTGCTGAGACTTGGCGTGTTCGTCGAACGCAGAACTCAGTTCGTCGAACGTAGAGACGGGATAGAAGCAAGCGCTGAGACTTGGCGTGTTCGTCGAACGAATAATAAAGTTCGTCGAACGCAGAGATTGTTGAGTTCGTCGAAAGCAGAATGCAGTTCATCGAACGCAGAAACTTCTCTACAGATCGACGAAATCCGCTGAGAAGAGGAAGCCATCTCAACCCAACCGCTGAGACAGATTCAAAAGTAATCTGGCGTGTTCTGCTTATGGCGCAAGTTGCAGAAAGACATTGTGGGGTCCACCAGTCACTCCCACATCTGTTTGAAGGATGGCTAAGAGACGTTGAAGTTCAGGGATGTATAAAATGGATAAGTTAGGGTTGAGCAAAGAACCTTTGTTAGTTCTCCAGTACGCAAAATTGAGAAGATAACTGTTCCATTGACGACAACCAACAACTGAACTCACACAGGGCTGCAAGGAGAAAAGAGATAGCTCATCTTGATTCATTTCAAGATAGAGCAGTAGATCCAGTCTCTCATCTGAAGGGTTGATCAAGAAGAATAAGTTGGAGCTGAACATCGGCTCCCTGGTTCAAGTCTGCAACAGCAGCTGAGAAGAAGAAGAACCAGGCTTGACCTTTCTTCCTTCTATTTGTAAAGATCATTATTTTCTATTGTAGGAACCTTTCGGTTCTGAGTTTGTAGGGCTTCACTGCCTGAGTTGTAGAGCTGAGAGGTCAGCTTGAGGTAGGATCTGTGTGATCTGAGTTGTAGGGCATTATTGCCTGAGCTGTAGGAGGAGGATTCCTCTGAGGTAGGACCTAGAAGAGGTCTGAGTTGTAGGAGGTGGATTCCTCTGAGGTAGGGTTGTTTAGGCCTGAGATTGTAGGAGCTGTTGTGGTCTGAGTTGTAGGATCAGTGGCTGATCTGAGGTAGGGCTGCTGAGCCTGAGGTAAGGTTTGGGAAAACCTGAGAGATCCTGAGGGATTTGTGTTGTAAGCTCTTGGAGCTGAGTTTGGAGGAGTTGGCCCTGTCTAACATACTGTTAGAAGGGTGAAGGGGGAAAGTGTACTACCCATAGACACCCTATCTTGGGGAACCACTATAAATGCTTGTGTGTTTTCTGTGTGTTTGATTAACTACTAATACTATACCAAAAAATAGCTAGGCTAATTAGAGGAAAACAAAAGAAACCTATTCACCCCCCCTCTAGGTGATTTATACTACAACCTTTATAAACTTACAAGTGGTATCAGAGCTAGGTTGGTCAAGAAGGACATAATTGTCTGACCAGATCCTATTAAGGAATAGTCAAATCACAATCCAATGGCCTCCTCTGGATTGAAGAATTGTTCACCATGGATCCAACAAGAAGAGTGGCCAAGGTATTTAATGACTTGACCAAGGATGAACTTGAATTGTTCACCATGGACAAAAGAGCTCAGAACATCATAGTGAATGATATTGATGATTCCACATTTCAAAACTTGGTACACTACACTACTGCCAAGGAAATGTGGGACACATTAGTAGTATATATGGAAGGGACAGCTGAAGTAAGGGATGATAGAAAGTCACTCCTTAACCAAGAGTATGAAGCCTTTAGGCAGCAGAGCCAGGAGAGCATCTTTATGTGCTATGAGAGGTTCTTCAGAATAGTCAATGAGCTGAGAACCTATGGGAGAGTATTCACCAACTATGAGCTGAATGATAAGTTCCTTAGAACTCTAACAAGGGGCTGGGACGCAAAAATCTGTGCAATTAGGGAAGTGGCCAAGCTTGGTGAGACCCCCACTCACACACTGTTTGGAAAGTTGCTCTCCTATGAGATGCAGGTGTCTGCAAGAAAGGAAGACGACACCTCAACAAGGGCTCAGGCAAGGGAGAAATCTATAGCTCTCAAAGCTGACAGCTCTAAGAGAAGCAAGAGCAGGATGGTGTCTCTTCCAAGGAGAAGTGCTGAACCTGAATTCAGCACCTCAGATAGCACTTCCTCTGATGAAGAGTTTGCTGCCTTTTCAAGGGAGTTCAAGAAGATGATGAAGAGGAAGCAATGGAAGAACATGCCCTCCTCATCATCACACTATAAGAAAGATAGCAGAAAATCTGAAAGACAGCACCCAAAGGGTGACAGGTATGATTCCAAATTTAGTAAACGTGTTTCTAATAACATAATTTGCTATAGCTGCAGCAAACCTGGACATGCCATAGCTGACTGTCCAGCCAAAAGAAAGGAGAATGGTGATAAGAAGCATCATCACCAAAAAGATAGGAATGGTGAAAAATCTCTCCTAGCAAAGAAAGAAGCTGGAGTGAATCTGATTCCTCAACATCAGATTCAGAGAATGAAGAAGAAGCCTACATTGGGTTGTTTGCAGCAGAAGAAGATGAAGATTACCCAGCTGCAAAGGTTGGAATCAGGGACCCTCTATCACACTCAGATAGTGATATAGAGGAGGATGAAGAAGACAATGTTCAGCTAGGCCTAATGGCCATCACTGATGCGGAGGACAGTGAGAACATCTCAGAAAATGAACAGGTATTAATTCATTCCACATCATATTCTGAGACTGGCCCAGAATCTAAAGGACCTTCATCAATTGATGGAAGTGATTCAGAAGCTGAAGTGGATGTCAATCAATTGATTGACAGATATGGTGCTCTCTTGGAAGCCCTGAAAAGGAGCAAAAAGCTAACGAAGAGGCAAGCCAAGAGATATGTTGGAACCTTCGTTTTGATTTGAGTTAGGATTCATCTTTAATGTCTAAGTTTCTATCATAACACATCTTATAACTTAGATCAAATTCTATTAAGATATAAGGCTGGAAAGAATATGTATATATAAATAATATACTGAGAAATATATATATATATATAATAGGCTGAGAAAATAAGAGAAGAATAAAAATTACATATGTTCTCTGCGTTCGACGAACGTCCATCTGCGTTCGACGAACGACGCTCTGTGCTCGACGAATTGTATTCAATCTGCGCTCGACAAAATCCAATCGGCTCAGCGCTCGACGATCCCGTCTCAGCAGTTCAGCGTTTGACGATCCCGTCTCAGCGATTCAACGGTCGACGAACAGATTATCTCAGTGGTCGACGAACAGACTGTCTCAGTGGTCGACGAACAAACCCCATCTCAGCGGTCGACGAAAAGTTGTGTTCGACGAACTCAAGTCTGCGTTCGATGAACAGCTCAATATTCAGCGGCCGACGATCCAGCCCGTCTCAGCGGTCGACGAATCCTTCCGTTCGACGAACTCAAGTCTGCGTTCGACGAATATTCAGTAGAAGCTCAGAACGACGAATCAAATGTTCAGGTCGACGAACTTGAAGCTGAGCTCGATGAAATATTATCAGATATATAAATTATTCTTTCTCAGGTCGACTAAAATTATATATATGCTGTCAGATTTAATAAAGCAATATTTTATTATTTCTATTTATATATTGCTGCTTTAACATTTATATATAGCCGTTGGCAAAAGCATTAAATGTTATAGCCGTTGCAGCAAAGCTAAAGACGGAAATTGTTCTGCTCGAGGAATCAGAATTAAAGAGACTTTATCTTCTTTCCTTTCTGGTCGGCAAGAATTCAAATCAGCCAATCAGCTCTCCAAAATAAATACACACAAAGAAAAGGAAAGAGATAGAAGATAGAACCAGAACCAGAACCAGGAAAAACAGGAAGAGAAAAACAGAGAAGCAAAAAGAAAGAAGAACATATCAGAGTTCTTTATACAAAGAACAATATATTTATATCTTGCTTTTTGCTAACTCTTCTCTGCAGATTATATTTATCCTGAGACACCAATCAAGATTATTTGCTCAGGATCAAATTGCAGAAGAAGAAGAAAAGAGTTATTAGAATCCGGAGAAGAAGCTTCCACAAACTGTCAACTATTTCTATCAGACAGGGGGAGGTCTTCAACATCATCATCAAAGTTCCAATCTAACCAACTCATCAGGATCTTCAAGAGTCTTCTCAGAAAAGAGAAGAACACTTTAACCTTTTTGTTTTCTTTATTTCCCCTCCTGTACAAAGGGTTAAAACTCCCTTCAAAAGTTTATCCATTGGTGACAAGACACCTGATCAAAAAATCCTGTTGGTTTTTAAGCACCTTATCAAAAGCTTATTGGTGATTTGGGCACCTGATCAAACCTCCATTGGTGTGTGGACACCTTATCAAAAACCCCTTGGTGTTAGGGCACCTGATCAAAAATCCTAGTGGATTCCTACCAGTGGGTAGAAGAGTAGATGTACCCAGGTTGATTGAGGAGCTACTATAAAATTCTTGTGTCATCTGGTTTACTTTGTTTATGTTTTTATTTGCTGTGATTGATGTGCCTACTTTGTGTTTGTTGTTATTACTCACTCAGCACCATCTTTATATGTATCATTATTTTGAATCAAACTTAAACAAAGAGCTTTTAATTTAAGAACTAAAACTCACTTTCAAGATAGATTCCCTTAAGATGGAAAAAACAAGGATGCACTGAATCTTCTACCAAGATGAATCAGATGTATCGAGAAATTAGCCATCTGAAGGGGATAACTATCACCCATCTGAGCACCATATCTCTGAAGAACAAGGTCATCAAGGATCTTGAGGAGAAGCTTGTGAAAGAAAGAAGCCTAGTGGCTCAATTCTCCAAGCCTAAATAAGTGCTCCCTATTATTGACTCCTTCTCTTCTCAATCCAATAGGAGAGGACCAGGATTCAATAAAATGGAAGTAGGAGAAGGGAGTGGAGAAAAGAGCAGGGGTAAGGCTAAGCCTCAAACCACCTTTCAAAAGGTATTACTTCCTTCCAACAGGTATGACCATGAAAGCATGTATGGTCACTGGAAGAATGGAAGTAACTATAGGAAGGAAAATAATCCTTCCCATAGTGGAAGAAAGGGAATGAGATTGAGTGCCATGAAGGCTCCCCATGAGGAAATTCAATTGGTCCAACCTGGATCTTTTGTATTTGGTACCTCAGCCCCCTCATTCAAGAATAAGGGTGCAAGCTCTTCTAAATCTATTTCAACAAAGAAAATTCCTGCTGTCAAATCTGTTGACAAGGCTTGTTGCTCAGTGTCAGATGCCATCAGATCTTGTATGGCTAACAAGCCAAAGCAAGTTGATGCCATCAGGACAAAGAGCATCAAGACATTACATAGATTGACATTCAGTCAAATCATTGCTGAGAGAAACAGGAAAACTGTAGCTGTCTCCCCTCCTGAACACAGGAACAGTAATGCTAATTCCTCAAGAAATGTTCAGAAGAGGAGATACAACATTCATGAATGTTGGTACTGTGGTAAAGTGGGACACTTTTCCATAGATTGTTGGCACAACCCTAATGTGCCATGTGTAAAGATGGGCCTTCTTGCAAAGGGTGCAGCTAGAGTAAGGCCATTTCATCATGCTAACAACTTCCTATGACCCAAAGCTAGTTGGGCTCCTAAGGATAACTAAACTTCTTGCAGGTTAGTCCAAGTACCAACCTCAACCAAATTAGGTACTTGGAAAGTGGGTGCTCAAGGCACATGACAGATAGGAGGTTGACATCATGGTGCAGCAATAAGCAGACCAGTGTGGCCATATCCTCTGCTGGGTCTGAATACATTGCTGCAAGAAGTTGTTGTGCACAACCATTGTGAATTCAACATCCATTAGAGGATTACAACCTCAAGGTAAGTAACTCTCCTCATTATTGATTTGAAAGTAGGAATAACCATTGTGAATTCAACATCCAATGCTATCTCTATTAATTTTAAACTAGAATGATCAGCTTAACCAGAACAATCTGCTTCAGCTGAGCTTCAAATTGCACTTAAACAGCTGGGAAAAGTCTGGGTTCGACGAACTCTTTCCTGGGTTCGACGAACGTCAAGGTTGAGTTCAACGAACTCAGTCTTATGTTGAAGTTTTAGATAAACTTAGTTAGTGTTCGATGAACTCAGCTTTGAGTTCGACGAACTCAGCCCTAGGTTGAAATTTTAGATGAACCTCCTCAGCTGATCCGCTGAGTCGATTAGGTTAACACTCAGACCTACTGTATAAATAGATGACTGTGTTAAATGACTCTTCACATTCACTTGCGCCGTCGAGTCGACTTCACACACCCTTCGTCCTAGCGCTCTTCTCTTCAACAAATGGCGCCCAAGATCATGAAGGAGCTGCTTGAGGGATGTGAGTTGGTGAGGGATGGCTTTCTCCATGCCTCACCAGAGATTCTAAGTGTCATCTCTCTCATCACTGAAGCTGGTCTAGAGTTCTTGCTATCTGAACCTTCTCAGATATTTAAGCATGAAGTGCTAGAGTTTTATGCGAATGCCAAGCAGTCATCTTCTAATAATGGCATATCTTTGAAAATTGGTGAGATAAGGGTGAAGTTGTCCCCTAAGAGGCTAGAAAAGGTACTGTAATTACCTAGTGTGGCAGAAGAGGAGGTGTCAGACACTGACAAGGAGAAAGCCCTAAGCTGGTGTGAATACAGTGATCCCCAGACCTCATCTCTGAAAAAGAAATTCTTCAATCAAAAGGGCAAGTTGTTATGTGACATAGTAGGAAAAGCTCTTCTATGTAAACCAGGCTCTCATGACACCATTTCTCAACCAATGTTTGAGCTGGTTATAAGAATCGTCATGAAGAAAAGAACTTGCTAGGGAAATGTTCTTTATCAAAGAATGAAACAATGTCTGCAGGCCCCTAACCTAGGAAGAATCCTATCACTTTACCTACTGAAGGCATATCCTAGCCATTTCTCCTCCATCAAAGGTGTCAATATCCACTACTTAAAGAGATTGGATATCAAGACATTGGACAGGTCAACAAGAGTCCTCCTAATGAGCCAACCCTCTATGGTGGCTGAGATGAAGGAGAAGAAAAAGGCAAAGAAGAGTGAAGAAGAAGGTGTTGATACCTCCAGGAAGGATGAAGATGTCCCCAGGACAAGTAAGGATGATGAACCCCAAGGAAGGGTAGAATCCCCTTCTGAGCCAACTCAGATTAATATTGATACAGCTATTCCACAAGATGAGGGTGAATCAATGAATTCACCTCTCCATGGTAAACTAGGATCTCAGTTAGTCATAACCCCTCAAACTATAGATAAGACTAGGTGTCTAACTAACTCATCACTCTCTTTTCAGGTTCTCTTAAATAGATTTCACCACATATGGATGCCCTAAGTGAGGGGGAGCATAGCTCACTCTATGGAGAAGAAGGTGGGTGTGCTGGTGAGGGGGAGCACAGCCCAGATGCTGGAAGAGCAAATGCTCAGAGTGAAGAAGAGGTCATCAGGGTAACTGACACCATGGATGTTGTACCCTCTTCTGAAGAGATGCCAAGACAAGAACTTGCATTGGAGAAGGCAAACAATGGGGTTGAAGAGGTGGTGGAGAAATAGGTGGCCCAGGAAAGGCCAGCATCTGTGCTGGACACATCTGACCTGCTAAACTCAATACAATCCATCATTGAGGGTCAGATGTTGTCCATGAAAGAGCATGTTGTAGAAAAGCTTCAAGGTGCCACTGCTCAAATAAGGGATGAGTTAAATGCAACAAGAGCAGCATTGACTCAGGAGATCCAAGACAGTGAGCAAAGAATGGAATCAAGGGTGGCTGCAGTAAAGATTGAGCTGAATACCCAGATTCATGATGTCACAACAACATCTGCTCATATCCTCCAACAAATTACCAGATGGTTTGAGATGGCTAAAGGCACTGTTGCTGCCCAACACACTGTACTGAAGTAAATTGCAGACAAACAAGGGGACTCCACGAAATACATTACATATGTAAAACATCAACTTTACAAGAATGAAAATGTCTGGGAGAAAGAAGTTGCCAGAATGGTACAAGTGGCTAACACAACAAGCAGCCATGTCATGTCCCACATTGACAAGGCAAAGGAAAACATTATGGAGGATGTGGACAGTACTTTCCAAACACTCTCCCAATCCATAATTGATCAATACTTTGAAATTGAGAAAAAAGATATTTGAAGAAGGCAAAAAGGGGAGAGGAAAAAGTTGTCAAGCTAAGTGCACAACTGAAAGGGGCTCACATTAGGATAAACACCAACCTGGAGAATGCCCACCAACTGCTACTCACTAACCAGGAAGCAGCCTATAAGAAAGTGGTGGAAGAGGTCAATAATGCATCAAATGCAATTCAAGAAAAACTTCTAACTGTGGTTAAGAAGGTAAATGATGATCATAGGATCACAAGTATAAAGGTGTTACAAGGAACCAGAGTTGCCTTAAATCTTCATGTTCTGAATCCAAACAGACCTGAAGATTTTGATTTTCAAAGTCAATCTGAACAGATTCAAGATGAGAGGGAATCAAAGAGGAGAAGGAGAGAGGGCATTCAGACTACTGAAGAATATATGACCCAGAAGAGGATGGAAAGAATAGATGATCCACTCTATGAGGATGATAATCTGGAATTGGATACAATTGTAGTCAACACCTGGGTCAGCCATGGCAATCCACTCAAGGATATTGACCATGTCTACTCATCTGCTGAATGGAATCAAGCATCTAGAGAGGGAGTCTCTAAGGGAAAGAATTCTCAAAGAAAATCTGGTGAGAAGGGAAACTCCTATAAATATTCCCCCAAGATATCTTCCCAAGCCATTCCTATACTTCAAAGAGAAGGAAAAGATGAAGGCCGCTGCTGAAGCTAGGAAGAGAAAATCTGAAGAAGAAGGAGAAAGCTTTTCCCATGGACCATCCAAGAAAACTCTATTTTTAGGAGCTCCTTAAGTTGTTGGATGTAACAATATGTCTTGAACTGAAAATATATGTTTGTTTTGAACATTTGAATGAAATTACACTTTAACTCCTGAAAATTATATTATGACATTTGTTGTTTATATATGTATGCTGCACTTGAATAACTGTGCTTTTACTTTCAGTATCCTATGCTAAGTACATATAGTAATGAAGAAATGATGAGTCATCATGTAATAGACATAAATGTGATGTGTCTTTATGAGTAGTTGACATATGTATCTAATGATAATTGGTATAGATAAGAAACTGTTAATGTCAATAGAAATCTACTCTATTTGCATATGTCATAAAATGCCATAATTTTTCTTACTTAACAAATTTCAGTGATATGACATATTTTTGATTAAGTTGCTACTTAGCATTGGCAGGTGTTTTGCCCTCTTCAAATAGGGGGAGATTGTTGAGAATTTACCCTCAAATTCCCTTGATTTGAAGAGGGGTCACACTCAATGCTAAGTACAAAGTTGTATTTGATAAAGCCATATTTGTGTAAGATATACAGGCTCAGGTAACTCAAGAGAAAGGGTCAATCATGCCCTTAAATCAGGAGAAATCAACTCCTAAGAGATGAAGAATTGTATCAGCAGAACCGCTGAGACGAATGGTCAAATCCGCTGAGACGAGCTCATTGTCTCAGCGGATCCACTGAGAAGGCATCTGGGCAAGCTGAGCTGCAGATAGAAGAAACTTGGCATGTTCGTCGAACGCAGAATGAAGTTCGTCGAACGCAGAATGCAGTTCGTCGAACGCAGAGACGATACAGAAGCAAGCGCTGAGACCTGGCGTGTTCGTCGAACGCAGAACTCAGTTCGTCGAACGCTGAGACGAGACAGAAGAAACTTCTGAGACTTGGCGTGTTCGTCGAACGCAGAAATCAGTTCATCGAATGCTGAGATGAGACAGAAGACACCGATGAGACTTGGCGTGTTCGTCGAACGCAGAACTCAGTTCGTCGAACGTAGAGACGGGACAGAAGCAAGCGCTGAGACTTGGCATGTTCGTCGAACGAAGAATGAAGTTCGTCGAACGCATAGATTGGCGAGTTTGTCGAACGCAGAATGCCATTCGTCGAACGCAAAAACTTCTTTACAGATCGACGAAATCCGCTGAGAAGAGGAAGCCATCTCAGCCCAACCGCTGAGACAGATTCAAAAGTAATCTGGCGTGTTCTGCTTATGGCGCAAGCTGCAGAAAGACATTGTGGGGTCCACCAGTCACTCCCACATCTGTCAGAAGGACGGCTAAGAGCCATTGAAGTTCAGGGATGTATAAAAGGGATAAGTTATGGTTGAGCAAAGAACCTTTGCTAGTTCTCTAGTACGAAAAATCGAGAAGATAACTGTTCTATTGACGGCAGCCAATAACTGAACTCACACAAGGCCGCAAGGAAAAAAGAGATAGCTCATCTTGATTCATTTCAAGATAGAGCAGTAGATCCAGTCTCTTATCTGAAGGGCTGATCAAGAAGAACAAGTTGGAGCTGAACATCGGCTCCTTGGTTAAAGTCTGCAACAACAGCTGAGAAGAAGAAGAAGAACCAGGCTTGACCTTTCTTCCTTCTATTTGTAAAGATCATTATTTCTATTGTAGGAACCTTTGGGTTCTGAGTTTGTAGGGCTTCACTGCCTGAGTTGTAGAGCTGAGAGGTCAGCTTTAGGTAGGATCTGTGTGATCTGAGATGTATGGCATTATTGCCTGAGCTGTAGGAGGAGGATTCCTCTGAAGTAGGACCTGGAAGAGGTCTGAGTTGTAGGAGGTGGATTCCTCTGAGGTAGGGCTGTTTAGGCCTGAGATTGTAGGAGCTGTTGTGGTCTGAGTTGTAGGATCAATGGCTGATCTGAGGTAGGGCTGCTGAGCCTGAGGTAGGGTTTGGGAAAACCTAAGAGATCCTGAGGGATCTGTGCTGTAAGCTCTTGGAGCTGAGTTTGGAGGAGTTGATCCTGTCTAACACACTGTTAGATGGGTGAAGGGGGAAAGTGGACTACCCATAGACACCCTGTCTTGGGGAACCACTATAAATGCTTATGTGTTTTCTGTGTGTTTGATTAACTGCTAATACTACACCAGAAAATAGCTAGGCTAATTAAAGGAAAACAAAAGAAACCTATTCACCCCCCCTCTAGGTGATTTAGACTACAACCTTTATAAACTTACACCCCCAACAGGGGCTCACAACAGCCCACAAAGTCGGACACAAAAAGCTATAATCTAACCCAAACTGCAAAGCTGCTGGCCGGCCATAGTCAGAACAGAACCACCCTTAACTGAAGACACAAATAGCTGGCTGAGGCAAGGGAATGAAAGAACCCTAACACCAAATCAATTAGGCAGCCAACAAAAAGGGACAAAGAATCCATTTCCCCCAAAGAGTCCCTTGCAAAATTCATTATAGAAATCTCTAAGCCTTTATAAAATTATTTCCCCAAAATCTCCATCAAGGATACTTGCATACCAACTTAGATTCATAAAGGAGCCCCCAAAATACCAAACTAAATTCCATATCCAGCAAGTAGACAGTAATAAAAGAAGAGGGGGAAGAAGTAGAAAGCTCACAATGTGAGGGTAAAGCACAGAACTTGATCACGACCACTATTGCACGCACAATAGCTTGCCCACTGCTCAAGCAACAGCCAAAGCAAGCTCTCCCAGAACAGTCGACGGGAAGAGTAGGAGTCGTCTAGCAGAAGCAAGAAAGCCCTAGCGCTGCTCAGCCCAACGAGAATGCCAGTCCACGATCAAAATGAAGTTAACGGCTAGAGGAATAGATTATATCAGACGATAGAGGGCCACGACAACCAATATCCACCGCTTCCCATTAAAGCCATCGCTTGAATCTCATTAACATATCTAAATAAAGGCAACAACAAAAGCAACGTAACCAGCCAGCCCAAAACCGGCCAACCAAATGAAAGCAGATCCAGCTAAGTGACAGTCGGTCCAACTCATAGAAGTATACAAATCAGCCCCTTTATGTGATTCCAAAAGTCAATCACCAATTAACAAGCAAAAATCCAAGTAATGTTCAAATAATAAAATTTATCGAAATGAAACGAACGTCGCAAAAATGTCGAAAATCATGAACTTACAAATACAAGGTGCGACGTCGAATCGACACTGATTTTCTCTTATTTTCATCATCGGGAATTTCGTTTTATTCTTATCTGCATATATATATATATATATCGTTTTGGAGAAAATCTTAATTTAGGTCGTTACAACCCACCCCTCCTTCATAGAATTTTCGCCCGCAAAAATTATAGAAAGATGACAATAAAAATAACTTCAAAAGCAACATATTCGATTTACACTATTTACAGACAAGAAGTCTACTGACTTAATTTTGACATATTACATAACGCAACATCCGAGTTTTATAACAGTAGTCACATACAGAATGTAAAAGATGATTTTATTTCCTTCCTTCCTTCGTCCTTCCCAAGGTTGACCTAAATTAAATGCTTGGGTTTCGATACGACGTTCTTCTGGAGCTGCTTCTTCTGGTACTGGTGTAGAGGCCAATGATTCTGCATCAATCTGGTATAGCTTTTTTTGCGGGGGCACTGGGGTTTCATGTACACTACCTCCTTTCTTCTGCAACAATTTTGGACATTCATTTCGCTTATGTCCTGGTTGACGACAATAAAAGCAGATACCTGCTAGACATTCTCCTCTATGATTCCTTCCACACTTCAAATACTTCGTTATTGTCTGGGACACACTGCTACTTGCTGCAGGTGCAGCTTGCGATAACTTCCTCTCTTTCCATTGTGGTTCATTATCTATTTCTGTTGTTTCTTTACTTCGTCCTTTCCCTAATTTTCTTTTGAATGATTCTCGTCTCCTTCGAGACTTCTCAGCATCTATTTCAACCAGCCTGGCTCTTTCCATTAATTTTCCATACTCAAGGATATCATAGGTACCAAGAGAGCACGAATTTCATCGCGAAGACCTTGCTGAAATTGATGACACCTATCTTCTTCTGTTGCAATCAAGGAGTCTGCATAATAACCTAACTTTGTAAATTCTGCTTCATACTGTAGTATTGATTTACTTCCTTGAACTAAACGGAGGAATTGATCGTGCAACAACCTTTTCTCAGATCTCGGAACAAACCATGACGTAAATTCTTACAGAAACTCCCTCCAAGTAATAACTGGCATACCACGAACTTCATACTTTCTCTTCATGATACTAGTCCACCATCGCTTCACCTCCCCTTCCAAAATAAATGCAGCTAAACTCACCTTCCGATTCTCGCGGCACTCCATTACTTCGAAATTTTTTTCCATTCGTAAAATTTAATCTTTGGTTTCAAGCAGGGGTAAACCTCCTCTAAACGGTAGTGGCTTCAATTCTAGGAATTATTTCAGATCCACATCTAATTGACGGTGCTGAGGCGGGGATGCAGGTACTGCCGGAATGACAGAAACTATTGGCAACTGAACAGGAACTGGATTCACGGATGGCACGATCTCAAAAGGCAATTGCACGGGTGGAGGTACAGGATCAACATGAGGGGCAGCTGGACCAGTTGCAAATAGGGTTGGCAAAACCATCTTTAAAGCTTCAGCAAAAGCTTGGGTGAGGCCATTCACTAGGGGACGGGGCTGATTTCCATTATCACTTTCGGCTGAGAGAACATCTTTATCCCTCTCATGCTTATCACGATCATCTCGGACTCGTCGACTCGAGTACACATTGACAGGAATCATGGCAACGACAAAAAAAATTGCGATTACATACACTTTATGTGTTTTGTACTCATGGCCATCGAATTTCTTGTAAACCTGCTCTGATACCAATTTGTGAGGCCCCAATTTAGACCCCACAGAAAATTTGTACCTCATTATGTTTGCCAAGTATTCGATTTAGCAAATATATAATTTTCTAAGCATGAGTACAAAATAAACACATAAAACGCATACCTTGGATTTTTTTGCTTTCGAGTTTTTTCTTTCTTCCTCGGCCAACATAGTCTTTCTTTGCGCACTCAAGGTCGTCTCTACTCCCTAAACAAAATAGACGACGGGCTTAGTCATAAAAATATGACTAAATGAGGAACATACCTCTTCCACTACTGTGTAAGCAAACAATAAACATTAGTAACAATATGTATATATATTTCCATATTTATAACATGTAGTAAAACAGGTACAGTGCATATGCAATTAACCATTTGTTCTTTCTTTATTCATATTCATTTCAATTTATGTTCTGAAAGTGCACAGTTAACCTCACTAGAATTCTATAGAGGGGGTGAATAGAGATTTAAAAATACTTTGTGCAATTATATATATATATATATATGTGTAATAATCACAGAATTAAGCTTCTCACACACCAACAAGAATTAAGCAAGTAAAGAAGGAAAATAGCAAGAAGAAAATCACAGCACAACATAAAGAAATATAGTGGTTCCCCACACTTTGGGTAGTCCACTCTTCTACCCCCTTGGTAGGAATTCACTATCTTGCACTGAGTCTTTTGATAAGGAGACTCTTAGAACCAGACTGAGTCCTTTGATAAGGAGACTCTTAGAACCAAACTGAGTCTTTTGGTAAGGAGACTCTTAGAACCACTACAACTAAATTTTTTGAAGAGAGATTCTAAAAACTCTTTTACACAATTGAAAGTAGAATGAGAAGAAGAAGTAGAATAAGTAGAAGAATAGAAAACAATATATGTAAGAAAGAATCTTCTTCCTAGCAAGAAGATTAGAAGCACAAGTATAGTGAATATGATCTCTCTTCTATAGTGAGAAGGAGATTATAGCCCTTTCTCTCTTTTAGTGAGAGCTTTCAGAAATTGCAGCAGTATGACTTCAGAAGAAGGAGAAGAAGAAGTCTTGTTGTTTGCTTCAACACACTATCACTTCTCTCAGCTTTTCTCACTCTTCTCTTCGGAGCTTTTCCTCTTTTTTCAAATGGATGAAGTGGATCACTAGTTGATATTCTCTGTCGACCTCCTCTTTATTTATAGATCTGTTTAAAAAGATATTGCTAAAGGAGAATAATCAATTAGCAGACAGAGAATTAGAAAGAGATAAAAGTTTCCATAATCAATATTTCTGTAGAAGGAAGGAGATCTTTTTGATTTCAAATAATATCCATAATAAACTTAATCAAATTAGCCAAGAATTAAATAGAAGGAAAGACTGATTCAGAATGGCTATAAAAGAATAATATCATTCCATAAAAATCAGATCTACAGAAAGAAGGAAAGAGATCTCGCGTGTTTTTGAATTTCTTATAGAAATCGACGTGCGTCGATTACTATTCGACGTGAACGTCAATTTCATCCTGGCTGAACGTCGAGAGGAGAATAAGGAAGGTGCGTCGACTAAGGTACGTCGACTTTACTAAATGCATCGACTAGAAGTCAGAGGTACATCGACAAAGATTGCGTCGAGTTCGTCTTAGAGTTACTATGACTCATTCTGAGAGAAACGTCGACTACATTTCGACGTTGCGTCAAATACTATTCGACGCATATTTACTTAGCCTAATTTTTCATTCTTAGAATTTATATTCTACTCAATTATAGGGGTTAAGATAAATCATTTCCCCAACAATCTCCCCCTATTTGTCTTAACCCTATTTAGAGAGAAATTGTATTAGTTTTTAATCAACACAGCAGAGCCTTTATATAGAGAAGAAATATGCTAAGTAATCAGAAGAAATCATATAACAAGTAATTGTCTTTCACAAGATTTAAACTAGGAACTTATTGTTATACATGAAGTTGACAAAGGCAGAATAAAGTTTCCTAGATAAATTTTCAATAGCATCAAAAATATAGCCCCTGGCTCTATCAGGATGCTCCTGGACATTTTTGATGATTGTGTGCAGTTTCTCCAGGTTTTTGTCAGCATCAGGGAGAGTGTCATTTATAGAATAGCCCTTGCTGATGATAATTGTTGCCTTTTCATCAATCATCTCAATTGTAATGTTTTGAGGTTTATTTTGTGTAGGCTTGGGCTCAGGTGGTCCTTTGTTGTCAACCTTTGGCCTATATATTCTCTTCTCTGATTCCTATTTCTCAGGGACCTCAGACATTTTTCCTTTCCCTTTCCAGGGTGAGTCATGCCATTTGTCTAATCTTGCAGGTCTTTTAGGCTTCTTATAGGGAATGTAGATATCTTCTGCACACCCTATACCCCTCTTGTGTTTTTGTCCTTTTTCTAGGATGAGCCCTGCCTGAGGATTTTTCTTTTGATAAGCTTCAACATCAAACAATTTCTTTGGAAGTTTGATGGAAGATTCAGCAAGAATCTATTCTTCAGTCATCCCTTTCTCGATCTTTTCCAACCAGATATTCCTTTTATCTTCTACTTCTTTCATAGCTGCTTCATATTCATACAGCTCTCTTTCTCTTATTTCTTCATGCCTCTTTTCCATGTCAGGATCATGGTACTCCTTTACAGGACTGTTAGGAGTGATATTAGGTATTCTTTCAAACTTTTTTATCTCCTCAACAGCCTTTCTATATTTCTTTTCCTTTGCATAGTCTTTTCTTTCTTCTTTGGAGAATTTTTGCCAATGAGGGATGGCTTCTCTTCTTCTTTCCATTTGTCCTCTTGGTTTTTCCCTAGATAGCATTTGTGGAGGTAAAGGTAGCAGAGGAGGTAGAGATGGAGGTTGAAGTGGTGGAAGAGGCAGAGGTGGAGATGTAGTTTTCTTTTTAGAAGGAGAAGGTGGAGAAGGAACTTTTGAAAGAGAGGGAATTTGTTCTGTAACAGGAGGCAACATGTCCTCTGGAGGAATATCCTCAAGTAAGGGTGTCTTGAGTTTGATATAGCTAGCAGAGAATCCAGGAGAGTGATGTTGATATTCTTCCGCACACAAGGGTGCCTCAATCCAGACTTGCCCTTTTTGGTCATCAGAGATAGCTGTTTCTTCCTCCCCTGGACTTTTATATTTTGTACTGCAACAATCTCCCCCTGAACATATGGGGCATCTACTCTGAATGCTGAATCCACAACATGGTCTCCTTCTGTATGGTAGGAGGAGGATTCACCAAGGTGTTTGTTGAAGGTGTAATCAGAGTGATTGGAGAAGATTTGAGCTTATGGTAAAAAATGAAGTTGGTTTAATACTTAAAGATAGTATTTAGAGATTGGAGAAAAGTTAGCCCTAAGCTTTGAGAAAATATAAAACCTGGATAGGGGGGTTTCTGGAGCAACTCTCCCCCTGGTTTATATCCTTTAGAAAGGATGTAAACCCTTTTGGCGACAGAGGTTGTTCTTGAAGAAGAACATGAAGCTCAGGAAGAGAAGCAGAGAGATTGGACAATTTGGCTTCACAGGTGGTGAGCATGTCGGCACACTCATTTGAGAAGTTGGTCAGACGTGTCTGGAAATCATTCAGAAGTTGTTCCAGAGCATCGTTTATTGTTTTGATGAGATCATATTGAGCAGGGGTTGGCGCCATTGATGCAGAGAGAGAGGTAGAAGATGAAGATTTTGGCGGTTTGGGAGAGTATGAGTTATGAAATAAGAGATATTATTTAAAGGAGGTGAAACGTCGAAAAGGAAACAGAAATCAAGGTATATTAGGTAACCAATCGTCAAAAGAAGAAGGGAAGATTTGTTTCCAGTTTTATTATAAAGTCGACGTTACGTCGAATTGGAGTCGACGCATGGTCGATGTGTCGGAGCATCTGTGACGTTGGTCATTGATGTCGATGTATGCGTCAATATGGAGTCGACGCTCCGTCGAAACATTGCCAGCCTAATGTCCTACCGATGTGGGCGCAGACTTGCGTCGAGATTAGATCGACGGTGCGTCGATAAGGGATCAACGCATCTTTGTCTTTAAGAAATCAATGCTAGCGTCGAGTTCCTCTCGACGGTGCGTCGATAGGTAATCGACGTGTCTTTAAGTACTTGCTTAGTTTTTATGATCTCTTTTAGATTTCCCCAACAATGGTGTTTACAAGCTTCCATCAAGCATTCCTAAGGTGTTGATAAAGTAAGTATGCTTAGTTTCATCTAAGGGTTTGGTAAAAATGTCTGCTCTTTGACTATCTGTAGAAATATATTCTAAGGTTATCTTACCTTTTTCTACATTGCCTCTAAGAAAGTGATGTCTGATCTCTATGTGTTTGGTTCTACTATGAAGGACTGGGTTGGATGCTATGGAGATAGCACTAGAGCTATCACAATAAATTTTAGAGTTATTGACTTCCAATTTATAGTCAAGAAGTTGATTTTGCATCCAGAGGATTTGTGAAGAGCTCCTAGCAGCTATATATTCAGCTTCAGCTGTTGAGGTTGAGACTGAAGTTTGTTTCTTACTGAACCATGATATTAATCTGTCACCTAGGAATTGGCAAGTACCAGATGTGCTTTTTCTATCAACCCTACATCCAGCATAGTCTGCATCTGAGAATCCTATTAATTCAAAATTTGTTTCTGATGAGTACCACAGACCTAGTTCAGGTGTTCCCTTTAGGTATCTAAGAATCCTTTTTACAGAGGTGAGATGGGATTCTTTTGGATCAACCTGAAATCTAGCACATATGCAGGTTGCAAACATAATGTCAGGTCTGCTAGCTGTTAGATAGAGAAGGGATCCTATGATTGCCCTATATGTCTTTTGATCTACTGATTTTCCCTTATCATCCTTTTCTATAATGACATTAGTTGCCATAGGTGTTTTCATAGTAGATGCTGATTCCATACCAAATTTTTTTGATTAATTCTTTAGTGTATTTAGATTGTGAGATGAAGATTCCCTCACTGCTTTGTTTCACTTGTAGCCCTAAGAAATAAGAGAGTTCTCCCATGCTACTCATTTCAAATTTTGATTACATTAAATTAGCAAATCTTTTACAAAGTTTGGGATGAGTTGAGCTAAAGATGATGTCATCTACATAGATTTGAACAAGAAGGAGTTAATTTTTATGGGTTCTAGTAAAAAGTGTTTTATCTACTTTTCCTCTTTCAAAAGAATTTTCTAAAAGGAAGTTGGAGAGAGTTTCATACCAGGCTCTAGGTGCTTGCTTAAGACCATAAAGTACTTTGTTAAGTCTGTAAACAAAGTTAGGTGAGGAGGGATTGACAAAACCTAGTGGTTGCTCTACATACACCTCTTCTTGAAGGTCACCATTCAAAAAAGCACTCTCGACATCCATCTGGTAGACTTTCATCTTCATGAAGGCTGCATAGGCAAGAAAGAGTCTGATTGCTTCCAATCTGGCTACTGGAGCAAAGGTTTGATTGTAGTCTATTCCTTCTTCTTGTCTGTATCCTTGTGCTACAAGTCTTGCCTTGTTCCTGACAATTACTCCAGTGGAATCTAGTTTGTTTCTGTATACCCACTTTGTACCAATAACTGGGTAGTTTCTTGGTCTCTCAACTAGGTTCCACACTTTGTTTCTCTCAAATTGGCTTAGTTCTTCTTGCATGGCTATAATCCAGTGAGGATCACAATTTGCTTCCTCAAACTTCTTTGGTTCAACTTGAGATAAGAAGCATTGGATCATCATCCCATTGGAGACTTGGTGTCTTGTTCTTACTCCAGTATTGGGGTCTCCAATTACTTGGGATTGTGGATGATTTTTCATATTGATTCCTGTTCTGCTTGGATTTGTCAGATGCTCTTCTTCCTCATTAACAATGGGATCATTGTCCAACTATTCTTCCTGACCATGTTCTCTTGTGGGAGTTGGTTTTGATTACTCTTTTCTGGACCTTCTTCATGCTCTTGTTCAGACTCCTCACTTGGTTCCTGTAGCTGGTTTTCTTTCCCAGTGTCTCTGTTCTCTAGAGTCAGTTGTTCAAGCTGAGTCTCTATGTTGCTATTTTCCTGTGGAAAAGGATTGGTGGAAGTTTCCTCCCCCTTAAACATCATGTTAGTTTCATCAAATATAATGTGCATAGATTCTTCAATTCTGAGAGTTCTCCTGTTATAGCATCTATAAGCTTTACTAGATGATGAGTACCCCAGAAATATTCCATCATCAGACTTCTTGTCAAACTTGGCAAGATGCTCTTTCCCATTATTTAAAATAAAGCAAGCACATCCAAAAATTTTAAAGTATTTAACAATGGGTGTTTTTCCCTTCAGAAGCTCATATGGAGTTTTTGCCTTGGTTTTGTGAACGAGGTCTCTATTTAGAACATAGTTTGCAGTGTTGACTGCTTCAGCCCAGAAGGTTTTTGGTAATCCTGATTCTGCAAGTAAGGTCCTTCCTGATTCAATTAAGGTTCTATTCTTTCTTTCAACAACTCCATTTTGTTGAGGAGTTCTAGGGGCTGAAAAACTTTGTTTAATACCTACATTCTCACAAAAACTACAAATTGACTGATTTTCAAATTCAGTCTCATGATCACTCCTGATAATTGAAACATGAGTATTGAACTCAGATTGAATTTGTCTTATGAATCTTGAGAGAATCTTATGAGTTTCAGACTTAGCCCTTAGAAAGAATACCCAGCTAAACCTAGAATAGTCATCTACAATGACTAAGGTATAAGTCTTTCCCCCTAAGCTCTGAGTGGATATGAGACCAAAGAGATCCATGTGCAGTAAGTAGAGGATCCTAGGGGAGTCATCCTTACCAATTGGTTTGAAGGATGACTTGGTCTATTTTCCTAGTTGGCAAGGTCTGCATGGAGAGTCCTTAGAGAATCTACCCTTTGGTAGGCCTCTGACTAGGTTATTCTTGGATAGTTTACTAATGGTTTTGTAGTTTAGATGACCCAGTCTTCTATGCCATAATTCACTTTTGTTAATAATATTGTTGAACAAACAAACTTCTGTGGGTGAGGAGCTAAAATCTACTACATATACCTTCCCTTTTCTAATTCCATTGAGTACTATGGCTCCAGTCTTAATATCAATAATATGGCAAAATAGTGTGGTGAATTGTACCTCATACTTACCACTGTCACATATCTGACTTATACTTATCAGATTGTGCTTTAGTCCTTTGACTACTGCCACATTCTTGAAGGTAACTTTCCCTTCTTTGAAATCTCCAAATCCCCTGGTTTGGCCACAGCTAGAGTCTCCAAAAGTCACTGGTGGTCCAAGTCTATCCTCAAAATTGATTAATAGGTTTTTGTACCATGTCATGTGCATGGAGCATCCACTGTCCAAGTACCACACCAGCCTGGAGATGTGATACATCTGCACATAAAATTTTAAACATTAGTTTGGACCCTACTAAGCTGGGGCCCCTTCCTCCCAACAGTGAAAGGTTTAATGAAAGAATAAGTGGGTTTTTCAGAATATCCTTCCTCCTTTAGGGGTATTAGCTTATCATACCAATTTTCTTTGGTAATGTTGCAGAAATAGTGTTCATAATAAAAGGAAATGGATTGAGAAGACTTTTGGAAAAGGAGACATTTCTGTTAGATTGGTTGCGTCGATATGAATTCGACGTATGTTTAAAGTTGCGTCGAGTGGAAGTCGACGCTTCCTTCATTCTGTGGTTACTTTTAGTCGAAGCATAGGAGAGATTGCGTCGATTGGGAGTCGACATATTTTGGTGTCTGTGTTGATTAGAAATCGATGCATTATTTGAGTTGCGTTGAGTAGAGTTCGACGCACGTTGATAATGATTCGACGCAAGTTTGTTTCTTTTCTGAGGATATTTACCTAGGATTCCTTCATGCATAGTGAGATTATTTTTGTTAAAACTGTGGTTGTTTCTGGATTTTCTTGTGATCTTTCTCCTGTCAAATGATTCTCCCTAGTGAAGTGAATAGGATGTCTCCAGACAGATTTACTGGGTGATTGCGGTTTGGGTTCTAAGTCAGTGTTATATTCTAGTTGTCTAAATCTATCAGTGAGATTGTTAGAGATATTCTTGAGCTTCTGACTTCTGCCATTTAGAGAGTCTTCAAAGGCTTTTGCCTTTGCTAGCTCATTTCTTAGTGCTTGATTTTCAGTATTGATTTTATCTAGTTGCTCCTCTGAGAGTCCTAGACTGAGCTCACAGTTTTTATGTTGTGTATTTATTTGTTTGAGATTGTTTAGTTCATTTCTTAGTTCCTTTACTTCTTTCTCAGATTTGACTAGATCTAAACAGAATTCTTTGAAACTATTTTTGAAATCAGTGGAAGAGAAATCTATATCATCAAATATATTTACCAGAGATGTATCTTCAGGCTTTTCAGTAGCCATCAAACAGGTTTCCTCTTGCTTAGCCTTCTCCTGATCATCTTCAGATGAGGTACTTCCTTCAGATTCTGAATCACTCCATGATTGAGCAATGAACCCTTTCTCTTTCTTCTTCTTCTTCTTCTTTAGATCTGTTCTTTCCAAATCTTTCTTATTGCTGGTCTCTTTAGGACATTCAGGTGCAATGTGTCCAGGTTTCCTGCAAGAGTAACATATAATCTCTTTATTAGGAGTTTTGTCATACCTGGTTTTTGAGTCTCTCCTTCTGGATCCTTCTGTTTTGATCCACTTCTTGAACCTTCTGGCCAGTAGACTGATCAACTCTTCATCATTTGTAGAGGGTTCACCTTCAGTAGCCTTCAAAGCAATGCTCTTTTCTTTTGAGAGTGGAGGAGCCTTTTCTTTCTCTCCTTTCTCAGCTCTTGTTTTCAACAACTGTTCATAAGATCTTAATTTACCCAACAGGACATCTGTTGAGATTTCTTTTTGACTTCTGGAGTCTGTAATTGGCCAGATTCTTGAATCCCGAGAGCTAGGGAAGCAAGTTAGCAATTTGTCATTTATCTCAGTGAGAGATATGTCCTTCTCAAGTATTCCGAACTAATTTACTATGAGGCTGAATCTGGCATACATGTCTGCAACACTTTCACTTTCTTTCTTCTGGAAGTTTCATATTGAGAGATGAGTAATGCCTTTCTGTCCTTTCTCTCATCAGCACTTCCTTCTACCATTTTAGAGAGAGATTCCCATATTTACTTAGCTGACTCACATTCAGCAATCTTTTGGAAGATTTCATCTGAGAGTGTTGAGACTAGGATATTCATAGCCTTGGCATCATATGCTTGGGCTTTCTTTTCTTCATCTGTCCATTCAGCCTTTGGAGCAAGTGTTTCAGTTACTTTTCCACTTGAGTCCTTTCTGAATGGCTTGGGAGGACCTGTCATAATAACATTAATTCTTGTTTTCCAAAGTGCAAACTTTTCAAGGTTGCAAATTGGTGGTCTGGTGGAAGCATAATCTTTGATTTGTGCCATGAAAAATAATTTTTAGAAATATATATATATATAAGAGGTAGGATCTTTTTGATCAAGGAGTTAACCTTTTTAGATCAACCTGCCTCTGATACCAATTGAAAGTGCACAGTTAACCTCACTAGAATTCTCTAGAGGGGGGTGAATAGAGATTTAAAAATACTTTGTGCAATTATATATATATGTGCAATAATCACAGAATTATGCTTCCCACACACCAACAAGAATTAAGCAAGTAAAGAAGGAAAATAGCAAGAAGAAAATCACAACACAACACAAAGAAATATAGTGGTTCCCCAAACTTTGGGTAGTCCACTCTTCTACCCCCTTGGTAGGAATTCACTATCTTGCACTGAGTCTTTTGATAAGGAGACTCTTAGAACCAGACTGAGTCCTTTGATAAGGAGACTCTTAGAACCAAACTGAGTCTTTTGGTAAGGAGACTCTTAGAACCACTACAACTGAATTTTTTGAAGAGAGATTCTAAAAACTCTTTTACACAATTGAAAGTAGAATAAGAAGAAGAAGTAGAACAAGTAGAAGAATAGAAAACAATATATGTAAGAAAGAATCTTCTTCCTAGCAAGAATATTAGAAGCACAAGCATAGTGAATATGATCTCTCTTATATAGTGAGAAGGAGATTGTAGCCCTTTCTCTCTTTTAGTGAGAGCTTTCAGAAATTGCAGCAGTATGACTTCAGAAGAAGGAGAAGAAGAAGTCTTGTTGTTTGCTTCAGCACACTATCACTTCTCTCGGTTTTCTCACTCTTCTCTTAGGAGCTTTTCCTCTTTTTCAAATGGATGAAGTGGATCACTAGTTGCTATTCTTTGTCGACCTCCTCTTTATTTATAGCTCTGTTTAAAAAGATATTACTAAAGGAGAATAATCAATTAGCAGACATAGAATTAGAAAGAGATAAAAGTTTCCATAATCAATATTTCTGTAGAAGGAAGGAGATCTTTTTGATTTCAAATAATATCCATAATAAACTTAATCAAATTAGCCAAGAATCAAATAGAAGGAAAGACTGATTCAGAACGGCTATAAAAGAATAATATCATTCCATAAAAATCAGATCTACAAAAAGAAGGAAAGAGATCTGGCGTGTTTTTGAATTTCTTATAGAAATCGACGTGCGTCGATTACTATTCGACGTGAACGTCGATTTCATCCTGGCTGAACGTCGAGAGGAGAATAAGGAAGGTGCGTCGACTAAGGTACGTCGACTTTACTAAATGCGTCGACTAGAAGTCAAAGGTACGTCGACAAAGATTGCGTCGAGTTCGTCTTAGAGTTACTACGACTCATTCTGAGAGAAACGTCGACTACATTTTGACGTTGCGTCGAATACTATTCGACGCATATTTACTTAGCCTAATTTTTCATTCTTAGAATTTATATTCTACTCAATTCTAGGGGTTAAGATAAATCATTTCCCCAACATGTTCAATATCCGAATCTCTATTCATATTCAATTGTTTTCATATTCGTTTTCATAATAGTTTTCACATTCAAAACTGATTTTCATTTTATACCTTTCACATCACATTCTCGTTCTGTATCTTATTGTTCTTCAAGTAAGAAATTATAAGGGTATATTAAAATGCATCCGGGTCTTTCATGACCCCTGAGCTTTCAACGGCTTCTGGCCTTCAACGACCGCATATATATCTCAAAATGATTCCACCATGGGTATTCATACCCCCCCCCCACAGCACTGGGTTAACCCTTATTATTTCATACGCATCGATGCTTATTATTTGACGTTTATCTTGTATATGTATTGATGATGATTTACTCAACAGGATATTTTATTGAATTTTCCCCTCAGAATATATCGCTTGTTTCACAATTCACATCCTTTAGCGATTTCTCGTTATCAGTGATTCAAAACGTCAAACTTATTCAATTTCATGTCAATATACAATCTCAAAAATATGAATAAAAACTGATATAATTGGTAATATGAAAATAAGGTACTAAGCATAATAAAAGAGGTAAGGGCTCACCGAATTATCTTTGCCTTTAAAAGCACCGGGATTTTCATCGCGCCTATCACCGGACGCCATCCACTGTAGTATCAGTGAAATCATTTACTTAGGGTTGCGCTGCAAATTAAATATGATTTAATTCCGATGACGATTACAATTATAACTCAAGAGGAGTTGTCTAAGGCGGAAAAACATTTATATAAAACATGAAACTCCAAAAAAATACTTGCAGCTACCAATAACCAACTTTAAATAACTGGATGCTAACTCCACTACACAAAAATCCCAAACAGCATCCCACAGCAGGGACTGTTCAATATCAGCCCACATCAGAACACACTTCTCTACAGTCTCCCCAACAGGGGCTCACAACAACCCACAAAGTAGGACACAAAAAGCTATAATATAACCCAAACTGCAAAGCTACTGGCCGGCCATAGTCAGAACAGAACCACCCTTAACTGAAGACACAAATAGCTGGCTGAGGCAAGGGAAAGAAAGAATCCTAACCCCAAATCAATTAGGCAGCCAGCAAAAAGGCACAAAGAATCCATTTTCCCCAAAGACTCCCTTGCAAACTTCATTATAGAAACCTCTAAGCCTTTATAAAATTATTTCCCCAAAATCCCCATCAAGGATACTTGCATACAAACTAAGATTCATAAAGGAGCCCCCAAAATACCAAACTAAATTCCATATCCAGCAAGTAGACAGTAACAGAAAAAGAGGGGGAAGAAGTAGAAAGCTCACAATGTGAGGGTAAAGCACAAAACTTAATCACGACCACTATTGCACGCACAGGAGCACGCACAGGAGCTTGCCCACTGCTCAAGAAACAGCCAGATCAAGCTCTCCCAGAACAGTCGACGGGAAGAGTAGGAGTCGTCCAGCAGAAGCAAGAAAGCACTAGCGCTGCTCAGCCCGACAAGAATGCCAGTCCATGATCAAAATGAAGTTAGTGTCTAGAGGAATAGATTATATCAGATGGTAGAGGGCCACGACAAAAAATATCCACCGCTTCCCATTAAAGCCACCGCTTGAATCTCATTAACATATCGAAATAAAGGCAACAGCTAAAGCAACGTAACCAGCCAGCCCAAAACCGGCCAACGAAATGAAAGCAGATCCAGCTAAGTGACAGTCGGTCCAACTCATTGAAGTATACAAATCAGCCCCTTTATGTGATTCCAAAAGTCAATCACCAATTAACAAGCAAAAATCCAAGTAATGTTCAAATAATAAAATTTATCGAAATGAAACGAACGTCGCAAAAATGTCGAAAATCATGAACTTACAAATACAAGGTGCGACGTCGAATCGACACTGATTTTCGCTTATTTTCATCATCAGGAATTTTGTTTTATTCTTATCTGCATATATATATATATCGTTTTGGAGAAAATCTTAATTTAGGTCGTTACAACCCACCCCTCCTTCATAGAATTTTCGCCCGCAAAAATTATAGAAAGATGACAATAAAAATAACTTCAAAAGCAACATATTCGATTTACACTATTTACAGACAAGAAGTCTACTGACTTAATTTTGACATATTACATAACGCAACATACGAGTTTTATAACAGTAGTCACATACAGAATGTAAAAGATGGTTTTATTTCCTTCCTTCCTTCGTCCTTCCCAAGGTTGACCTAAATTAAATGCTTGGGTTTCGATACGACGTTCTTCTGAAGCTGCTTCTTCTGGTACTGGTGTAGAGGCCAATGATTCTACATCAATCTGGTATAGCTTTTTTTGCGGGGGCACTGGGGTTTCATGTACACTACCTCCTTTCTTCTGCAACAATTTTGGACATTCATTTCGCTTATGTCCTGGTTGACGACAATAAAAGCAGATACCTGCTAGACATTCTCCTCTATGATTCCTTCCACACTTCAAACACTTCGTTATTGTCTGGGACACACTGCTACTTGCTGCAGGTGCAGCTTGCGATAACTTCCTCTCTTTCCATTATGGTTCATTATCTATTTCCGTTGTTTCTTTACTTCGTCCTTCTTCTAATTTTCTTTTGAATGATTCTCGTCTCCTTCGAGACTTCTCAGCATCTATTTCAACCAGCCTGGCTCTTTCCATTAATTTTCCATACTCAAGGATATCATAGGTACCAAGAGAGCACGAATTTCATCGTGAAGACCTTGCTGAAATTGATGACACCTATCTTCTTCTGTTGCAATCAAGGAGTCTGCATAATAACCTAACTTTGTAAATTCTGCTTCATACTGTAGTACTGATTTACTTCCTTGAACTAAACGGAGGAATTGATCGTGCAGCAACCTTTTCTCAGATCTCGGAACAAACCATGACGTAAATTCTTGCAGAAACTCCCTCCAAGTAATAACTGGCATACCACGAACTTCATACTTTCTCTTCATGATACTAGTCCACCATCGCTTCACCTCCCCTTCCAAAATAAATGCAGCTAAACTCACCTTCCGATTCTCGCGGCACTCCATTACTTCGAAATTTTTTTCCATTCGTAAAATTTAATCTTTGGTTTCAAGCAGGGGTAAACCTCCTCTAAACGGTAGTGGCTTCAATTCTAGGATATAGTGATTTTACAATTTGTTAAATCAAAGGGTTTTCCCAACAATCTCCCACTATTTATCTTAACAAAATTTACAATTTGAATATAGTGATTTTACACATTCCTCTTATATAATCAAGAATAATACAGACAAGATAATCAAACATAGTATTAGTGACTTGATTGAATCAGTAAGCAGAAATGTATCTGATTGATTATCACAGGAGTTTATCAGAGATTACCCAAGAATACATCTATTTTCTTCCTTTCAGAAAATTAGATAAGTCCTCATAGATTTTTCTGAACTTTCTATCCACATACTTGAAATTTGCAGGAGTTGCCTTCTCTGGATTTCTTTGTATTCTTCCATGACCTTTGAAGAGCTTCTCCAGGTCCACTTCAGTGTTAGGATGAACATCCTTGAGTGTGAAACCCAGACCAAAGACTTTGGCTGTCATCAGATTTATGAGTTCTAAATTTAGATCATCTGACGACTCAGATCCTTTCTCCGATTTTAATTCAACAGCCAATGCGTGTGATTCACCAACTGTTGCTTCTTCCTTCCCAGAAGTCGAGGCTTTTAAAAACATGATCTTCTTTTTCTTCTTTTCCTCTTCAGATGACTTTTCCCTTTTCTTTCTTTCCTGTGTAAATTGTACTGCCTCCTCAGGATTGCATCGAATACCTCCTCTGTGGAGTTGACCTACCCCTTCAAGAATTTTGGCTTGAGGGTTTTTTGTAGTGTACTTTGTATGATCAAACAAAGTAGACTTAAGAGGAATTGCCTTGGCCAATTCTTCCTTTTCAACCACCTCTTTTCCTCTTTTTAGAATATCAATGAATCTATTTTTCTTTGCTTGAAGCTCCTTTTCAGCTGCCTCATATTCATATCTTTCTTTGTCACCAATATCCTCTAATAATTTATCAAGTTCCGGATTAGTGTAGGTTTGCATTGTGTTCTCTAGGAATTCAACCTTTTCAAATTTCTTGTAATAATATTTATTCTTACTGTATTCCTTACTTTGTTCTTTTGTATACCTCTCCCAAATAGGTATCCTTCCCCTGCCTCTTCTTCCTCTTCCTCTACCTTGATAAGGAGGTCTTCCTCTGAAGACAGGTGTTGGAAGGATGGGTTCAGTTATTTGTCTTGGAGTAGGTGGTGGAAGGATGGGTTCAGTTGTTTGTCTTGGAGCAGGTGGTGGAGGAGGAGACTGAGCTGGTGTTGAGATCTGATCTGTGGCAGGATGATTTGGGGCAAGCTCAAATGAATAAAATTCTTGATCAGCACCCTTGGCAGGAGAAGGTGCTGTAGTAGAATCTCCAGAGGACACCCTGAATTGAAGAGGATCAGGAGTGGGTGTCTTAGTGTTATCAAAGTATTCTTGAGTGCTCATGACATAGATTTCATCATCTGAATATAAAGGACTCTCCCCCTGTGTTGAAGACTCCCCCTGTATTGAGGGAAGGAATCTTGGAGGTGATGGATCCCCCTGAGTGGCAGCATCTGTAAGCTGTAATTTAGATGAAACAACAAGCTCTCCCTCAGAGATGAAGGAGAGAGGGATTGCTGTTGTATAGACAGAGTCTTGAGGAGGTTGCTTCCTGCTAGAACAATTCTCCCCTGCTTTATATCATTGAATTAAGATATAAAGCCAGAAGCAGGCACAACTGTCGATCTCACTTCCCTGTCAAATACATTTAGTTCAGAGGTAAGGTCTTGCAATCTTCTATGTTGATGGCGTAATTTGCGATAATAGTCTGTAACATCCCCAAAACAACTAGACACCTAGAGTGGTTTTGTCATGACTAGGTCATGAAAAAACCCTAGGAAGCTTGAAGAGATCACTTGGCCTTAGGCTTGAAGGGGAAGAGCACCTTGGTCTACAAATAGCAATTTCTAGTTAACAAGCATATGGTTAGACTTTAGGGCCCCACCTTGACCCTTTTACCCCACCATGGCACACATAACCCTTTGGAGGGTCCTTTAGAGCATTTAGGACCCACTGGGGTCAACCAAAGAGGCCAAATTGACCAAAGTCAACCATAACCTTAAATTGGTCAAGGTAGCCTAATTAGGGTCAATTAGCCTCCACCATGCCAAATTGACCTTGCCCCTAACCTTATAAAGATATTAGTGACCCAATGGGCTAAAATGCCCCATCATGGGGCCACCAATTTGGCCAATTTGACCTAAGTCAACTATAGCTCTATTTTGGTCAAATTGCCCTATTGTGGGTCAATTGACCTCCACTTTGCCCTATTGACACTACATATACCTTCCTAACCCTTAGTGGAGGCCAATGGATCACTACCCACCCATTGGGGCCAACCCAAATGGTCAATTTGACCAAAGTCAACCCTAGCCCCAAATAAGTCAAACCACCCTATTTAGGGTCAATTAGGGTTCAATTGGACAAATTGACTTTCCCCAAGTTCCATTAATCACTAAGAGAGGCCAATGGGTCAACATTGACCCATTGGGCCTAATTAATTTCACCAATTTGACCAAAGTCAACACTTGGTCAACCTTGCCCAAAAAGAGGGGAAAAGGCTAACTCAAGCTCAATCAACTTGGGCTATGCCCGATTGAAGTGACACTATAGCCTCATGAGGCTGAAATTACATGGAATGTCATCCAATTTCTGGAGGGGGTGACTAGGAGAGAGAAATTGGGAGTTCCCCCAATTTGAAGAGAGAGAGAGAGAGAGAGAGAGAAAGTGGCCATTCAAGGTGAATTCATGGCATTCAAGGCAAATTGACTCCCCATTCATCTCCTCACACCCTCCATTCATCTCCCCATTGAATTCTAAGACATTTTCCAGCCTTTCCCATGCCATCCGGTGGAGGATTCGAGAGTTTTCAAGTGAAACCAAATTGGACATTAATGGCACTCCACCATTAATCTTCCCCTCCTCAAATTGACCCTTCCATCACCTTCAGAAGGGGATATCAGTTGAAATCGAGTCTTAGATCATTGCATTTGGTGGAGAATCAAGAGATCGGCAAGGAGCACAACTTGAAGGGGAGGCCATGGCAAATCCGGGAAACAACCACCCTCGAGCCCGATTAGAGGTTTGGTTCTTCTCCTCTACCCTAGTGGATAGATATACATCTATTGCTTGCAAGATTTAAGGCAAATTGGCCCTAGATCGTGTGAGCCGAAAACTCCATTTTTTGGAGCTTTTTCCTCTTTTCTAAACCCCCATTTCCGGCCACCACCGGCCGACCAAGACCTCCCATCGCCGGCCACCACCTCAAGGAAGGTGGTGGTGGCATTGGCCGGCCGGGGAGGGGCGTGGGTGGCCAGGAAAACCACTTCCAAAACTGCCCAGGTTGGAGCAATCTCAACCGTCGGTTAGAGGAGGAAGACGAAGGGATGGCGTCCATTCTGCATCAAGATTCGTGCGGCTCTATTATATGAAATGAATTATTATTATATATATTTTTGTCACATATTTTGCTGTACCTAGATTCAATTATTAAAAATACTTAGGGCCCTCTACAGAAAAAGTGGTCACCACTAAAGTTGTAGCCCTTGGAGTCTACTTTATTTTAAAATTAATTTCACCCCCAAAAGGAGTTCTGCAGCTCCCTGTACGTCCATTTTGGTGGGACCGGTCCCAAGTGTAGGACAACCACCTTTTCTTGAATAACGTTTGATTGGGTTATGGGATTGACTTGAAAATTGAAACCTAGGCTATTTGTACCTACACTCATAACATATCCAAAGATGTGAATTTTAGGAGATCATGTTTTTAAGGTTTTGTTAATAATTTCATAATTCATATGTTAAATAACTTTAGGGTCTAATGACCTCAAAATCCCTCCAAATTTTGGTGGGTGCTCCTTAGGGTTATTATATGACCCTGGTAAAAATTTCAGCCCAATTGGGACTTATTTGGTTAGTAAAATTACTAACCCAAGTTTGGTCAAACTAGGTCATAATAGGGTATGGTGCTCACCTTGGGGTATTGTGGTAAAAACTCATCAACATAATGTGAAACCTTGGCCACTAGTTTAGGACCACATAAAACACCTACATGAGTGATTTGGGGTGATGTGGGTTGGTTATGCCATAGGACCCTAGTTTTAACCTTAGGGTTGCTCTTTGAACCTTGTGAAGGACATGAGGTCAAATGTTCTTGAATGGTCATGGAACTTGGCGGATAAGTTCATAGGGTGTAATTAGGCCCTAGGTAATTTTATAAGAATTTTAGGAGCAATTATCCCCTTTAAAATAGGTCATAACCCCTTTAGGGAAATTCAGTATTAAAGAGATTTACATATTCAAATGGTTACTTTTATATTATATACTTGTCTTTACTTACTGCTTTTTAATTGCTCTTTACCATGCTTTATTTATTGCTTCAAATGTATATATATACTTGAGTAGTGGTAGATATTTTCTGTAGATTAAATCTGTCGTCATCTGCTTTGTTTTATACCCCTTGATGTCCTCCGCTTCATCCTCCCGCTCGGCGCCTAGGAGCCATTGGGGGAGGTGTGGGGAACATAAGGCTTAGTATTTTTGACTAACGGTCGGTGGACCATATCATTTTAGGGGACCGAGGAGATGCAGCAGCACCAGAGGCCGGTGCAGACGGAGGCGGGCCAGTCTAGTACAAGAGCACAAGTTTTAGGATCAGTGAGTGATTAGTAGTTAGCTTCCGCGAGTGATCTTGTAGTGAGGACATGATGTATAGGGCATGAGCCCTTTATTATTATAACCTTTGTTATTTCAGTTATATCATGTGGACTTTTATTATATATAGCATGTGATTATGGACTTGAACTTCTATTTGTTCGTTTATACTTTTCTTCTTCTGTGATCGATATGGCCGGCAGGATCGGCATTTTGTAGTGGCGACCTTCCCAAGTGAAGGTGTCACCGCAAAGCGGTGGTTCTGGGCATAAGACCCGGTTTTGTAGCAAAAAAAGGGGTCTTACACAGTCCGTGGATAAGTCCATATAGAGCGAGCAGAACTTGGATAGTACTGTTTCAAGGGCTAGATTGACTTCCTCCATAATATCTTCCTGACTAGACGTAGAAGCCATTGAAACACTGTGAGAACCTGCACTGAAACAAGGAAAATAGACGAAGAGAGGAAAGAAGGAAGAGAGCAGGAGGGAGAGAATTCGAATAGCACAATAGCATTAAACGCAAAAGTTGCTTTGAGTAGATGAATCATCGTAACTTAGGTTTTTTTATTCGAAGCAACGTCGAGAAGAGTGGAAATTAGCGCGCCAAAATATGTCAATGCGCGCGATCTGTCAAGTCAACGGAGCGTCGAGTTGATGTCGACGTGGCTTCGAAATATAGTCATCAATGATGATGTCGACGTAAGCGTCGATAAGTATTCGACGTTACGTCGAGTGATATTCAAAGGATCCTACCTAGAGAGCTCTCAAAGCTGACGTCGAGTAGAAGTCGACGGTACGTCGATTTGAATTCGACGTAGTTTTGATTAAACAGTTATTATTTTCTTTAAGATTTTTGCTGTTTTTCACAACAATAATTTTCTACAGAAAATAGATCTTTATACATAATAATAGGGGACCTACAAAGCTCCATCAAGCATCACCAGTGCATTGATGAAGAACTTGTGCATACTTTCATCAAGAGGCTTAGTGAAGATGTCAGCCCTTTGATTGCCAGTAGATATGTATTGAAGGTTGATCTTACCCTTCTCTACATTGTCTCTGAGAAAGTGGTGCCTTATCTATATGTGCTTAGTTCTGCTATGGAGAACAGGATTGGAAGCAATTGAAATTACACTAGAGCTGTCACAATTGATTGTGGAATTGTCAAGAGAAAAGTTGTAGTCTAACAACTGATTTTGCATCCACAAAATTTGTGAACAGCAGCATCCTGCATCTATATACTCAGCTTCAGCTGTAGAAGTGTAGACTGTGGTTTGCTTCTTGCTAAATCATGATATCAGTCTAGCACCCAGTAACTAACATGTTCCTGAAGTGCTTTTTCTATCAAGCCTGCATCGAGCATAGTCTGCATCTGAATATCCAACCAATTCAAATCAAGATTCAGCTGGATACCATAATCCAAGCTCAAGAGTACCCTTCAGATATCTGAGGATTCTTTTGACAACACTCATGTGGGATTCCTTTGGGTCAACCTGAAATCATGCACAAATACAAATGGCAAACATTATATCAGGTCTGCTAGCTGTTAGATAGAGAAGAGAGCCAATGGCTGATCTGTAAGTCTTCTGATCAAATGACTTACCTTGTTCATCTCTATCGAAAACATCATTAGTAGCCATGGGGTTTTCATAACAGATGCATTCTCCATCCCAAACCTCGTAACGAGTTCTCTGGTTTATTTGGATTGGAAAATGAAAATGCCATCTGGATTTTGTCTAACTTGGAGACCAAGGAAATAAGATAATTCCCCCATGCTACTCATCTGAAATCTTGACTGCATCAGGTAAGCAAACCTTTTGCATAAAGATTGGTCTGTGGAGCCAAATATAATATCATCTACATATATTTGTACAAGTTGTAGTTGATGTTGGAGTTTCCGAGGTGATCTCAAAGAAATCAAGCTGTTAGTCTTACTGCCAACGCAATATGAGCCTATAGGGTCGCACATAAAAGCGTTTGGAGAAGTTGGAGAAAGGATTATGTTGGTCTTACTCATATTGGATATGAGTGGAGGACCAATCATGTGACTGTTCGAAATTAAACTGAGAATGTCTCAACGGGAAATAAGTCATCTTGAAGAATCGTCGAAATGGTTTCAATGAATTCTTTAGGACTTAGCAAATTCGTCGAAAGTGTTTCGACGAATGAATTTATACTTGACAAATTCGTTGAAAGAGTTTAGACGAAATGGGTCAATTCATCCAATCGAGTTCGTCGAAATGGTTTCGATTAATAAGATACAAATTCGTCGAAAATGTTTAGTCAAAATTGTATCGACGAATTCGTTGAAAGTGTTTCGACGAAAATATGTTGATTCGTCGAAAGTGTTTAGACAAATTATATCATATTCGACGAATTTAAATCCTGGCAAAATTGTTATGTTTTTCCCAGATCTGCGGATAACCTATTTTTTATGCCTTGCGTATAAAAGGGACGCGATTTGGTCTTCTACAGATCGATTCCTTTTGCGACATCAGAGACGGAAGCGTTCTGATACTCATCCCCGTCCGCCGACCTAGACTTTGCCGACCGTCTTCGCCTCCCGTTCAACGGACTAACCGGTTCATGGGGACACAGAGGACCGTTCTTCTCCTACCCATCCCTTGTACAACAAGGCATTGGGGTTGTCCTTCCTTGTGTGGATCTCTGTAGAGGGGCCGATCCATTTCGGTCCTTGGAACTCAAACTTCATCTTCCAGATTTATTATTAGAGCACCTTGGTTGAGTATTGACTCAATCCCCTGAAGGTATATCGCATTTGCTTTCCTAATCTCTTGATCCATGAAATCCGCAAGATCCATACTCTTTGGGTTGTTCTGGTTGTTTCTTCTGCTGTGCATATTTGATATGCTCCTATTATTTGATGTATAGAAAACCCAATAGTGGTATCAGAGCGAGGTTTGCGATCAAGTGCGTGTAAATCAGGAAATTTAGAAGTGTTCTAAATGCCCAGATTTATTCTTGGAACATCTTTTTGATGAGTTCTGTGTAGTTTCTGATGGTGGGATTTCAAAAATTGGTCAGGACTCTGCCCCGCACCCCGCAAGGGCTCTGCCCATTGACCCCGCTCGCTGATCAGTCAGCGAGACCACCGCCAAGGGCGCTGCCCCTTGGACCCCATTAGGGGCTCTGCCCCTAAGACACCGCCAGGGGCGCGGCCTCTTGGAACCCGCCAGGAACGCCTGTGATTGCATTGCGATTTTCATGTTTCAGTGATTGTTTCTCTTTTGCAGTAACCGTCCCTCGAAATGGTTTGTGAAACCAAATGTCTTGGATTTTGAATCTGACATTGAGAGACGAGCTTGTCTATTGCATAAGTGGAGTTGTTGTTCCCGTGTTCAATGCATGTAAATCTGAAGATTTTGAAGTGTTCTAAGTGTTCAGATTTAGCCCCTCTGATCAAAAGTGTTGATAATTTTATTTTGTGCACATAGGGGATGCATTTGGTTTGTGAATGTGCACTGTGATTAAATGTTAATCATGATGAAATGTTCATCAAATATATCCTAAAATCCCTTTTCAATATTAAGTGTATGGATGCCTTCCGATGGATGACACTCTTCCTGCCTCGATCGATGAAGTGTGGGCTTGCCAAAGCAAGGTGCATTAATATATCTTGGTAAGGGTGCGAGCGGATAATTGTGATATCCTATTGTCGACATCGGGTCCAAATTAACTAGGTGACCTCAAACGTTGAGTGCCCAGAGGCATAGGGTTGACATGCTCCATGTGATGGATGCGAATAAAGAGTTATTCACCAACCATACACGAGTTGCATAGTGATGCAATTGACAGATGTTGTCTACCTAAATAACCGCATTATGAGAGGAACGCCAAAGCGGACTCGTTGTGTTGGTGAAATACGGATCTTGTCCACTAAAAGTGTAGCTCGAGTAAATTCTCCGAATCGAAATTAAGGGTTATCGATTTGATTAAAATAGTGGGAGCTTTTAATAAAAGTCCTTATTAAATAAAATGTATTTTGAAATATAGTACTAAAATCTATTTTGCAAAATTCCTTGTAGAACATCCATGGCAAGTGGATCTCACTCCACCTTATCCCTGAGAGCTATCCTTGAGAAGGACAAGCTCAACGGGACGAACTTCCTTGACTGGTACAGAAACCTGAGAATTGTTCTCAGGTAAGAGCGCAAGCTCTATGTCTTGGAAGGGGAAGCTCCTACAGAGCTGACCGGGAATGCTCTGCGAGCAGACAGAGATGCTTACAAGAAGTATCAGGATGATACCTTGGATGTGGAATGCCTCATGCTTGCTACCATGTCCTCTGAGATTCAGAAGCAACACGAGAGCATGTGTGGTTATGAGATAATCGGGCACCTCAAGAAAATGTTCGAGGGGCAAGCTCGGCAAGAGAGGTTTGACATAATCAAGGCATTATTTCAGTGCAAGATGGGAGCTCGAGACTCAGTAGGGACTCACGTACTCAAGAATATTGGGTGTATAACGAACCTTGAAAGACTGGGTTTTCCCTTGGGCCAAGAGTTGGCCACAGATCTGATCCTGCAATCGTTGCCGAACAGTTATGAACAGTTCGTCTTGAACTATAACATGAATGAAATACACAAGACACTGCCCGAGCTCCTAGGCATATTGAGAACTGCTAAAAATAACATGAAGAAGGTCAAGCCTGCTAGCCCCATACTGATGGTGCATAAAGGCAAGGGCAAGACTAAGGGATCCAAGAAGACGAAGATAGGATCTAAGTCTCATCTTGATCCCAAATCTTCTGCACTGAAAAAGAAAGGTCTGGCAAAGGAAGGAAAGTGCCACCACTACGGTAAGGCAGGGCATTGGAGACGGAACTGTCCCCTCTATATTGAGAATCTGCAAAAGAAGAAGGGAAGTGTGACTTCCACTTCAGGTATTTGCGTTATAGAGATAAACCTTTCTGCTCTTTCATCTTGGGTATTGGATACCGGATGCGGTTCTCACATTTGTACAAATGTGCAGGAACTGAGAAGGAGAAGAATGCCGGGTAAAGAGGAGGTAGACCTGCGCGTCGGAAATGGAGCAAGAGTTGATGTCGTCGCTATTGGTGTCTATAATCTTTCTTTGCCCACTGAGCTTGTAATAGAACTAGATAATTGTTATTTTGTTCCAGCCATAACTAGAAACATTATATCTATATCATGTCTTGACATGAAAGGTTTTTCATGTATAATTAAGAACAATTGTTGTTCGATTTTTATGAATGATGTTTGTTATGGTGTATCCCAATTGTTTAATGGTTTATATGTTATGAACTTAGACCATCCGATCTATAATATAGAAAATACTACAAGACTAAAAACAAATGACTCAAATCCTACGTACCTTTGGCATTGTTGTTTAGGACATATAAATGAGAAACGCATATCCAAGCTCCATAGAGATGGACTACTGGACTCATTTGATTATGAATCATTTGAGAGATGCGAGTCATGTTTATTGGTCAAGATGACAAAAGCTCCTTTCATTAGTTGTAGTGAGAGGGCTGATGATCTCTTGGGTATAATACATAGTGATGTATGTGGACCCATGAGTTCTATGGCTAGAGGTGGGTTCTACTACTTCGTTACATTTACTGATGATTTCAGTAGATACAGATACGTGTTTCTTATGAAGAACAAATCTGAAACCTTTGAAAAGTTCAAAGTGTTTAAGAATGAAGTAGAGAACCAACTGGGAAAAGGATAAAAGCACTATGATCTGATCGAGGTGGCGAATATCTGAGTCATGAGTTTCGTGATCATCTGAAAGAGTGTGGCATTGTATCACAGCACACTCCGCCCAGAACACCTCAACATAATGGTGTGTCTAAGAGGAGGAATCGTACTTTGTTGGACATGGTGCGATCGATGATGAGTCATGCAGATCTTCCCGTTTCTTTTTGGGGTTTTGCTCTAGATACTGTTGCTTTCACACTAAATTGAGTTCCAACGAAAATGGTTCAAAAGACACCATATGAGATATGGACTAGGAAGCGTCCAAGTATGTCGTTCATTAAGAGTTGGGGCTGTGAGGCATACGTACGACGTCAAATGCCTGACAAGCTGGAACCCAAATTGGATAAATGTTATCTAGTGGGGTATCCTAGGGAGACCAAAAGATACTTCTTCTACCTGCCGTCTGAGGGCAAAGTATCTGTCGCAAGGACTGGTGTCTTTTTGGAGAAAGAGTTCTTATCCAGAAAGACTGCAAAGGTATAACTTGAAGAAGTTCAAGAACCACAAACAATGAATGAACCGGAGTTGGAAAATGAGCAAGGACTATAAGAAGTTGTAGCTGGAGAGCCTGCTCAAGAAACACAAGTCCTACGTAGATCTGGGAGACCTAGATTTAAGCCTAAGAGATATGGATTTCTCATGTCTCAAATAGGTAATGTGTTGCTTATGGATCATGATGATGAGCCTGCAACCTACCAAGAGGCTATGAATGGACCTGACTCCGAGAAGTGGCTTGAGGTCATGATATCTGAAATGGACTCCATGTATGCAAACCAAGTTTGGACCTTAGTGGAACCACCTGAAGGGGTACGACCCATATGGTGCCAGTGGGTCTTCAAGAAGAAGACCGACATGGATGGAAATGTACATGCATTCAAAGGCCGGCTGGTGGCTAAAGGTTTCAGGCAAAATCATGGTATTGACTATGATAAGACCTTTTCCCATGTGGCCATGGTCAAGTCCATCAGAATTCTACTTGATATTGATGTGTATTATGACTACGAGATCTGACAAATGGATGTCAAAATGGCTTTCCTTAATGGAAACCTCCTTGAGGAAGTGTATATGACACAACCCGAGGGTTTTCTATCTCCAAGTGAAGTCACTAAAATATGCAAGTTGAATCGATCCATTTATGGATTGAAACAAGCTTCTCGAAGTTGGAATCTTCATTTTGATGAGAAAATCAAAGAGTTTGGTTTCATCGAGAACGAGGATGAGCCTTATGTTTATAAGAAGATTAGTGGGAGCATTGTTATTTTCCTGATTACTGCTGATCAGGAATGACATTCCGACCCTGCAAGCTGTTAAGAATAGGCTAGGGGACTGCTTTTCTGTGAAGAACTTGGGTGAAACGACTTATATACTTGGTATTAAGATCTATAGAGATAAATCAAAGAAGTTGCTGGGTTTGACCCAGAGTACATACATTGAGAAGGTGTTGAAACAATTCAATATGCTTGAGTCTAAGAAAAGATTCTTACCCATGTCTCATGGTGTGAGTCTCTCTAAGGACCAGTGTCCTAAATCTTTGGAAGATAAGGACCATATGAAGTTGATTCCATATGCTTCGGCAATTGGATCAATCATGTATGCAATATTGTGTACTCGACCCGATGTCTCTTATGCTTTAAGCATGACGAGCAGGTATCAGTTTGATCCTGGTGATGGTCACTGGATAGCTGTCAAGAATATCCTAAAGTACTTGAGAAGGACGAAGGATGTATTCTTGGTGTATGGGGGAGAGGAAGAGCTCGTTGTAAATGGTTACACAGATGCTAGCTTCCAGACTGATAGGGATGATTCAAAGTCCCAATCAGGTTTTGTATTTTTCCATAATGGACGAGCTGTAAGCTGGAAGAGTTCCAAGAAAGAAACAGTTGCCGATTCTACTACTGAGGCCGAGTATATCGCTGCTGCAAATGCGGCGAAGGAGGATGTGTTGATTAGGAAATTCATCAGTGAGCTTGGTGTAGTTCCTAGCATTGTTAGTCCCGTAGTTCTCTACTGTGACAACAATGGTGCCATAGCCCAAGCTAAGGAACCTAGATCTCATCAACGCTCCAAGCTCATACTTCGGCAGTTCCATCTTATTCGAGAGATTATCGATCGAGGAGATGTGAACATTTGTAGAGTACCGACTGAAGAAAACACACTGGATCCACTAACAAAGCCTCTTACGCAAAAGAAGCATGATGGTCATGTTAGATCAATGGGTATTAGATACCTGAATGATCGTCTTTAGTGGGAGCCTTGTGGATTGTAAGTTTGTTGGTTATTTATTCATTTGATGAATTGTATATGTACTATGTTTTTCATTTTACATTTATGACAAGTTCTTATTGTTATGTCAATAGTTTCTATTTGATAGATTAATTAGCATAATAAATGCCCTTAGAGTATTTGCATCCATAGGAATTCAAGTACGTGACTTGAATGTGAGGGCATATGTATAACAAGAAGCTTCATTCTTAAATGGTCCCTAGTCAGAGTATCATCTTAGAATTTGAAGGGCAATGATGGTACGTTAAGACTAGCATGTGCGTTGACTGATGACCGGTTCTCACAGGTCATGATATTGTGATATCAAGTCTTCACATGGGTACCTGTTAGTGAACAAGTTGTACTAGACATACGCACCTTGAGACTACTTTGTGGATTGTTATATGAATGTGTCACAAGTAGGTCCCAACTGACAATGGTGTCTGTAGTTCTTTGACCTGAAGTCACAGCATTCATCAAGTGAGGAAGAGCATACGTTGATGCCATCTAAAGTTTTCCTTGAGAAAGGTTGATGATAAGGGTGGTTATTGGGTATGTTATGACTCATTTGGGTGTTTGTGTGTGGACAGATATGGGATTTGTCCTTCTTTATGACAGGAGTTACATCCATGGGCCCCTTGATGGAATGAGACCGATAAATGCATGGCCATGCTGTATTGAGCCAATATATGATATTGAGCTTACCACTCTCTTAAGGTCTATTCTAGATCAGGAAACTAGGATTGAACAATTATGAGGGTGACACGGTCCAAGCCTCTAGTTCTATTCGGATATAAGGGACAAATGGACATGACAACACTGATACATTGGTTAAGACTGGCTGATTGAGTTGTGAACTCATATTGCTTGGGTAGCAATGATGTATTGTTAGATGCCGCATTATTTATGAGATTTTTGTTGATACTTTGTGATCAAGTGGGAGACTGTTGGAGTTTCCGAGGTGATCTCAAAGCAATCAAGTTATTAGTCTTACTGCCAACGCAATATGAGCCTATAGGGTCACACATAAAAGCGTTTGGAGAAGTTGTAGAAAGGATTGTGTTGGCCTTACTCATATTGGATATGAGTGGAGGACCAATCCTGTGACAGTTCGGAATTAAATTGAGAATGTCTCAACGGGAAATAAGTGCTCTTGAAGAATCGTCGAAATGGTTTCAACGAATTCTTTACGACTTAGCAAATTCATCAAAAGTGTTTCGACGAATGGATTTATACTTGACAAATTCATTGAAAGAGTTTAGACGAAATGTGTCAATTCGTCCAATCGAGTTCGTTGAAATCGTTTCGATGAATAAGATACAAATTCGTCGAAAGTGTTTAGTCGAAATTGTATCGACGAATTCGTCGAAAGTGTTTCGACGAAAATATGTTGATTCGTCGAAAGTCTTTAGACGAATTATATCATATTCGACGAATTTAAATCTTGGCAGAATTGTTCTGTTTTTCGCGGGTCTGCGGATAACCTGTTTTTTATGCCTTGCGTATAAAAGGGACACGATTAGGTCTTCTACAGATCAATTCCTTTTGCGACATCAGAGACGGAAGCGTTCCGATACTCATCCCCGTCCGCCGACCTAGACTTCGCCGACCGTCGCCGACTCCCCTTCAACGGACCTAGCATTTCATGGGGACGCAGAGGACCGTTCTTCTCCGACCCATCCCTTATACGACAAGGCATTGGGGTTCTCCTTCCTTGTGTGGATCTCTGTAGAGGAGTCGATCCATTTCGGTCCTTGGAACTCAAATTCCATCTTCCAGATTTATTCTTGGAGCGCCATGGTTGAGTATTGACTCAATCCCCCGATGGTATATCGCATTTGCTTTCCTAATCTCTTGATTCCTGAAATCCGCAAGATCCTTACTCTTTGGGCTGTCTTGTTGTTTCTTCCGCTGCGCATATTTGATATGTTCCTATCATTTGATGTGTAGAAAACCCAACAATTGATTCTTGTATGCTCTTGTGAAAAGGGTTTTATCCACCTTTCCTCTTTCAAATTTGTGTTCTAGGAGAAAGGTGGATGAGGTCTCATACCCAGCTCTTGGAGCTTGCTTTAGACCATATAGTGCTTTATCTAATCTATATACAGAAGAGGGAAAAGTTGGATTGACAAAACCTGGTGGCTGCTCCACATACACCTCTTCTTGTAGTTTCCCATTGAGAAATGCGCTCTTGACATCCATCTGGTATACCTTGATCTTCATGTGGATAGCATATGCTAGGAACATTCTGATTGCCTCCATCCTTGCTACTGGTGCAAATGTCTGGTTGAAGCCAATACCTTCCTCTTGCCTATACCCTTGAGCCACAAGTCTAGCTTTGTTTCTAATTATGACACCAGTTGAGTCCATTTTATTTTTGAACACCCATTTGGTGCTAATCACTAGGTAATTCTTTGGTCTTTCAACCAAAGTCCAAACCTTGTTCCTTTCAAACTGGGTCAGTTCCTCTTGCATATCAGCATCCATTGAGGGTCATTGTATGCTTCTTCAAACTTTTTTGGTTCATATTGTGACAGGAAGCATTGCAGCATTGTCTCACTTGTGAGTTGGTTTCTTGTTTTGACTCCTGCTGTCAAGTTTCCAATTACTTGAGTTGGCGGATGATCTTTTTGAGTCATCCTGGATCTTATTGAGTGATCTAGGATCTGCACTTCTTCATGAGATATCAATTGCTCAGTGACAGTGGGAACTTCAGCCTCATGTACTGGAATAATGTCTGTGTCTGGTGGCCCAGGTGCTGATGTTTCCTCTTCATCTTTGTCTACACCCAAAGATTCTAAAGTAAGTTACTATGGGTGCCTTTCCTTTCAATAACTCATAAGGAGTCTTTAATTCAGTCTTGTGAATGAGACTTCTTTTTAAAACATAGTTGGTTGTATTCACTACCTCAACCCAAAAGGACTTTGGCAAGTTGGACTCAGCTAATAATGTCCTACCAGATTCAATTAGAGTTCTATTTTTCCTTTCAGCCACCCCATTCTGTTGGGGGGGTTCTAGGAGCTGAAAAGCATTGTCTGATCCCTTCATCCTCACAGAATCTACACATTAACTGATTTTCAAACTCAGTGTCATGATCACTTCTGTTCACAGCAACCTGGGTGCTAAATTCAGATTGAATCTGTCTAATGAATCTTGAGAGGATCTTGAAAGTGTCTGACTTTGCTTTCAAACACTCAGCTGAATCTAGAGAAGTCATCCACAATGACTAGTGTGTAAGACTTACCTGCTAAGCTTTGAGTGGGGATAGGACCAAATAGATCCAAGTGCAACAGGAAAAGGATTCTACGGGAATCATTCTTTCCAATTGGTTTGAATGATGCTTTGATCTCCTTTCCTGGCTGGCAAGCTCTACAGGGATGGTCCTTATTGAATTTACCAGTTGGTAAACTCCTAACTAGGTTAAGTTTGGAGAGTTTGGAAATAGTCTTAAAGTTTAGGTGACTAAATCTCCTATGCCACAGTTCATTATTTTACACTTGGGAATTGAATAAGCAGATCTCAGACTTTATGTATTCAAAATCTACAACATAAACCTTGCCCTTTCTGAGACCAGTCAAAATAATTTGATCAGTCCTAGAGCTGACTATGTGACACTGAGATTCGGTGAACACAACTTTGTATTCACCATCATATAACTGGCTAATTCTAATTAGATTATGTTGAAGTCCTTCAACATAAGCTACTTTAGAAAAGGAGATTTCTCCAATTTTGAGCAAGCCATATAATTTGGTTTGACCAGAGTGGGAGTTCCCAAAGATTACCTTGGGCCCTTCCTTGGCCTTGAAATTTTCCAACAAATATTTTGCTCCAGTCATATGCACGGAGCATCCACTATCCAGATACCACTGCTGGTTTGTGGTTGAACAGCCTTCCCTCTAAACATTGAATTTAAACATTAGTAAAGACCCTCTCATGCTGGGGTCTCTTTCTTCTATCATCATATGGAGATATGAAAGAATGAGATGGTCTTCCATTGTTCTCCCTTAGGTGAAGAAGTGATGCGTTGTTATGCCAGCAATGTTTGGCAATATGTCCTTGTTTGGAGCAGCAAAAACATCTTGGAATAAAAGCAAAAGAACTTTTTGAGGTTTGATGATTTTGTGCAGAGAATATGCGTCAAGAGGAAATCGACGCAGTTTTAGAGTTGCGTCGAGTGTAATTCAACGTACCTGCATAGTCCCGTCGATAATCACTCGAAGTATGGTATATGTTGCGTTGAGTGTAATTCGACGCACCCACATAGTTTCTTCGAGATGATGTCGATGCATATGCTGGAGTCTGTAGAGATGCATTCGACGCATTCCTAAAATTGCGTCGAGTTCTATTTGACGTATGATTCATATCAATCGGTGTTTGTGATTTTGAATTTATAATTTTCTTAAGCAAGTTGATTTCTGATCTTAATTTATCATTCTTGATTATTAAATCTTGTCTAGCTTTATTGAAGGCATTTGCGCTATTCTTAAGAGTGGAAATGACAGAGTCCATATGAGCTTGGTAATCATTTCTATATTCCTCAAAAGTTTCATCCATCTCTTCTACTTCAAATTTAAAACTTCTGCAAGTAACACGCTCATTCTTCAATTCTAAATTTTCTAAGGGTTGTTTGCCTAGGATTCCTGGTTCATCACAAGTGTTTACCCTATTAAATGTGGTGAGTTTATTAGGGTTATTTTCCTCATGTTCCTCACATGATTCTGAAACATTATTAGGTCTATATCTAAAATGTGCTACAAGTTTATCACAGGCATGTTTGCCAGTGATTGATTGTGATTCCTGATCAAGATGATCAAATCTCTTGGAGAGATTTTGTGAGATATCTTTTATCTTTTGGCTCCTTCCATTGAAGGAGTCTTCAAAGGCTTTTGCCTTTGAGAGTTCTTTCCTTAGATCTGAGTTTTCATTTTCTATGGAGTTTATTTCTTTTTCTTTCTTAAACAGTTCTCAATTCATATCATAGTTAGCTGAGGATAAATGATCTTTACTTTTCAGTTCACATTTAAGAGTTTTTAATTCATATTTGATTATTTCAAGTTCTTTTTGATTGTTAATGTAATCCTCGCAAAATTCTTTAAAGCATCCTTTAAAATCTTTGGAAGAGAAATCAAAGTCTTCAAACATGCTTACCTTAGTTTCATTTGTGGAATCTACCAATGCCATTAAGCAGGCTTCTTCTGGCCTACTATCTTCATCATCATCAGATGAGGAGGAGCTTGATTCTAAATCTGAATCACTCTAGGTCTCAGCTACGAAACCTCTCTCTCCTTTCTTATCCTTTCTCATGAAGGATTTCTTCCTGTGCTCCTTCCTCTGCTTGTTTTTCTTGTTCTTTTCTTCCTCAGGACATTCAATAGAAATATTTCATGGCTTTCTGCAAAAAAAAAAATCTCCTATTTAGGAGTTTATCATACCTTGGCTTGCTTGAGCTCCTCTCTCTCCTTCTGGAGTCTTCTGTCCTGACCCACTTCTTGAATATCTTAGCCAAGAGATTGAGCATTTCCTCTTAAGTGGTGGTGGACTATGCTTCAGTACTTTTTAATGCCAGAGACCTATCTTTAGAAGTTGGTATCCTTTTTTGAGCTTCTGACTCAGCCCTGCTTTTCAGTAGTAGCTCATATGACTTGAGCTTTCCTAGGAGAGCATTAGTTGATATCTCTATGAGGCATCTAGAATCTCTGATAGCCAAGATTCTAGAGTCCCATGTGTTGGGAAGCACATGAGGAGCATGTCATTAATCTCTGTCAGAGATATTTCCTTGTCAAGTCCTCTTAGCTCATTTATGATGAGACTGAATCTGTCATACATTTCTGTAATGCTTTCATCAGCCTTTTTCTTGAAATTCTCATATTAAGATATGAGGAGAGCCATTTTGTCTTTTCTCTCATCAGAGCTTCCTTAACTAGTCTGGAGAGACCCAGATCTCTTTTGCAGAGTTGAAATCAGCAACTTTCTGGAATATGTCATCAGACATAGTTGAGACCAGTATGTTCATGGCCTTGACATCACATTCCTTGACCTTCTTCTCATCATTAGTCCATTCTGCTCTGGGGACTGAGGTTTGTATGACCTTTCCTGTGATGTCTTTCCTTATTGGGGCTAGAGGACCTGTGAGGATAACATTGAAGATTTCCTCATCAATAGAATTCAGATATAGTTTTATTCTTACCTTCCAGAGTGTAAACTTATTCAGATTACACACTGGAGTTCTTGTAGAAGCATAATCCTTAGAACTCATTTTTCTTTGTAAAATATGTTTGTGATAAAGAAATAAAAATAGGAGGCCTTTTTGATCAAGGTGTTAGCCTTTTAATGATCAACCTCCCTCTGATACCAATTGAAAGTGCACATAGTGCCACTGAGAATCCTCTAGAGGGGGGTGAATAGAGAATTTAAGAATATTCCTATTCTAGTTGTGCAAATACAATAAACCTAAGTTTTATGCTTCACCAAGATATATCCCAGAATAAAATAACTGCAGTTAAGTAATAAAATAAAAGACAGTAAATGAAATCTAATCTATGAGGGACAGCACAGAAAAGCAATCCAGAAGACACAAAAATTTTTATAGAGGTTCCCCAAAATGTGGGTACTCCCCTCTTCTACCACCTGGTAGGGATGCACCACTGTGCCTGAGTCTTTTAGTAAGGAGACTCTTAGAACCACTATCTTTTGACAAGGAGATCATGAACCACCAGATCTTTTGATAAGAAGATCTTGAACGACCAAATCTTTTGATAAGGAGATCTTGAATCACTGAATCCTTTGAAGAAAGATTAATAAAACTCTTTTACAGTTGGAAAAATGAAGGAGAAAGAAAGAGGGAGAGGAAAGATTCAGAAATCTGTCTTTCAGATTTCTGTAACAGCAATTCTAAGCTGTTGTTTGAGTGCTCTTCAGGATCTGTATATGATTAACCCTAGATTTTGATAGTGATGATTGCTAGGGATGTTAAGCTTTTGATCCTTCTGCTTCCTGCTCTTAAAATAGAACTGCTGCTATATGATTTTGATGAAGAAGCAGCAGCTGTTGACACTGAGCAGAGTATATGCTTTTTCTTTTTCTTTCTTTCCTGTATGCTGTCTATTAGGGTTCCTGAGAGAGGAAGAAGACTAGTCCCTCAATAGAATAGTATGGACGATTGTGATAAGTGTCTTGCTGTTCCCTTTCTTTGGTTGCCTTTTATTGTTCCTATATTGAATTTGAATTTGTTTCCCTTTCAGGTAAGTCCTGAAAGGGTATATTTGTCTGGACAATAAATCCTTCCTTCCTTCTTTAATTCCCGACACGTCCACCATCACTAAGCTTGTTTCCAAGAAAGCTTTTTGTCTTATTTAATCCTTCTTTCTATTTCAGGCAATTAATGTGTCGTTGGAGAACAGTCTTGAGAGAGGTTAGCCAAGAGAGAAGGACCAAAATGACAGCTGAAAAGGTTTCCCTTTTCAGACTATATTCGACGTAACATCGAGTTCTCTTCCTCTCTTATCGACGCACCTTCGAGTTCTTGTAGAAGCAGCTTTGAATTCATCCTTGCTCTGATTGAACTATGCTTATCGACGTTGTGTCGATATCCAATCGATGTAACCGTTGAGTTGATGGCTTGGCTCTGAACTTCATTATCTGCGTCAAGATGAAGTCGACGTTACGTCGACTTTGAATGGTTGCGACAGATACTTCCTTCTGCTCTGAGTTGAAGTAAAAGCTGCGTCGACTTCTTAGAGTACTTTGACCTTATCCGTGGCCTCTACGTCGATATCTATTCGATGTGACGTCGACTTGAATTACTTCGACAGAAGGGTGAACCACTTGGACTTCTAGTCAGAGTAGCGTCGACAATAATTCGTAGTTGCATCGAATTCTATTTGAAGCAAATATTAAGTTTGTCCAAATTATGTGCTTATCTTGATATGGTCTTGACACCCTAGGTTGAGTGTGACATCCTAAGACATCTAATGACCAGATTACCCTCACTATACACTGAGTAATTCAATCCTAAGGAATAAAATCACTTTTAGGTAATTTGTTAAGTTAAATCAAAGGGTTTTTCCCAACACATGTCGATTTGAAGTTCCTTTGTCATTTAGAGGTCTCGACGATCATTTTGATCGCTAGCGACACGCGTTAGTGATAATGCTGCCGATAAGTTCATGATGAATTCCTTAAGCGGTCGTTAAGAGGTGAGCGGTGAGCGGATAATCTCCATCGCCTAAGCCACTACCGCGGGGTGGTAGAGCTACCGCCGGGCGGTAACTGTCGGGATCAAACTTCTTAATTTAAATCATGACCATCCATTGAGTTTGGCTTGTAAATCATGTGGCTGAGTTTAGGCCCGAAGTCATTAAGGGCTGAGGGGATTTTGAGATAAGTCATTATCTCTTTCTCACACACACACACACTCTCTCTTCAAGCTATGTAAAAGGTAATGAAAGGAAAACAGAGAAAGAAATAAAGAAGGAGGAAGGAGAAGGCTGAAATGAACCTTTAGTCTTATGCCAACGCTAGATCCGTGGAGAGGAAGGTGGTTTGAACGCTTCCGCCTGGCTTAACTGCAATACTATGGCACCGAAATGATTTTCAAGGGTAACTATTGTCCTCCTGAATATCTGGACATGCCAGTTCTTTAATTGGCATAATAGTAGTGAGATATTCCACTAATTAGTGGAGAGGATTCTTCTAATGGGTCGATATGAAATATCCCTTATAGAAAGTGCATATAGAGTCCGGATCGATGTACGTACATAGGCATGCTGTGTGAAGCCCACATAGACAAGTTGGTCTGGATTGCTGATGCATATATTGTTTATTGCATTCTAGAGAAGACTCTGTGTATATATGATGTAGTTTTGGGTTCTGGGTACTGTGGTGTATTGCTGGACCTGGAGGCAACCTCCAAAAAATACCTGAAAAAGGGACATAATCATTGTTCCATTTTTTACCGCCCAGCGGTATCTCCTAGTCAAAACCAATGCGCCATTTGTGAAGGGTGTGAAGCTTAGGTCCTGGGGACTGGGTGCGTAGCACCAGAAAGCTATAAGCCTGCAATTGTTGAGTATAGCTGAGGGCAGAAGTGTGTTCTATTGCTAGCGTTGGCGATAGTGCTACTGCTGGCGGTAGCTCTAGTAAGCAAATTGTGAAGACTAAGAAACCTAGGTCAAGGGGACTGGGGGTGTAACAGCAGAAGCGGAAGGGCCAAGTGTGGCTATCTTTGTTGGCCCTTGTGCTGATATCGGGAACAAGGGGAAGCTGTACCCGCAACATGAAGATTTGATCTGACGATATATGCATGGGAAAAGCTGAACTTAACTCATCCCATAGCTGGTTAGTGAAGAGGTCTTCCCTCGGTGTACTAAAGGAATTTTGGGAAAGGAACCGTAAGGTATGACAACCTTGATGGTAAAGTTCATAGCCATCTGCGTTAAGCGGGGCTTCAGATGGTGGTGTGACTCGGGGAGTACACCGAAAGAGTGTCATGAGAGCACGAAACGCATGGTCGTGAGTGCCTACGTTGTTGTTGATTGCATATATATATATATGTAGTGCTTAGACGCACTTTTGAGATATATGTTGCTACTGCTTGCTTGCAGGGAAGGAGTGCCACCGCCCCGGGAATGGGGTAGGGTCGTTATAAGTCTTGGTCAATTAAATTTGACTGGTTACTTGTTTGCCACATTTTGGTGGAATGTGCTTGTACAGGTGTTGGCGAGCCGAGCAGGACATAGCAGGTTGCAGTTCCAGTTGTTGTACTATGCTGGCCCTCGAAGGCCCAAGTGTTGTGTTTACTAATTTTCAATGTGTGGCCGATCTGCATGCTGATGTTAGTAAACCATTGGTTTATGTAAACATTACAAGTAAATATTTGTTGTACTTTCATTTCTAGTGTATAAAGTGGACTTGTAAGCTGGTTTTGAATTTAATAAATGCTTCTGTTATATAATTCTGAGTATGCTGAGATGATTTAGTTAAACAATTTAAAAACTAATACGTGACTCTCTTTCCTGTTCGTTTAATATGGCGTGGGGTCCCAACCGAACCTACTGTTATATTCTATGTAACAAGAAGGGTGTTACAAATCAGTATCAGCTATGGGTCTCGATCCCATTTCTTTCGAATTCATGGTCAAATTCTTTTAAGGGTTGGTGAGCACATGTGTGCGTCGCCGTTAAAATATTTAATTAACTAGTAAATGTTAACTTTAGGAATGAAATACATGTATTTTTGTAGCAACGGGGTGGAACCTGAGTGTTCCTTTATTGTTAAATGGTACAATTTAGTCGCTTAATTGTGTTCTATTACACATGTATAGGTGACTAGGAGTGGAGCAGGGCAGTCTCGACCTCATCGCTCTATTGAGAGTAGTGCACCTGCTGATGTGCATACTACTACTCATTCTGCTAAGATGATTAGGTTGGTTGCTGAGGCAGTATTTAAGATGTTCAATGCACAACCAGGACGTCCTGTACAACCTCCTACCCTTGGGGTGGCCCCGGTGCTGGTTGCTGTAGTTGAACCTGATGCCGAAAGGAAAGTGTCGGTTATGGCAAGGCAAGATTCGGACCAATAATTGAAGCATTTTCTGATCTTCAGTCCTCCTACGTTTGTGGGAGTCCTCCTACGTTTGCGGGAACAGGATCACAAACACAGGCTAAAGATTGGCTCTCTAGAGTAAGGAGAACCTTGATAGCTACTAAGACGGAGGAAGGGCAGAAAGTCACTTTAGCCACCTTTCTTCTGGATGAAGAGGCGCGACATTAGTAGGAGGAATTGGAATTACATCAGTTGGCGGGAAGGAAACTGGCGGAGGTCTCATTTGATGAGTTCTCAAGACTATTTTTGGCTCGGTATCTCTCTTCGACGCAACGGATTGCGATGGAGAACCAATTCCATCGGTTGACTCAAGACAGTAGTCTGGTGGATGACTATCTGCATGAGTTCACCAGATTGGGACGATATACATGCTCCACATTTGCAGATGAGGAACAAAAGACCAGTAGGTTTTATGAGGGTCTGCATGACGATCTGAGGTTGCTTTATTAGGTCTAATGGCGTAAGGCTTTATGACCTTGGTAAATACTACTCGTTCCTTGGAGCAGGATATGAAACAAGTCCAAAGTAATAAATGTTGGGAATATTGCCCTCAATATTACCTTGATTTGAAGAGGCATCACTCTCAATGCTAAGGACATATTATATTTGATAAAGCTATACTTGTGTAGTATATACAGGTACAGGTGACTCAAAAGAAAGGGCGAAACATGCCCTTAGATGTGAAGAAATCATCTACAAGGAGATGAAGATTTGTCTCAGCAGAACCGCTGAGACGAAGGGTCAAAACCATTGAGACGTAGATCCGTCTCAGCGGATCCGCTGAGAAAAAGGTGTCTCAGCTGATAAGTTCATCAAACGCTGAGAATCAGCGTGTTCGTCGAACGCTGAATGCCGTTCGTCGAACGAAGAGCTAAGTTCGTCGACCGCTGAGACGAGACCAAAGAAGGAGCCGCTAAGAAGACACAAAAGGCGTGTTCGTCGAACGCAGTGTGCCGTTCGTCGAATGCAGAACACTGTTCGTCGACCGCTGAGACGAGACCAAAGAAAGTGCCGCTGAGAAGAACACTGTTCGTCGAACGCAGAGTGTCGTTCGTCGAACGCAGAGACAAGGCAAGTTCATCGAACGCAGAGTTTGGCAAGTTCGTCGAACGCAAGATACAGCGGGTTCGTCGAACGCAGAGTGTAGCGTGTTCGTCGAGCGCTGACCTTCTCTACGGATAAGTAGGGCGGTGGGACCTGCGGCTAGGGCAAGTTGTAGAAAAGCTACAGGGGACCACCGATCTCTCCCATACTTCTTGGGAGATCAAATTAGAGCCGTTGAAGATGAAAAGAAGTATAAAAGAAAGTGTTAGGGCATTTTCTAGCCCCGGCCAGTTGCGTGCAAAACCTGCTTTCGCCATTGACGGTTGCTGCTCTCCACTTTCTTCCTGCTCACTGAAAGAGAAGAAGAAATAGAGAGAAGAAGATAGCTCCTCCACCAGAAGGGGCAAGGTGATCTTCCATCACTCTATTGAAGAGGAAGATCAAGTTGTGGCTGTAATCAACATCTTCAGCTACAGGAAGCACAAACTGTGCAGGATCTACAGGAGAGTACCTCTACTGTAGAATACTTCTAAACCATTTTTTCTGTAGGGCATTTTGCCTGAGTGGTAAGACCTTTTGGGTCTGAGTTTGTAGGAACCTGATGGTTCTGAGTTGTAGGGCTGAAGGCCTGAGTGTAGGATCAGGAGCTGATCTGAGTTGTAGGGCTTCATTGCTTGAGCTGTAGGAGAAGGAATTCTCTGAGTTGTAGGAACTGCTGAGGTCTGAGCTGTAGGATCAGGAGCTGATCTGAGGTAGGGTTATTTAGCCTGAGGTAGGACCTGCTGTGGTCTGAGTTGTAGGACCTGCTGAGGTCTGAGCTGTAGGATCAGGTGCTGATCTGAAGTAGGGCCTTATGGTCTGAGCTTTAGGAGGTGGATTCCTCTGAGTTTGTAGGGCTGCTGTGCCTGAGCTAGGAGCTGGTGATAGCTCTGAGTTGTAGGGACCTTTGTCCTGAGGTGGGATCATTCTTGATCTGAGAAGTTCTGAGGAACTTGTGTTGTAAGCTCTTTGAGCCGAGTTTGGAGGAGTTGGCCTTGTCTAACACATTGTTAGAAAGGTGAAGGGGGAAAGAGGACTACTCAAGACACCCTGTCTTGAGGAACCTCTATACATACTTGTGTGCTTTCTGTGTTGCTTGATTTTCTGTTTAGAATAGTTCTAACAGTCCATAATAATAAAGTAAAATCCAAAAGACCTATTCACCCCCCCCCCCCCCCTCTATGTGATTTAGACTACAAACCTTATAAACTTACAAGTGGTATGAGAGGGAGGTTGGTCAAGAAAGACATAACTCTCTGACCAGATCCTACAAAGGGAATAGTCAAATCACAATCCAAATAGGGAAGTGGCCAAGCTTGGTGAGACCCCCACTCACACATTGTTTGGAAAGCTGCTCTCCTATGGGATGCAGCTGTCTGCAAGAAAGGAAGAGGACGCCTCAACAAGGGCTCAAGCAAAGGAGAAATCTGTAGCTCTCAAAGCTGACAACTCCAAGATAAGCATGGGCAGGATGGTGTCTCCTCCAAGGAGAAGTGCTGAATTTGAAACCAGCACCTCAAATTGCTCTTCCACTGATGAAGAGTTTGATGCCTTTTTAAGGCAGTTCAAGAAGATGATGAAGAAGAAGCAATGGAAGAACTTGCCCTCCTCATCATCACACTACAAGAAAGATAGCAGGAAATCTGAAAGACATCACCCAAAGGGTGACAGGTATGATTCCAAACTTGGTAAACATGTTTCCAATAACATAGTTTGTTATTGCTGCAACAAACCTGGGCATGTCATAGCTGAATGTCCAGCCAAAAGTAAAAAATGATGATAAGAGACATCATCACCAAAAGGATAGGAAGGGTGAAAAATCCCTCCTAGCAAAGAATGAAAGAAGCTGGAGTGAATCTGATCCTTCAACATCAAATTCAGAGAATGGAGAAGAAGCCTACATTGGACTGTATGCAGCAGAAGAAGATGAAGACTATCCAGCTGCAAAGGTTGGAATTAGGGCCACTCTTTCACACTCAGATAGTGATGAAGAGGAGGATGAAGAAGACCTTGTTCAGCTAGGCCTTATGGCCTTCACTGATGAGGAAGGGAGTCAGAATGCTTCTGACAATGATCACGTACTATCTTATTCCACTTCTATTTCTGATTATGAGACTAGACCAGAATTTGTTGCACCTTCATCAATTGATGGAAGGGGCATGGAAGCTGAGGAAGAACTCAATCAATTGATTGATAAATATGGTGTTCTTTTGGAGGCTCTGAAGAAGAGCAAGAAGCTTGCCAAGAGGCAAGCCCAGGAAATTGTTTCCCTCAAAATGACTAAGGATGTCAACACTGAACCTACCACCCTGGTGGCTCAGATGAGTAGACAGATTAGCCATCTACAAGGGATAACTTGTAACATCCCCCAAGCTGCTAGACCCCTAAGTTGGTTTTGTCATGACTGGGTCATGACAAAACCATAGGAAGAACCTTTTTGACCTTGAGAGCTTAAGAAAGGAGGAGGAACCACCATGGTCTGCAATTAGCAATTCCCACTTTCCAAGCTTAGGGTTGGACTTTAGGGCCTCAACTTAACCTTTGGACCCCACCATAGTGTCCCTAACCCTTTAAGGGTCCCCTTAGGGCATCTAGGTCCCTTCAGGGTCAACCTAAGAGACCAATTTGACCAAAGTCAACCTAAACCCTCAAATTGGTCAAAGTAACATAGTTAGAGCCAATCAACCCTCACCATGTCAAATTGATCACACTCCTAGGTCTAGAATACCATTAGAGACCTAATGGACCCAAAAGCCCCATCATGGGACCCCCAGGAGTGCAAAATTGACCAAAATGCCCTTTTTAGGTCAAAATGACATTTCTTCTCAAAGTACCCCAATTGACCTTCACCACACTAAATTGACCTCACCCATGGGGTCATCATATCATAGGGGATCTAGTGGACCAAAAAGCCCCATGACCAAGTCAACCCTAGGGCTCAATTTGACCAAAGTCAATTTAGCCTATTTTGGTCAAATCAACTTAGATTGGGTCAACCAAGAACCATATGACCAAATTGACTCCACCATTAGTTCCTAAACTTAATTTGGAACCTATTGAACCCAAAAGCCCCATCCTAGGGTTCCCCAATTGGCCAATTTGACCAAAAGTCAAAATTGCCCAATTTAGGTCAAAATACTCAAACCTAACCCAATCTCATTGGGCTAACTCAATTGGATGGTCAACCAGCCCATGTGGACCCTCATTAAACTCAGGAGAGAGTATAGAAACCGGCCATGGTGATTAGGAGAGAGAAAATGGGGGTTTCCCCATTTTTGAAGTGAGAGAAGAGGCCATTCATGGCCATTAAGAGGATTCACCCCTTGGCCTCCCCAATTGATCCTTCCATTCAACTCCTCAGCCGGCTAGAAGGAGATTCCATCAGTTACCTAGGAGGATTAAAGCAAGGGAGATGAAGAGGGGCCGGCCTTTGAAGAAACCGAAGAGGCCATTAATGGCAATGAAGTTTAAAGCCACCACCACCCCCATTCGAACCCCCCTTCACCTTCAGAGACCAGAGAGGAGAGAAACCCCTAAGTTACCAGAGGATTTCGTGTGCTGTAGGAGGGAATCGGCATGGCTTCGCAATCAACCCAAGCTCCCATGGTGTACTCGAGATTGACCCGACGGCAAGCACTCCAGCAGGTCCTATTCTCCTCCCTGAACCCTAAGGATTAGATCTCAATCGTCGGCGGCTCGAATCATGGCCAATTGGCCGAGAATCGAGCCGGCCAAGCCTCCCGTCGATCGGGTTGGGCATCTCCTTACAGAACTTGATTCCGGCCACCTCTGGCCGATCAAACACCGCTCATCGCCGGCCCCCACCTCAACGGAGGTGGTGGTGGCGTTGGTCGGCCGGGGCGGCGTTCAGGTGGCCGGGAAATCACCAATCAAAGCGGCCCAGGCGCGCGCAATCTCAGCCCCAGGTTAATCGGGGATGATGGCTGTGAGCCGTCCGATGGGCCGCCTTTTGCTATGCGCAGCCATGAAATGATTTAATTCATTTATTTTAACTAAATGTCACACTTTGTGACAGATTTTGTGACCCGATTTTAAGGCCCTTAGGGGCCATAATTCGAAAAATTCCCAGAGATAACATTTGTAGGCCTTGGTGTCTACTTTCTAATGGGAGTAAAATGAAGCTATTTGGTTAAGTATGGGACCCACAGCCCTCATTCTAGTGAGGCTGGTCAAAACTCAAACCAGACCTTTAAATTAGTATAACTCTTAAATGGCAAACCTGATGAAGTTGATATTTTGGCTATGCATGCATGTGACCTGTACCTAGATTAGGTTTGAGTTTCAGATTTTTAGGAGTTAATTTTCCTAAGGTTTTTATAGAAATTTAATAATCCTTGCATAAATCATCTGGAGGGTCAAATGGCCTCCAATCACCACCAAATTTTGGTGGGGTAACATTAGGGTCATGATAAACACTTGGTTAAAATCTCAACTCATTTGGAGTTGATTTGGTAGGGTATTTCACCAAAACAACCTTAGGCTCCCTAGGTTTAGGCAAAACTTTGAGTGAGTGCCCCCACTCTTCCACAAGGTCTTTTGGCTTCATATTTGGGGTGCACCTCACCCTTCCCCATGCCAACCTTTGGTCCAAGTTTGGTGGCCATTGGAGGAGTTTTGCCCTAGTAAATCAAGAAGGGGATAAATTGCTATTTGCACCCCAAATAGGTACCCATTGGAATCCCACTCCTCACCAAATGTTGGTAGGATCTTGGGTGATCTTTTACTGACCCATGGTCAGTATAGTGAGTAGTATGGACTTGGGCAAGGTAGGGAGTCCTCTTGAGAATAGTTTGCTTAAAGGTTAGGTTTAGGGCAAAAGTAAACCTAAGCTAACTTTGGAGTGTGGAGGGGCTTTCCTCCCACTGATTGTTGGGGTGACCTTGGTCACTGCCTAGGAAGGTAGGAGACACCCCAAGGAGTAGCTTTGGATGAGTTAGGGCTTAGTGTGCCCTTAAGCCCTAATGGTGAGGTGTATGGAGCCATTTAGGGTTTGTGAAGGATGTAGGAGTAAATGTCCATGGAGAGAAGTGCAATGGCCCTCTCTGAGTTCTAAGAGTGTTATAATACCCTCACAAGAGGTTTGAGTGGATTTGGAGAAGTTTAAACCCTAACCCTAGGCTAAACCCTAATGGGGTGCAATTAGAGGCTAATGAAGGAAGAGGGGTCAAACCTTAATGGTTTGACTTGAAATTTTGGGGAGGTGGTCTTGGTGACCAGAGAATGCTACTGTGAGAATTTGGAGGGATTTGGAGTTGCAAATCCTAAGTAATAAACCCTTGGGTAGATTTGTAAATAATTAGGGTTTGGGGTTTTAGGAAGAAACAGTATTTATTGATTCACCATCTTCTGTCATAAACTTGGTTTTAATGCTATTGATCTCTGGAAGAATCTGTTAGACAATGGGAAGACTTTTTGGGGTTCAAAGTGTAATATTTCATATAGTAGACAATTTTTAGGATGATCAATTTTAGGCTCATAAATTGCTGTAATTGCATGAAACTTTGCTGGTTATCTTTTCATATCAATATGTAACCACTGTAATTTTCTCATAATTTATGGATCAATATTTTTGGTACCTCTAGTTCATTTTGGAAGAAATTGCAAATATACCCTTGGATGAAATTGCAAATATACCCTCTGTGGAACATGGTCAAACTTTGTAGGACTGATTATTATATTGTGAAGCACCACTGTATTAATTTGCATGAAGTTTAGGGATCATATGAGGGTACCTCCTTTGGAATTTATCTTTTTTATAACAGTCCTGGCCCAGCCTGACCCGGGCCCCTGGCACCAGAACTGCCGGCACCTGAAGGGTCTAGCCTGACCCGGGCCCCTAGCCTCCTTCAGGTTAAGCCTGACCCCAACAACTGGTCAACAACAAGCCTGCAGGTCGTGCACCCCAACCCCTCTCTGGCCCACCATAGGGCCCAGCGGGTTGTTGGAGACATATAGTCTCCCTTCGGTGAGAAGTGAGCCAGTTAAGCGGCGGCACGTGGACTTCCCAGGAGGTCACCCATCCCAGAACTACTCCAGCCTGAGCACGCTTAACTATGGAGTACTTTCACTTCTCATCACCAATTGAGCTGCGGCTCAGTTGGTGATGAGAAGTGAAAGTACTCCATAGTTAAGCGTGCTCGGGCTGGAGTAGTTCTGGGATGGGTGACCTCCTGGGAAGTCCACGTGCCGCCGCTTAACTGGCTCACTTCTCACCGAAGGGAGACTATATGTCTCCAACAACCCGCTGGGCCCTGTGGTGGGCCAGAGAGGGGTTGGGGTGCACGGCCTGCAGGCTTGTTGTTGACCAGTTGTTGGGGTCAGGCTTAACCTGAAGGGGGCTAGGGGCCCGGGTCAGGCTAGACCCTTCAGGTGCCGGCAGTTCTGGTGCCAGGGGCCCGGGTCAGGCTGGGCCAGGACTGTTATAAAAAAGTGCACTTTTTTATAACAGTCCTGGCCCAGCCTGACCCGGGCCCCTGGCACCAGAACTGCCGGCACCTGAAGGGTCTAGCCTGACCCGGGCCCCTAGCCCCCTTCAGGTTAAGCCTGACCCCAACAACTGGTCAACAACAAGCCTGCAGGCCGTGCACCCCAACCCCTCTCTGGCCCACCACAGGGCCCAGCGGGTTGTTGGAGACATATAGTCTCCCTTCGGTGAGAAGTGAGCCAGTTAAGCGGCGGCACGTGGACTTCCCAGGAGGTCACCCATCCCAGAACTACTCCAGCCCGAGCACGCTTAACTATGGAGTACTTTCACTTCTCATCACCAACTGAGCTCCCGGGTCAGGCTAGACCCTTCAGGTGCCGGCAGTTCTGGTGCCAGGGGCCCGGGTCAGGCTGGGCCAGGACTGTTATATAACTGTTGTGCAATTAAGCACTATTTCCCTGAAGAACAAGGTCATCAACGACCTTGAAGAAAAGCTTGAGAAGGAGAAGAGCCTGGTGGCTCAATTCTCCAAGCCCAAATCTGTGCTTCCCCTTATTGACACCTTCTCCTCTCAAACCAATAGGAGAGGACTTGGATTCAACAAGATGGAAGTAGGAGAAGGGAGTGGAGTAAAGAGCAAGGAGAAGGCTAAGCCTCAACCCACCTTTCAAAAGGTGATACTTCCCTCCAACAGGTATGACCATGAATGCATTTATGGTCACTGGAAGAATGAGAGTTGCTATAGGAAGGAAAATGTTCCTTCTCATAGTAGAAGAAAGGGAATGGGATTGAGTGTTATGAATGAAAGTATCTAGTTGCGGCCTAAATCACCTAGAGGGGGGTGAATAGGTGGATTCTATGTCTTAAAGCGGAATTAAAAAATTAACACAGAAAAGCAAACAAACAACCACAGCACAGACACAAGGAATTTATAGAGGTTCCCCGATGTGGGTAGTCCTCTTTCCCGCCTCGCCTATCTAGCACTTCGAGGCTAGACTCGGCTACTTCACCAAACTCAGATTATAACTAATCTTACACCTCGGAGTTAAAAACTCCTACAACTCGGAGTATAACAACTCCTACAACTCGGAGTAAAACAACTCCTACAACTCGGAGTATAACAACTCCTACTAAAGAAAATATTTCTTCTTAACCTCTAAAGAGATTAACTTCAGATCTTGAAAACAGAGTCTTCTTCTCAACCTTGAAAGAAAGCTTGGCACTAGAAAGATGAGAAGAGAGAAGACTTGGCTAACCAGATCTGACCAGGCCCTTTGACTTGCTTGAAAGAATCTTCAATAAAGTGAGCAGCACTAAGATCAAAGGCCTTCTTCTGAGAAATCTCTAATCACAAAAGTTAGATCTCAGAATTCTTGTTCAGCAAAAGAGGAAGAGAAGAAGGACTTTTTGCTTTTTCTTTTCTGAACTGACGGCTGAAGAAGGTTTTTAGGTCGATTCTTTTTGATGGATAATTTTGCCCTAAAATAATGACATATTTATAGGGAGGACTTCAACGGCTCTTGCGACAAAGAAGGGAGAGGCGACACGTGTACTGATCATGTCGGCTAACCCTAATTTTCAAAAACGAAACGAGGATAAGAAATCCGTCTGTCCGTCATTCGTCGGGATTCGTCGGGAGAACACGAGAGCATCCGACGAATTGACTTAGCTGCAGAGTTTTCCTCAGAACCTAGACAAGATTGACCTCTGTCAGCATTCGTCGGGATTCGTCGGAATGACCCGAGTCATCTCGACGAATGGACTTGGCTTCAGAAAATTCTTCACAACCCAGCAAAAATGTCCTCTGTCAACATTCGTCGGAATTCGTCGGAATGACCCGAGTCATCTCGACGAATGGACTTGGCTTCAGGAATTTCTTTAACACCCAGCCAAACTGTCCTCTGTCAACATTCGTCGGGATTCGTCGGAATGACCCGAGTCATCTCGACGAATGGACTCAGCAAACATTTTCTTTTCTTCTGAAACCCTGCTCCACTCCACAACTTTGAACACCTTCAGTTATGTATATGAAGTGCACCCCAAAAGAGAGATTACACATGGACCAACACTTTGTTCTATACAATGAGGGATTACATTGTTTAGAACTGTGTTTGGTGATCCATTGCAACCTGACTTTGGTATGCACTTAGCATTACGACCTGTCATAACACATCTAAACAAAAGTCATCAAATACAAATACAATTCACTTTAGTTTACTAGGGGACATCTTCAAATCAAGGTGATTGTAGACACAATACCCAACAATCTCCCCCTATTTGAAGATGTCATAACCCTAGGCACTAACTTGAATTGCACAGAAAGAATACTAAATAAGAATGCAGAACCCAGGCAGTAATATATATAATGAAAAGCAGAGTAGGACTAAATGTTTTAGCTTAAACACAAAAGAATTGAGTATATATATATATATAAGCAAAGAAAACATCAAGATTCCAGATAAGCACAGCTTATTCATGACCTTTGCCTTTCATCTTTGCAACCATTCTGTCCACTGCCTCAGTTTTCTTCTTCAGTTCTGAATCCATTCTCTCAAAAAATGCCTTTGGCTTAGGCCAGTATTTGTCAGGAGCAGACTCTTTAGATCCACCAATCTTGAAGTGAATTCTTCTTTCATTTGTCCTTTTCTCAAACTTGCTCCATTCTTCTGAACTATAGTGGTCACTGACCTTTTCATTCTGATTGCTGACTTTATCAAAAGCAGAGAGAATAATACTTTTGGAGATAGGGCTCCAGCTTTCTTGGAAGTTTCTAGGAGGAGGCCTATCATAAAACTCTCTGATCTTCTTAAATGGATTAGACTTCTTAGCAGGTGGCTTATCATCAAAAAGCTTCCTTTTTAAAGACTTCTCAGCTGGTTCAGCAAAATAGGAGCTGTCAGGATCTTGAACAAGGGATAGATCATCCCAAAATTCCTGATAAGATGAAGCAGGGATGACTTCATCAGCAAACACAGAGTCCTCAGCAGGATTTGGAGAGAAACTAGGAGCCCTGGGACCTGGAGCACTTGAGGAGGGAACAACAGGCCCTTTTTCCACAATAGCAAACCCAAGCATTTCAGCCACTTGCTTGAACAGCCAGCTTTGAGCTTCATGAGTATACCAATTTACATCCTTAACATTTTGTAAGATGTTTTCCTTGAGATCTTGCATTTGAGAAGCTACACTTTCATTTAAAACATCCAATTTGCTTGCATTTTCTTCTAACTTGGAGACCACACTCTCCTCCCCCTTTATGACATCTTCATGTAGGAGGGTATACAATCTTTTCAGCTGATTTTCAACTTGATCATCCAAGTAAGATATTCCTTGATCATGAGCAGAGCTGAGAGTAGAGATAGCAGAAGTCAGGTGCAACACATCTTCACTTACCTGATGCAGATTCTGGAGAGCATGCCCAACAGCTTTATTTGTATGATCCAAAGCTTTCCCTGCAGATAGCATCCAGGCTTCTTGATCAGTCTTGAATCTGCCCATATCATGCTTGATCTCAGCCATGTCTTGCCTCAGAGAAATATCAACTGAGTCAATCTTCTTATATACTTGCTTTATAGAGTGATCAAAGTGATCAGTCTGACCCTGTAGCATCCCTGCTATGGACTTCAGCAAAGAAGAGTGAGAGCTATCACCAGTCTCACCCTCTTTAGGAGAAAGTTTTTCAGCTACAAAACTTGAGGACTGTGCTAAGTTGTCAAGCACAGTTGCTCTTGGAGAGGTGCTCCTAGCCACAAAAACTTCTGGAGGAGGCAAGAGCAGCAGAGGAGGAAGGACCTCAGAAGGAACAGATTCAGCCATGAAGAGATCTTCCTGGACTTTCTCCCCCTCAGGTAGAGACATCTCCTTAGCCAACCTCAGCATGGCACCAATGCTGCCCTGCTCCCCAGAATCAGATTGCTCAAGAGGAGTGTCTGGCAAGATTTCATGATCTTCAGAAAGAGAATCAACCATGGCAGGTGATCTCCTTGAATCTTCCAGCTGAGGAGCCTCAACAAACACAGCAGCAACCTCTGGACCTTCCAAGCCAAGATCAGCAACACTAGGAGGAGCATCATCTGCAGCACCACTGCTTGCACCAATGTCTCTTGGGGTTGGAAACTCCCCCTCAACATGTGCATCTCTGTCCTGTGCAGGAGCTGGATCAAGTCCACTCCCCCTGGAGGATTGCCCTGCTTCAGTGGACCTATGTTCATCAGGGAGAGGGGCCTCATCATCACTCAAAGGAGCCCTCACTCCAGCATTCCCTAATCCCTTGGGAATTACCCTTTCCCATTTGGTGAAAATGGAGGAATTGATTTTCTTAGTGTGGTGGATGGGGGTACCTCTTCCAAGATTGAAAAATTCTGGATTGCCACTATGCAGAAGCAGACTGAGAATCCTTCCAAAATTTGGAGCAAGAAAGCTCTCTTTAATCTTCTCAAAGATGACTTCACCAAAATTGAAATTTTTCCGACAAATTATAGCGGTGTGAATTTTAAAAGCCTCTTCAGATATGTAGTCGTGAGAACCTACCTTGCATAATAAAACTTTGCCTATAATATCAGACAGAAGCTTACCTCCTTCATTCATGAATTTTCTTCGGATTTTGGCGCTTTGATCAAGAATTCCACAAAATCTTCTGGCTCTGAAAATATCTTCAACAGACAACTCTTCAGATTCAACCATTGGCATCCTCAACGATCGGTTGATACCACTAGCCTTCAAAGTTATTTTGCAGGAACGAATAGAGCTTTTGATCTTCTTACCTTGACCTGTGATTTTGGCATTTCGATAAAACTCCAGAATATCCTGTTCTAGAACTTTGGCCGGCTCTTCCAAGATGAAACTTAGCCCGGCGACATCAAGCATCATGATCACATTGCGAAACTCATCAGAAGCTGAGCGGAAGGCGCCTCTCACCAACTCTCCCCCTGAGTTGAAGCCACCGGAGGCTTTGGGCGCCATTGATGTCGTCGACGTCGAGGAAGAAAAACAGGGAAATCGCGACGGAGAAGACGAACGGACGGGTAGGGTTTCACGGAAGAGGAATTTGAGAAGACGAATCCTTCCGTGAAATCGTGATGTTTTCTTTTAATTTATATATATATATATATATATATAAAATTTAAGTAGAGCGCGCACCTGTAGAGAAATGATTCCACGGAAGAGGAATTAGAGAGGAATAAATATCCAGAAAAAAAATTGTCCCGTGAACACCCGTGAAACGTCATGAAATTTTCTGAGTTAATACGTGAAGTCTCGAGCAATTTCGTGAAATTTCAACAGTCCCGACTTCAAGATTCCTTGTTAAGCATTCCAAGTTCCATTTTGAAGAAATTGAATTTGGTTTCGTCCAGAGGCTTCGTAAAAATATCTGCAATTTGTTTGTCAGTATTAACATATAACAAATTTATGTCCTTACTCTCGACATGTTCTCGGATGAAGTGATAGCGAAGCTCAATATGCTTCGTTCTGCTGTGAGAGACGGGATTATTCGCTATGGCAATAGCACTTGAGGAGTCACAGAACATGGGGATTTCTGAGAGCTTTACATTATAGTCCTCAAGCTGATTTTTCATCCACAAAAGTTGTGCGCAGCAACTGCCTGCAGAGATATATTCCGATTCAGCAGTTGATATTGCAACGCAATTTTGCTTCTTGCTACTCCAGGAAATGAGCCTTTTTCCCAAGAACTGGCAAGTTCCCGAAGTGCTCTTCCTATCATCTTTGCTACCTGCAAAATCAGCGTCTGAAAAGCCAATTAGTTCAAAATCATTGCTTCTTGGGTACCATAAGCCGAGATTTGGTGTAGCCTTAAGGTATCTCAATATCCTCTTTGCAGCGGCATAATGAGATTCCTTACAGTTCACTTGATACCTGGCACATACACATGTTGAGAACATTATATCCGGTCTAGTAGCAGTGAGATAGAGCAAGGACCCAATTATGCTTCTGTACTTGGTTTCATCAAAAGGTTTCCCTTTCTCATCCTTGTCCAGAGACATACTTGAGCCCATTGGAGTCCTCATTGAGGTTGCACTCTCCATTCCAAATTTCTTAAGAAGCTCTTTAGTGAACTTCGTCTGAGAGATGAAGATTCCATCTTCAGATTGGTGCACCTGGAGTCCTAAGAAATATTTCAGCTCTCCCATACTGCTCATTTCAAACTTACCTTGCATCAAGCTAGAAAACTTTTTGCAAAGTTTGTCATCAGTAGAGCCAAAGATAATATCGTCGACATAGATTTGCACCAGCAAAATCTCGCCTTTAACTTCCCTAAGAAACAATGTCTTGTCTATTGTTCCTCTTGTAAATTTGTTCTCAAGAAGAAACTTAGACAATGTCTCATACCAGGCTCGGGGTGCCTGTTTGAGACCATACAAGGCTTTATGTAAATAAAATACATGATCAGGAAAGTTAGGATCGACAAAACCTGGAGGCTGAGCTACATACACTTCCTCTTTAAGGTCTCCATTCAGAAATGCGGACTTTACGTCCATCTGGAAAACCTTAAAGCCCTTATATGCAGCATAAGCCAGAAATAATCTGATGGCTTCAAGTCTTGCTACGGGTGCGAAGGTCTGATCAAAGTCAATCCCTTCTTCTTGCCTGTATCCTTGAGCAACCAGTCTTGCTTTGTTCTTGGTGATGATGCCCTTTTCATCAAGCTTGTTTCGAAAGATCCACTTGGTTCCAATCACATTATGCCCTTTGGGTCTAGGTACCAACTCCCAAACTTTACATCTTTTGAATTGGTTGAGCTCCTCTTGCATAGCAAGGATCCAAGAGGGATCGGTGTTTGCTTCTTCAAACTTCTTCGGTTCAATCTGTGAAAGAAAACTTAAATGTAAAATTTCGTTAGTTGTACCTCTTCTAGTTAGAACTCTGCTTGAAGGATCTCCGATGATTTGATCTGCTGGATGATCTCTCAAATGTCTGATCACTCCAACATTTAGATGATTATGAGGTTCCTGTATTTCAGGTACATCTTCATCTTCCTGAGGATCATCATCCTCACATGCTGAAGGGGCAATTACTTCAATAGATTGTGGAACATCTTCCTTTACCACTTCTTCTAAGTGTAGATCTTTGAATCTTGCATCTGCATCTTCAACAAAGACACTAGAAGAGCTGCTATGAAGCATACTCGTCTCATCAAATATAACATTAAGAGTTTCTTCTACAACCAGGGTTTTCTTGTTGAAAATCCTATATGCCTTACTATGGCTACTATAACCTACAAAAATACCTTCAAAACATTTTTCACTAAACTTAGTTTTATAATACTTTCCATTGTTAAGCACGAAGCATTTACTGCCAAAGATTCTAAAATAAGACAGAGTTGGTTTCTTGCCTTTCAGAAGTTCATAGGGAGTCTTATGATGATTTTTGTTGATTAGTGCTCTGTTTTGCACGTGGCAAGCAGTGTTGATACCTTCAGCCCAGAAGTACTCCGGTAGTGAAGAATCACTCAACATTGTCCTGCAAGCCTCTATGAGTGTTCTATTCTTTCTCTCGGCAACACCATTTTGCTGTGGAGTGCGGGGAGAGGAAAACTCATGAAAGATACCTTGACTTTCACAAAATTCAGTCATGGCCCCAGACTTGAATTCTGTGCCATGGTCACTTCTGATTTTGACCACAGAGCATTCTAATTCATTCTGAATTTGCCTGACGAATGAGGTGAAAGAATCATAGGTGTCTGACTTGTGTTTTAGAAAGAATACCCAAGCAAAACGTGAGTAATCATCGACAATGACCAACGTATAAGACTTACCCCCTAAACTCCGAATTGGCATGGGACCAAATAAGTCCATATGAAGTAGATATAAACATCTGGTAGAGTCTTTGCCAATAATGCTCTTAAAGCTAGCCCTCGTCTGCTTGCCCATTTGGCATGCGTGACAAGGTCTCTCTTTAATGCACTTAACATCAGGAGCATCACGAACTAAGTTGTGAGAAAATAACATATTTATAGTTTTGAAATTTATATGTGCTAGTCTCTTGTGCCATTGGTCACAGAGAGATGCACTATCTTTTGCCAAAAAGCACACTGGTGTAGAAGTATCTAAACATAGAAAATTTAAACAAAAAATATTTCTACTCCGAGTGCCTGTTAAAATAGTTTCTGATTTATCAGACAGCTTTATCAGGCACTTGTCCTTGTAGAATTCTACCATATAGCCTTTGTCACAAAGTTGACTTATGCTAATGAGATTATGTTGTAATCCTTTAACATAAGCCACGTCTGTGAAAGAGACTGTACCATTTGTGATCATACCGTAGCCTTTTGTGATTCCCCGATCAGATCCGCCAAAAATAACTTTTGGACCATCTTTCACGGGGGTAAACTCTTGTAGTAGGCTTCTTGTTCCGGTCATGTGCCGTGAACAACCACTGTCCAAGTACCAGATTGGATTTGTATTGGCCTTTGGACATACCTGCAATCAACAATCAATTGCCCTTAGGAACCCAAACTGATTTGGGTCCTTGGCTTCGTGTTAGATGACCACCACTTGGAATGTTAACATTGCGAGGGGTCATTCTTGCATTGTTAATCCGTGGAGTCGAGACATTTCTCGGATTAAACCAACAGTCTATGGCAAAGTGACCAATCTTGCCACAACACCAACAATCGAATCGATTGTACCTTCTCTTTGTCTCCTGTTTTGCCTTTTGAACGGGAGGTGCAACAGGAGTGACTTTCTTAGAGGAAGTCTTCTTAGAAGTGGGGGCCTCATGGTGATAGCACACACATGGCTCCAACTTCTTCTCAACAGGTTTGGGTGCAATCGTTCTAATTTTCGGTGCTTTCTTGTGAGCTGATCCGTGAACAAATGGACCATGATCTTTGAGGATTATTTCTTCATGAGGGGCTTTGAAGGGAGAGTTGTCAAAGTTTCGGGGAAAGCTCCATCCTTGATATCTATTACTAGGTTCAACATGTGTTGGCCTAGCAAAATGACCGTAGGATGAATCAAAGTCAAACGGATTTGATGGAAAAATGACCTTCCTAAATGAAGGTTGACTTTGATTAGCAGCTCCCTTTCCCTTCACGACTCTCTTTTCAGCAGCCTTACTACTTTCAGCCTTATGACCAATTCCACTACCCTTCGCAGGAGCAGAAAACGTATCAATGAATGGAAGAATAGTCTTAGGCTTGGAGAAGCTTTCTACGAGCTTCCTTTCCGCCTTCAACTTATTTTCTAGTTCACTTATAGTTTTCTCCTTTAAGTTTAACAACTCAGTGGAGCTTTTCAGTTCGTCTTTCAAGAGTTGGATTTCATCTTTGAGGGGAGTTAATTGTTCAATTTCCTCCCTCAAAGCTAATTCCACTGTCTTGAGAGATTCAATTTCTTTTGACTTGGATTTGACGACCTTGCGGCACTTGTCAAATCCTTTCACAAGGGCTTCATACTGAGTTATTAACTTAAAGTCCTCCTCTGAGGAGTAGCCCTCATTTGCTACGGATGCAGTCTCATCTTCAGAAGCAGACAGAGGGGTATGAGAGTTTACCTTCCCCTTATGAGAGGAGTCGCCTGTTTCTTCGTCTAGATGAGCCATTAGCCCAAAGTAGGCTTCTTCATCTGAGCTTGACGCATCAGAGTCACTGTCGCTCAGAGTCTTGGCCTTCTTGGCGAGAAGACTCTTTTCTTTCTTCCTTCCTTTAAAAGATCTCTTTTCTTCCTTCTTTGATCCTTCTTTCTTCTTGTATGGACACTCGGCAATTACGTGTCCTGGCTTATTGCAACAATAACAAATAATGTCAGTAGAATCAAATTTGTTCGGTTTAGATTTATACCTGTCATTATTGTAGTCCTTTTTGTGATGATCCCCATCACGTCTTGATCTTCTGTGATCAAATGCAGTGGATTGCCCTCTCTTCTGCTTTCTTTTATTCAGAAGTCTTTTGAATTGTTTGGAGAGAAGAGAAAATTCTCCATCAGACATCTCTGAACCTGATGGGCTAGCATCAGACTCATCCTCATCAGAAGATGGTCTCCTTACAAGTGGGAGAGCCTTGCACTTCCTTGAGCTTTCAGCTTTTAGGGCAGAGGACTTCTCCCTTCCAGAGGCTCTGACCCCCTCTTCTTCAGCTTTGCGGGAATTTAGCTTCAACTCATGGGACAGGAGCTTACCAAACAACATTTGTGGCTCCGTGGTTCCGAGCTTTCCGAATTCTCTGATGGCTATAACCTTGGTATCCCATTCTTTCGTCAGGGATCTCAAAAATTTGTCATTTAGTTCGCCAGTTGTGAATTCTCTATCATAGTTCCTAAGGCCATTTACGATCTTGAAGAACTTCTCGTAGGTGTCAGAAATGGAGTCTCTTGGATCTTGCTTGAATGCTTCATATTCTTGGTTCAGCAATGATCTTCGGTCATCCCTCACTTCTTCGGTCCCTTCCATCAGAACGACTAGTGAGTCCCACATCTCTTTAGCAGATTTGCAGTGAAGCAGATTTTGCAACATTGAATCATCAACTGCACCTGCTATGATATTTTTTGCTTTCTTGTCTAGGGCCACTAGAGCGATCTCATCTTTGTTCAGTTCCAACATCTTCTTTGGGATCATGATGGTGGAGTTTATTGAAGATGGTTTCATCGGAATATGGGGACCTTCTTCCACGATCTGAAAGATTCTTGGGTCAGCAGCTTCCATGTAGAATCTTACTCTTTCCTTCCACATAGGAAAGTTCTCTTTGGTGCAAACTGGCAACTTGACGGAGTCCTTGGTCTTATCCATTCCAGACATGTTTGCTTTAGCAACTAGATGAGGAGATCTTGTTCAAGGTGTTAGCCTTATAGCGAACAACCTACCTCTGATACCAATTGAAAGTATCTAGTTGCGGCCTAAATCACCTAGAGGGGGGTGAATAGGTGGATTCTATGTCTTAAAGCGGAATTAAAAAATTAACACAGAAAAGCAAACAAACAACCTCAGCACAGACACAAGGAATTTATAGAGGTTCCCCGATGTGGGTAGTCCTCTTTCCCGCCTCGCCTATCTAGCACTTCGAGGCTAGACTCGGCTACTTCACCAAACTCAGATTATAACTAATCTTACACCTCGGAGTTAAAAACTCCTACAACTCGGAGTATAACAACTCCTACAACTCGGAGTAAAACAACTCCTACAACTCGGAGTATAACAACTCCTACTAAAGAAAATATTTCTTCTTAACCTCTAAAGAGATTAACTTCAGATCTTGAAAACAGAGTCTTCTTCTCAACCTTGAAAGAAAGCTTGGCACTAGAAAGATGAGAAGAGAGAAGACTTGGCTAACCAGATCTGACCAGGCCCTTTGACTTGCTTGAAAGAATCTTCAATAAAGTGAGCAGCACTAAGATCAAAGGCCTTCTTCTGAGAAATCTCTAATCACAAAAGTTAGATCTCAGAATTCTTGTTCAGCAAAAGAGGAAGAGAAGAAGGACTTTTTGCTTTTTCTTTTCTGAACTGACGGCTGAAGAAGGTTTTTAGGTCGATTCTTTTTGATGGATAATTTTGCCCTAAAATAATGACATATTTATAGGGAGGACTTCAACGGCTCTTGCGACAAAGAAGGGAGAGGCGACACGTGTACTGATCATGTCGGCTAACCCTAATTTTCAAAAACGAAATGAGGATAAGAAATCCGTCTGTCCGTCATTCGTCGGGATTCGTCGGGAGAACACGAGAGCATCCGACGAATTGACTTAGCTGCAGAGTTTTCCTCAGAACCTAGACAAGATTGACCTCTGTCAGCATTCGTCGGGATTCGTCGGAATGACCCGAGTCATCTCGACGAATGGACTTGGCTTCAGAAAATTCTTCACAACCCAGCAAAAATGTCCTCTGTCAACATTCGTCGGAATTCGTCGGAATGACCCGAGTCATCTCGACGAATGGACTTGGCTTCAGGAATTTCTTTAACACCCAGCCAAACTGTCCTCTGTCAACATTCGTCGGGATTCGTCGGAATGACCCGAGTCATCTCGACGAATGGACTCAGCAAACATTTTCTTTTCTTCTGAAACCCTGCTCCACTCCACAACTTTGAACACCTTCAGTTATGTATATGAAGTGCACCCCAAAAGAGAGATTACACATGGACCAACACTTTGTTCTATACAATGAGGGATTACATTGTTTAGAACTGTGTTTGGTGATCCATTGCAACCTGACTTTGGTATGCACTTAGCATTACGACCTGTCATAACACATCTAAACAAAAGTCATCAAATACAAATACAATTCACTTTAGTTTACTAGGGGACATCTTCAAATCAAGGTGATTGTAGACACAATACCCAACAATGAAGGCTCCCCATGAGGAAATTCAAATGGCCCAACATGGACCATTTGTATTTGGTACTTCAGCCACTTCATTCAAGAATACGAAGGCAAGCCCTTCTAAGGTTGAATCAGTCAAGAAAATGACTGCTGCCAAATCTGTAAACATGTCTGACTGTTCAGTGTCAGATGCCATCAAATTTTGTATGGCTGCTAAGTCATTGCAAGCTGATGCCATCAGGACAAAGAGCATCAAGACAGCACACAGATTGACATTCAGTCAAATCATTGCTGAGAGGAACAGGAAGAATGCTGCAGTATCTATTCCTGAACATGTGGACTGTGCTGCACAATCCTCAAGAAGTGTTCAGAAGAGAAGATACAACATTCATGAATGTTGGTGCTGTGGTAAAGTGGGACACTTTGCCATAGATTGTTGGTACAACCCCAATGTACCTAATGCAAAGAAGAGTCTTCCTGCCAAGGGTGCAGCTAGAGTAAGGCTTTTTAATTATGCTAACAAGAACCTAGGACCCAAGTCACCTTGGGTTCCTAAGGAACATTAAACTCTGTTTTGCAGGATAGTTCAAGTACCATCCTCATCATCATTTGGTACTTGGACAGAGTGTGCTTGTGGAACATGAAAGGAAGGAGGGTGATATCATGAATTTGATATCAAATAGAGGAATAAATCCTCAAGGTAAGTATTTCTCCTCCCTATTGTGAATTTATCATCAAATGCTATCTATAATAGTGTTAAAGTAGGATGATAGAATTAACCAGTAAAATCTGCGTTAGCTAAGCTTCAAATTACGCTTAAGAAGTTGGGTTAAGTATGGGTTCGACGAATGTCGAGCTTAAGTTCGACGAACTTAGTTTTAAAACATTAGCTAATAGCTATGTTCGACGAATTCAGCCCTAGGTTGAAACTTTAGATGAACCGTCTCAGCTGAACCGCTGAGTCTATTAGGTTAACACTCTAGCCTACTATATAAACTCTCGACGACATTAAATGACTCTTCACATTCTCACGCACCACTCCAGCCGCCGAGACGAAACCTCTACTCCTCCGTCCCAGCGTTTTTGTTTTTCTCATTCGACTAGATGACGCCCAAGATTGCGAAGGAATTGCTAGAGGGTTGTGAGTTGGTGAGGGATGGGTTTCTCCATGCCTCTCCAGAGATTGTGAGTGTTATATCCTTGATTTCTGATGCCGGACTAGACTTCTTGCTGTCTAAACCCTCTCAGATATTCAAGCAAGAAGTGCTAGAGTTCTTTGCAAATGCCAAGCAGTCGTCTTCTAAGGATGGCTTAACATCTAAGGTTGGAGAAATTAGGGTGAAATTGTCCCCTAAAAGACTAGAAAAAGTACTGCACCTTCCTAGAGTGGAAGAAGAGGAAATATCTGCAGGAGACAAGGAGCAAGCCTTGAAGTAGTGTGAATACAGTGCCTCCCAGACTTCATCACTGAAGAAGAAATTCTTCAATCAAAAAGGGAAGTTGTTGTGTGACATTGTGGGAAAGGCACTTCTGTGCAAGCCAGGCTCACATGATACAATATCACAACCCATGTTTGAGCTGATTGTGAGGATCATCTTAAAGAAAATGACATGCTGGGGAAATGTCCTGTTCCAAAGGATTAAGCAATGCCTGCAGGCTCCAAACTTTGGAAGGATCTTATATCTCTTCCTACTGAAGGCATATCCTGACCAGTTCTCCTCTTTCAAAGGTGTAAACATTCACTACTTGAAGAGAATAGATATCAAGACTTTGGACAGGTCTACAAGGGTTCTTCCCATGAGCCAACCCTCTATGGTGGCTGAGATAAAGGAGAAGAAAAGAGCTAAGAAGAATGAAGGAGAAGGTGCTGAAACCTCCAAAAAGGATGATGAACCTCCAATGCACAAGGATGGTATGGAAGGAGAAGATGTCCCCAGGACAAGTGGGGATGAGGAGCCCCAAGGAAGAGTTGAACCCAATCCTGAGCCAACTCAGATGAATACTGATCCAGCTGTTCCTCAAGCTGAAGATGAACTTCCCAATTCACCTATCCATGGTAAATTAGGATTTCAGTTAGGCTTCTCCTCTCTAACAATAGTATAGTCTAGGTGTATAACTCATCAATCATTTTTTGGGTGACCCTAGAAAAAATTCTGCACCTATGGATGCCCCAAGTGAGGGGGAGCATAGCCCAGCCTATGAATGAGGAGGTGGGTATGCTAGTGGGGGGGGGGGGACATCTCAACAGGAACCAACCCCCCCCCCCCCCCCCCCATATCTACAAGGTACACCTAATGCCCCATCTGAGGGGGAGCAGATCCCTGATGATGGAAGGGCTAAATCTCAGAGTGGAGCTGAAGAGGTGGTTGAAAAAGAATTGACCCAGGAAAGGCCAGTTGCTGTTCTGGACACATCTGACCTGCTAAACTCAATACAAACCATGATTGAGGGTCAGATGTTGTCAGTAAAAGAACTTGTTGCTGAAAGGATACAAGGTGCTACTGCTCAAGTTAGGGATGAGCTGAATGCTACAAGAGCAGCTTTATCTCAAGAAATCCAAGCCAGTGAGCAGAGGTTGAAGGTAAGGGTGGCTGCTGTGAGGATTGAGCTGAATACTCAAATCCAGAATGTCACTGCTGACTCTGCTCATATCCTCCAGCAAATGACCAGATGGTTTGAGATGGCCAAAAACATTGTTGCTGCCCAGCACACAGTTCTGAAAAATATTGCAGACCATCAAGGGGATTCCACAAAAGACATCACATATGTAAAGAATCATCTTTACAGGAATCAAAATGTTTGGGAGAATGATGTTGCCAGAATGGCACAAGTGGTCAACACATCAAGCAGCCAAGTCAAGTCCCACATTGACAAGGCAAAGAAAAACATTTTGGATGATGTGGACAGCACTTTCCAAACTCTCTCTCAATCAATAATGGATCAACACTCTGAAATAGAGAAAAAAGATAATGGATAAAGGCAAAGAGGGAGAGGAGAAGATTACCAAGCTAAATGCTAAGCTGAAAGGAGCTCACATAAAGCTATATAACAACTTGGAGACTGCCCACCAGCTGATACTCTCCAATCAGGCAGCAGCCAGCAAGCAAGTGGTGGAAGTGGTCAACAAAGCTTCCAATGAAATTCAAGAAAATATCCTTACCATGGTCAAAAAGGTTAATGATATTCAGTGGGACTCAAGCTTAAAGGTATTGCAAGGAATAAGGATTGCTTTGAATCTTCCAATATTGAATCCAAGAATAAATGAAGACTTTGACTTCCAAAGTCAATCAGATCTGATTCAAGATGAGAGGGAAGCAAAGAGGAGAAGGGCAGAGGGCATTCAAACTGCTGAAGAATTTATGGCCCAGAAAAGAATGGAAAGATTAGAGGATCCACTCCATGAAGATGACAATCTGGAGTTGGACACAATTGTTATCAATACCTGGGTGAGCCATGGCAATCAACTAAACAACATTGACCATGTCTATTCATCTGTTGAATGGATCAAGCGCCTTGAGAGGGAATCTTTAAGGGAAAGGATTCTCAAAGAAAACATGGTAAGAAGGGAAACTCCTTTAAAGATTCCCACAAGATATCTTCCCAAGCCACTTTTGTACTTCAAAGTAAAGGAGAAGATCAAGGCTGCTGCTGAAGCTAGGAATAGAAAGTCTAAAGATGGAGAAATCTCTTCCCAGGGACCATCTAAGAAGAACCTGCCTTGAGATGCTCTTTAAATTATTCAATGTGCAATCATAAGTTGAATTGTTTGAAATGTCTGTACTGAACATTTAAATTGAAATGATATTTCAGATTCTGAAAATCATATTGTGTTTGTTACTATTGGTATATGTACTCTGTATTTTTACCTTTAGTATTCAGGAGCTAGAATGGGTTGTTCAAACTAAACTAGATCAGCTATTACAGAAAATAACTCTCTAATTGAGGGGGAGCAAATTCCCTGCTCAGGTTGAGGGGGAGATGGCAAATGCTAAGAGTGTATAGGTTGACCTATAAGTTGATCCAAAGGGATCTATAGATGTTGCCTCCCAATCCATAGAAGGTTAAATAGTTGAAGAAACCAGAAAGGGGGAGATAGGGCCAATGCTTAGGATAGGCCAATGCTAGATAGGCCAATGCTTAGGATAGGCCAATGCTAGATAAGGCAAATGCCTAGGATATTGGGCCCATGCTACAGATCATTTTTGTGATATGTTTTTGCTGTTAATGTACCTTAGCATTGGGGGTGTTCTGCCTTCTTCAAATAGGGGTAGATTGTTGGGAATATTGCCCTCAATATTACCTTGATTTGAAGAGGCATCACTCTCAATGCTAAGGACATATTGTATTTGATAAAGTTATACTTGTGTAGTATATATAGGTACAGGTGACTCAAAAGAAAGGGCCAAACATGCCCTTAGATGTGAAGAAATCATCTACAAGGAGATGAAGATTTGTCTCAGCAGAATCGCTGAGACGAAGGGTCAAAACAGCTGAGACGTAGAGCCGTCTCAGCGGATCCGCTGAGAAGAAGGTGTCTCAGCTGATAAGTTCATCAAACGCTGAGAATCAGCGTGTTAGTCGAACGCAGAATGTCATTCGTCGAATGAAGAGCTAAGTTCGCCGACCGTTGAGACGAGACCAAAGAAGGAGCCGCTAAGAAGACACAAAAGGCGTGTTCGTCGAACGCAGTGTGCCGTTCGTCGAACGCAGAACACTGTTCGTCGACCGCTGAGATGAGACCAAAGAAAGTGCCGCTAAGAAGAACATTGTTCGTCGAACGCATAGTGGCGTTCGTCGAACGCAGAGACAAGGCAAGTTCGTCAAACGCAAAGTTTGGCAAGTTCGTCGAACGCAGGATACAGCGGGTTCGTCGAACGCAGAGTGTAGTGTGTTCGTCGAGCGCAGACCTTCTCTACGGATAAGTAGGGCGGCGGGACCTGTGGCTAGGGCAAGTTGCAGAAAAGCTACAGGGGACCACCGATCTCTCCCATACTTCTTGGGAGATCAAATTAGAGCCGTTGAAGATGAAAAGAAGTATAAAAGAAAGTGTTAGGGCATTTTCTATGCCCCAGCCAGTTGCGTGCAAAATCTGCTTTCGCCATTGATGGCTGCTGCTCTCGACTTTCTTCCTGCTCACTGAAAGAGAAGAAGAAACAGAGAGAAGAAGATAGCTCCTCCACCAGAAGGGGCAAGGTGATCTTCCATCACTCTATTGAAGAGGAAGATCAAGTTGCGTCTGTAATCAACATCTTTAGCTACAGGAAGCACAAACTGTGCAGGATCTACAGGAGAGTGCCTCTATTGTAGAATACTTCTAAACCATTTTTTCTGTAGGGCATTTTGCCTGAGTGGTAAGACCTTTTGGGTCTGAGTTTGTAGGAACCTGAGGGTTCTGAGTTATAGGGCTGAAGGCCTGAGTGTAGGATCAGGAGCTGATCTGAGTTGTAGGGCTTTATTGCCTGAGCTGTAGGAGAAGGAATTCTCTGAGTTGTAGGACCTGCTGAGGTATAAACTGTAGTATTAGGAGCTAATCTGAGGTAGGGCTGTTTAGCCTGAGGTAGGACCTGTTGTGGTCTGAGTTGTAGGACCTGCTGAGGTCTGAGCTGTAGGATCAGGTGCTGATCTGAGGTAGGGCCTTGTGGTCTGAGCTGTAGGAGGTGGATTCCTCTGAGTTTGTAGGGCTGTTGTGCCTGAGGTAGGAGCTGGTGATAGCTCTGAGTTGTAGGGACCTTTGTCCTGAGGTAGGATCATTCTTGATCTGAGAATTTCTGAGGAACTTGTGTTGTAAGCTCTTTGAGCCAAGTTTGGAGGAGTTGGCCTTGTCTAACACATTGTTAGAAATGTGAAGGGGGAAAGAGGACTACTCAAGACACCATGTCTTGAGGAACCTCTATACATACTTATGTGTTTCTGTGTTGCTTGATTTTCTGTTTAGAATAGTTCTAACAGTCCATAATAATCAAGTAAAATCCAAAAGACCTATTCACCCCCCCCCCCCCCCCCCCCCCCCACCCCCCTCTAGGTGATTTAAACTACAAACCTTATAAACTTCAAATAAAGACATAACGATGAATAAGCCGGAGTTTAAGGTACTAAACTCCGCAAGATCTGGGCAAGGAAAGTGGAGCAAGAAGGTTAGACATTCTGGGCCAACTCCATCTTCTATGTTAGGAATGACTACCGGGAGAGGTCCAGTCACTTGTTATAATTGTGGCAAAGTGGGGGCTCTTCGCTAAGGATTGTCGCAGTGGAAAAAAGCGGGTGCGTCCTATGCGTAGAAAGGGAAAGCGACGGAGTCGGCTGCATCCCATCATACACCAGCTCAGCCAGAGTGTTCAATCTTGTCCAACGGGTGGCCATCAAACAGAGCGATGTGGTGACAAGTATGAGTTAGTATAAAACTTTTGTTGTTTTCTATACTTAATACCTTGAACATTACTTGTTTAACTTATTTGTATTAGCCGGAGTTTGATGTGATCTTTGGCAGGGAATGGTTGTCGGAGTAGCAAGCAAGCATTGGTTGCACTTCAAAGGTGTAACATCCCAACTTTTATTGGGTCACTAGACCCTAGTGGACCCAATAAAAGTAACCCCAAAAGATAGAAAGTGACCCGATTGTGGGATATTGTGCTAGAAAACTCCAAATTGACTTTCGTCAGTTCCGTTAGACTCATGTAATCAATCCAAGTGCAATGGAACTCGTTCCATTCCAATCAGAAGTTGTTTGGAGAAAACAGCCATTTTGAGTATCGTAGTGCGTCACAACAAAGTTGTTAGGGTACAATGACCATACGTAATCCAAATTGACTTCCGTCAGTTCTGTTAGACTCATGTAATCAATAAAGTGCAATAGAACTCGTTCCGTTCTAATCCGAGGTCTTTTGGAGAAAATGACCATTTTGAGTATCATAGTGCGTCACCACAACATCGTTGGTGTACAATGACCACATGTACTCCGAATTGACTTTTTTCAGTTCCGTTAAACTCGTACAGTCAATATGAGCGCAATAAGACTCATTGTGTTCCAATCGGAGGTAGTATGAGAAATACGTTTGTTTTATGTTTTGTAGACTGCCACGATACCCCGAAAAAATGTACACGCACTCAAGTTGATTTAATACTCCAACATTGACCAATCACCCGACGAGTTGAACCTACTTGGACTTTGACCAACATGTGAGGCCCCCCTAGGGTTGACTTTGGTCAAACCCTCATAAATCTTTATTTTATGGATTATTTTCCAAAAGGAGGCTTCACCTCCCCATCACCTAGTCACTTGGGTCCCACCCTCATACCCCACATAGACCCTAATTGGGCCTTGAAAACAAGCCCAAGTAACTAGGATTTCTTCCCCTCCCTCCTAAAGAAAAAAATCTAAACCCACCCCAAGCCAGGCCTTGGGTGGGATGAGATTCACCTCTAATCCCCTAGGAAGGTGTGCCCCCACTCCTCAAAAGGTGGCCATTTGTGCAAGCCAGCTGGAGGAGGAGGAAGACCTCCTCCCCACCCCCCACCCCCCTTTAATCCCACATCAGGGAGAAGGGAGGGAGACCCTCCCTATAAAAGCACACCCCCTCCCCTTTACTTGTACACACCATGCCCAGCTCAGGCCGACCCCAAGCCACCACCTTGCCGAAGCTATCTCACCGAAAAACCACACCCAAATCCACCACCCTCTAATGGACAATCTTACAAGCACCTCCCGAGCTCCTCCATGACATGTGGAATACCTCCCCTCCTCCTTCCTCCCTCCCCCCCCCCCCCCCCCCCCCCCCCGACGTGTTGCATGCCCCCCACCCACCCGTCACTGGAGCGCCGCCAGCATCACCCGAGCCATGCCCAGGCTCGTGTGGGGGGCCGGCCGCGTAAGCCTCACCCCAGCGCTGGTGGTGGCACTGGGGGAGCAGTGCCCCACCCTGGGACCCTTGCCCTGGCGAAGAGAGGCGGCAGGGCCGCCGGAGGACACGCCTCCGGCGGAACCCACAAGCCCCCTCCCCTCTATTTTCCTTTACCCCCGGTTTAGAAGCCTCCCGCGGCGGCCGCCGACGCCTGGTCGTCAGACCTGCACCGGAGACAAGGCCGACCCCCGGCGAGCCGGCCGGGGGCAGCAGGTCCTGACATCTCCGAGGGAGGGGAGGCGCAACACCAGCAATAATGGCACAATCCACGCCACCCGTTCTCTGATGGAGAATTTTCGGCGGTGGTTGACGGTGGTCGGCGGTGGCCGGCAGCGGCAAGCCGCCGGACCACCGCCAGCCGGATCGCCGTCCCCAGCGAGTCTGTGAACTTTTCCGTAGATCTAGGAGTGAGCAGGAATAGTATAACTCAAAGTTCAAGCCAACAACCAGAAGCACATGAAGCAAACACAATCTTTATTGATCAAGCAAAGTTCTTCATTACAGGGTGAGGTATACATGGCGAGACATGATTCGCCAGTACACAAAAAAACAGAAGAGAAAAACAGCTGAAAGAAAAACCAGCGGTCTGCCAACTGAGACCGCCTGACCGCACGACCTGGCAGTCTGCCCGGCTAGAAAATAGGACCGCCCGAACTGCCTGCATGCGCCTTGAACAACACCAACTGAGAACCTCGCGAACTCCCGAACTCCACTGAACCTCCCGAACTCTAGCAACCCGCACTGCAAGCCGAGAGACCGCACGAACACCTTCAGAAGAGGAGGTGACCGCTGCTAACCGCACAATCCGCAGAAGCTGCACAAAACATGTTCGATCAGCTAACCGGCCGGTCACAAAAAAGAGACCGCAAGAACAGGACGCGAGCTCAGCTTACACTTGGTGCAATGTTATTGCTGCTACAGTGGCTCCTATTTATAGGCGTGAGACCAGATCCAGTCACCACCCTATGAGATAGGATCACCACCCCTTGATCACGCGACCAGATCGGTCAACCCGCGCGATCAGCAAAAGATCCTCCTGCTAGTGAGCTCGCTGACTTCAACAGAAGCTGTGCGATCATGACAACTCGTCTGGTCATGAAGCACACCACCTGTGTTCGCCACCCGACCTCCTCCAGAGACCGAGAACACACCAGACCGACTAGGGCAACAGCCCGCCAAGTCGACCAAACACCTGTGACCGCATAAGCCAGCTGATCGCCGAAAGACCAGCCATGCGAACACAAACCGGAGACCGCGCGACTAAGAAATCCTTAGTCCACGCGCACCACAAAGAAACCGGACAGCCACCAGACTGGGCTGCCCCCACCACGCGATCACAAGCACCAGATCGCGCGGTCATACTGGACAGAAGACAGCTCGCCACGCGGTCACACGTCCAGACCAGAGAGGTCAGACCGCCAGAGGAGTCCGCAAGACCGTGCGGTCAGACCAGACCGCGCGGTCTCCCCCCAGACCGCCAACTTCACAAACTTCCACTTCAACATTTTCAACACTCCCCCTTGAAGTGGGAAGTTGAAAATAGCCCAAGTAAACTCCTTAGCCGAGTAAACGACCCCTTCGCCAGCGCCTTTGTGAAAATGTCAGCAATGTTGTCCTGACTCCGAACATGCTCGACCGAAAGAGACCCCTCCAACACCTTCTCACGAATGAAATGATGCTCGATCTTGATATGCTTGGTCCTCGCGTGACAAACTGGATTAGTAACCAGTTTGAGAGCACTCTCATTGTCGCCCCGGAGTAGAGTCGGACCCCGAACTTCCATATGGACATCTCCCACCAACCTCCTAAGCCAGATGGCTTCTTGAGCTGCCAAGGCCGAAGCCTTGTATTCCGCTTCTGTGGTGGAGACCGACACGGAATCCTGCTTCTTGCTGCACCATGATATAGCCATGGGGCCCGCCATGAAGACGTATCCAGACGTCGACTTCCGATCATCCGAATCTCCCCCATAATCAGCATCCATGTATCCATGCACCTCGAAGCCCGCATCCCTCATGTAAAGGAGACCCATATCCGAAGTCGCCTTGACATACTTCAATATATTCTTGGCCGCTAGTAGATGAGGCATCCGTGGTTCCGCCATATAACGGCTCACCCTGCCAACTGCATATGCAATATCCGTCCTGGTAATTGTCAGATAGATCAAGCTCCCAACCAGAGCTCGGAACACCAGCGGATCTTCCAGAATCCTCCCCTCATCCTTGCAAAGTTTCATGGCCTTCTCTATAGGTGTGGAAATGCACTTCGCTTCCTTTATGCCGAATCGCTCCACGATTCGCTCCGCATATCCAGCCTGGGACACCAGCACTCCACTTCCCTTCCTCTGCACTTCGAGTCCAAGGAAATGGTGAAGCTCACCCAAGTCCTTCATCTCGAACCTGATAGATAGCTCAGCCCGAAGCTTTGCAACCTCCTCCTTCGAATTCCTCGTCACGATCATATCGTCGACGTAAAGCAGCACGATGACTTGAAGCTCCCCGCTCTTCTTGACGAACAAGCTTGAGTCTGAGTCTGAAGCACCAAATCCACAGAATAGGAGATATTCTGCTATCTTTCCATACCACGCCCTCGGCGGTTGCTTCAACCCATACAGGGCCTTCTTCAACTTGCAGACATGGTCAGGAAAATCTTCAGATACGAAGCCTGGCGGCTGGACTATGAAGATGTCCTTGTCAATCTCGTCGTACAAGAAAGCATTCTTTACGTTGAGCTGCCAAATCTCCCACCCCCAACATGCCGCCAAGGCAATCACAACCCGAACTGAAGTCATTTTTGCGACCGTACTGAATGTCTCTTCATAGTCTTCACCGTATTGCTGCGAGAATCCCCGAGCCACAAGGTGAGCCTTGTATCGCTCGATACTACCATTCGCCTTCTTCTTGAGCTTGTAGACCCACTTGCATGTTACAGGGGTGATACCCTTGGGATTGGGCACCAGAGACCAAGTCTCATTCTTTAAGAGCGCTCATCTCTTCTTGCATCGCTGAATCCCACTGTTCCACGCCTTTGGCCTTTTCAAAGCTCGACGGCTCCCTCTCATCCAAGGGACCAGCAAAGAAACACGAGACAAAGCTCACCATGTTTCCTCCTGTATAGCGATCAGGGGAAATGATAGTTCGCTTCGATCTCCGCAACGCCTTCCCCTGACTCGCAATATCTTCAGCTGCTTCTTCCCTAGCTCCCCTTCCAGACGTACTCGGAACATCGCTCCTCCTGCTTCCTAATCCAGAAGCCTCCGTCTCAGAACTAGAAGTAGATGGACAACCTGGTGAAACAGACAGCTCCACCTGAAGATTTTCCACATCTTTTTTTGGCTCCTCCACCCTGCTTTCTAGTAGCTCAACACCAGAACTTCCCTTGTAAGACGTCACCTCATCGAACACGACATCGCGAGATACAACAAATCTCCGCGTCTCCGGGTCCATGCACTTCCAGCCCTTCTTCCGATCATCATATCCCACGAAGACTAGCTTCCTTGCTTTCGCATCTAGCTTCGTCCGAAGCGCATCTGGAACGTGCACATAGCTGGTGGAACCAAACACCCGAAGGTGTGCCACACTTGGCTTTTATTTGAACATCATCTCATGCGGGGTCAACATATTGATGGGACTGAAAGGCATCCTGTTGATGACGTAGGCAGCACAAGACATTCCCTCCGCCCAGAAGGACTTTGGGATACTCTTGGCATGCAACCAACATTTGCAGGTCTCCGTCAGATGATGGATCTTCCGCTCTGCAACTCCATTTTGTTGTGGAGTATGTGCACAAGTAAGCTCCCTCCGGATGCCCGCCTTCCTGCAAAAACTAGAGAACTCACCAGAGGTGAACTCCCCTCTGTTGTCAGTCCTCAGCTTCTTAACCCGCAGACCAAGCCGACCCTCCACAAGCTCCTTGAACTCAACAAACTTGGCAAACGCCTCCGCCTTCTCCTTTAAGAAATAAACCCAGACATTTCTGGTGTAATCATCGATCAGCACCAGCATATACCTACTGCCTCCAAGGCTTCGGGTAGCAGTCGGTCCCATCAAGTCACCGTGGATGCACTCTAACGGCACACTACTCCTTGTTTGCGACTTATCAAATGGCAGTCGATGAGACTTACCAAACTGACATCCCGCACAAATGTGACTGTTGTCGTAGGAAGATAGACTAGGCAGGCCCTTGACCAGACCTTTCACCGCCATAGCCTTCATCTTATCCATTCCTACATGCCCCAACCTCTCGTGTCATATGACGGCACTATCATTCGTCCTCATCTTTTTGACATAAGAACTTGTCGATAAAACGAACAAGTCTTTTGCCCTTCTCCCCACATGAACGACCACCGCTTTCACCGCTTCAACGTTTCGAAGAAACCTCACTTCTGCTGGGCCAAACAGAACGTGATACCCAGCGTCTACAGCGTTGGTCACGGAGAAGAGGTTTTTCCTCATTCTGGGAACATGATAGACACTCTTCAAGGTTAGCGGCCCTCTATCACTGCCCAAGGAAACAACCCCCACCTTCTCGACACTATGCACAGTGTTATCAGCAGTTATAATGGCATCGTTACCTGAGTATGGCTGCGCTGAAGTAAGCTTTGACTCATCCCCAGTGAGGTGATGACTACACCCCGAGTCCACGATCCAGTCCTCCTGATAGTTGATAGAAGCCGCAGCTCCAACAGAAGCCGAGAAGGCTCCTCCCCATCCTCCATCAATCTGTCTGGCATCAGCTTCCTCCTTTCCTACAGCAGCATGCCCCGACTGAAGATTCACCCGGCAATACTTCCTGATATGACCAAGCTTCCCACACCTGAAGCACTTAGCACCTTCTCCCTTCTTCTTCCCTTCAGCCTTGGTAGCATAGCCCCTCTCGTGCTGTCCAGAAGTTGAAGGCCCATTGCCTCCTCCAGCGGTCTTCTTCTTGTTATCCCACTTCTTCTTCTTCTCCGTGAAGAGAACCTCGCCTTCTCCCCCAGACACTGACACCCCCGCCATTTGCCTTGCCAGACTCTCATGCGACGCAAGCAGATTTTCCAGCTCCAGCAGAGACGGCTGATTTGCCCAACCCTGCACCGACGTCACAAAGGCAACATATTCCTTCTGTAAGACACGGATGATGTGCCTCTTCAGCTTCGCCTCAGAAATTGGCTCATCAGGATCCAGTGCTGAAATCTCAGCGCACAGGTTCTTCATCTTCAAGAAGAACGTAGAGATAGAAAGATCACCTTGAGCCGATCTGGCCAGCTCATTCTCCGGGAATTGATGTCTTGCCACATCTTCTTATTAAACAGTCCATCCAGAGCTCTCCAGATCTCTGCAGCTAATCGACACCCCAAGATGTGATCGAACAAATCAGGTGATATAGCCCTTTTCAGGGCGAACTCTGCTTTGGCATTAATCCTCCTCCAGTTCCTCACCTCATGACCGTTATCCCCAACCAGAATAACTTCCTCAGTGCTCTCTCCTCCAACCACCTCCCAGAGGTCCTCACCCAGAAGATAACTTTGCATACACGACTTCCACTTCTTAAAGTTGGTCGAGTTGAGCATCTCAATTCCAAGACCCCTTGCTTCCATGGCTCTACCACTGGTTCCTTCTTCACAAAGGCGATGACAACTATGAGTTAATCACTGCTCTATCCACTCCAATCTGCCTCTGATACCATGTGAACTTTTCCGTAGATCTAGGAGTGAGCAGGAATAGTATAACTCAAAGTTCAATCCAATAACCAGAAGCACATGAAGCAAACACAATCCTTATTGATCAAGCAAAGTTCTTCATTACAGGGCGAGGTATACATGGCGAGACATGATTTCGCCAGTTCAAAAAAAAAACAGAAGAGAAAAGCAGCTGAAAGTAAAACCAGCGGTCTGCCAACTGAGACCGCCTGACCGCACGACCTGACAGCCCGCACGGCTAGAAAACAAGACCGCCCGAACTGCCTGCCTGCGCCTTGAACAACACCAACTGAGAACCTCGCGAACTCCCGAACTCCACTGAACCTCCCGAACTCCAGCAACCCGCACTGCAAGCCGCGAGACCGCCCGAACACCTTCAGAAGAGGAGGTAACCGCTGCTACCCGCACAATCCGCAGAAGCTGCACAAAACAAGTTCGATCAGCTAACCGGCCGGTCACAAAAAAAGAGACCGCAAGAACAGGACGCGATCTCAGCTTACACTTGGTGCAATGTTATTGCTGCTACAGTGGCTCCTATTTATAGGCGTGAGACCAGATCCAGACACCACCCTATGAGATAGGATCACCACCCCTTGATCGCGCGACCAGACCGGTCAACCCGCGGGATCAGCAAAAGATCCTCCTGCTTAGTGAGCTCGCCGACTTCAATAGAAGCCGCGTGATCATGACAACTCGCCTGGTCATGACGCTCACCACCTGTGTTCTCCACCCGACCTCCTCCAAAGACCGCGAACACACCAGACCGACTAGGGCAACAGCCCGCCAAGTCGACCAAACACCTGTGACCGCATAAGCCAGCTGATCGCCGAAAGACCAGCCATGCGAACACAAACCGGAGACCGCGCTACTAAGAAAACCTTAATCCACGCGCACCACAAAGAAACCGGACAGCCACCAGACAGGGCTTCCCCCACCACGCGATCACAAGCACTAGATCGCGCGGTCACACCGGACAGAAGACAGCTCGCCATGCGGTCACACGTCCAGACCGTGCGGCCTCACCTCGGCACCCTTGGACAGAAGAATGGCGGTCACGCCGAATAAACAGCGGCTAGACCAGAGAGGTCAGACCGCCAGAGGAGACCGCAAGACCGTGCCGTTAGACCTGACCGCGCGGTCTCCCCCCCAAACCACCAACTTCACAAACTTCCACTTCAACATTTCGGGGGTAGCGTCTGTGCCTGGAGGCCGCAGCCCGGCGGTAGCAGCGGCCGCCACCTCTGGTATCGCCAGCATTGGCGGTGGCCGCCCGATCTCCACGATGAGATGGGACGGCCCAAATCTCCATAATTCCCGCCGCTGCATAAAATTACGTGCCCCACATAGCGGATCGGCTCCAGATTCGCTGTGGGGACCCAAGCACGCACGCCATCCGGCGCCCTCCTTCCCAGAATTCTCTATCCGCAGACCATCCTTACCATTTCCTTCCTGATTTTTTTGGGAGAAATCTATATTCCTGGTGAAAAAGTTTTGAACTAGGAAAATGTCCCCACTCATAAGGGCTCCAATAAATTTTTGGTGTTTTTTTGAAATTTTTTGATATTTGTAAAAGCTCTTGCAAGATTTATTTGGGTAGAAATAACACCTTAATTAGCTTGGAAAATTCCTGAAAATTTCTAGACTCATAATTGAGGCATCTTAGGTGTCCTGTAATTTCCTTGGGATTTTAGGAGTTGAATTAATACTCTTAAAGGCCTCTATAAGATTTATTTGAATAAATTAAATACCTTAACAGGCTTAGAAAATTCTTGAGATATTATAGGATCATGCATATGGCCTCCTTGAAGACACTATCAGAACTTGGGATTTTTATAAGTTGAATTGATAAGGTAAAGAGTCTAAATAAGATTTCTTCGGACAAATTAAACCCCCAAAATGGGCGGAAAAATCGGTTAGCCCCTATTATACTATTTTAAGTATACTATAAAATTATGGGGACATTTGGAGATAAATGGTGGACTCACCAAATTTTCCGGAAAATCAATCAAGTTTTAAATAATCAAATATTCAAAAGAATTGGGGGAAAGAAATCGTGACACGCAACCGCGTATAATCATTGGATAATACTACGAATAAATAATGCCCGATAAATAAAAATAGAAGCTCAAGCTCCAAACAATGTGAGATGTTTATACATCTTCGAGCTGCGTTGAGAAGAAGCTCGGACAGCGGAATTCACCTCTTTTGGGAGAAGCTATGGAACTCGTTATAACAAATCAACTTAAAGCTGTGTTTAAAAGAGCGCAATTAAATCTATGATTGGACTATAACAAAGGGAAGGATCTGGAAGAAACTCTTATGAGCAGAGATAGAACAAAACTTTCCTTCTATGAACGGAGATGGAACTGAAGCCTCCAGATTATGGAGTGATGGACTACTAACCTGTTCATTTATTTTAACTGCTTGAATCCAATCTCATACTGGTCCCGCAATTACTATTTTTATTTATTCTTGTCGATACTCCAGTCTCGTACTGCTCAAGTAATTACTGCTCTTTGTTTAATTCTTTCGCTACTCCAGTCTCGTATTGGTCAAGTAATTATTGTTCTTTGTTTAATTCTTTCGCTACTCCAGTATCGCACTGGTTAAGTAATTACTGCTCTTTGTTTAATTCTTTTCGATTCTCCAGTCTCGCACTGGTCAAGTAATTATTGCTCGTTGTTTAATTCTTTCGATACTCCAGTCTCATACTAGTCAAGTAATTACTGTTCATTGTTTCTTTTCAATACTTCAGTCTTGTACTGGTCACGTAATTAATGCTTTCAGTTGATCATTTTTAGTACTATTCCAGTCACGTAATGGTCTGATTATTTCGGCCCTTACTTACGGCTTTCCTTTCAAATACTTTATTACTCAACACCGCGATTCTGCAGTTTACTTTACACCATAATTGTTATACCTACAACGCTACCCAGATTCTGCTCTAACGTGCGACCATTCCTATTTGGTAGATCCTTAGTTGGGGATAACCGCGAGTTGAGTGTCTCCTCCAGGGTTAGCCCCAAATAATATGACCTCATGCCCGTTGCGCCTCCCAGACAAAAGACGGATATCCGGTCGAGTCATGGAAGCCGCGACAGACCTGAGGTGTATGTTCTTTCTTTAGTTAACTGTTTGTAAAATGCTTGCGGTGAAAGTGGCGGGTCGGTCACGCCCGCAGACCATTCATACCAGTACAGGAAGGTTGACGACTCATGGAGACAGGGAGATGTGCACCGCGGGTAAACACCACTTCGTACCCGCTGATTTGCCTCCACTGGTCAGCCAAAATCTCGGAATCGCCGGATGTCGCTCACATCCAAGTAGTACACTAAGTTGTACTGGATGGCCTGGGTGATGCAGTGTGACCACACTCAAAAGTGGCAGGAGTGGTCATTGTCACCGACGTTCACATCAGTGAGTCCCGCGGGGTTCTCTACCCTGCTGGAAGAAAAGCGGTCCAAACTGTGGTAGCACAGGGTTTTGTGAGTGGGATTTGAACATCCACATGTGTGTACAATTTATGATTGTCTGTGTAAATAAGATTATTAGTTGAGCCGTCCTTTATTAGGATGCTCAGTTATACACATGATGATAACCCTTCTTGCTTCGACTATTTACTTTCTGTTGGGTGCTTAGGCTCGTCCCCAGGATACGGATCCGGGGAGGAGATATGTTTTCCACTTAGCTCTGTGACTAATGGTTGTTCTTATAACCATTCAAAGTAGATGGGACAACCCGAAGCCCCCGCACTACCTGATGGAATACCAGCTCTCGAGATGCCCCGTTCGGATACACCAGCATCACCCCCCCCCCCCCCCCCCCCCCCGTCTTTCGTGATGTGAGTCCTAGGGTATTGGACTAAATAAGGAGTGTAAGAGTTATAGTGGTTATCCTTAGCCCACAAGGCTGTTCATGTAAACAGTTGGCCACAACCTTTACTTTTGTATCTATGTATGCCTTGTTAGTTTGCCTAATGATTGCTTCCGCATTGTGTATCTGATGTGATGTGTTGATTCTTTTGCCTTACAAGGTGACCACTCAGTGCTTGAGAGGGTTGGTAGTTGCCTGGGAAGCGCTAAGCGGTCTTCTTGGGCAGTAAGATCCCCTCTCTCCCGACCTGGGTTCAGTTCTTGGGGGGGGGGGGGGGGGGGGGGGGGTCTTACAAATGGATCAGAGCTATCATGATCCGACCACATGGGACAGTCTTTAGATCCATCCTTCCCAGGTTCCATTTCTTGGTTCGGGACGAACCACACAGTGGAAGCCTAGTGGACTGTAACGGTCCAGGCCCGCCAACATGGGGCCCAGCTGGACCGCCGGCACTCTCCCAGCCCAGGCCCGCCAACACGGGACCCAGCTGGCACTGGAAGGGTTCAGCCTAACCAGATGGTCTGCAGACCATGCACCCAAACCTCTCTCTATCCCACCACAGGGCACAGTGGGTTGTTGGAGACCGCAGTTCCCCTTTGATGAGAATTGAGCCAGTTAAGCGGCAGCGCGTGGACTTCCCAGGAGGTCACCCATCCCAGAATTGCTCCAGCCCGAGCACGCTTAACTATGTGGTACTTTCACTTCTCATCACCAATTGACCTCCTGACCTGATGTGGCAGCTCTCCTGCTCAATGCATCCGCTACCGTGTTCGCCTTCCCCGGATGATGGCCATGGAGCTGGTGAAGATGCTTGAAGAGATGCACATTACCTTAGTTTCTAAGGCGGAGCCCGAAGCCCACAGAGAGTACCTGGCATCTCTGAGCATCACCTGTGATATATGGAACCGCATCAGGGCACATCAGAGACAGGATTCAGAACTGGAGACGGTGTTCAGAGTATTAGAAGAAGGCAAGTCGGAGGATTATTCACTACGTGACAATATCATCCATTTCCGGGGTCATGTCTACATTCCCGCAGGAGGTGGAATTCGAGAAGAGATACTCAAGGAGGCACACTGCACTAGGTACTCAGTGCACCCCGGGATCTCCAAGATGACAGCAGATCTACGGAAGGACTTGTATTGGCCAGGAATGAAGAAGGAGATCGTGTCCTTTGTGTCACACTGCGAAACTTGACAGCTCGTGAAAGCGGAATGCAAGAGCCCAACTGGACTACTACAGCCACTGCCAGTTCCAGAATGGAAGTTTGAGGACATAGATATGGATTTCGTACACGGATTGCCTCGCTCCTGCTCCGGGCATGATTCTATTTGGGTAATAGTAGACAGATTGACCAAGGTAGCACGGTTCATATCGGTCATGGCGAATCCGAGGAATAGACACCAACAAACCCATTAGAGGTCCGGTTTCTCCCCGCTCCCTTCATTCTAGTATCTAGATCACAATAGGAGTGATATTGGGCTCAAACGAGCTCGATCCCTTGAGAGGAAAGGGAGAAATTCCGAGTTTTCTCTTCCGCTCGGGATCGTCGGAGGAGTCGCCTCCGGTGGCCGTGTCGCCTCCTGGCGATAGCCACCACCTCAACGTAGGTGGTGGAGGTGGTGTCCGGCAGTGGTGGGCCGTGGATGGCCTGGAAATAAAGATGAGTGTTTAGCTTCCGCATGTAGTGTAGTGAGAGAGAGAGTTATTTATTATATTTTGGACATGTATCGGGCATAAGCCCTTCTCTCTTTTGTGTTCAGTGCTGGACTATGTTCTTTACATTTATAAAGCTGTGATGTGGACTTAGTTTATTCTATTGTCTTTCTTTTCTCTATTGGCCTAAAGCTAATTGATCGTAATAGTCGGTAGGATTGGCGTCTTACGGTGGTGACTAATCCGTGTGTTGGTGTCATCCGTAAGGCAGCGGTTCTGGGCATAAGACCCGGGTAACCCTCCTAGTAAGGGGGAGGGGGGTCTTACATGGACCCGTAGGTTAGAAGTTTAAAGAGTCTAGACTGCACATTAGCACACCCACACAAGTTTCGCTTCCATTTCAGACAGCCTTTGCAAAATCCACTTACTTTTGCAAGTACTGACTTTTCTTCTGTCACTTCTCCAGATACCGGAGTCCAGTAATGGGAGATCATCCTCTAGGGACCAGTACCATCCTACTACTCCACCACCAGGCCCAATTTCTCCAGCTGCAACCCCGTTTACTGAGACCGGCCTGGGATGGACATTGACAGAACTACTGACCACCTTTCAAACTGCCATTTTATGGCCACCTCAGCAACCTACTATGCCCACAGACGTTCTGACGACCTTCCGGGGGCTAAGGCCCCCAATCTTCCGAGGCACTGAATCTGCCATGCATGCAGAGGAGTGGGTAGAGAGAGTGGAGGAGTTACTAGTCGGTATGATGTGCCCCGCCATTGTCATAGTGTCCCTAGTGGTGACGTTATTAGAGGGCTATGCCCGAGACTAGTGGAGGGTAGCCAGCCGCTCCACTTTCAGAGGGCGTCCACTCAGCACGATTCTCTGGGGAGAATTTTCTGAGGCATTCCTGGAGCATTTCATCTCAGATGCTGATCGAGTTGCACTCTAGGAGCAGTTCCTGCACATCCGCCAGGGTGAGAGGACCGTGCCAGAATACCAGCGAGTTCATCCAGTTAGCCCAATTTGCGGGGACACTGGCAACCATGGATAGAGATAGAGCCGCTAGGTTCTATCGAGGACTGCGCGATGACCTACAACATGCCCTGATCATGATTTCATAGTCTACCTTCCACATGATTGCCACACATGTTGCAGCATTAGAGATGTACCAACGTATGGTAGCCCAGCAACGAAGAGGACATGTGGAGGTTCCCCGGACCCAGGGCCGAGAGAGAGGGACTGCCCCTCAAAGGCAGGATCGAGGTAGAAGGCAGTGTCACCGCCACCATCCATACAGGCAGGCACCTCAGCCCCGACATGCACCTTCATCTCCAACACCCCGACAAGCTCCAACACCCCAGCCCGCACCGGCTGCACGACGAGATGTTCCCTTTACAGGGAATTGCTTCCTTTGCCAACAGCCTGGACACATTAGAGCCTTTTGCCCCCAGTCCATAGGAAGGCCAGGTTTGGGAGCAGTACAGAGAGCAGCGGAGAGAGGAAGAGGATGAGGAGGTCACAGAGGACGACCTGCACGCAGGACGGACCAGGCCAGGCAGGGCTGAGCAGCACCACTTGAGGCGTACACACTTGACCTTCAACACGGACCTGCACCGGATGTGGTTATAGGTATATATCTTCAGCATTAGTGATGGCGTACCTGGCTGTTATTGTCTAGTAGGAAACATATGATATAGATCTTTGGTTCTGTTATATATGTACTCCATTTGTATATCTGTAAAAGCCATTTGATCATAGTATACATATATATGTTACCAGGTTTACTTTTGGTAGAAGGTCACCTTGCTAAAACATTATTCGATACTGGAGACACACATTCCTTTATCTCCTGGGACTTCATCGCAAACAGGGAGAACACTGTCCGATCGTCTGGAATGTCAATACGAATCCGACTCCCGGACGGGTCAGACATGACATCCACAGAAAAGTGCTCATTCCAGGCAATACTGGAGACATGGAGTTCGAAATCTTTGCAAAATTTAGTAAGTGTGAGTTCTGGATGGAGGAAGTCGGGTTCCTAGGACACACGACCAATAAGAACGGGGTGGCGGTGGATCAGGCCAAGGTACAGGCAGTACGAAATTGGCCACCACTTAAGTCAGTGGTAAATATCATAAGCTTCTTTGGTCTCGTCGGATACTATTGTAAGTTCGTGGAAGGATTTTCAAGGATCGCTTTACCCCTCACTACCCTCACCAAAAAGATACCATGTTCCGATGGACGCCCGAATGTGAAGCAACATTCGTCGAATTAAAGAATCGCTTAACCTCTGCTCCAATTCTTACACTCCCCTCAGTCACCGATGGCTTTCAAATCTACACAGATGCATCTCTAAAAGGGTTGGGAGACGTACTAATGCAGCAGGGCAGGGTATTTGCCAATGCATCACAGCAGTTAAAGCCTCGCGAACTTAACTACGCAACCCATGACTTGGAATTGGGTGATGTGGTTTTTGCGCTAAAAAATTGGAGACATTACCTATACGGAGCAAGATGCGAGATCTTCTTCGAACACAAAAGCCTCAAGTATATTTTTACCCAGAAGGAGTTGAACCTCTGACAACGTCGGTGGTTAGAGTTTCTATGTGATTATGACTTCGCCCTCCAATACCACCCCGACAAGGCCAACAAGGTTGCGGATGCCTTAAGTCGTCAACCCCCCAGTGTTTGAAAGCTGGCTAGAGTTGATACCTAAGGAGTTGGTCAAATCCATGGCAGACTTAGGCATCACTCTTATCGCCCACAGAGATCCTATGGAATACCAAGCTCAGTTATATTGGATGGAGATACATTGTGATATTAGGGATAGAATACGAGAAGCTCAAAAGGTCGACCCAGAAGCGTCTCCAATCATCCAAGCCCTGCAGGACGACACTCAAAATGACTACAACCTGTATGATGTTATTCTGCAGTACAAGCACTGTGTGTTCATCCCATCCATCGAGGGGATCCGAGAAGAGATACTACGCGAAGCACACCAGTCGAGATATTCTATCCACCAGGGGTAGTAAAGATGTATACAGATTTACGGAGGATGCTATACTGGCCAGGTATGAAAAGGGATGTCACAGATTATGTAGCACAATGCCAGACCTGTCAGATGGTCAAGGAAGAATGCCGCAGTCCAGGAGGTTTACTGCAGCCCCTGCCCATACCAGAATGGAAATTTGAGGATATCTCTATGGATTTTGTCCATGTCCTGCCCCGATCTCGTGCAGGGAATGACTTTATATGGATCGTGGTGGATCGCCTTACCAAGGTAGCTCATTTTATCCCAAACCAACAAAGCGACGGTGTTGATGTTCTAGCCAGGCTTTTTATAGGACAGGTAGTCTGATTCCACGGAGTACCCAAGTCCATCGTATCCGACTACGACAGGCGCTTCACTTCGAAGGAATGGAGAAGGGTACAACCTTATCTGGGGACCAAGTTAGCTTCAGCACCGCTTTCCACCCCCAAATAGACGGGCAAACAGAAAGGATGAATCGAACGATGGAGGACCTCCTCCGACAATGCATAATAGAACACAACAAACCATGGGAACAGGTGCTACTCTTGGTAGAATTTCATACAATAATAGCTTCCAGACAAGTATTAAGATGGCACTATACGAGGCTCTGTACGGAAGACGCCGAACTCCGCTGTCATGGGCACAATATGAGGACCCAGAAGCTTTGGGGGTCACGTACATAGATGACACTCCGACAGCAATAAAGCTAATCCGAGATCGAATGTTGGAAGCACAGAGCCGCCATGTAAAGTATTATGATGCACGCCATCGGCTGGTAGAGTTTAGCATATGGGATATGGTATTCCTAAAGATCAAGCCTATACACAGAATCTCCCAGATAAAGAAACAAAAAAAGCTGGATCCTCGCTACTTGGCCTCGTATCAGGTCATAGAACGAATTGGCCCCATTGCATACCGCTTGGATTTGCCCGTTGAATTGGGAAACCTTCACGATGTTTTCCACATTTCATCATTGCGACGTGTTCTCCTACAACCGGATCAACATCTTTCCACACCACCAATACCGATACAGTCCGACCGATCCGTCCGGTACTAAGATATGCATGAATAACATATTTGTGTTTATAGATAAGTGCGGTACTAAGATATGCATGAATAACATATTAAGAGCGTGATAAAGTTGAAAGCGATAATGCATACTCTTTCTATATCATGTCCTCCCCTTACATAAGTGTTCTCTTATAAATTACTCCCCCTAAATATCTATTTTACTATATTTCTCAATTTCTTCTCCCTCTTTGTTATTAGCAAAAGCGGGTAGGGATGAGTGTATATTTACTAAGTGGTTAGGAATCTCTTATTGAAGGATTGTCATGATCGAGCATAGGATAGTGTATGCACCTCCTATATGATTACTCCCCCTACATAAATACTAATGTACTCCCCCTAAATATTAGATTTATGTAATTTATTCTCCCCTTTTGGTAGTATCAAAAGAAGGTTTAGGTGAGAGTGTGCAATAAGGAGTAATATGCTCTATGTTGAGAAGGAAAATAGGATGCAATCAAAAGCTTGTTAAATACTACTTGTTGAGAAAAATATAAGCATGATGGAATATATAGTAGTAAGCAACATAGCTGACATGATAAAGTAAGCATTCTATTTTAAGATACTACTTGTTGAAAAAAAGAATACCACGATGTTAAGAAAAAATAATAGACATGAATGAGCATAGGTGGTAAACTTAGTAGAAGAATATAATAAGCACTCTTAAGCATAAACATCATTTTAGAAGATAAAATCATATAAAGGATAATGAGTTTTAAATTTGAAAAATTGATGTTTGAGTTAGGGATTGAAGAGATGCTATTCCTTTATGATAAAATTGCAAGCATGATTTCATAATATCAAGAAAAGATACAAAAACTACAATGTAATAAAATTTGCATTTCAAGTAAACATAAACATTGTAGCGATCATGCTTTGTTATCTAGTGCATTTACTTAAGTTTGTAGAGAAATGAGTAGATGAGCATTAGGATCCAATTCTCATGAGTAGAAGTTTTATGAAAGATAATAATGTGTACAAAATGGTGTTTTGATAAAGTATACAAGTGAATCAATCAAAAACACATGACATATATAATGAATTAACACAACATTAAAATACAAAAATACTATTACTTCCACAATATTTCAATGCACATGAATAAAGAGTATAACTACCAAGGTGCTCTGCATGCACAATGCTTATTAAGACTTATCAGGGTGCAAAGTAGTACTTGAGGATCACTTTTTTACTTTTTAGCTTTATTTTCATTTTTTGTGATCCGGTGTACTAAGAGAAGTGGTGTATAAATTGTTTGCTACAAGCCACTTTTCAATTCTTATCCAAGGTTCTCAACCTCACAATGCTCATTAAGAGTTATCAGGAGGGTGAGTAGTGTTTGGTGGAGTTTTCCTTATCATTTATTATTGCTTTTTAGTTTAGTGACTAAGGACTCCGAATTCACTTGTTTTGCAAACATAGCATTTTCAACCACATTTCTCTAAAGAATAAGTGCATGAAAGACAAAGAATTGTAATAACCAATTCAATGTTGTGTAGGAAATCTATTTATGCATTTTAATTATTGATGTTATTACACTACATAATCATGCAAGAATAAGATTGTAAACACATATAGATAATCAAAAATAAATGAGTGAATAAATCATTATCAAACATAATACATTACTCATACTTAGAGGCATGCTAAGCGTTTCTACACATGTTTACCTACAATTAATTTCATTGCACATAACAAGATAATTTTCAAGGCATGACAAATACAAAATAATGTTTTTTAAGAAACTTGAAAGTTAAATTAAACATTATATTTAATCTTTAATTGATATAATTAATCATCCTTGACAAAGGCAATGAATAACAATCAATTTTTAAATATTTTTTAATTTTTATATAAGTACAAAACAATAATCACGCATAAAGAGAAACATATTTTTGTCTTTGAAATTGTTTTGTAATTTTGTATTTGTTTTTAAATATTCAAATTTAAATATTTTCTGGAAAACATAGAAGTCTTTTTAGCCCTATCAGTAAATGATATTCTATGCTAGAGAAATAAACCCAAAATAATGCATGAGAAAGTACATATTTTTTTGAAAATAAATAAAATTTTGTTTTAAAGGAAATAAAAAGATAGAAAACGTTTTTACAAACAGAAAAATAAAACACACACAAAACATTAAAATAATACCATAAATTATTCAAAACAAAAAAATGGAGCAAAGGAGCTAACGTCAGGCGTTATCTTCTTAACGCCAAGACAGAACTACAAATTTTGATGTTTTGAAAAACATTTTTCACAATTCATTGGTATTATAAAGAGACCTTCCTTCAGTTGAAATTTCAGAGTATATTGATTAGATTTGAAAGCTCTTTTAACATGTTTTTGGTGATTTTCCAAATACTTGTGTTTTTGTAAAATCATTAAAGCTCAAAATAATAAAATATGCAAACACAAGATGCAAAGATAGAACAAAAACAAATATGCACGATTTGAGTATAAAGAGTGAAATGATATTCATGCAATGAATATAATATAAGTATATCTAAGATCAAGATACCTTAACTACGTGACTACACTCTAGCCCCGTACTAAGTGACGGATGGGCATGAGGAGCTGCACACATGCCGTAGGTTGGGGTGTTAATCCTATATGCATACAAAATACGACACAACCTAGCGCTCTTTCCCCCCAGTGCCTCACAAAGCCCTACTGGAACCCTCCCCGGTTAAGGACAAGACATGACTTAGAGGTTAGGTCTCTAATGCACACAATCCTACTCCCTCGCTATTGTGAGACACATGTCATAGGTTTAATGATTATGAACATACTAAGCGTGTAAGTCTTAAATATACGAACTATGGTATAATTGCATGATTAGTTTTGGATTTACAATTATATCGAAGATTGTTGATTTTCAATACATTTAGAAAAAATTTATTCATGCAAATAACTACAAAGGAAATTATGATTTTCATATTTTAGTAATATAATTTACCTTAGCATTGCAATATATAACTAGCATGGACATTGATTTCTACCTATGGTAAGTGATGATACTAGTATGATGAGTTTGAACAACATGGTGCAAAGCTATGTAAAGATGGACAAATATATAATTGAGTTGCATGTATTCAAACATAGAGTTTTGAATTTTCATAGACCTAGAAAGAAGTGACAATTCTATTTGATTTCATCTTGTTTATATCAAGTTAATTCTCAGGTCTAAAGATAATGAGATACATGCAAATAATAGAGATGCACATCACACACATAAAATAAGATATGAAAATATAATACCAATAACCATCATATATTTCATAATTCCTAAGGTTGATAGAAATAGTTGATTTAAGATAATTTTTGATAGATCATGAATTATGATATATGATAATAGTGAATTTTAGCATAGGATATCAATAGATCATGGTGGTGATTGTGAAACCATATTCATCATTTTTGTAATTTTTCAATTTTAATTTTTCTAAATCATGATTTTCCATTAAGGGGCTATTATATGCATCAAAGAAAAATAGACAAATATGCAACAAGTTGTGCATTTAAATTTTTTTTTAGCCTAAGACCCCTAAAAGTCCATTTAAATCCAATTTTGAAAGTAATTTCATTAGTCTTGATAATATCATTTACCAAATTTAGCATTCAATTTATAATGATAATATAAGACATTTATAGACAATGGATTTAACAGGATAAAATTTTGACAGAGAAAAGATAGATCACTTGAAAACTTTATGACTTTATATTCAATTTAATTTAATTTAATTTGTTAACCATTAGGCTTAAAGTGTGAAAGTCATATTGCATAATATATCTAAGTGACCTTAGCGTGTTGTCTCAAAAATAAGAAAACAAACAAAAGAAAAAGACATTAAGCATATCATGAAGTAGAGTTTTGATATTTCATTTATAATTAATTCTACTTCATGCAAATGATTGGATACTAACGAATGAGAGATTTAGGTATCCAAAGGGGTCCAAGTGGGATGGTTCCTTTGGGTACCCAAATACATCGTGTTGGCTTTTGGGGGAGATAGTGATGAATGGGTTCTTTCAAATAAGATTAATGTTTTATCTTTAATTTTGGGCTTCCATTCATACTTTGGTTTAATATTCTTATACTTCAAATTTCCATAATTACTTTCAAAAGTATTACTTATAGGAAATTTGAGAACATTTAATTCTTTGTTGGGAGATGCTAAATGAGGATTAGAAATAAATATTCTATTAGGTTCATGATTTATAAAGTTTGAAACACTAGTAGACGCTTTATACAATTTTGAGGATAAACTAGAAAAAAGATTTTTAAAATCATTTGAAATTTTTTGCACATGTGATTTTAGAGATTCTAGTTTATAAGATAGAACATTATTTTCATTTATCACTTTTTCATTGTGTTCTTTTGAAATTAAAAGCTCTTTTTCAAAATCCTTGAATTTTTCTTTAAGATCATTAAAATCAAAACAAGGAGTAAGAATTTCAACTAAAGAGCATGAAAGAGAATTTAACACATCAATACTTGATTCTACTTTAGCATTTGCTTTTAAACTTTTATTTTCTAAACGTAGTTTGAAATTAGCATTTTTCAAATTTTTAATTCTACATTTAGCAATTTCAAGCATATTTAGTGTAGAAATAGAATTTGTTACAAAAAGAGAAGATTTTGATTTTCTTACCTTGCTATGGGATGAGGCAAGATTTGAACCAAAGGTTCCTTTGACATCTTCTTGACATTCCTCAGTCCAATATTGTGACGTTGCATTCTTCTCTCTTAAATAGATCTTCCTCCAAGCATGAGTCCTCGTCGATTTCTTCTCTTGGATCCATAAGGAATTCCTCTTGTTCATCATTTGTGGAAGGAAGACTATATGTATTCTCAAGAAATTTCCAAACTTCAAAAGCAGTAGGAACTAGGAAGCGTATAAATAAGTTTGAAATTATTTTGATCTAGAGCACAATATAGACTATTCATAGATTTGGCATTTAACAACATTTCATTTTTATTTAAAATACTTGGGGGCATTTTAATAGTAATATTCCAAACTTCAATATCCAAAGATTTAAGAAATTTTTCCATAAGATTTTTTCACTCATTATAATTTTCACCCATAAATAAAGGTGGTGATAATGATTTTCCATTTTCATAAAAATTATCCCCTCTAGAAGATGGGAGATCATGAAGCGCCATTATTCCCGGTTGTGAAGTCGTATTAGAATAACCTACGCTCTGATACCACTTGTTGGATCTTACGGCGCCCTTAGAGGGGGGGGGGGGGGGGGGTGAATAAGGGTTTTATGGAATTTAAATCTTAATTAAAAATATCAGAGTTTGTGACTGAAGTTTTGGAATATTTTATAGGAAAATATATTTTAATTACTCAGATAAGGTTAACAGAACTTTTTCCTTATTGTTGCTAACGCCTGGTGTTAAGTGTTAACGCTAGACGTTAGCTCTTCAGAAAATTAAGCTGCTCAGAATTATGTTAAGGAGATTTTACTTATGAAAACTTTAATGAAATATAATTCTAGAAAATCAGAGATAATGAAAACGAATATTGTATTACAAAGATAATTACACAAATGTTTGTTTTAATGCTTTGATAAAAATATAATTTAACGCATTCCTAAAGAGGAAATAAAATCAATTGAATGAAAACATTAAAGGATAAGATTTTATTTCATAAGAACTTGAATATACAAATGTTTGATTTCTATAACGCTAGAAATCAAGGCGAGAATATAAAAAATACTTTTTGATGTTTCGCTGGTCCTTCTCCCAAGGACCGGTTGGCTATAGCCTATCTATCCCTAGATAAGGCCTCTAGCCACCCCCTAGATCTACCGTCAACCTAGTCGACATGCACAAGGCGGCGAATTACCCCCTAAGCCGCACAAGGACTTAGTCGCCAACAACCGCGATGAATTTACCCACGGAATCCTTCCCGGAATCTGACGTTCTCCCCGAATGATTTCTCCACACAAATTATAAAAGAAATAAAATAAAAGATTACAAGATAAAAGTAAAGTAAGAGAAACTCCCCAAGAAATTCTGAAGGTGAAGATGAAGGTGATGTAGACATTGTCGTTCTTGAAGTGGTCGTCCTTCGTATGGAATATACGTTGTAGACCTTCTCCTTCAAAATCTTCTTTAGATCTTCATGTTTGCCCAAGGGAGATCTCTCAATTGTTGTACACGAGCCTCTATCAAAAGAATCAGAATGCTGGCTTTATAGGCAATAGAATCAACCCCCAAAATAATGAGAGGGGCTGCTCTTTAAATAGGCACGGGAGCTAACGCCTGGCGTTAAGAGTTAACGCCAGCATTAGTGATCATGCACTGTCATGGCTTAAATCGCGCAATCATCAAGATCATGGCAGATCATGGACTCAACGCGAGCGTTAAGAGTCAACGTTGGCATTGTCTTTTGGTACTCGACGGTACTGCTTCTTGGCGACATCCCCTTCTCGACGTCATTTCATCTCGACGGATTCTTTCTCGACGAAAGTTAACACAGGGCGTTAGCTCTGTTTCTAGAGAGTCGTCTCCATTCAGTATACTACTCATAGGGATGTGTAGCTATAGTTCATGTACAACCAGCACACTATAAACACACAAAATACAAGATCAAATACAACACAGTATTTGTTATTCTCAAACCAAGAGATGCGGAACATAGGCTCCAACACTTATGACTCCCGCCAGCTGAAAGTGCATGAGAGGAACTATCCGGTCCTTGACTTGGAGTTAGCAGCCGTAATATTCACTCTTAAACTATGGTGGCATTACTTATTTATAACTCGTAATTCGTCGAGATCAGAAATGCCTAAGGAGACGGCTATTCACAGACCTCTCCAGAGAGTACTGAACATCCTCAAGGAGGCGAGCATTGGTGAGCTTGGGCGTGCATCAGCGAGCAAAGGCGAGTAGAGGTGAGCAGAGGCGAGTACCTCGCGAGTATGTGTGAGTAGCCCTTGTAACTCGCGAGCATAGGCAGTATACTCGCCTGCCCCCCCCCCCCCCCCCCCAGATTTCTCTATAAATAGACCCCCAGGGGTACTAGAAATGGCATTTTTGGAAGTGGTTGAGGTCCCCACAAGCTGGATACTCGCCAAGTCCATGACCGCTTAGTACCTCGCCCAGCTTTTGGTTACAGAGGGGAAGTTTCTCCCAAACTTCTGGGTATGTGGTGGGACCTCCCTGCTGGAGTACTTGGGGTGTGCTTATAGTTGTTTTCTCTCTCCCGTTTTAGCTATCCGAGTCGTGAAGTTTGATCGCAGGATCAATAACCTCCGGCTGCATTGATCTGAATTTTGGAGTCGGGATTTTCCTGGCTTCAACACTTCGGTGCGGTGCGCGTGGATCGTAGTCAGAGGAGGAAAGTCTAGCGGGAATACGTCATGGCTCAAGATGGAGAGCGAGAGGCCAAAGATGACAACTCGCGAGTATGGTGAGTTCTCACGAGTAGGGCGAGCTCCTTCCTTACTCGTCCATAGGCTAGTTCATGCAGGCGAGTTCCAGAGGCGAGTTCATGTAGGCGAGTTCCAGAGGCGAGTTCATGCAGGCGAGTTCTAGATGCGAGTTCATGCAGGCGAGTTCCAGAGGCGAGTTCATGCAGGCGGCTTCGATACTCGGCATAGGCGAGTTCCTTCCTTACTCTCCCATAGGCAAGCTCCTTCTATACTCGCCCATAGGTGAGCTCCTTCGATACTCGGCATAGGCGAGCTCCTTCCTTACTCGCTCATAGACGAGCGACATCAAATGAGGCAACTTCATGCTGGCGAGCAAGATTCTTCTTTACTCACCCATAGGCGAGTTCCTGCAAATGTTCCACTCGCAAATTGGCGAGTTCCAGATGGTGACTTCATTTCGCGAGCTCAAAATTGGGGCGAGTTGGAGTGTGGAAAATAAAAAATTTCCAGGGGCGCTGCCAAATGGGACACTTCCCCGTCGTAGTTATCTCTTTTTTAATAGCAGTGATTTTCATACATCTATATGCTTACGGGTGCTTTGGTAAATCCCGCGAGTACTTTTGTGGGACTAACAAGCAGGGGTATTCATGACGAATTCACTACCATGAGCAAGCATATAAACTATTCTGCGAGCTCCTACTCGCGATGATCTTCATGCTTACAAGGTGCTCTCTTATTCCGCAAGCTCCTACTCGCGAGGATCTTCTTGCTTACAAGGTGTTCTCCTGCATTCTGCAAACTCCTACTCGCGGTGATCTTTATCAAGGGATTACTTTTCACAAAAATAGCTACTCGTGACATCTTCAAGCACTCTATTCCACAAGCTCTTTCTCGCGATGATCTTCTCCAACAACCGACATTCCATGAGAATTCTAAGTTGGTCATGTTTGTGAGGTCATCGCTTCAGCAACTATGTAGCTATGTTATTCGTTTAATCTCTTCGACAACTCATACAAGCAAGGATATCTCTAACTACTCACCTCTATGAGATGAGGAACTGCTCAGAAGTACCTAAAAGCTCAACAGGGTGATCAGTTGTTGTCGAGAAGCTCAACCTGAACTAGAAGGGACCTTTCATCGTTCAAGAGGCATTCGAGACTGGCGGATACCACCTGCAGAATCATGAAGGGGGATTGCTTGGGAATGCCTGGAGCGGCGATGACCTGAAGAGGTTCTATCCCTGAGCGGGAAGGTGTATTCTCCCCCTCCTTGTATTAATTCCATTTGAATAAAAGGAAAAAATTCCTCACCCCCTGAAACATCGGTCGCGAGAGGTCTTTTTTCCTTCCAGCATGATCTTTTCGAAGTAGGTAAAACTAATCTCCACGACCGGTTGGGGAACAGGCTTCTGACTCGACTCTCATAAAAACCCAAGTCGGGTGGTGGGACAGTACCTCGGGAGTGAGTTCTCCTAAGACCAAGCCTCTACATTGACGTCCGAGATCAGCTCCCCCCTTGCATGTTGGCCAAGACCCCCCCCCCCCCCGCCACAACTCAGCGAAGCGATGATCAGTTTCACCAACAGAGGAACCCTTGAAAATAATGGTGTCGTTTGTTTCAAAAAGCGTCTCAAAGTAAGTAAAATAGGATCTCTACGACCAGTTGGGGAACAGGCCTCTGACTCGAATCGCGTAAAAACCCAAGACGGGTGATGGGACAGCGCCTCAGGAGTGAGCTCTCCTAAGACCAAGCCTCTGCATTGACACCCGAGATTAGATCCCCCCCTTGCATGTTGGTCGAGACCCCCCGATTGCACTTCTCATCTGACTGGAGAGGTTATCAGAGTAGACTCTGGACACCAACCCCCAGCTCGGCGAAGCGATGATCAGTTTTACTAACAAAGCGACTTGGAGGAGGGAAAAAACTCGCAGCAAAGTTAATCTATTGTCAATTATTCCAATCATATGAGTTGGTGCGGTTAATCCCCTTTGATTATTGAGTGATAGTATGAAGACTCTTCTGCAACCTGACAACCGATTTTGGGACAGGCCTCTGACTCGACTCTCATAAAAACCCAAGACGGTTGGTGGGACAGTGCCTCAGGAGTTTGTTCTCCTAAGACCAAGCCTCTGCATTGACGGTCGAATCAACTCCCCCTTGCACGTTGGCCGAGTTACCCCCTGACTGCACTTCCCATCCGGCTGGAGAGGTTATATCAGAGGAGAGTCTGGACGCCAACCCACCACCCCCAACTTGATGAAGAGATGACCGATTTGACCAACCAGCATCCAGCATCCGAGTAAGATGAAGGCCTCAGGATGGTGTGTCCCATTGGACCTCCCCGACTGTCACTCACTACTTGCCTTAACATGTTCTCACTCCTGTTATTATTACCGTGATTCTTGAAAACTTCTCAGCAGGCATAGTGGAGACCCCGAGTGTGTGTGTCCAGAAGGACCCCCCCCCCCCCCCCCCCCGAGAGTCATGCCCTATCCAGGCAATGCGACGAAATTCTGACAAAGAGGTCATCGATTCACATCACGAGTGGGTTAGGATGAGTATCCTGCTTAACTATCATAACATCCAGAGCGGGTGATGGGACAGTATACCAGGTTTTTTAAATGCATCCTCCTAAGACCAAGCCTCTGCACTGACAGTCAAGATTAGCTCCCCCCTTGCATGATGGTCGAGCTACCCCCCCCCCCCCCCCCCCATTGTACTTCTCATCTGTCTGGAGAGATTATCAGAGTAGAGTTGGAAGTCGCCCTCCTAGCCCGAAGTTGCTCACCCCCTCAGGTGAAAAGAATTCCTTGAGCGCGGTGTTGCCCTAGCGAGAGTCACTGCATGAGCTCCTTTCCTGCATACAGGCTACTTGCCCCCTCGAGTGAATAGAAGTCATCGAGTTGTGGAGTTGTCATAATCTAGGCCTCTGCCCAAGCCCCTCTCCAGCAAGCCGGCTACTTGCCTCCTCGAATAATTCTCTTCTCCACCTCCAGTTGAGCTTGGCTCATGCGAGGTGTCAACCTCTTCTCCACCTCCAGTTGAGCTCGGCTCCTGCGAGATGTCGACCTCTTCACCACCTCTAGTTGAGCTCGGCTCTTGCGAGATGTCGACCTCTTCTCCACCTCTAGTTGAGCTCGGCTCCTACAAGGTGTCGACATCTTCTCCGCCTCCAGTTGAGCTCAGCTCCTGTGAGGTGTCGACCTCTTCTCCACCTCTAGTTGAGCTCGGCTCCTGCGAGATGTCAATCTCTTCTCCACCTCCAGTTGAGCTCGACTCCTGCGAGATGTCGACCTCTTCTCCACATCTAGTTGAGCTCGGCTCCTGCGAGGTGTCGACCTCTTCTCCACCTCCTGTTGAGCTCGTCTCATGCGAGATGTCGACCTCTTTTCCACCTCTAGTTGAGCTCGGCTCCTGCGAGATGTCTACCTTCTCTCCACCTCCAGTTGAGCTTCGCTCCTGCTAGGTGTCAACTCTTCTCCTCTTCCAGTTGAGCTCAACTCCCGGAAGGACCTCGCGCGACATGCCCACTCGTTCACATCTCTCTGAACTATGGGTTCAACATTGTTTTTCCGATCTCGAAAGTGAGCTCGATAAAAGCAGGGATTGTGTATAACCCATAATTTGTCGAGATCGAAAATGCCTAAGGAGACGGCTATTCGCAGACCTCGCCAGTAGAGTATTGAACATCCTCAAGGAGGTGAGCATCGGCGAGCATGGGGCGAGCAGAGGCGAGCAGAGGCTAGCAGAGGCGAGCATGGGGCGAGCAGAGGCGAGCAGAGGCGAGCAGAGGCGAGCAGAGGCGAGCAGAGGTGAGCAGAGGCGAGTGCCTCGCGAGTATGGACGAGTATCCCTTGTAACTCGTGAGCATAGGCAGTATACTCGCCTGGATCCCCACCCCAGATTTCTCTATAAATAGACCCCCACGGGTACTATAAATGGCACTTTTGGAAGTGGTCGAGTGTTGGGTTTTCTTTACATCATATGTAGATAGCATATCACATATGCGCAGCGGAAATAAAGAATAAGAACAACCCTAAACAGTTCAAGGAAATTGCGATTTCATGAATCTAGAACTAGGAAAGGGCAACACAATGAAGTACCTTTTGGGGATTGAGTCAACACTCACCCAAGATGCTCAAAGAAGATATCTCGAAAACCTCTGAGTCCTAAGCGCTGAAATCGATCGGCGCCTCTACATAAGTCCACACGAGTGTTGAAGAACCCTAGCTTCTTGTCACACAAGAACTAGGTCGGAGAAGAAGAGTCCTCAACGTCTCCCACAAACTGCTAGGTCCGACGACAGGGAGAGGCGGCGGCGACGGCGGGAAGAGTGAGACCGATCGGAACCCTTTCGTCGGTTATTGGCAGAACCCTTCCATCTCGCTTCAGGTATCACAAAAGGAGATCTCTTATCTAGGGCATAAAATCGTGGTCTATTTATAACCCAGGCAATAGAGAGTCAATCCGCACACCTTAGACGATATTGGAGTTAACACAGATTTCGTCGAGTACAACTCAATTCGTCGAGACACTTCTCGTCGAGTAACATAGATTTCATCGAGACACTTCTCATCTATTCGTCGAGTATAACTCAATTCGTCGAGTCGTCTAGTATAACTCAATTCATCGAGTACAACTCAATTCATCGAGTACAACTCAATTCGTTAATTCGTCATGTACTTCCCATCGAGACGTTCTCGACGCAACTCCAATCAGTCATAGGATTAGTTCTCCACTCATATCCAATATAAGGGAGACCAACACAATCCTTCATCCAATTTCTCCAACACAGTTATGTGCGACCCTATAGGCTCAAATTGCGTTGGCAGTATGACTAACTGTTTGATTGCTTTGAGATCACTTTGGAAACACCAACAGTCACCCACTTGATCACAAAGTATCAACAAAAGTCTCACAAACAATGAGCGGCATCAAAGTACGGACCGTGTACCAGTGTACCAGTGCTGTCATGTCCCTTTGTCCCTTACATCCAGATAGAACTATAGGCACGGACCGTGCCACCCTCATAATTGTTCAAGCCTAGTTTCCTGATCTAGAATAGACTGCCCAAAATTGGTGAGCTCAATATCACGTATTGACTCAACCAAGCATGGTCATGCATTTCTCAGTCTCATTCTATCAAGGGGCCCTTAGATGTAACTCTTGTCATATAGGAGGACAAATTCCATTTTTGTCCACACACAAACACCCAAATAATTCGCAACATATACCTAATAACCACCCTTATCATCAACCTTTCTCAAGGAAGATTTTAGATGGCATCAAAGTACGCTCTTCCTCACTTGATTAATGTTGTGACTTCAGGTCAAAGAACTACAAACATCATTGTCAGTCGAGACCTACTTGTGACACGTTCATATAACAATCCACAAAGTAGTCTCAAGGTGGGTCTATCCAGTACAACTTGTTCACTAACAAGTACCTATGTGATGACTTGATATCACAATATCATGACTTGTGAGAACCGGTCATCAGTCAATGCACATGCTAGTCTTAATGTACTATCATCGCCCTTCAACTTCTAAGATGATACTCCGACCAGGGACCTTTAAGAATGAAGCTTCTAATTTAACATAGGCCCTCACATTCAAGTCACGCACTTGAATTCCTATGGAAGCAAACATTCTAAGGGAATTTATTATGCTAATTAATCTATTATGTAGGAACAATTGACATAATAATAAAAACTTGCCATAAATAAAATATAAAATACTTTATTCATCACATGAATAAACATCAACCGACAAATATATAAATTAATACACAAGACTGTCACTAAAGATGATCATTCAGGTATCTAATACCCATTGATCTAGTATGACCATCATGCTTTCTCTGTGCAAGAGGCTTCGTCAGTGGATCTGCAATATTATCTCCAGTAGGTACTCTGCATATGCTCACATCTCCTCGATCGACAATCTATCGTATAAGATGGAATCACCGAAGTATGTGCTTGGAGCGCTGATGAGATCTAGGTTCCTTAGCTTGTGCAATAGCACCGTTGTTGTCATAGTAGAGAACTACGGGATCAACAATGCTAGGAACTACACCAAGCTCGCTAATGAATTTCCTAATCCACACAGTCTCCTTCGCTACATTTGCAGCAGTGATATACTAGCCTCAGTCGTAGAATCAGCAACTGTCTCTTGCTTGGAACTCTTCCAGCTTACAACTCCTCCATTTAGGCAAAATACAAAACCTGTTTGGGACTTTGAATCGCCCATATCAGTCTGGAAGCTAGCATCCGTGTAACCCTTTACAACGAGCTCTTCCTCTCCACCAAACACCAAGAATACGTCCTTTGTCCTTCTGAAGTACTTTAGGATATTCTTGATAGCTATACAGTGACCATCACCAGGATCAGACTGATACCTGCTTGTCATGCTTAAAGCATATGAGACATCGGGTCGAGTACATAACATTGCATACATAATTGATCCAATTGCCAAAGCATATGGAATCAACTTCATGTGGTCCTTATCTTCCAAAGATTTAGGACACTGGTCCTTAGAGAGACTCACACCATGTGACATGGGTAAGAATCCCTTCTTGGACTCAACCATGTTGAACCATTTCAACACCTTCTCAATGTATGTACTTTGGGTCAAACCCAGCAACTTCTTTGATCTATCTCTATAGATCTTAATACCAAGTATATAAGTCACTTCACCCAAGTCCTTCATAGAAAAGCAGTCCCCTAGCCTCCTCTTAACAACTTGCAGGGTCGGAATGTCATTCCCAATCAGGAGTATGTCATCCACATACAATATCAGAAAAATGACAATGCTCCCACTAATCCTCTTGTAAACACAAGGCTTATCCTTGTTCTTGATGAAACTAAACTCTTTGATTTTCTCATCAAAATGCAGATTCCAACTTCGAGAAGCTTGTTTCAATCCATAAATGGATCGATTCAACTTGCATATTTTAGTGGGTTCACTTGGAGATACAAAACCCTCAGGTTGTGTCATATACACTTCCTCAAGGAGGTTTCTATTAAGGAAAGTCGTTTTGACATCCATTTGCCATATCTCGTAGTCATAATACGCAGCAATAACAAGTAGAATTCTGATGGACTTGACCATAGCAATAGGGGAAAAGGTCTCATCATAGTCAACACCATGAATTTGCCTGAAACCTTTAGCCACTAACTGGCCTTTGAATGTCTGTACATTCTCATCCATGTCGGTCTTCTTCTTGAAGACCCACTTGCACCCTATGGATCTCATCCCTTCAGGTGGTTCCACCAAGGTCCAAACTTGGTTTGTGTACATGGAGTCCATTTCAGATTTCATGGACTCAAGCCACTTCTCGGAGACTGGTCCATTCATAACCTCTTGGTAGGTTGCAGGCTCATCATCATGATCCATAAGCAACACAATACCTATCTGAGATACGAGAAATCCATATCTCTCAGGCTCAAATCTTGGTCTACTAGATCTACGTAGGACTTGTGTTCTTGAGCAGACTCTCTAGCTACAATTACTTGTATTCCTTGCTCAGGTTCCAATCTAGATTCATTTTCAATTTGTGGTTCTTGAACTTCTTCAAGTTCTACCTTTGCAGTCTTTCTGGATAAGAACTTTTTCTCCAAAAAGATGTCTGTCCTTGCAACAAACACTTTGCCCTCAGATGGCAGGTAGAAGTAGTACCCTTTGGTCTCCCTAGGATACCCCACTAGATAACATTTATCTAATTTGGGTTCCATCTTGTCAGGCATTTGACATCACATGTATGCCTCACAGCCCCAAATCTTAATGCAAGACATACTAGGACGCTTCCCGGTCCATATCTCATATGGTGTCTTTTGAACCGTTTTCGTTGGGGCACGATTTAATGTGAAAGCAGCAATCTCTAGAGCAAACCCCAAAAGGAAACGGGCAAATTTGCAGGACTCATCATTGGTCGTACTATGTCCAACAAAGTATGATTCCTCCTCTCAGACGCACCATTATGCTGAGGTGTTCCGGGCGGAGTGAGCTGTGATACAATACCACATTCTCTCAGATGATCACGAAACTCATGACTTAGATATTCGCCACCTCGATCAAATCGGAGTGCTTTTATCTTTTTTCCCAGTTGGTTCTCTACTTCATTCTTAAACTCTGAACTTTTCAAAGGTTTCGGATTTGTTCTTCATAAGAAACATGTATTCGTATATACTGAAATCATCAGTGAATGTAAGAAAGTAGTAGAACCCACCTCTAGCCACAGAACTCATGGGTCTGCATACATCACTATGTATCACACCCAAGAGATCATTAGCCCTCCCATTATAACTTGTGAAAGGGGCTTTTGTCATCTTTCCTAATAAACATGACTCGCATCTCTCAAAAGATTCATAATCAAATAAGCCCAACATTCCATCTGTATGGAGCTTGGATATGCGTTTCTCATTTATATGGCCTAAACGACAATGCCGAAGATACGAAGGATTCAAGTCATTAGTTTTTAGTCTTTTAGTATTTTCTATGTTGTAGATTGGTTGATCTAAGTTCAAAATGTATAAGCCATTAAACAGTTGGGTTACACCATAACAAACATCATTCATAAATATAGAACAACTATTGTTCTTAATAATGAAAGAAAATCCTCTCATGTCTAAACATGACACAGATATAATGTTTCGAGTTATGGATGGAACAAAATAGTAATTATCTAATTCTATTACAAGCTCTGTGGGCAAAGAAAGACAATATACTCCTACGGCAACGACAGCAACTCTTGATCCATTTCCAACACGCAGGTCTACCTCTCCTTTATCCAGCAGTCTTCTCCTTCCCAGTTCCTACACATTTGTACAAATATGAGAACCACATCCGGTATCCAATACCCAAGATGAAGGAGCAGAAAGGTTTATTTCTATAACAAATATACCTGAAGTGGAAGTCACACTTCCTTTCTTCTTTTGCAGATCTTCAAGATAAAGGGGGAAGTTCCTCCTCCAATGCACTGCCTTACCGCAATGGTGGCACTTCCCTTCCTTCACCAAGCTTTTGTTATTCAGTGTTGAAGACTTGGGATCAAGATATGACTTAGGTCCTACCTTAGTCTTCTTGAATCCCTTGGTCTTGCCATTGCCTTTATGCACCATCAATATGGGGCTAGCAGACTTGACCTTCTTCATATTGATTTCAGCAGTTCTTAACATGCATATGAGCTCGGGCAATGTCTTGTCAATTTCATTCATATTGTAATTCAAGACAAACTGCTCGTAACTGTCTGGCAACGATTGCAGGATTAGATCAGTGGACAACTCTTGGCTCAAAGGAAACCCCAGTCTTTCAAGGTTCTTTATATACCCAATCATCTTGAGTATGTGAGTCCTTATTGGGTCTCGAGCTCCCATCTTACACTAAAATAAAGCCCTGGATATGTCAACCCTCTCTTGGCGAGCTTGCCCTTGAAACATTTTCTTCAGGCGCTCGACCATCTCGTAACAACTCATGTTCTCGTGTTGCTTTTGAAGCTCAGAGTTCATGGTCGCGAGCATAAGGCATTCAACATCCAAGGAGTCATCTCCATATTTCTTGTAAGCATCTTTATTTGCACATGGTGCAGTAGCGGCTGGCGCTGGGGGGGGGGATCTTCTTCTAGGACATAGAGCTTACACTCTTCCTGAGAACAATTCTCAGGTTCCTGAATCAGTCAAGGAAGTTAGTCATATTTAGCTTGTCCTTCTCAAGGATCGCCTTAGGGACAAGGTGGAGTGAGAACCACTTGCCATGGATATTCTACAAAGAATTTTGCAAAGTAAAATTTTAGTACTATATTTTAAAATACATTTTTATTTTAATAAGGGATTTTATTAAAAGAGCACCCACTATTTTAATCAAATTGATAACCCTTAATATCAATTCAGAGAGTTTATGCGAGCTACTCTCTTAGTGAACAAGATCCGTATTTCACCAACACAACGAGTCCGCTTTGGCGTTCCTCTCATAATGTGGTTATTTAGGTAGACAACACTTGTCAATTGCATCATCATGCAACTCTTATATGATTGGTGAATAACTCTTTATTCGCATCCATCATATGGAGCATGCCAACCCTATGCCTCTAGGAACTCAACCTTTGAGGTCACCTAGTTAAGATAGACTCGATATCGATAGTTGGATATCACAATTATCCACTCGCACCCTTACCAAGATAGATGAATGCACCTAGTTTTGGCAAGCCCACACGTCATCGATCGAGGCAGGAAGATTGTCACCCACCGGAAGACATCCGTACACTTATTATTGGAAAGGGGTTTTAAGATACAATTGATGAACATTTCATCGTGATTAACATTTAATCACTGTGCACATTTACAAAATAGAAATACAACATTCATAAACCAAATACATCCTCAATGTGCACAAAATAAAATTATCAACACTTTGATAAGAATGGCTAAATCTGAACATTTAGAATACTTCTAAATCTCCAGATTTACATACATTGGACACAACCAAAACAACTCCACTTATGTAGTAGACAAGCTCGTCTCTTAATGTCAGATTCAAAATCTAAGGCATCTGGTTTCATAAACTATTTTGAGGGACGGTTACTGCAAAGGAGAAACAATTTCTGAAATAATGAAATCACAACGCAATCATATGCGTTCCTGGCGGGGTTCTAAGGGGTTGCGCCCCTGGCGGGGTCTTAGGGGCAGAGCCCCTAACAGGGTCCAAGGGGCAACGCCCCTGGCGGTGGTAACCTCCCTCTGATACCAGGAAGAAATCTACGCATTTAGAACACTTCTAAATTTCTAGATTTACACGCACGATGTAACCTCCCTCTGATACCACTATTGGGTTTTCTTTACATCATATGTAGATAGCATATCACATATGCGCAACGAAAATAAAGAACAACAACAACCCTAAACAATTCAAGGAACTTGCGATTTCATGAATCTAGAACTAGGAAAGGGTAACACAACGAAGTACCTTTAGGGGATTGAGTCCACACTCAACCAAGATGCTCCAAGAAGAAATCACGAAGCAACCTCTGAGTCCCAAGCGCTGAAAGCGATCGGCGCCTCTACAGAAGTCCACGCGAGTGTTGAAGAACCCTAGCTTCTTGTCAAACTAGAACTAGGTCGGAGAAAAAGAGTCATCAACGTCTCCCACGAACTGCTAGGTTCGATGATAGAGAGAGGCGGTGGTGGCTGCGGGAAGAGAGAGACCGATCGGAACCCTTCCATTGGTTTTTGGCGGAACCCTTCCGTCTCGCTTCAGGTATCGCAAAAGGAGATCTCTTATATAGGGCATAAATCGTGGTCTATTTATACCCTAGGCAATAGAGAGGCTATCCGCACACCTTAGACTATATTGGAGTTAACACAGATTTCGTCGAGTACAACTCAATTCGTTGAGACGCTTCTCGTCTAGTAACACGGATTTCATCGAGAACAACTCAATTCGTCGAGACACTTCTCGTCTATTCGTTGAGTATAACTTAATCCGTCGAGTCGTCGAGTATAACTCAATTCGTCGAGTACAACTCAATTCGTCGAGTACAACTCAATTCGTCGAGTACAACTCAATTCGTCGATTCGTCATGTACTTCCCATCGAGACGTTCTCAACGCAACTCCAAACAGTCATAGGATTAGTTCTCCACTCATATCTAATATGAGTAAGGCCAATACAATCCTTCATCCAATTTCTCTAACACTATTATGTGCGGCCCTATAAGTCGAATTGCGTTGGCAGTAAGACTAACTGTTTGATTGCTTTGAGATCACTTTGGAAACACCAACATCGAGGTCCCCCCAAGATGGATACTAGCCAAGTCCATGCCCGCCTAGTACCTCACCCAGCTTTTGGTTGTGGAGGGGAAGTTTCTCCCAAACTTTCGGGTATGTGGTGGGACCTCCCTGCCGGAGCACTTGGGTGCACTTATAGTTGTTTTCTCTCTCCTATTTTAGCTATCCGAGCCGTAGAGTTTGATCGCAGGATCAGTAACCTCCGACTGCATTGATCCGAATTTTGGAGTCGGGATTTTCCTGGCTTCAACAACTTATATGGCGTGAAGATTGATATCTTTACATACCATAAGAGCCTGAAGTATCTACTAAACCACAAGGACTTGAATATACGACAAAGGACGTGGATAGAGTTCCTTGGGGACTATACCTTCACGATACATTACACTCCCAGGAAGGGAAATGTGATCGCGGATGCTTTAAGTCGGAGGGCTTCTACGCAAGCCAGCTGGATTTCAGATGCATGATGCACATCTAATCAATGACTTGGAGGCCTTGGAGATCTCCTATGTTGATAGTAGCTCTAGCGGGAGTGCATGCTTGAACTGGATGGAGGTGCAATATGATCTCGCGAACAGAATAAAATAGGCATTGGAGCTTGATTCAAGCATGAAGCGATATGTGGCGGAGACTGTGGATGGGTCAACTGCCGATTTTGTGATTGACGACGGTCTTTTATAGAAAGACAGTCGGTTGTACGTCCCGAATGTTGGCAAACTGTGGGAGTTCAACCATGCAGCCAAGTTTGAAGAAGGACATAGCCCTTTACGTAGAAAAATATAAGACTTGCGCACTTGTAAAGACCGGATGTCAGAAACCTGGTGGGTTCCTGAAGTCGTTACCTATTCCATAATGGAAATTTGATGAAATTTCAATGGATTTCGTGCATGGTTTGTCGAGATCGCAACATAGGAACGATGTCGTTTGGGTGATTGTGGACCGTTTAACAAAGGTGTCATGCTTTATTCCAAACCAGAGGGACGATTCAGTAGAGAAATTGGCAAAGCTATATGTTGATAGTATAATACGATTGCACTGTGTGCCCCATAGCATCGTAAGTGACCGAGATGGGCGCTCTACATCGAAATATTTGAGGCTAATCCACCAACTGTTGGGTACCAAGCTGAAGTTTAGCACTGCCTTTCATCCTCAAATAGATGGGTAGACTGAACAAACCAATAAGATAATGGAGGATATGCTCTGAATGTGCTCCTTGGATTGCGGTAAAAGGTGGGAAGACCATCTCTTTATGATTGAGTTCGCTTACAACAGCATCTACTAAGCAAGTATTAAAATGGCGCCCTTTGAGGTCCTATATGGTAGAAAATGTCGTACTCCCTTGGCTTGGGCTGAGACTGGCGAGATTAAGCTATTTAAGCGAAAGAAAGTCGAAGATGCTACTTCAACTATTCGAAAAATCCGGGAGCGGTTGCTGATTGCGCATGATAGGCAGGCGAAGTACTACAACACCAAGCACAGAAATGTCGAGTTCGTCGTGGGCGACTGGATTTATCTCAAAATCAAACCTTTCAAGGGCATGTCAAGGATTCAACGCTTGAAAAAGCTGAGTCAGAGATACCTTAGGCCATTTGAGATAGTGGAGCGTGTTGATGAAGGTTCATATCTGCTCACTCTTTCGACAAAGTTGTGCGGCTTACATTATGTGTTTTACATATCTGTGCTGAGGAAGGCTATGCAAGAGCCTACTCAAGTGCTTGTGGCTAATCAAGTGTCGATCGATGGTGAGTTAAAGACGAAGGTCAAGCCTATTCGCATCGAGTACACTGATGTTAAGCAATTGCGGAATAAATTGATCTGAATGGTCAAAATCCGCTGGAACAGTTGCGGTCGTGAGGAGCTTACATGGGAGCGAGATCAAACCATGCTTGAGGAGTTCCCCGAACTGTTCCGTTAAGGTACAAGTTATGGTTTTGTATTTTTCATGCTTTTCTTCATTCTAGAATTTTGGGACGAAATTTCTTTAAGGGGAGGTGGTTTGTAACACCCCAGGTTTTCCCAGCTGTAGAAAGCAAGGTTTCTGGTTGCAAGAGCCAACGTCGAGCGCTAGTGCTAACGTTGGCGTTAGTGATATCATTTTGAAGATGTCGACTGGAAGATATCGGCTAGATCAATTCGACAAGGTGTCAAGTCGGCATACTAACGCTGGGCGTTAGTGCTAACACTAGTGTTAGGTCGATATCGACTTGATGACTTGCCATGTCAATGTGTAGTTCCTTTGTCGTCGAGAGGTCTCGACAATCGGCTAGATCGCTAGCGCCGCACATTAGTGATAACGTTGGCGGTAGGTTCATGACGAATTCCTTAAGCGGTGAGCGGTGAGCGGATAAGATCCACCACCTAAGCCACTACCGTGGGGCGGTAGTGCTACCGTCGGGCAGTAATTGCCGAGATCAAACTTCTTAATTTAAATCGTGGTCATCCATTGAGTTTGGCTTGGAGATCCTGTGGCTGAGTTTAGACCCGAAATCCTTAAGGGCTGAGGGGCTTTTGAGATAAGTCATTATCTCTTTCTCACACGCTCTCTTCAAGCTAAGCAAAATCTAAGGAAAAGGAAAAGAGAAAGAAAGAAGGAGGAAGGAGAAGGCTGAAATCAACCTTTAGTCTTGTGCTAACGCTAAATCCGTAGAGAGGGTAGGTGGTTTGAACACTTCCGTCTGGCTCAACTGCGATACTATGACACTGAAACTAGCTTCAAGGGTAACGACTCTCCTCCTAAATATCTGGACATGCCAGTCCTTTGATTGGCATAATAGTGGGAAGATATTCCACCAATTAGTGGATAGGATTCTTTCGATGGGTCGATATGAAATATACCCTATAGAAATTGCATATAGAGTCTGTATCGATGTACGGACATAACATGTTGTGTGAAGCCCACCTGGACAAGTTGGTCTAGATTGGTGATGCTTATATTGTTTATTGCGTTCCGGAGAAGTCTCTTTGTAAATATGTTGTAGTTTCGGGTTCTAAGTACTGTGGTGTACTGTAGGGAGTTCTGGAAGCAACCTCCAAAGAGTACCCGAAAAAGGGGACATAATCGTTGTTCTGTCTTTTACCACCCAGCGGTAGTGCTACCATTGGCGGTAGCTCCTGGTCGAAACTAGTGAGCCATTTGTGAAGGGTGTGAAGCCTATATCCCTGGGACTGGGTGTGTAGCACTAGAAAGCTATGGACCTGCAATTACTGAGCATAGCTGAGGGCAGAAGCGTGTTCTGTCGATAGCGTTGGAGGTAGTGCTACCGTTGGCGGTAGCTCCAGTGAGCAAATTATGAAGACTATGAAACCTAGGTCAAAGGGACTGGGGGTGTAATAGCAGAAGCGGAAGGGTCATGTGTGCCTAGCTTTGTTGGCCTTGTGTGCCGACATCAGGAACAAGGGGAAGCTGTACCCGCATCGGGCAGATTTTATCCGATGATAAGAGCACGGGAAAAGCTAAACCGAACCCATCCCATAGCTGGTTAGTGAAGAGGTCTCCCCTCGATGTACTGAAGGAATTTTGGGAAAGGAACCGTAAGATATAACGACCTTGACGGTAAAGCTCATAACTATCTGCGTTAAGCGGGGCTTAGGATGGTGGTGTGACTCGGGGAGTACACTGAAAGAGTGCCATGAGAGCACGAAACATATGGTCGTGAGTGCCTACATTGTTGTTGATTGCATATATATGTAGTGCATATACACAGTTTTGAGATATATGTTGTTACTTCTTGCTTGCAGGGAAGGAGTACCACCGCTCCGGGAATGGGGTGTGGTCGTTATAAGTCTTGGTTAGTTAAATCTGACCAATTACTTATTTGCCACATTTTGGTGGAATGTGATTGTACAGGTGCTGGCAAGCCGAGCAGGACATAGCGGGTTGCAGTCCCTGGTACTGTGCTGACCCTCGAAGGCCTAAGTGTTGTGTTTACTAGTTTGTCATGTGCAGCCGGTCTGCGTGCCGATGTGAGTAAACCACTGGTTGATGTAAATATTATAAGTAAATATTTGTTGTACTTTCATTCCTAGTGTATAAAGTGGACATGTAAGCTGGTTTTGAATTGCTTCCGTTGTATAATTCTGAGTATGCTGAGATGGTTTAGTTAAACTATTTAAAAACTAATATGTGACTCTCTTTCCCGTTCATTTAATATGGCGTGGGGTCCCGACCGGACCTACTGTTATATTTTATGTAACAAGGAGGGTGTTACAAATTATGAGTACACATGACTCATTCGTTGATTGTGTGATTGCTATGCTAGCTTCATGAAATGTTGTGATAAGAGTTTGCGGTGATCCTTGGGGTAAACCCAACCATCATGAAATTTCATTATTAGGTTCCTTTTTATATATTGCTCAACCTAGAAGATTGACTAATGCATGGTCCGTCACATTGTGTAGCATAGTTTTACTTTCTACTTTGGATATATGTTGCAAACTCTATGTGCGTACTTGCAGGTGCATGGTGACTCGCCCCAGAGTTTGCTAGGATAGTCATGGAGATCATTACGTGGTTTGTAGTCAACTCATAGCATACCCTTATTTTCCCTGACATATGTTTGTTACATGTTGAGTAGTTTAAGACCCCCTTCTGGAAAGTGGGCACAGCCGAGGAGGATCTTATGCCTAAAGTAGTCGCTCCACGGTAGTGTTAGCACGCAAGTTAACACTTACCACATGACGCATACCTTTCCAGCAATTCATCATCACATTACATAATCAGGATATATAAGCAGAATAAGAAACATTGGAAGTATCATAGCCAACACAATGTATATTAACATAAATAATGTACAAAAGACCAAATAATCTAAGTACAACGAAAATCTTGGCTAAGACATGCCCTGTTGGATTTTTAGGCGCCCTTAGAGGGGGTGGGTGAATAAGGGTTGTATTGAATTTAAAATTTTAATAAAAATATTAGAGTTAATTAAAGAAGTTTCGGGATATTTTATAGAAAACTTAATTTTAATAATTCAGAAAAGATCAAATAGGGGGCGAATATTCTTGTATCCATCTCAAAGTCTATTTTTTTAAATCACTTTTGTAAAACCTGATATATCAAATAGGGGGTGATTATAAAAAAAAATAGGGGGTGATTATTGGGAAAAAAAACTTTTATGATTTGAAATATCAGGTTATTAAAGTGATATAGTTAAAAAATGCATGTATGTATAGATGACATCTTGTCTAGTGTAAGTCCAAAGATAATCAGTAGCTAGACAAATAATTAGTACACTCAAGAAGTCAGAGTAAGACTAAGTAAAATTCTATGCTTTAAGGAGATGTCGACATACGTAGAGAAGTATGCAGGAAGATTTCGACGTATGACAAAAAATATGTAAGAAAAGGTCTATGTACGACAAGAAGCTTACTTTGTGCTTCGACTAATAGTCAACACTTGAAGATTGACAGTTATACTTCCTTGCGTCAAAATATATTATAAAGAAGTCAGAGCATAAGTATGACTGCTTATATTGAGATATCCTTGCTCTATATATCTCAGCTTACGCCGATAGGTTGTCAACATTCAAGAAGTCTTGCGTCGACTTCTGTACATAATAATTTTGAAGGAAGATTGAGCTAATTAAAACAATGATTCAGATCTAATTATGACCATTGATGATCAAAAATAACGAAGGTATTCATTCTAATTGAATTGCATCTGACAAGAAATTTATTTAGTAACACCGATTTATCTAATCTGACTAGAGTAGAAGACACAAAACAGAAGCAATTTCAAAAAGCTCTTCTCTTGTCTCTTTCATCTCTCTTCTCCTTCTCCATCCAGAGTCATCAGAGATTTATTGTAGTCGACAAGATCATCTTCTCTTGATCTAAAGACTTGATCGCTGAAGGTTAAAAGAGTTCTTCAACAGATATTCCCCTCTTAACAGACGATTCATCTATCTCTCAAATGATTCTCATCTTACAAGAGGAATCTACTGCAGCTTCTATCTTCTACAACAAAGTATCCACACAGTGCATTCAAAGAATCAAATCCTCGGAGATTTTTGAAGAGGATTATATTTGGAAACTTGATTTCATCGACTATCTGTTGACTCTAAGAATCTATCTTCCAAAGATTCGGTAGTTTTTGAGTCCACTTATCAAAAGGCTCTTGGTTCTGTGAATCTGTCTTATCAAAAGATTCAGTGGTTTAGTCTTCTTATCAAAAGCTAACTGGTTCTATGAATCGACTTTATCAAAAGATTCAGTGGTTTTAGAAAGATCTTATCAAAATTTCTATTTGGTTCTAAGAATCCTCCTTATCAAAAGATTTAGTTGTAATTGGTTCTAAGAGTTTTCTTATCAAAAGACTCAACACTGTTTAGTGGATATCCTTTCAAAGGGTAGAAGAGGGAACGCACCAAAATTTGGAGAACCTCTATAAAACTCTCTGTGTGTTTTGGATTGCATAGATCTCTATAGCTTTGTTTTATTATTTCATTACTCTATTAATTCCGCTGCAAAAACAAACAAATTTATCTGTGGTGTGTGCTATGAATGATTAAAAGATAGAAATAATTTGTAAATACTATATTCACACCACTACCACCACCACCTCTAAAGTAATTCTTGACATCCTACCCTACCTTTCAAGGTGCCTACATCCCTCGAGTCTGGCCACCGTATTTGAACAAAGCGGTGAAGGCGACCCGTAGAGAGCGAAGTGGTGAAGGCAATCCACAACCTTTAGTTAATTTTATTTCTAGCATCTGTAGTTCAATAAAACCAAACTCAAATCAAGATTTCTGACACCACATTTGTTTCTAAGTTTTCTGAGTGAGTAATCCATCCCGATGTGTTCCGCGAGAGATATGATACTCAGGAATTTATTCCCATTTTTTATTACTTGACGACCTGTGCACTTATCGTTAGACCCATCAACTGCAACTTAGATCATCTACCCATGTAAATGATTGCCCTTAAGAGACTAAATCCTAATACTATCTACCTCATGAGGCAAAACACATCATAGATGAAAGTTGTGTGAAGGCTTGAGATTAGGCGTGCCTTATCTCAATCATGGCCATAGTTGTCACGCCGAGTGAGATATGTTCCGCTATATCCAAATGTGATGATGTAATTGTACATAAAAACTTGAAATAAGTTGCATAGATAGATAAAACTTCATAGTAATCTAAGCACACTCCAAAGGATTTCTTGTGAAGTCTAACTTTCACTATAAACTTTTTTCCTAATGTCTAGTTTATAGTTACTACTTTATATACTCGTCTTTACTCCACAACTTAAACTGATCTTGTGTATGGATTTATTTTTCTTATCTCTTCTCAAGTTTAATTCTATTTTTCTTTTGAATATTTAGGGGGTCGAAAGATGAGGTTAGAATCACTTAGTCATTTTGATGGATGTGATTGTTATTTTTATCGTTAGTTCTAACATATCAGAGATCCTTTCAATGCAACTTGATTATACTCAAATGAGCTCAGAGATGATATTTATAATAATGGAGTTTTATATTTATGTTAACTACATGCTGTGAGCACTTTATATATAAACAACCTTTGTGTGAACTCGCGTCATCTTACATGTATATAAACGCTTACGGTGATTGTTTTTATTTACACACTTTTTATATTGTTGTCATGTACTGTAGGCATTGGGGCATTGCCTACATAGTTAGTTCTATTGTGCTTATATGTTTGGATATTGTTGTTGTAATGATATTCATGCTTAGTAATGCAATTGTGGATGCATCGAGCGAGGTGGAATGGGTTGTTACAGGTTTGGGGCTAGCTATGTCACCAGGACTGATGATTTTGTTGGCATCTTCAACCTTCATACAACGTTTACTAGCTAAGTTCCATAGAACCCCTTCATCGCTCGTGCGTGGACCTTTCGTACTTATCGGTGTTATCACCGCATCACTCTACAATGGTGTTGTGATCTCCAACATAAAAAAGTTTGTGGTGGCCTACTTACCAAGCCAAAAAGTGAAGTATGGGACAACTTTCCCTAGGGGCTGGCTCAACCCCTTCTTGCGCCCGAATAAGTCTGTGAGAACATTCCCATGGATTTCATGTGTTGATTACCCTGTTCTCCGGGATTTGGTTCCATTTTAGTCGTAGTGGACAGACTGACAAAATACGAACATTACTCTCCACTTTGTCACTCATTTGCTGCATTGATAATGCCTGATGCATTCAACCACAATGTATTCAATTTGTACAGCTTTTCAAGATCAATAGTAAGAGATATGGTATATATGTTCAAATCACACTGTATCACCGGTAGAAGGATGTATTGAGGGAGGTTTTGAATATTACTGGGAAAAATCCTAATGATTTGGCATATCATGTTAGTGCAATGCACTAAGTTGTGTATAACACTTATGTCTTGTATTGTTTCTAAGAAAGCTGTCCAGAACAAGCCAGGAAAGAAGTGGTGAAGATTGAGACAAAGCTTGAGTAAAATTGCTTAGCGATCGTGATTGGATGTATGATCGCTGATCGTGCATTCGTTGACTGAAGACCAGAACACTCACCAAGGTGAGGTTCCCCGAAGGAGAATTATTAGTTGATGGAACTCAAGATCATTGACCACTGAGTCTCAATTCCTTCAAGCAATCCCTAAAAGGAAGCTTACGTTGAATGGCGTTGAACGTACAACTAATATCCGCTCAGAGCTCCGAATCCTGAATGATGAAGATCTAGATCAACATAAACTGATCAACTATCATCTGATCGCTATCCGAGCCATCTCTTCAATAGCGCTCACCGAAAAAAAATTCATTCTTTTGAAAGAGCTAAATTAAGTGACCCATAATCGCTGACCGAAGCTATGTGATTGATGAACACCATATCCATCCTGTAGCGTTCACCGAAGGAACACATTTTCTAACTTGACCAAACCCCATATCAACGTTTGCAGTCCAAGCGCTCAACGTTCGACAACTCAGACTAAATCTTTTGTCAAGATTCAAAAGTCTTACTGTTTCGAAAAAAAGGATGGCGTCATATTTTCTACCGCCCCATCCTTTTTTATACTTGATCAAACTTTGAAAAGAAGACTACATAAGCTTCTCTTACTCTAGAGAAACTCTTCTTCCGCTTTCCATCTTTTTTTTTTAAATCCTACTTCCTGGTAGGTGTAAATTGAATCTCAAAAGCATGTGTCCAATGCTTTATATCTACCAGCCCACAAATGGTAGAATTGGGACAAATATTCATACAATATTGCATTCCATTCAGCCACAGACACCACCTAGTTCCACATAATAGAAGGGTGGTGTTAAAGGCAAACCAGAATTGGCTATTGACAAACCAATTTCTGAGTTATTACGCGCCTTTTGAAAATACGCTTTGTACATGCATTTTTAGTAAAAGTGTTCAACACTAAAATTGTAGATCTCGTCGAGATCTACAACTTTCGTGTTGAACACTTTTCCTAAAAATGCACGCACAAGACATTTTCAAAAAATTCGCTATAGTTACGATTAGGGCGACAATACGCCTTGTGCGTGCATTTTTAGGAAAAGTGTTCAACACGAAAGTTGTAGATTTCGACGAGATCCACAATTTTCGTGTTGAACACTTTTCCTAAAAATGCATGTACAAGATGTATTTTCAAAAGGCGCGTAATAACTCATAGAAATTGGTTTGCCAATAGCCAATTCTGGTTTGCCTTTAACATCACCCTAATAGAAAATGCCTCATACATTGCTTCGCCACCTACTAGGAGAATACCATGTTAATGAACTTGGTAAACTGCTATCAGATCGGCATGAGACTCTGCTTCGGTTGAAGGATCGCCTGTATTTGTCAAGATCTATCACCTCGACATGCGACCCTGCCTCTACTAAAGGATAAAATCCCGGCGGTCAGGATTATCGATTCTTTATTGACATGCCACCCCGCATCCATCATCAAATGTTGCTGCGAAGTGCGCGGGGGTAAAGCGCTCGATTACTCCCCATGGCTTGGCAAGGTCAACCAACCACTAAATTGGCTTGGGCAAGGGTGTGCATAGAAAACTGAAATGTGCCGAACCGATGCAACCAAACAGATTTTCAGACCAAACCAATCGATTCGATTTCGATTTAGGGAGGTTGAAAACCGAGCTAAATACGTACGGTTTCACTTTTTAGGTTCGATAAACCATAAAACCGAAAGTAAATATGTGAATACGCCGATCAACGATTCTGCTGCGGTCTGCGGAACAACGGAAGTTGAAATGCCGATTCCTATAAACAGATAAACTGTAAGGGTACGTTCGTTTGGATGGAATTGAGATCCTTGAATTGGAATTCAAGGTCTAATCTCAATTTTGTCGTTCATTTGCACGCTTGACGTTAGAATTGGATAATTCATATTGAACTATAGACAATTCTTTCCAATCTATATAAAAATTAGATAATTCCGGCCGAGTCGCGTTTTTTTGCAAGGGGCATTTATTTTCACCCTGGGCGCGCGTTTTTCGCCCAGGCGCTTATATTTCTCCATGGTGCACACTTTTTTGCCCGGGAGCTCAATTTTTTGCCGATCGAGTGTTTTTTGCACGGGTGCGTGTTAGTTGCCTGGGCGCGTGTTTTTCTACAGGGCGCTCACATTTTGCCCGTCGCGCGTTTTTTGCCCGGGCGCTTGTTTTTCACCCGGCGCGTATTTTTTCTCCGGGGCGTGTTTTTCGCCCGGGCGCTCATTTTCGCCCGGGTGCGCACATTTTCACCCGGGCGCGCACATTTTCGCCTGGGAGCGCATATTTTCGCCCGGACGCTCAAATTTTCGCGCGGGCGCACAAATTTTTGCCCGGGCACGCATTTTTTGCCCGGGCGCGCACTATTTCGCCTGGGAGCACTTTTTTGCCCGGGAGCGTAATTTATTGCCCGGGAGAGCAATTTTTCGCCTGGGGGCACATTTTTCTCCCGGGAGCACATTTTTCGTCCGGCTGCGAGTTTTTTCGCCCGGGAGCGCATTATAGCTCGACGCTCGGGGCACGATTTTCGCCCGGGAGCGCATTTTTTTCGCCCGGGCGTGCATTTTTTCGCCCGGGCGTGCATTTTTTCGCCCGGGCACGCGTTTTTTTTTGGCTGGGCGTGTGTTTTTTGCCCGGGCGCACTTTTTTCGCACGGGCGCGCATTTTTTTGCCCGGGCACAGGAGCGCATTTTTCGCCCGGCTGCAAGTTTTTCGCCCGGGCACGAGATTTTTTGCCCGGGCACGAGATTTTTCGCCGGGGAATTAGTTTTTTTGCCCGAGCGTGCTTTTTTCCCCGGGCACGCACTTTTTCTCTCGAGCGCGCATTTTTCGACTCGGCACGCTCTTTTCGATGACGCATATTTTTTCGCCCGAGTGCTCGTTTTCCGCTCTTGCGCAGTTTTTTCGCCCAAGAACGCATTTTTCGCCACAACGCTCATTTTTCGCCTGGGCGACGATTTTCGCCCAGACGCATTTTTCGCCCGATCGTTCATTTTTCACTCGGGCCCGTACTTTTCGGCCTAGGCACGCACTTTTCGGCCGGGCACGCACTTTTTCGTCCGAGCGCATTTTTTTCACACCGGCTCGCTTTTTTCGCTCGAGTGCGTATTTTTCGTCACAACACTCATTTTTCGCCTGAGCGTGCATTTTTCGCTCGGGCGCTCACTTTTTTGACCAAGCGCGCACTTTTTCTCCGGAGCGCACATTTCTCTTTGGCGCGACGGTCGCGCGTTTATTTCGCCTAAGGCGCGTTAGACGCCAGGGGAAGTGTTCTTCTCCCGAGAGCGCGCTTTTTTGCTCTGGGCTAGTTTTTCGCCCGAGCGCGCGTTTTTCGCCACAACGCTCATTTATCACCCGGGGGCGTATTTTTAGCATGACCGCTCATTTTTCGCACGGGCTCCGGTCGAGCACTTTGGCATGGGCGGTGCTTTTTGCTCTCTGACGCGCATAATTGTAAGATTGAATTTTATCTAACAAACGAATAACAAAATTGCCGCTTGGCGCTCGTGCGTCTAAGGAGTAAGGCATCTTCTACTCTTCGCCGCTCACGGCTCAACGCTCCTGCTAGGGCTTCTAGTTAATTTATAGGAGTACGTCGTGCAAATTCAGAGCTTCAAACAGCAAAGGAAATCTCCCATAGAAACTCTACGAAGTAGGTTGACATAGTTCAAAATCACACAAAGAAATATACGATCAAATGGTTGAAATCAACATCAGCAATATACTCTGAAGCTCCATGAAAATTGCAGTTATTTTCTTTTCTTCTAAGGCTCCAGCAAATGCCAAAACCTGTCAATTAAGAAGAGCATCTGTGCATTCAGACCAATGATGATCTTCACGCCCTCTTTTGTATCTAAATCTGCACCAAATAGTGAACTACCCGAAGTCCGTGGATACTAGGTTTGACAAACAAAAACACTAAAGCCACTTACATTGTTCTCGTTCGTTAACCGATGTTAAGAAACGGAACCGAACCGATCAATTTCGGTTTGGTTTCGGTTTTCGGAGTGTAAAAACCGATGCTATTCGGTTCGGTTTCGGTTTTACCTAAAACCGAACCAAACCGCTTGCAGGCCTAGGCTTGGGTTGATCGTGAAAATTTCCGCCAACAATTCCGGTAACTAGAACTCAGCTCTACTAGGAATTTTCAATCTGTTTAGATTGAGCGACTAAATTAAGGTCAAAATTATATGCCAGTTTATGCTTAATTCAAGACCAGGTGTGCTTCAAATAACAATAGTAGTGTCATGGCCACAATTCAAGGGGAAGCAAAAAATAACGTACTACACTGCATCGCCCCGACTCCCTGTGGCCTTCACAATCTCATGCACAGCTGAGAAATCGAGGTCTCCCAGGCCAAGGCTTCTAGCCCTCTTAAAGTCCTGGTGGATATCAACGGGAGAAGCGCGTATAAATTAAGAACGAAAAATCATTGCAGAACGAGAACAATGTACTAAGTGGCTCACCTCATTGACAGCAGCAGCAACTGGCATCGAGACGGCATTTTCGTCGCCCAGAGCAAGAGCTAGCCTGATATCCTTCTGTTGGTGCTTCAGAGGAAAGGCAGTAGGATAGTTGCTCTGGATCATGGCAGGTCCCTTTTGCCTGAACATTGGATTAGCAATTGCACCAAGGTCCTGTACAGAGAACAATATAAGCATCAGAACATGACCAATTTCGAATCAATTGTACCGAAAATTGAAAAATATCAAGGGATTTTGCAACCATAACGTCGAGAAGTGTCTGCTGATTCAATCCGCTCGAGCCAGCCAAGGAAAGTCCTTCGGATAAGGCTTTCATCATACTACAGAAATGCATAAGAAAGCCAATCAAATAAATGAACTTGCGGGACTGTTTTGCGCATTGAAAAAAAACAGCATTCAACCGGAAAAGCATCTATATTCCCACATTATCGTGCAATCGAAACATTTTTAATGCAAACAAATTCTGATCGATTCTGTTGACGATAAAAGTATCTTAAAAGGTTTGGAAATCATACATGTTGTACAACCCCGATATTCGCCAGGCAGGGAAATCGAGCGAGACGGGAGTGACGAGATCTGGGCCTCGCCGAGATCGACCCCCAGCCAATGAGACCTCGGCAGACCACCAAAATGGGCCAACGCGGTCCTCGCAAGAACCTCGTCAGCGGACCCTCGTCCTCGCGAGAGCTCCTTCAGCAGGGTTCTCGCAAAACGACCCTCCGAAGGAGATGCCGCGGGCAGTATTCGCGAGAGCTCCTTCCGCGGGCAGGATCTGCGAGAAGGCCGGCGAGAACTCCAACAGTGGGGCTCTCGCAACCCCTTACCCATATGTCATTAGGATCAACTTACCGTTTTACCCTCGGTGGTCTGCTCTTAGCCTCTCCAAACAGCGGAACTTGGCTGTTAGCAGACCCACCCGGGGTGCAGATAGTCAAATCTGAAGGCGGAATCCTGTTATCTGCAGACCGCAAAAACCAAAACCTATAAATAGACCTTAATGGGCACCTTGGAAGAGAGGTTCATTATCTTTGAGCTTTTCTCTCCCTAGGTCGCTTTGGTTTGGGCTCTCTAGCTCTCCAAGGTGCCCGAGTCTTAGCTTTGGCTTGGGAGGGGAAGCGCTCAACGATCTTCCGGGTTAGTGGAGGGACCTCCTCGCTGAGACTAGGGTCTTTGTTCTTTGCTCGAATCGTCAGCCTTATCTCTCCCGAGGGACCGGTAAGGGCTAGCTGCCCCTCATTTCGGTGAGGGCCCCGAGCTCCACTAGAGACCGAGAAATCGGTTTCAACATTTTGGTGCGGTGAGCGTGGAGCGTGGCTGGTTCAAGAAAGTCCCAGAGAAGAGTTATGGCTGGAGATGAAGAGCAGGGCGAGGAGTTCGGCGAGACCCCTCAGGAAGCGATGGCTAGGATGTTCGCGGATTTCAGGAAGGAGGTGCTCGACACCTTGGGGTTCACGGTCACGGCTCTGCGAAGTGAGTTTGCGACCTCGGCACCTCAGGCGACCACTCCCCCAACAGCAGTCGGCGAGAGGGCACCAGGAGGAAGGGCTGGAAAAGAAGTTGCCGTTGAACCAGGACATGACAGGGAAGGGCGAGTGCTGTTCGCCAGTCCGGCGAGCCCGGTGTTAGCGAGCTCCGCGCCGGCGAGTTCGGTGCCGACAAGCTCTGCCCCAGCGAGCGCGGCGCAGGCGAGCGCGCGCCAGGAGGATGCGGCGACAGTCGGGGTGGTTCAGGCGAGCGTCGCCCTCGCGAGTGCGATCCCAAGCTTGGCGAGCGAGCTAGGTCCGCGAGCCGAGCGAGAAAAGATGGCAGGAGGGGGAAGTCCCTTCTGCGAGTTGGTGTTGTCTGCACCCGTTCCAGCGGGATTCGGGGAATGGGATAGAGTGTACTACAATGACAGAGATGACCCAGTTCAGCATCTGCAGTCTTTCGAGGACTCGGTCTCCATCAGGCCGATGTCCGATGCCTTCAAGTGTCGGCTCTTCGCCGTCACTCTCAAGGAGAAGGCCAGGGACTGGTTTCATTCACTTCCGGCAGGCTCTATCTACGCGTTCGAGGACCTGCGCCGAAGTTTTTTGTTGAGATTTTCAACTTCAAAAAGGAGGAAGAAGGACGCTGATTCCCTCTTCGCGGTGAAGCAGGAGTCCAGGGAGACGTTGGCTCAGTATGCGGATCGGTTCCAGGAGGAAGTGCAGCTCACTCAGGAGGTGCCTGGGTTTGCACTTCAACTCGCCTTCACGGTCGGGTTGAAGGAAAGTTTCTTCAAGATGGCGTTGAAAAGGAAGGCCCCCGTCTCCTATGAGGAGCTGATGGAGAGGGTGGCAGAGGAAGTAGCAAGCGAAGAAGCCAACCCAGAGCTCACCAAGAGGCTAGCAAAGCTCAGTGAGCCGGAGATGAGGCAGCAAGAGGTCAGAAGAAGGGAAGAGCCCCGGGCCCCGGAGGAGGGATGGAGGCCGCAAGGTGGAGGAATGCAGGGGCAGGGAAGGGGTTACGGCCCAGGAAGGGGTTACGGCCCAGGAAGGGGTAACCGTTTCGAAGGTCAATGGAGACCCCCCCAGTTGGGGTGGAGGCAGGGCCCGATGCAGTTACCTCCCCCACCTCAACAGGCCATGGCAATTGGCCGGGGAGAGGAAGGGGAAGGGGAGGAGAAGCGGAAACGGCGGCCGCTAGGAGAAGAAGGAACAGGGTAGCAGAGACCGGGGCAAGGGAAGTGGCGGTGCCATATTGCATCTTCCACGATGTGGAAGGCCACTCAACGGACACCTGTCCGGAGTTCCTGGAGGTGAAGAGGGGCAGAGCGCCCGCGCCACCACAGCAGCAGCCATTAAGGATCGTGGAGGTGGAACCTCGAGAGGAGGAGGAAAGATGTGAGGATAGAGCAGATCTGGGGAATAGAGGAGGGATCGGAGTGATCCATGGGGGGGGGGGGGGGGGGGTAGGGGTGGAGGCAACCTGCAAGGCTAGTCTCCATACCATCTACCGCCGGAGCGTAGCGTCAACATCCACCGCTCCACCCCCGGCCGAAAAAATTATTTTCACCCAGAAGGACATGCCGAGCTACGAGGACCCGTTCTGCGACGCGCTGGTCATCCAGACGGCGATCGAGAACTTCACCGTCTCCCGAATCCTAGTGGACAACGGGAGTTCGGTCAATGTCATCTTCAAGAAGGCATTCGACAAGATGGAGGTGGAACCCAGAAGGGTGTTGGCCTCAGATGGCCCTCTGTTCAGATTTTCGGGGGAGAGGAAGGAAGTAGGAGGAGTAGGGCTCCATGTGACCCTGGGTGGGCAGTCCCGGAACTGTCGTTTTGTCATAGTGGACGCCCCGAGCAGTTACAACGCCATCTTCGGACGGCCACTCATCAGCGCGTTCCGCTGCGTCCCTTCCACTTTTCATCAGTGCCTCAAGTTCAACGACGGAGGGGTCCAGGTGCGGATCAGGGGGGATCCCAAGGTGGCAAGACAGTGCTACGTGACGGCTGTCAACACCATCTCCTGGATGGGAGAAGCTGAGGAGTGGGATAAGGTGATGGAGGAGGTGGCCGAAGCCGGAGGTTTGGAGGTAGCCGAAGAGAAGGAGGGAGATGAAGTTCATGCCCAGGAAGGGGTAGCTGAGGTACCCCGGGCGGAGGGAAAGGAAGAAGAGGAGAAGGCCCAGGAGGGAAGGGCGGAAGAGCTGATGGTGGTCGGGAAGGAAGTCAAGGAAGAGACCCAAGCTCCCGCTTGTGCCGAAGAGGAAAGGGCTTGGGGAGAGCAGTCCCGGTTGGAGGCTGTGGACGAGGTCGTGGAGCTCGAGGTCACCACCCGGCTGGGGGTGGTGGAAAAAGCCCGGGTCAGCGGAGAACTCAGCCCAGGAGATCAAGCGGAGATTCTGGCTTGCGTACAGAAGAACGTGGACGTCTTCGCTTGGAGCGCCGCGGAAATGCCCGGGATCGACGCGGATGTGGCGTGCCATCGCCTCAACCTCGACCCCGGTGCCCGCCCCATCCGTCAGAAGAGGAGGGCCGTCGCGGACAAGCTAGAAGGGCCCATCCGCGAGGAGGTGGGCAAACTCCTGCAGGCCGGGTTTGTATCGGAGATCCAGTATCCAGGCTGGGTCTCCAACGTCGTTATGGTAAAGAAGGGAGGAGGTAAGTGGCGTATGTGTATCGACTTCTCGCTTCTTAATAAATCATGCCCGAAAGATTGCTACCCCCCTGCCCAGAATCGACGCGCTGGTTGATTCAGCCGTTGGTTTTTCTGTAATGTCTTTCTTAGATGCTTTTTCAGGTTACCATCAAATCCGCATGCATCCCCCGGACATCAAGGATGTTTCCTTCATCACGGGGGATGGATGTTATTGCTATAAGATGATGCCCTTCGGGCTCAAGAACGCAGGGGCTACGTACCAAAGGATGATGGATAGGGTCTTCCGCGAGCAGAAAGGAAGAAATTTAGAAGTCTATGTCGACGACCTCATGGTTAAGAGCCGAGACCTCGAGACCCACCTCCGAGACCTCGAAGAGACATTTGGGACCCTGCGGCGGTACAAGATGAAGCTCAACCCCCTGAAATGTGTCTTCGGGGCGAGCCGAGGGAAGTTCCTGGGCCATTTGCTCACCCCCCGCAGGAGTGGAACCCAACCCCGACAAAGTCAAAGCGGTGATGGAGCTGGGGTCGCCAAGAAATCCGAAGGAGGTTCAAAGCCTCACAGGGAAATTGGCTGGGCTCAGCAGATTCCTCTCCAAGGCGGGAGAAAAATGTGCACCTTTTTTCAAAGTACTGCGGGGAAACAAGAAGTTTGAATGGACCCCGGAATGCGAGAAGGCCTTCCAAGCTCTGAAAGAACAGCTCACCCAAACCCCTCTGCTCCAGGGACCGAGGCCAGGGGAAGACCTATCTCTATACCTAGGGGTAGGATCCGAAGCAGTAAGTTCCGTGCTGGTCCGGGAGGAGGGGAAGAAACAGTTCCCAATCTACTACGTCAGCCGAGTGCTGAAGAAGGCGGAACTCCGGTACCCGATCCTAGAAAAGTTAGCCTTCGCATTGGTGGTGTCGGCCCGGAGGCTCCGGCCTTACTTTCAAGCCCATTCAATTAAAGTAGTGACGGACCATCCGCTCCGCAAAATCATGGAAGGGGTGGAGCACTCAGGAAGGTTGGCGAAGTGGTCCGTGGAGTTAAGCGAATTCAATATCACGTTCGTACCCAGGACATCCATCAGGGCTCAAGCGGTGGCAGACTTCATGGCCGACTACGCGGCCGAAGTGGGGGAGCACGAGCCACCTCCCCCAGAAGCATGGAAGATGTTGGTGGACGGAGCGTCAGGAAAACACTCCTATGGAGGGGGAATAGTCCTGGTGAGTCCACAGGGGACTCAGATTGAACAAGCCTTAAACGTCCGTTTCCCAATCACCAACAACCAGGCTGAGTACGAAGCAGTGATAGCGGGCCTTCGGCTGGCCCGGGAACTGGGTGTGCAGGACGTGGAGGTCTCCACGGACTCCATGGTGGTAGCGTGCCAGATCAAAGGAGAGTTTGAAGCAAAGGATCCAACCCTCCTACTATACCTGGAAAAGGTTAAGGGGGTCATCGGGCAGTTCCGCACCTTCTCGATCAAGCACGTGCCGAGGGAGGAGAGCACCCAGGCGGACCTCCTAGCCAAGTTCGGTCCCCGAGCGGGGGGGGGGGACGACTTCGGAACTCTTCCGGCCCTCCATTGAGGAAGGAGAATTGATGGAAGTGGATCAACAAGCCTCATGGATGGATCCGTTCATCACCTTCCTATCCTCCGGGCAGTTCCCTGGAGAGGATGTGGACAAGAGACGCTTCAGGTATAAGTCCGCCTATTACTCTTTGCATGCAGGGGGGCTATATAGAAAGACTCTCTCGGGACTCCTGGCCCGTTGTGTCTCCGAGGAGGAGGTCCCGAGAGTGCTGGAAGAAATCCACTCCGGGGAGTGCGGCAGTCACTCCGGGAGTCGGACCCTGGAAGGGAGGGTGTTGAGGCAAGGCTACTTCTGGCCCACTCTCAGCAGGGATGCGGCAGAGTTCGCAAGAAAGTGTCAGAAGTGCCAACTCTACGCTCCGCTCCAACTCCTCCCCGCTCAAAGGCTCCGGACCATCGCGGCCCCCTGGCCCTTCGCCATATGGGGGTTGGACCTGGTCGGCCCCTTTCCCCAAGCCAGCGGCCAGAGGAAGTTCCTGCTGGTCATGATCGACTACTTCTCCAAGTGGGTAGAGGCGAAAGCACTTGCTAAGGTAACCTCTCAGGTTGTAAGGAATTTTGTGTGGGGAGAAATAATTTGCAGGCATGGACTCCCTCTAGCTATAGTGACGGACAATGGGCCGCAGTTTGCGAGTGAAGAGTTTGTCGGCTTTTGCACTCAGCTCGGCATCGACCTCAGGTTCGCTTCAGTCCACCACCCGAGGAGCAATGGGCAAGTGGAAGCGGCGAACAAGATAATCGTCAACCTGCTAAAAAAGAAAGTGGAAAACCTACGAGGAAGTTGGGTGGAACAACTACCCTCCGTCCTCTGGGCCATGCGGACTACTCCGAATACCGCCACCGGGGAGACTCCATTCAAGCTCTCTCACGGGTCCGAGGCCGTTCTCCCCATAGAGTTTGAGGTGAAGACCCCCCGGGTGATCGCCGCGAGCGAGGGGGATGAAGAGTGGCTGGAAGGTAACAATGCAGAGCAGAGGCTGTCCTTGGACTTGGTGGAAGAACTCCGAGACTTGGCTACCATCAGACAGGAAGAGGTCAAACGGCGGATGGCTCGATATTTTGACAAACACATCCGGATCAAGCACTTCCAGAAAGGGGACCTAGTCCTGAAGAAGGTCGATGCGGCTGGCAGAGGGGCCGCGGTGGGTAAGCTTAACCCCAACTGGGAGGGCCCATATATCGTAAGCGAGGTGCTCAAGTCGGGGGGGGGGGGGGGGGGGGGGGGGGGGGGTATCACCTCCAGGATGTGGAAGGGGTACCTCTCGACCGAGCTCGGAGTGGGGATGATTTGAAACGATTCTACCCTTGAAAGCTTTATTAGGTTGTTTAAATCAATGTCTTACTTTCATTTGCTATGCTTTTAACTGCTGCTGTGTCGAGGTAACAAATGTTGGTGCTGGAATGCCCCAGATCGATTCCGCTCCCGGGCTCTCACTAGACGGGGGGTTCAGGTTGATCTCTGGAGAGGCTGGCAAAGTGACAAGTATTGGTGCTGGAATGCCCCAGATCGATTCCGCTCCCGGGCTCTCACTAGACGGGGGGTTCAGGTTGATCTCTGGAGAGGCTGGCAAAGTGGCAAGTATTGGTGCTGGAATGCCCCAGATCGATTCCGCTCCCGGGCTCTCACTAGACGGGGGGTTCAGGTTGATCTCTGGAGAGGCTGGCAAAGTGGCAAGTATTGGTGCTGGAATGCCCCAGATCGATTCCGCTCCCGGGCTCTCACTAGACGGGGGGTTCAGGTTGATCTCTGGAGAGGCTGGCAAGGTGATAAGTATGGGTGCTGGAATGCCTCAGATCGATTCCGCTCCCGGGCTCTCACTAGACGGGGGGTTCAGGTTGATCTCTGGAGAGGCTGGCAAGGTGACAAGTATTGGTGCTGGAATGCCCCAGATCGATTCCGCTCCCGGGCTCTCACTAGACGGGGGGTTCAGGTTGATCTCTGGAGAGGCTGGCAAGGTGATAAGTATTGGTGCTGGAATGCCCCAGATCGATTCCGCTCCCGGGCTCTCACTAGACGGGGGGTTCAGGTTGATCTCTGGAGAGGCTGGCAAGGTGAGAAGTATTGGTGCTGGAATGCCCCAGATCGATTCCGCTCCCGGGCTCTCACTAGACGGGGGGTTCAGGTTGATCTCTGGAGAGGCTGGCAAAGTGACAAGTATTGGTGCTGGAATGCCCCAGATCGATTCCGCTCCCGGGCTCACACTAGACGGGGGGTTCAGGTTGATCTCTGGAGAGGCGGGCAAAGTGACAAGTATTGATGCTGGAATGCCCCAGATCGATTCCGCTCCCGGGCTCTCATTAGACGGGTGGTTCAGGACGGTCTCTGGAGAAAATAGTAGGATGACAAGTCCTATGCTAACAAACTCCCTCTCGCTCGTCGGGCCTGCTCGCTCGGCTAAGAGAGGTCGCGTGCGACACTACGCAAGTGGCGAGGATCGATCTCATACGATCCCAAATATCCAGTCCTCGGCAGAAAGGTTGCCTGCACTGGGTAAGAGGCAAGCTCTCGCCAAGAGGAAAAATACCCTACGAAACCTAAAGAAAATACGCGTAGCTAAAGGCGTAACAAGCCTAGGGAAAACGGCGAAAGACCCGAGCGGCCGAAGCATCCTGCGCGCACCTATCCAATAACGTGCGGCGCGAGAATGACCTCCGCGAAAGCGAATCACGAAATGAGCAAGGGCGAGACGATCGATAAGTGAAAATAACAAAACGAGAAAAGGAGAGCGCAGTGAACAAAACAAAATCTGCATTCTATACTTCATAATTCAGTTACAATCTTTGGCGATCTCGCCGATCAAAAATTATAACACAAGTTACGACACAAAAGGGGGAAGGGCGGCGAGCTTCAAGAATCGCCCGCAGATCCTTCCTCGTCATCACTGTCCTTCACTGGCGGGAGAGGGAGGAAGAGCTCTGGAACAATGTCTTCCAGAGTCATGTCAGCCGCATTATCCGCCAAAAGGCCGATCGCCTTCGCCACCGAGAAAATGTAGTGAGCCGACTCTATCGACCCCACACGAATTTCTTCGTCTCGCGCCCGCCGGTCTTCTTTTAAACGGCGAGGCGAAGGGGGAACCACGGCGCGAGTGAGGTCGCTATTTAGGGCCTTCAGCCCGGCCACCTCGCTCTCCAAGTCCTTGATGCGAGCGTTGGCCCTCCCGGCGACCTCGACATCCTGCGAGCAAGTCAGGTTAGAGAGATGAAGGGGTTGGGGGAAAAGAGGGAGTTGGAAGTCTAGATGACTCACCACCCTTGCCTCCGCGGCGAGCAGCTTCTCTTTCAGCTGCGTGCTCTCGGCGAGAACTCCCTGGTAGGCCCTCGCGAGCTCCACATTCTGAAGCTCCAGCTGCAAGCAACGCCTCCCCGTCATATGGGCGAGCTCGGCAGAACGCAGCTGGGGCCTCGCGCTCTCATAAGCAAGGGTCCTCGCGGTCTCATCCTTGTAAGACCCTGCATCTTCGCGACCATAAAGCGCGAACGAAAAGTCGAAAGCGTGACCACTAACGGTCTCCTTCTCCACCCAGGAGGGGAGGATAGAAGAGATGTCCACCCTGTTGGTCTCTGGCTTCCAGGTGACAAGGGGCTCGCCAGTCTCGTCCCGACGCCTCTGGCCGAGCCCGAAGTTATAATGGTTCACCGGGATGGGGAGGACCGAGGCCCTGACCGCCTCCTGGCCAGGATCTTCGTCCTCGCCCGCCGAAAGGCCGGTAAGGTCAAGCTCGTCGAAGGTAGCCTCGCGAGGTTCCTTGCCTTTTGACGAAGCGAGCGAGGCCGCGCTTTTCTTGCTTTTCTTTTTTGGCGGAGATTTCGGAGGGGCGGCATGACTGCCGGAAGCTCCCGATCTCTTGCGAGAGGATGGCTCGGCCGGGGTGACATCGCCTCGGCAAGCTTCCGCCCCCATAGTGGCGAGGGCCATTGTTGCGTCGGTCTTCCGGTTACTCGCGTAAGGGGGATGGAGGGGAACGTCCCGCTCGCCTAAAAACAAAAAGTCATATGTATAAGAATGATAGGCATGCGAATTGAGATATATATATTAGACAGAGATCTTTACCTTCTCCGGCGAGGACCGGAGGCAGCTTGTCTAGGTTGCGGCGGAGGTAGACGACTTCGAAGTTCTTCTTGCCGAAGAACTGATGGAGGAGGGCGTCATGACCGTCGAGGGCGGTGGGTCGGTAGGTGGTCTCGCTATGTTGAATCGGCGAGAAGGGAATGTTGCCGAAATTCCCCTTGACGACGACGAACTTTTGGGCCCAGAAGTGGGCCTTGTTGACGGTATCAACCACTTTCGGGCCTGTGCCCACGAAATAGGCTGTCCCATCTTTGTAGGCGCGGAAGGAGAACAGCTTCCGGAAGACAGGAAGGCTGAACTCTATTCGCTCCTCGCGGAGGGTAGCAGGCGAAGGCGATGATCACCGCCACGGCATTGGGTGTGAGCTGGCCGGGAACCACACCATAATGCTTGAGCACCTAACAGGCAGCGAGAACAGGATCAATCCGTGTGGCGAGCGAGACTCGAGTGGCAAAATAAACAGAAAGTAAGCGAGAACGATTGTTACCTGGCGAACTTCTGGCCACAAAGGAAGGCGCAAACCAACCGAAAAGTGGGCGATAGGGATGGCCAACTCGTCGACCAACGGGTCGTTGATCACGTCGTCCTCGCTAGGGCGGCGTGCCTCGAACGGGGGGAGAACGAAATCGGCGATCGCGCTAAAGTACTCTTCGTCGGTCAAATTGCAAGTGAAGAAGCTATGCTCGGCGAAGGCTTTCGCAACCCTTCGCCGGCCCTCGGACTCCGCGTCGCCGCCCATCTGGAAGATCTGCGAGAAGGGGAAGAATGCGAGAACGAGAGAGAGCGAGAGCTCTGTAGCAGAAGAAGAAGAAGATCGAGAATAAATGCGGTGGTTGGCTCAGCAAAGACCGCCTATTTATAGCCAAAACAAAAAGGCGGGAAGAAGTCCAAGCGTCAGCGAGCACGAGTATCAACAAAAACATCACATCGTGTCCGCGGGCGAGAAAAACCTGCGGGGTTAGTACAAACGACACTTTCGAGAGATATATTTGGCGAGAACAGAGGGTCCGCGCGAGCACAGTATAATATGAAAATGTAGACTTGCTAGCACCGAGCGAGAAATAATAAAAAGCTAGTAATACTTAATTGTCAGAAGAAATAAAGCCAACATATAAGTGGCAAATATGCGAGTTGCGAGCCATGGCGAGATTGTCTAAAACAGCGACACCCATTAATAATAATAAGAGTTCACAACAAAACGTCTAACGAGAATCGTGGGGGAGCCATTTCCACCGGCCACCACCCCGCGACCCTGACCTCGGCGGTGCCCTAGAATTATAATATTCCTCCGCCAGGCGACCCTCCCGATCCGTGAGGTAGGCGTAGTCCCTCATCCTCGCTATGTGTACCTCCGGCGTCGTGGCGACCTCATCCTGATCGCGGTGTCTCGCTTGCCGGAGCCTCGCGCACTCCTCCATCAGGACCGCGTGCCTATCCTCCGCGGCTTCCCTATCCCGCCTCGCTTGCATATTGAGGTCCATCAGCATTCGCCCATGCTTCCTCAAGAGTTCCGCGGCTCGCTGCTTCATCGTTTCCGGATCGCGTGGATCCCCTAAGAATTCCTCCACCTGGTCAGGAAGGGGAGACATCTCGTCATCACCCAGCTCGGAATCGGTAGGTGGATTCTCGGCATTATCTGCAAGATTTTAGAATGATTAGATGACGAGCGCGAGATCACGCTGGGTTTCGGCGAGGCCATAACGCTTACCGAGAGGGCGGCGAGAAGTCGAAGGACGGCCCTGGAACACATTGCCATAGTGGGGGTAGAGGGATTTGCCCAGGCCGGCGGGATAAGCCGTGCTATTGGTCGGGAGAATCTTCGGCGGGGCGGAGCCACCGGTCTCCTCGCTCGTCAGGAGCTGGAACCCGGGCTTGTCAACGATTCTACCTGGAGGGGGCGGAGATGGAGGCCGCGACGACGGGCGGATCGGGGACTTCAGGGGCGAGACTGTAAGAAAAGAGTAACGGAGATCGTATATGGTTGACATAAATATTACGGTATGCGAGATTCAGATCGTACCGGTGGTGTCTTTCCCAGCGAGGTTCGTGTCCACCTGCTGGCTTTTCCGAGACCCCTCAGCACGTTCCTCAACGATCTCGCTCGGCAAAGTATCCTGCGAGTAGAAATGAATGAAGAGCAATTTACCGACGTGAATTCGAATAACTCATACCTTCTCGGGGCGGCGATCGTCCGGGGAGGAGTCCAGCGCCACGGAGTCGTCTCCAGAGAGGCGAACCGCCTTCGCCTTCTTGACTTTTGGCGACTGGGCGGGAGGCGGCCGGCTCATCCAGGCGGGTACCTTGGTCGTGGAAGGTAGCCCGCCGGCTCTCAACGCCCTCAGGCGAGCCTCTGCTTCTTCGGAAATCGGCATCTCCCGGCAGCTAGAACAAGAAAGGAAGGAAAAGAAACGACGCGCACCAATGGGGGCTCGGGACGATATTTATAACCTGCATGGTGGGTCCCACCAAAGATTCCTGACAGGTCATCTGGGGGCGGTCGAATATCAGGGGTTGGACGATTCTTCGCGAGGACATTAGTCTTCGCGAAGAGCGGGGATTGTGTACAACCCCGATATTCGCCAGGCAGGGAAATCGAGCGAGACGGGAGTGACGAGATCTGGGCCTCGCCGAGATCGACCCCCAGCCAATGAGACCTCGGCAGACCACCAAAATGGGCCAACGCGGTCCTCGCGAGAACCTCGTCAGCGGACCCTCGTCCTCGCGAGAGCTCCTTCAGCAGGGTTCTCGCAAAACGACCCTCCGAAGGAGATGCCGCGGGCAGTATTCGCGAGAGCTCCTTCCGCGGGCAGGATCTGCGAGAAGGCCGGCGAGAACTCCAACAGTGGGGCTCTCGCAACCCCTTACCCATATGTCATTAGGATCAACTTACCGTTTTACCCTCGGTGGTCTGCTCTTAGCCTCTCCAAACAGCGGAACTTGGCTGTTAGTAGACCCACCCGGGGTGCAGATAGTCAAATCTGAAGGCGGAATCCTGTTATCTGCAGACCGCAAAAACCAAAACCTATAAATAGACCTTAATGGGCACCTTGGAAGAGAGGTTCATTATCTTTGAGCTTTTCTCTCCCTAGGTCGCTTTGGTTTGGGCTCTCTAGCTCTCCAAGGTGCCCGAGTCTTAGCTTTGGCTTGGGAGGGGAAGCGCTCAACGATCTTCCGGGTTAGTGGAGGGACCTCCTCGCTGAGACTAGGGTCTTTGTTCTTTGCTCGAATCGTCGGCCTTATCTCTCCCGAGGGACCGGTAAGGGCTAGCTGCCCCTCATTTCGGTGAGGGCCCCGAGCTCCACTAGAGACCGAGAAATCGGTTTCAACACATGTCACCAGTCTTAATGATTTTAAAGAGAGCAGAAGATATAGATCTTGCACCATAGGCTGTAAAATTGGAGGGAAATTAAGAGGAGCAGAGTTTCCTCCTAGTCCTATTAGAAGTGTATAACTATGCATTTACACATATATTATATTTTGAATCTATTTGGAAATATTTTACAAGCCAATAGACATCCTACAGTAAAATAAAAATACAAAAGGAAAAAAGATGAAGCATGCCTTCCCATGACCATATTAACAACTAGCTTCATTTTCGCCCCATTTCCGACAGGCCCAAGAAAGAAGGACTTCTTTCCTAAGGCGTCGAAGAAAGGAATCACTTCATCATACAATGCCTGCAGAACAAAATTGAACGAATTAACAGCATATTAACTTTAAAAAGAACTTTTCACAAAAAACTAAGAAGGATGGCTCCCAACTGGCACTCATAATTATGCTACCAACGACTCGTAATGCTGGAAATAACTGCTGTGAAAGATATAACTATTGTCTAAATATAACTATTACAGGTCTTGTGGACTCAAACACAACATCCAACCTCAACATTTCCTGGAGTCTCTGCGTGATTATCAAGACTTGTTTGTCTGGTAAAACGGAAGTGGCTTGAGCCAAGAGATTTTGAAATCGATCCAAGTATTCTTTCATACAGCCTATTGTCTAAAAGAGCCAGTTCCGCCCAAAGGGTTGCTTTGTAAAGGAGGACCGGTGGAACCTATGTCGCACCAGTTTCGATAGACGGCTCAACCCAGTACTAGAAATATGTTTAAGGATTTTATTTCATTTTATGTATTTTCACTTTTGTAGTTTTCGCCATTTATGGTTGTTGTATGGTAGTTCTATGTCTCATTTGGTATTATCGGCCTATTGGAATGACAAGCAAATAAGTCCTTAAATAGAAAGATTCGATAATAAATAGAGAATATTATAATTAGGTAATCAATATCAACAAATAAATAAAGATCTTGCAAAATGAGCAGGATATTATTCAGGATTCTCTTCTAGAAATTTTTTTCAGATTATTTATATTTTTCTCCTAATATGGAATCTATTTAAAGGGGGAAAATTTCTCAATTTACAAGATAAAGACAAGAAAATCCCCTCCCCAAGCCCTATGTCCTACCATAGTTAAGACAATACTAAATGTAGATCCCCTTCTCTTTTGTGCTTCATAGTGAAGAAAAACTCAAATCTACGACTCCTCTTTTGTGCTTCATGTTTCTATGATCATAGATCCCCCTTGTCCTACCATTCCTATTGGTAGCCCGACTCCACTTATCTCCACGCTATCACTCCCTTTAGCCGTCGAGCTTCTTCATGAGCCACAACTCCAGGAAGAGGAGTTCGATAGCAACATGTCACCCATGTTAGATGACAAAGAATCGACCTTGATTTCCCCTAACACTCCTGGGTTCTGCAGCCTCATACCCCCGAGTCTGCATGTAATATGTCTGAGTTGAAGTAAGCTCTTTTTAGGAGTTAAATAGCCCATTGTAAAGGCCCACTTATAAGGCAAATTCTTCCTCATTTTATTTAGTCCCACATCTCTAATCTTGTATTATATTTCCCTCCTTTGTGGATATATAGGGGAGCATTGTAATCTATGGATATATATACATATTGAAATAACATTTTATTTCATTTCTTGACTTGGTATCAGAGGAATTATCTCGTCATCATTCCCGCTTGGACTTTATCCTACGTGTGGCTTCTCTCCTTTCCTGTCGGATACTGTTCGGAACGATCCCGTCGGCGCGCATTTATTCTGTCGCTCATAGAGCTGTTTGGGACGATCCTGACTGCTCCCCTTATCATCGACCTCGGCGTCGAGCTTTCCTGCGAGTTCCTGCAAAGATCTTTCGAGCTCTGCGAGCTATTCGAGCTTTCCTGCAAGTCCTGCGAGCTCGCGAGCTATTCGAGCTTTCCTGCAAGTCCTGCGAGCTCGCGAGCTATTCCTATGAGCTTTTCTAGCGCGAGCTCGGTCTTTCCCAAATTGGTAGCTCCACTTAGGTGTACGAGCTTACTCGACGCCTTCTCAGCCATCGGCAATGATCTTCTGATGTTGCCTTGCATTACGCTGAATTCGAACGTCTCTATCAGGAGCTTGACAATTTTAACGATTTCACTCCCGCATGCACTGTCGATGCTCGGGCATTGAAGACAAAGGAGGATCGATACCGCCTCCATGTCTTCCTGATGGGTCTTAACATGGATTTTGACATAGTTTGCACTCACGTCTTGAACCGTCATCCTCTTCCCTCTCTGTGAGAAGCTTTTGGTATGTTTTGGGTGATGAGGATCGTCACCGCTCTCTCCATTCTTCTAAGGCTCTGGATCGTTCCTCCCTTGCTGGCATTACTTGCCCTATTACTTCTTTCTCTAGTCACCGCTGGTTTGTTACATCCATTGACTGTTTTTCTCGCACTACATGAGTGTATTTATTAAAAAAAGAGTGATGTGTTTCACTGTTTTCAACTCTTCCATAAGATGGTTGACACTCAGTTTGGCTGTAAAATTTGTTTTTCGCAGTGACAATGGAGGGGAATACGACGATCGTGGTGTATTTGGTGCTTATCTTGCTGACCATGGGATCCTCCATCAAACCACATGCGTTCACACTTCTACTCAAAATGGTGTTGTTGAACTGAAAAATAAACACCTGCTCAAGGTCACTCGGTGCCTCCTCATTACTATGGATCTTCCCAATCTTACTGGGGTGAAGCGGTTCTCACTGCGGCATACCTCATTAATCGTCTTCCCTCCAGTACCTTACAATATGTCTCCCCTCTATCCAGTTGTCCACCAAATGTGTAGTCCACACATCTCATTTGCCTCCTCGTATGTTCGGATGTGTATGCTTTGTCCACATTCATTCACACACTCGTGATAAATTGGATGCACGTTCTCTTAAATGTGTTTTTGTTGGGTACCTCCTTCACTACGAAAGGCTATCGTTGTTATCATCCCGCCTCTCATCGTTTCTTCTATACCATGGATGTGACCTTCCGTGAAAGGGAAACCTTTTTTAGCTCACGTCAGGAGCACGACAACACCGATGTCAACGTCGATCCAACTATTCCACTTCCCGTCATTCCACACTCTTCGTTCTGCTCTGGCATCATACCCTCCTACTGCGGATCCAACTACTCATGTCCAACATATTGTCCTTGTTGTTCTGGGACTTATTTCTCCTTTTCCTCAGGTCTATCGGAGACGTAATACTGGTGTTAAGGTGCTACAAACCCATGTCATTCCACCACAACCAATATACTCTTCTGCACCAGACTCTGATGAAGACCTCCATCAACCTCTCATACATTAGAAAGGCAAGTCGACCTCCTCTACTTACTCAATTGCAATTTATATCTCATATCACAATCTGACAGAGGCACATAGAGCCTCCATCTCCTCTCTGACCTCTGCTCGCATTCCTAACATTTGGCAGGAAGGAAGGAATATACCAAAATAGAGAAAGGCAATGGAAGAAGAGATGTCTGCATTAGAGAAGAACCAGACCTAGACTCTATCACACCTCCCGTCTGGAAAGAAACCTATTGGGCTCTAAATGGGTATTCTCTGTCAAGCAGAATCAAGGTGTCGTCGAGAGATACAAGACACGTCATGTTGCTCAGGGATATACTCAAACCCCTGGTGTGGATTATCATGAGACGTTTGCGTCAGTTGCCAAAATGGATTATATCTGCGTTATTTTATCATGTGATGCATGCCTTGGATGGGATCTCCAGCAAATGGATGTTAAAAATGTTTTTCTACATTGCGATCTCGAAGAAGAGGTATACATGAAGTTTCCGTCGGGCTTCCAAAAGCAAGGGGCGGAAGGGAAAGTCTGTCAACTCAAGAAATCTCTCTATGGGTTGAAGCAATCTCCAAGGGCTTGGTTTAGAAAATTTCAAAAGGTCATGACCCTATTGGGAAACAAACAGGATCACTCCGATCATACCCTCTTTATTAAGAAGAATGCAGAGAAGGTGGTTGTTCTCATCATCTATGTCGATGGCATCATCGTCATCGGAAATGATTTGGAAGAAATCACGAGGTTGAAATTCAAGGAGTTCAAAGTCAAGGACTTAGGAAAGTTAAAATACTTCTTAGGAATTTAAGTTGCACGGTCTGCCCGTGGAATCTTCATTTCTCACAGAAAATATGTCCTAGATCTATTAGATGAAACAAGGATGCATGGTTGTGCTCTGGCAGATACCCCCATTGAAGCAAATTGATGAAGATAGAGACAGTGAGAAGGTGAACTCCTCTAGTTATCAAAGACTAGTGGGTATGTTAATCTACCTCACACACTCGCTCCGATATCACACATGTTGTTGGGATCCTTAGCAGATACATGCATTCTCCCAAACTAAGACATCAGGAAGCCGCTATGAGAGTGCTACGGTACCTGAAGAAGTCTCCTGGCCGAGGCCTCCTATTCTGTCGGAATGAGCATTTGAATGTTGAAGTATATACAGACGCTGATTGGACTGGAAGCAAAGACGATCGAAAGTCTGACACTAGATATTGCTCCTTTGCTGGAGGAAACCTCGTGACCTGGTGAAGTAAGAAACAAAATGTCGTAGTGAGGTTAATGCAGAAGCAGAATACAAAGCAATGTCACAGGGGTATGCGAAGGGCTCTGGCTCAAATCTCTAATGCATGATTTAGGGCTACAAGATGGGAAGTCTATACAACTATCAATATTGTAGATATCGGGCATGTCCAACATGTCAGCCGACATAAAGGTTTTAGACTTAGAACGACACGTTACCGGGTTTTTTTAGCCGTATCGTTTTGAAAAAAATGGGCAGATATATCGGCCCAATAAAACTCCGCATATTTGGTGTTTTATCGGTTTATTTTTTTATTTTATAATCGATCCCGTGTTTCAACTATCCACCCTCCACGTGTCGGTTCATTTCATTACGATGACTCTCATCATTCTCCTGCCCTAGCTCTCCCTCGCGCTCTCCGTTGGTGCTCTCCCTCGACTCTCTCGCGCTCGCAGGTGTTCTCTCTGGTGCTCTCGATTCCCTCGGTTGGTGCTCACTCTGGTTGTTCTCTTTGGTGCTCTCGATTTCCTCGTTGGTGCTCTCACTCTCTCTGGTGCTCTCGATTCCCTCGGCTAATGCTCTCACTCTGGTTGTTCTCTCCGGTGCTCTCGATTTCCTCGCTGGTGTAACACCCCAATCTAATTTCACCACAAATCAGCAGACCGACCGGACCCCATGATAAGAAGCAAACCAAGTAGCGATAATAAAATTGGTACATAGCAGACAAATGAAAAATGCTAAATGAAAACTTACAGCGGAAGTAGTAAAATGAGCTAAGGGTAAAAGTGTACCTCAAAATTTGAATTCACAGAGCAACTATAATAGAAAATGAACCATACATCTGAATTTCTGAAATATTATATAATGTCTGATACATAGAAAATCTTAAACATTATAGTTATACTGAGCTTCTGAAGGAAAATAAAGCAATAACTGGAAAGAAAACAACTGAACAAGAAACAAACTATATATATGGAGATCCGCAAACGCTTATTCTAGGCGCAACACCCCGCCTGTGACCCCTGTAATATTAAGCCCAAAAATGGGTCAGCCTAACTGGAGAGTAAGAAAAATCATTCCTCCTAGTGATACTAAAAATATTTGAAAGAACATAGTGCATGCTTTTTGAAACAATATTTTTATACTATAGAAAAATATATGTTGTTATACTATGCATGCTTTTCTAAAATAATATTGGGAACATAAATGTCTGTTCTAGTTTAATCACATTATGCATGTTCATTCAAGTTCCGAAAAAATGGTTAATTATGAGGATTTCTAAACTTCGACATATACTTGAATTCTAGGTGTCTTATGCTTATCCTTCTTGATATTCTAGGTTGAGTAACTTCTGATGCACAATTCTAACGATCCGAGTCCCTACTAACGAACGCAGGTGTTCTAGTGTCTCACGGACACGGACTCGCATCTACTAATCTTCTAAAGGGGGGGGGGGTGTCGTCTCCCCAAAATTGAGGCTCATACGGTCTACTGCGCCCTATGAGTAAGATAGTGCGTCACTATCTATCACAAGAGAAGGTCTCGATTGTGCCTCCTAATCATTTTCTGTTAAGTGTTGGTTTGCATATTTGTTCATCTGGAGGCCCTAGGTAGTGTCTCTTACTAGTTAAACATTTTATGGACATATTCATATGATTTAGTATTTCCGCGCGTTCTATAGAATTAAGTGAATTAGATGCTTTGATGCTTTGATGGGTTTATAGTTTCTTATATTCATCTATTATTGCATCATGACACAATAGGATTTAGCATACTTATGAGCATCCATAAATTATATGTGAACACTTTTCATACAATAAACTAAGTGATATGTCTAACCAAAAAGAATTAGAATTTCTTACAGTAGTATTGTAGCGCTCATAGACACGGTGCGGTGGCATGGTTCCTCTTTGATTACTTTGCAACGCTCGATTCCTTCTCCGATCTACGTGAACTCAAGCCCTGAATCTGAAGGAAACATAACCCATAATTACTTATTGATCAAACTTTCGGATTTGGTTGGAAACACTACAACCTTCCAAGCGTTAATAAAAGAGCGGACAAGAGTAATTTTTCGAGTGGAACGAAAGGGGTTGAAATCATCCCCCAACCAACCAAAAAGATCTAAAATTTATGGAATTAATATCGAAATAAGATTCATGCCTAATGTCGGAAAAATGAACATATTCGTGATTGACTTACACTTACCAAACGGTGAAGAACTTTCCGGGAAGGGCTGCCCTTATTTTGGGGGAGAAGATGCTTGCAAGACCTCTGCTAACTGCAATGAGGGGGAGACCTGCTGGCTGCATCAAAACTCAAGCCAAAACCACGGATAGGAATGAAAGAGAGGACTGGTTTTTACATGCAGAAAATGGGCCAAATCGCAAGAGAGGGGGTTGTTCCCTAAATTTTATGAGGAGGTTTCAAATCCACTACCAACTGCAGAGAGGGAGAAAGAAACCGAAGATATCAACATTCGAACCCACTGACGGCTAAGAAGGAAACATCGATTTCTTACCGGAGAAAACCTTCCGGAGTTGAGAGAAAACGTGAAACGAGGCTCCAACGGCTGGCTAGGATGCGGCAGGGGGAAGCTCTAGGGTCGCTGAAGGCGCCTACACCATGGGAAAGCTTGTTGAGATCGATGAAGGAGGGCTAGGGTGTCGTCGACCTTCGGGAATGAAAGAGAGGTCGGTCGAGAGGCTCGTCTGCGAGAACAGGAGCGGCGGTTTATGCTTCTTCGTGCGGCTGGGGGGAGGAAATAGGTGTTCGAGAGAAGTCGAGAACCATGGCTTACAGTTATAGAGGAGTGACGGTTTGCTCTTAACGGGGGTGGGGGTGTGTGTGTGTGTGTGTGTGGGGGGGGGGGGGGGGGGGGGGGGGGGGGGGGGGGGGGGATAAGCAACATCGTGGAGGGCTCTTTGATTAGCCGTGACTCATGGCTAAGGGAAAAAGAACCAAAATTCACTCCTTATTACAAGCTTGCCACTAAACCATTATAACACTAAAGTTATGAGAGTAAGAGTTCCTGTGAACCTCTAAATCGAATTCTAAAAACTTTAATAAAATTATTTACTTACGCGTAACAGATAACCACGACAAAATCGTACCTCGTCGGCGATGATGGTTCGATCAATTTCGCTCGCGATTGGACTCTGCGATTAAAATTTTATTTTCGCGTTAAATTATGGATGTTACAGCCGGTGCTCTCACTCTCTCGGGCTCTCGACTCTATCTGCTGGTGCTCTCACTCTCTCGGCTGGTGCATTCTTCTCCCTACCTCTCCTCTCTCGCTCTGCATTCTTAGTTTTCTCGTGCTTTGCTGGTTGCTTTGCTTTGCTCGTTGCCTTGCTGACTGTGGTTTCCTTGCTTTGCTCATTTTCTCGTGCCTTGCTGGTTGTGGTTGCTTTGCTGCCTTATCGGACTGTTGTCTTGCTGCCCTGCTGTAGAATGGTGGTTGTAGTTTTGCTTTGCTTAGCTCGTTGCATTGCTTTGCAGGTTGCCTTGCTTTGCCCGTTTATGGTTTTGTTGGTCAACAAATGATTTGAAATACCCCTTTTAGTAGTTATTTATCAAACTTCATTTTGTAATAGAAGATGCATGTATATCCAACTTCATTTCTAGTTGTCTTGCTGCTTTGTGCCTTTTGATAAATAAAATGTTGGATACTTTGTTGGATACTTTGAATGATAATTGGATGCTTTGTTGCTTTTGATACTTGTTCTCTACTTTGAATGATAATCATAACTTTGTATACTGGTAAACTACTGATGATACAAAATGTTGTTGGATAAATAAAATATTGCGTGGATAATTTGAAAGATGGCTGAAGATCTAACGATCTAATGAAGTTATGAGGGTTTTTCTGATGTTGATTTTTTTTCAACTAATCAAGTAATTTTGGTTATTTTTTCTCGTGATGCAATTATGTAGAATATTTATTTAATTTAATATAACTAATATTTCTTCCATTTCATACTTCCTAGAATGGCTTCTTCGGTTGGATCTAGTGAGGTGCCCGTATCAATGGAGGTAGAGAGGACGAAGGAGATGTTGGGCACATTCACGCAGACCGGCAAATTGAATCGATGCACTATCATGACCGATGCATGGACAGATCGGAAGGGTAGAAGTGTGCTGAACATCATGATGCATTGCAGTTCTGAAGTGGCATTCTGGCTTTCAAAGAATGTCTCCTCCTCCACACATGATCGAAAGTTCATCTTTGACTTCTTGGATGAGGCGATTGATAGCCCTGAAAGCCTAGGAGAGAACAGTATCTTGCAGATTGTGACGAATAGCGCGTCCAATAATATGGTTGCAGCAAAGCTTATGGATTTGAAAAAGCCTAAGCTTTTTTGGACTAGTTGTGCAACTCACACAATTAATCTATTGTTATAAGATATAGGAAAACTAAAGCCAATAATGAGTGTTATCTCCTTGGGCCGCCAACTCTCTGTCTTCATCTATGGTCACACCATCTCTCTCGACATGTTTAGAGAGTCGACGAAGGAATTGAACTCTCATGAGCTTATTCGACTAGGTGTGACTAGACTCGCTACAACGTTTCTATCTTTTGAGAGTATCTTAGAGAAGAAGAATCAGTTGAGTGGCCTATTCACATCTGCAAAGTGGGCTGCAACAAAGTTGGTCAGTAGTGTCGGGGGAAAGCAGGTAAAACTACTGCATATTTATTCATTTAACTTAGAATATATGTTTAAAACTGACGCTTTATAGTAATTTATTATTTTGCATATGATAGGCAACAATGATAGTGATGAGCACTAGATTTTGGGCGAATGTCGAGCAGGTTGTTGGTATATTCACACCATTTGTGAAGGTTTTGAGAAGAGTCGACGAGGATACACCTTCCATGGAGTGGTTATATGGGGATATAAAAAGCTAGGGAAGAGGTTGTTGTTCTCGATAACCAAGTGAACAAATATCTTCCTATATGGAAGTTGATTGATAGCAGATGAGAGAAGAAGATGAGCGGCCCTCTACACCTTGCAAGTTATTACTTAAATCCATATTTTTATTATTCCCGTCGAGTAGAGATTGAGGTTGAAGGAAGGTTTATGAGTGGTTTTGTTGAGTGTCTCTCAAGGATATATATGAAAGATCCTTCTACACAGAATCTCATAAGCGCTGAGTTTGATCTTTACCAATACCAATAAGGGTAATTTGATAAAGACATGGTAAAGAGACAGCTACAAAATCCCAACTTAAATCCAGGTGCATTTTAATATTTTTTATTAACTCTAATTTTTAATGATGTATTATGTATAATTGAAATGTATTGTCATTTTATTTTCCACAGTACATTGGTGGAGGCTTAGCGGTGCTGATACGCCACACCTTAAAACTATGGCTATGAATATTTTGAGTCTGACTACTTCATCCTCTGGCCGTGAGAGGAACTGGAGCACCTTTGAGATAGTATGCATTAATTTAGTTATTTAGTTAAACATAAATATCTTATTATATGATTGTATGCATTATTTAGCAGTTTTTAAAATTTTATAGATACATTCTAAGAAGAGGAATAAACTCGACAGCAAAAGATTGAGCGATCTTGTTTTTGTAAAGTTTCATGCATTGTTGAAGTCAAAATATTCAGACTGTTTGAACCGGGATTTGGCCCCAACGAGGAGATCGGACCCCTTAGAGAGGGCAGGTAACACCTACTGATCCCGCGGAAGCAACAGACCGGAGACTAAAAGCTAAACAAAGACCCTTAGCTACAACACGGAGGTCCCACCACACACCCGGAAGATCTTAGAGCGCTTCCCCTCCCAAGCCAAAACTGAAACTGGGCACCTTGGAGAGCCTGAGGAGCTAACCAAAGAGAACCTGAGGAGAAGCAAAGATCTAGAATGTCCTCTCCCAAGGTGCCCCAAAGGGTCTATTTATAGCCTTTCTGAATTGGTCTGCTAATAGCGGGATTCCGCCTTTTGGTTTTGCTATACGCACCCCAAATTGGTCTGCTAACAACCAAACTCCACTGTTCGGGATGGCTATTGGCAGCCCATCAGGGGTATCAGGGTAAATTCACCTGCAAACCTCTGCTGGGCGAGTGGCCTGTGAAGGCGCCACTCGCCGGCCTCTCAGCGAGCTGGGCTCGCGAGAGCTCCTCTTGCGAGTGGGAGAGAACTTCCACTCGCCAAGCCAGACTTTCTCCGCGAGACCTCATCTGACTCGTTGTGGCTAAATGCACCCCAGAGCGATTCTTCGGAACTCGCTAAACCACCGTCGCTCGCTTCTCGCGGGCGAGGTCTCTGCTCCGCCTCGCCTCGCCCTGGCAGGGAGCTCGCCGCGAATCAGCGAGTACACCCCAAATCACATGTGATTAGCTTTTCCGCGAGTCGGCGAACACTGGGTTGTACACAGACACATCTCGAGATCCATTGGCAGCTAAGAGCTTAGATTCAGGGAAGGTACAAGAGTGGATGGTGAATGTTGATCCTAATGAGGATGAAAATGATGATGGCGATGATGAAGTCTTTCCTGGAGAAGGGTTGACGTGGGCGCAACTTGGAGATATAGTCGACGCTGATCACGATGCAAGGAGGCCTCCTAGACTAACTACAAGCAAAGACGTGACAATTAGTTATCAAAGAAAGGGAAAGAGAAAAATATTTGAGGTGGACGATGCAGATCTAGAGGGTTCATCAGATGATGACCATATTTTATCTACTCTGTCGACTATAGATGAGTCTGTAAGCGATGAAAACTGAAGAATAAGGTATGTTTGAAATTTATTTTTTACAGTTTTGATATCATAGAAGCAATATATAGTTGCAAACTTCTTAAAATTATTAGTATTACAAATTTTCTCTCATTAAAGTATTGTATGTTAAATGTTTCATATAGCTTTTAATATTTAGAAGTTCAATATGATATAGCTTTTAATATTTATAAGTTCAATAAGTTGTAAAATACTTAGTATTGTGGCATGTATAAAAAATTAATATTTAATTATATATATAATTAAGTAAATATTAAAACCTGATATATGAAATATCCCCGATATATCCGCCAATATATAAAAAATCCACATGAAAACCCAAACTGACGTGTCCCCGACATCCGACATCTGCAAGCATGACGACTATACTTCGACAATAAAGCGGTTATCAAAATTGCTCATAATCCTGTTCAGCATGATCGAACAAAGCATGCTGAGGTCGATAGACACTTCATCAAAGACCACCTGGAGAAAGGCAACATCTGCACATCTTTCGTTCTATTCAAAGATCAGCTAGCAGTCATCTTCGTCAAAGGCTTGAGTTGTGACGCCTTCACCAATAATAGGTCCAAGATGGGAATGATCGACATATACTCCCATCATGAGGGGGAGAGTTGAAGTAAGCACTTTTTAGGAGTTAAATATCCCATTGTAAAGGCCCACTTATAATGCTCATTCTTCCTCCTCCATTTATTTAGTCCCATATCTCTAATCTTGTATTAGGTTTCCCTCATTTGTGGATATATAGTGGAGCATTTTAATCTATGGATATATATATACATACATATGGAAATAACATTTTATTTCATTTCTTGACTGTTTAACGATCACTTATCATGGTTCTAGCGACGTCGCATCCTATAGATTTTATATTTGGTGACCGCACCCCTATGACATTTCATTATCCTCTGAGCCTAGCCGCGCAGGACGAACTTTATCGTAGGATTATTGACATGTTTAGGCTAATTCGTATTAAAAGGATCATGAAGATTCCTAGGATTTTCACTTCCCCATAGGGACACGTGTTTCATGGAATTTCTTTGGAAAGTCGTAAAGAGTATAATTGGGGTAAAGCTTGAATTCAGGAACAGGCATCATCCTTGGACAGATGGTCAAACTGAAGTCGTTAATTGTAGTTTGAGAGACTTTCTTCGCTGCTTAGATGTGGAACATCTGAAACAATGAGACTTACTCATTCCACAAGCAGAATTTGCGTGTAACAGTTCCAAAAATCGATCCACTAAAAAACTCCATTTGAAATTGTGTATGGTTATCACATGAACGTACATCTTTTGAAGCTCAAAAATAATTTGTTGAACGCATTATAACTTTACATAAAGATATTGTTAATCGTCTATGAGCCTAACGTTGAAAATATAAAACCATGATCGATACTCATCGCCGAGAATTATATTTTTTACAGGGAGATTAAATGCGCGTCTTCACAGGAAGGACAAGTTTCCCACATGCACATATCACAAGCAACTATAGAGAAAGTTTGGTCTGTTCTTGGTAAGTACGCGGTTGGGTGTAAACGCCTATCTATTAGATCTTCCTACTTAATTCGATATCTCACTGATATTCAATATCGCAGATCTAACCACATTCGATGGCAAAACCACCTACATATGTTCCCAGTCCACTTCAGCAGCCCCAGAGATTCCCACTGTTATGGGCGGGCCCCAGGGCTCTGGGACTCTGGGCTTTATCATCCGCTCCCGCCCCCAGGATTTTGCCCCTCCCATAACAAGCCCGCGGGCCATACACCCCAACCCCTTTCAGCATGTGTTCTCGGCACCGCGGGTTGTTGAGGCGGGGGCTCGATCCCCCGACCTCCTTGGTGCAGTTGGATGATATGAGCTGGCGTTAAGAGCTCATATCAAGGAGGTCGGGGGATCGAGCCCCCGCCTCAACAACCAGCGGTGCCGAGAACACGTGCCGAAAGGGGTTGGGGTGTATGGCCCGCGGGCCTGTTATGGGAGGGACAAAACCCTGGGGGCGGGAGCGGATGATAAAGCCCAGAGTCCCAGAGCCCTGGGGCCCGGCCCATAACACCCACCCCAACCATAAGCCAGCAACTACACCTCTCACCAAGGAGATCGACCAGGTTCTAAATGTCAAAGAATACCAGACTCGCCGAGAGACATATCGGTGATACCTAATCTCTTGGTGTGGACGAAACATCACAAACACTTCGTGGATCAGTACCGCGGAGCTTCAACATTAACGACCAAGCCTTTCTGCAGCAGGTTGCAACGAATTCTCGACGGAGTCGAGCTTTTTCAACCCCAGGGGAATTGGTGGAACATATGTCGCATCAATTTTGATAGACGGGCCACAACATTACACTAGAGATATGCCTACGTATATTATTTCATTTTATGAATTTTTATTTTTTTTTGGGCAGCTTCCATTTTTGGTTGTTTTCGCCATTTATGGCAGTACGCCCTTGTATAGTAATTCTACGTCACATTTGACATTATCACGTCACATTTGACATTATCTGCTTATTGGAATGACGGGACAACAGGTTCTTAAATAAAAAAGAATGGTAATAAATAAGGAATATTATAATTATGTAAGCAATTGCATCAAATATATAAAGATCTCGCAAAGGAGCAAAAGATTAATCTGGATTCTTTTCTATATATAATTTCTGATTCATTTATATTCTTTTCCACCGATATGAAATCCATTTATAGGGGAGAAATCTCAGATTATAGGAGGCTGAAATTGGGATTTGAAGAGAAAATCCCCTCTCCAATCCCTTAGTCAGCCCTAGCACCTTTCCTCCCCCATCCAGCCACACTGCTGCTTGTTTCCGGCCCTTGTTGGCAGCCCAGCCCCTGCTTCCAGCCATAGGTTATCTTTGAAAGGCGATAACTGATCCTCGAATGGTGCTCATCAAATCATCGATTTCTAAGCACTTATTGCTTGAAATCAAACGGTTGGAAGCACATTTTGCTCAACATAACTATGATCTGATGTAGACGGCGTTTGACTCCCTAATACCTATGAAAGTGCGCCAATGTCTCATCCAACATCATGAGATCATCTGGACATATACGTTATTTCCCTCAAACAATGTCAGAATATATGCAAAGAGCTTCAGATATATGCCTAACACCCGAAATTGGAAAGTGCCCCTCCGTTGCATTCTTCCTGATATGGTGCCCAGAATCTGCACAGGATGTGAGTTCATCTTCAAATCTTTCAACGAAGCTGACTCAAAAATGAAGGTTATCCTGCAACTACATATAGAGTCCAGGTTGAAACAATCACCCTCGAAGAAGACAAGGATTCTGGAATATGAAATTATAATTTTTTTGGAAATCTTGTGACTTATCTGATTCTGCATCCATGAAGGGATCAATATACATGTATACACTTAGTATTACCCAAGAAGTGATAAGTCTTATTGGATTGAGAGGCATTGAAAACCCATAAGAGGTAACACCACAGGCGCTGCTGCAAGGACTCAAACTAATGGTTATGCTGGGATCAAACCAACTAATCTGAAAAAGTACTTTCACCCTGATTATCAGTTTCTCTTATAAATTGCTGGAAAAACCATACTATGCAAAGATTTCTAACATAGCTCAGTCAGTCAAGATCTGGTAACACTCATGTCAATTATTGCTCTATACAACTCCAAAAGAATTACACTCCAAGCACTACGATCTTACCAGAAAATCACTACCTACATCAGGAAATCCTATACTAGACCTCTGTAAGACCCCACCTTAGTTTTACCACAAATCAGCAGTCCGGCCGGGCCCCGTGATAAGAAGCAAACCAAGAAACGGTAATAATAATTGGTACATAGCTGGTATAAATTAAAAGTGCTAAAGAGTACTTACAGCGGAAACAGTAAAAGATACTAAGGGTTAAAAATGTACCTCAAACTTGATTTCACAGAGCCACTAAAATGAAAGTATCCAAATTCTTGAAATACTGAAATCTTAAACATAGTCTGATACAAGAACCATAACACAGAACAAAACTGGAAGAACAAACTACAAAATGAAATACACTAAAAAGAGGAGTGAACTGCAAGCATGCTCATCCTAGGCGCAACACTCCACCTGTGACTCCTGTAATGAGAAGCCCAAAAATGGGTCAGCTCAACTGAAGAGTAAGAAAAAAACCATTTCCCCTAGTGACACTAAAAAAAAGTTTAATAATTGAAGAAACATGAGTGCGTGTCAAATATAGAATAATTATTTTGTGCTAAATAAATAATTATACTTTATTATTGCGCATATTTTTCTAAACAAGTGCCACAAACATAAATGACTATTCTGTTGTAATTTAATCGTGTATTTCTATATAAAAAATCACAATAACTACAAGGGGATCTCTACCGTGACATACACTTAAATCTCGACATCGTATCTTATGCGCAATCTAACGATCCGAGTCCTTGCTAACGAGCGCATCCCGCTCTATGTCTCATGGACTTGGACTCGCATCTACTAAACTGTGAGAGGATGTATTTCCTCCCCAAAAGTTGAGGCTCAAAGGGACTACTACGCCTCATGAGTAAGATTGTGCGCCTCAATCTATCACGAGCGAAACCATCACTCGTGCCTCCTAACTAGTTCCTGTTAATATTTGGATTTTCATAACATAATTTGCTAGAAGTCTGAGATCGAAACTTGTACTTGTTACCGCCCTAGGCACACATTCAACTAAATTCTCTACTAATATACTTGAATGCCTGATATAGTTATTTACTCGTACTAATAACTGCAATTTACAAGACGTAAGTACTTGTTTCTGGTAAATTATTCATCTACACTAAATCATTAATGCGCTACTTGATGATGTGTCTAACCAAAAGAAATAGAATTTCTTACATTAGGGTTTCGGCGCTCGTACACTTGACGCGGCGGCATAATTTCTTCTAGGTTACGTTGCAACGCTTGACGATGGGTGACCTTCTTGGTTATAAAACCAAACGTACTCTAATTCTGAAAAACAATCATGCCCCTTAGTCAACAAAAATATCCTCTTATAGTTATCCCCCACTACAACACCATAAAATTTGTGCTAATATGACAAAAGGAAATGGCGGTTCGACAGAGAAAGATCAAAGAGACTTTTACCTCTTCCAAACGAAGGCCACTACTACAATGGTGACGAAAAGCTGATGACGTTCAGATTTACCGCTTCTGAAATAAACAAGATCGTAACTCACACCCCAAAAATTATTTGAGAGGGAAGGAAAATGACTAAGGTAGAACATCACTTACAGAAACAGGAGGTGAGAAACGTCGGCGCCACCCTAGAAAATCTGTCGCTGAAAGAGCAGTCGACCGAGACAGGGATGAAGGAGAAAAATTGGACCTGCGGCTAGAACTCCCTCTTCTGTCGAGAGGAGCACAAGGAGGAGTCGGCGTTTAGGGTTTCTAAGGAGGAAAAGAGGATCGCAAGGAGGAGTCGACGGTGCTGGGTGAATCGCCAGTTCTCTGGAGGGTTTCGAAATGGCGCTTATCGCACGTCGTGGTGTTATGCGTCGACCCGTGCGGTTGGCAGCGATAAAAAAGGAGGAGTTACGAGAGGGCTTCGAAACGGCGTGCGGTTACTAAATTCGAACCGGGATTTGGGGATAAACAGGCTGGGGTTACTCTTGGAGAGTAATTAGGTTTCCTCCAAATTACCAAAAAACCACTCCACTCTCTTTAATAATAACATTACGCGCAACGCCCTCGAATCAAATTTACAAATCTCGCAATTGCCGAATTTTCAGTGACTATAATCAATTTACTGATTATTGAATACGCAAACGATAAACGAAACAAAAACCATACCTCGACACACCAAAGGATCGATTAAACTTGCTCGCGATCAGACTCTGAAATTAGAAGAACGTGACGCATAAATGATGGATGTTACAATACTTCCCTCCTAATAAAAATTTTCGCCCTCGAAAATTACAGACATACCTGAGTTAAAAAGAAAAATATAATCTTCATTGCTTCGGAGCTCATCTTCTCTTTCCCTAAGTATATTCTGGTCGGCCACAGTTCATCCAAAGGACCTTTACAAAACGGATCTCTCTATTTCTGAGCTTCTGAATCCTTGAGTCCACTATTCTGACCGGCTTACTATTCGATTGGATTTGTGCTTCCTCAGTACTGACTATCTGACTGGGATCTCTGACTGCTCTCCTCATATAGGAGACGTGGAACACGTCGTGTAGACCACACATTTCCTCGGGCAAGGCCAATCTATAAGCAACCTCACCTATGCGCTCCAGCACCTTGAAAGGACCAACGAATCTTGGACTCAACTTCTTCATCCGCTTGATTCGAGAGACACCTTTGACTGGTTTGACCTTCAGATAGACATAGTCTCCTACGCTGAACTCCACAGATCTATGCATATGATCATAGTATTTGGCCTGACGATCCTGTGCTATCTTCATACGCTCCTGAATGAGTTTGATTCGAGCTGAGGTCTTGTCCACCCATGAATCTTTGTTGGAAGACCTCTCTTCAACTTCAGCCCAGTACAACGGTGTCCGACACCGCCTACCATAAAGAGCCTCAAAAGGCGTCATTCCAATGCTTGCTTGAAAACTGTTGTTGTAGGAGAACTCCACTAAGGTGACATACTTCTCCCACTTGCCTCCAAAATCAAGAATGCACATACGGAGCATATCTTCCATGGTTATATTCGTGCGTTCGGTCTGCCCATCCGTCTGAGGGTGGAAGGACGTACTGAAGAGTAGTTTAGTCCCCAAACGTTCCTGAACATATTTCCATTCCTTGGAGGTAAATCTGTCATCCCTATCTGAGATAATAGTCTTCGGAACACCATGGAGTCGAACTATCTCATCCACATACAATTGAGCCAATTTTGGGCCTTGATCCATTTTCTTATTAGGAACGAAATGGGCAACCTTGGAAAGACGGTCGACTATAACCCATAATGAATCATTCCCATTCTGCGATCGGGGAAGGCCGTGAACGAAATCCATCGATATATCTTCAAAGTTCCACTCCGGAATAGGTAGGGGCTTCAACTTGCCCCCTGGTCTCTGGCACTCAGCTTTAACCAACTTGCATGATTCACACCTTCCAACATATTCCGCCACATCACTTTTCAAACCTGACCACCAAACTGACTTTTTGAGATCTGCATCCATCTTCGTGCTACCCGGATGTATCGAATATCTGGAATTATGAGCTTCAAACAGTATATCCTCTCGAAGGTGATCAACGTCTGGAATGCATACTCTATTATCGAAAAGGAGTAAGCCCTCCTGAATGCTGAACCTCTCCTTCTGACCAGCCTGGGTCAAATCCCAAATCTCTACCATCTTAGGATCTAGGGGTAAAGCCGTTCTGATCCTGTCTTTAATATCGCAAGTGACTTCCATCCAATTTAACCTTGCAGAACCAAGACTAGAGCGTGGTAAGATACTGATCTCTAACCTCTCCAGAGCTCGCACAAGCTCTTCCTGCTGAGTAATGAGGGCATAATTCGCACCTCTTCTACTAAGCGCGTCAGCCACCACGTTTGCTTTCCCCGGGTGGTATTGAATACCAATATCATAATCCGAGAGGAATTCCACCCACCTTCGTTGCCTCATATTAAGCTATTGCTGATCATATATATACGTGAGACTTTTATGATCCGTAAAGACCTCACAACGAATTCCGTAGAGGTAGTGTCTCCAAATCTTCAAGGCGTGGATGACCGCTGCAAGTTCCAAATCGTGCACAGGATAATTTCTCTCGTGAACTTTTAACTGCCTGGAGGCGTAAGCTATGACCTTACCATGCTGCATAAGTACACAACCCAACCCTTGACCTGAGGCATCGCTATATATCTGAAATCCTTCTGAGCCTGAAGGTAAGCTCAAAACCGGGGCGCTCATCAATCTAGATTTTAACTCCTCAAACGCAAGTTCACACTCCACTATCCATGTGAAGGCTTTCCCCTTCCTGGTGAGTGTAGTCATCGGTAGCGCTATCTTCGAGAAGTCCTTAATGAATCTCCTGTAATAACCTGCCAGGCCAAGAAAACTGCGAACCTCAGTCACTGCCTTCGGCCTTGGCCAATCCTTTATTGCTTCTATCTTTTTCGGATCCACCGCGAGACCCTTCTGACTGATGACGTGTCCCAAGAATGCAACCTCTGAGAGCCAAAACTCGCACTTTGAAAACTTGGCATACAACTGATTCTTTCTGAGAATGCTCAACACTGCCCGGAGGTGCTCGGCGTGATCTTCATGACTCTTTGAATAAACCAAAATGTCATCTATGAAAACGATAACGAAACGGTCTAGAAATTCTCGGAACACCCTATTCATCAGATCCATAAAGGCGGACGGGGCATTAGTTAGCCCGAACGGCATGACCACGAACTCATAGTGCCCATATCTAGTGCTGAACGCCGTCTTCTGGATGTCCACATCTCGAATTCTCAACTGGTGGTAGCCCGACCTCAAATCTAGCTTGGAGAACGTGCTAGATCCCTCGAGCTGGTCAAACAAATCATCTATCCTGGGGATAGGGTACTTATTTTTAATTGTCAGCTCGTTAAGCTCACGGTAGTCGATGCACAATCTCATGCTACCGTCTTTCTTTTTAACAAAAAGAACAGGGGCACTCCAAGGTGAAGTGCTGGGGCGTATGAAACCCAAGTCGATCAATTCCTGCAATTGAATCTTCAACTCGACAAGTTCTCTGGGAGTCATTCGGTATGGGCTCTTGGCTACTGGCGCCGCTCCTGGAATAAGATCTATCTGGAAATCAATCTCTCGGGTAGGAGGGGCACCAGGTAATTCCTCTGGGAATACATCTGAAAAGTCTTTAACAACCGGCACTTCTAGCAGATTAACCTTGGCTTCAGTATTCATCAGTATCAAGAAGGTTGCACAACCCTTATTGATGCATCTTATAGCCTTGATTGAGGAGATTATTAGCTTGGAGACTCCCTTCATACCCTGGAAGGTAAATGCAGCTTGGTTGGGTCCTTCGAATTGTACCACCTTGTTCCTGCAGTCAATTCTTGCATTCATAGCTGAAAGCCAGTCCATACCCACTATCAGATCAAATCCTGCTATAGGGAGGAGTGAGGCTTCTATTGAGATTTTAGTTTCTCCAAACCACACTGGAACCCTACACTTATTCCTGGTCTGCAAACAGGATCCATTAGGCATCATAACTTCCAAAGATGCAGACTCTGGGAGGACTTCTAAATTCAGCCTACGCACCAGAGATTCTGCTATGAACGAGTGTGAGGCACCCGTGTCAAAGAGAATCTTAGAGGGAATGTTTCGTATCATAAGTATTCCTACATGCATGAATGCAACAAAGGTATTAACTTTAGTGTCACTAAGGAGAGAAATACTAAAATGTCTAGGACGTACACATACCTGTCACCACGTCCTCCTGATCCTTAGCTTCCTGTTGGCCTAGCCCATAAGCTCTGGGTTGCACCGGACCTCGTCCTGCGGTATTTTTCTCCTCGGTTCCAACATGAGCCTTTCCTCTGTCGGTTCTGCTAGGACCACCGACCTCGAACTTGGACTATACAAGAATCATAATTAGGCCTATTGAGGGAAAGGTATAACTTAAGAAGATTAACCAAATGAAATTTCGTACCTGAACCACGGGAGTTCCCTGGCAGTAACGGGCTATATGTCCCGATTGATGGCATTTGTAACAAACTCCCGCAGCAGCTAAACACTCACCCAGGTGGTGACGGTAGCATTTAGGACAAAGGGGGTAATCTTTGACCTTGGACTCAGTCTGACCACCCTTCTTATCATCAGTTCTCTGCTTCTTGTTCCAGTTCTTTCCTTGACTATTCTTGTTCTGATGTTGTTGCTGCTGCGGTGCATCCTGAGTCCGCTTCGAACGAAAATTATTTTGCTTTTGCACCTTCTGCTGATCAGCCTCCAGTTTCCTCGTTGTGTCCACTAAGCTCCTGTAATCGGCATTGACCATTATCATCAAAGGCTGCCTCAGCGAGTCACGCAGTCCGTCCACGAACCGGCTACATTTCTCGTTCTCATCCCCTTGCATATTGCCCGCATAACGAGATAGGTGAGTCAGCTCCCGCTCATAGGCTATTACAGTCTTGTCCCCCTGAAAGAGTCGGAGGTACTTTTCCTGGAGACTGCGGCGCTCGGATGGGGGCACAAACCAGGTAGATAGTGCCATCGAGAAATTGTTCCACGTGAACATATCTGTTGTACGGCCTATCATAAATGAAAATTCATATTATTATACCGCTAACAGGGCAAAGTATTCTTAGGAAAAGTAGATTAGAACAACGTCACTTACCAGCGGAGTCGTCCGCCAGATGCCTAGTCCACCACAGATTTGCCTCGCCTGTCAGGAGGAAGGCAGCTAGAGGAACCTTCTTGTTCTCTGGGCACTGCATTACTTCGAGCAGGTCGCGGGTCTTAATCAACCAATCATCGGTCTCCATTGGTGTTTCTTCCCCATTGAAATTGGAGGGCTGAAGATTCCGGAAATTCCTCAGATAACGATCCATTCCTAAGTCTCCGGCAGCTGGTACAGGAACTGCTGTTGGATCTGCTGCAGGAAGTCCATTTCTGAATTCCAGCAAAGCTATGGCCACAGCCCTGGCAATAATGGCCGCTAAGTCAGTAGGTTCTGGCACTGCCGGTGCTGCTGGTGCTGCTGCTGGTGCACCACCATCATCCATGACTATCTCAGGAGTGGTGTTCTGCCGCGAAGGCTCGCCCGGTTCGTTGGTACGCGGTGCCTATACGATGGAAGAGAAACAATTATTGATGTACGAGACAACACGAAAGATCTACTAAAAAGATATTTCCATTCAACGCATAGCTGAGCTAGAAGAAAGTTTGATGACTCTAACGTCAAAGAATGATTCAGTTGGAATCCTAAGGCTCTGTGACATTTCTGGGTCGTGGGATCCTAAACCTACCTCTGATACCAATAGTAAGACCCCACCTTAGTTTTACCACAAATCAGCAGTCCGGTCGGGCCCCGTGATAAGAAGCAAACCAAGAAACGGTAATAATAATTGGTACATAGCTGGTATAAATTAAAAGTGCTAAAGAGTACTTACAGCGGAAACAGTAAAAGATACTAAGGGTTAAAAATATACCTCAAACTTGATTTCACAGAGCCACTAAAATGAAAGTGTCCAAATTCTTGAAATACTGAAATCTTAAACATAGTCTGATACAAGAACCATAACACCGAACAAAACTGGAAGAACAAACTACAAAATGAAATACACTAAAAAGAGGAGTGAACTGCAAGCATGCTCATCCTAGGCGCAACACTCCACCTGTGACTCCTGTAATGAGAAGCCCAAAAATGGGTCAGCTCAACTGAAGAGTAAGAAAAAAATCATTTCCCCTAGTGACACTAAAAAAAAGTTTAATAATTGAAGAAACATGAGTGCGTGTCAAATATAGAATAATTATTTTGTGCTAAATAAATAATTATACTTTATTATTGCGCATATTTTTCTAAACAAGTGCCACAAACATAAATGACTATTCTGTTGTAATTTAATCGTGTATTTCTATATAAAAATCACAATAACTACAAGGGGATCTCTACCGTGACATACACTTAAATCTCGGCATCGTATCTTATGCGCAATCTAACGATCCGAGTCCTTGCTAACGAGCGCATCCCGCTCTATGTCTCATGGACTTGGACTCGCATCTACTAAACTGTGATAGGATGTATTTCCTCCCCAAAAGTTGAGGCTCAAAGGGACTACTACGCCCCATGAGTAAGATTGTGCGCCTCAATCTATCACGAGCGAAACTATCACTCGTGCCTCCTAACTAGTTCCTGTTAATATTTGGATTTTCATAACATAATCTGCTAGAAGTCTGAGATCGAAACTTGTACTTGTTACCGCCCTAGGCACACATTCAACTAAATTCTCTACTAATATACTTGAATGTCTGATATAGTTATTTACTCGTACTAATAACTGCAATTTACAAAACGTAAGTACTTGTTTCTGGTAAATTATTCATCTACACTGAATCATTAATGCGCTACTATGATGATGTGTCTAACCAAAAGAAATAGAATTTCTAACATTAGGGTTTCGGCGCTCGTACACTTGACGCGGCGGCATAATTTCTTCTAGGTTACGTTGCAACGCTTGACGATGGGTGACCTTCTTGGTTATAAAACCAAACGTACCCTAATTCTGAAAAACAATCATGCCCCTTAGTCAACAAAAATATCCTCTTATAGTTATCCCCCACTACAACACCATAAAATTTGTGCTAATATGACAAAAGGAAATGGCGGTTCGACAGAGAAAGATCAAAGAGACTTTTACCTCTTCCAAACGAAGGCCACTACTACAATGGTGACGAAAAGCTGATGACGTTCAGATTTACCGCTTCTGAAATAAACAAGATCGTAACTCACACCCCAAAAATTATTTGAGAGAGAAGGAAAATGACTAAGGTAGAACATCACTTACAGAAACAGGAGGTGAGAAACGTCGGCGCCACCCTAGAAAATCTGTCGCTGAAAGAGCAGTCGACCGAGACAGGGATGAAGGAGAAAAATTGGACCTGCGGCTAGAACTCCCTCTTCTGTCGAGAGGAGCACAAGGAGGAGTCGGCGTTTAAGGTTTCTAAGGAGGAAATGAGGATCGCAAGGAGGAGTCGACGGTGCTGGGTGAATCGCTAGTTCTCTGGAGGGTTTCGAAATGGCGCTTATCGCACGTCGTGGTGTTATGCGTCGACCCGTGCGGTTGGCAGCGATAAAAAAAAGGAGGAGTTACGAGAGGGCTTCGAAACGACGTGCGGTTACTAAATTGGAACCGGGATTTGGGGATAAACCGGCTGGGGTTACTCTTGGAGAGTAATTAGGTTTCCTCCAAATTACCAAAAAGCCACTCCACTCTCTTTAATAATAACATTACGCGCAATGCCCTCGAATCAAATTTACAAATCTCGCAATTGCCGAATTTTCAGTGACTATAATCAATTTACTGATTATTGAATACGCAAACGATAAACGAAACAAAAACCATACCTCGACACACCAAAGGATCGATTAAACTTGCTCGCGATCAGACTCTGAAATTAGAAGAACGTGACGCATAAATGATGGATGTTACATCCTCTCCCTCAAATCTCTCTATCTGTTGAACCAAGTACCCACTCTTCCATCTCTCATTCACGACATTCTCAAGTGTCTGTGCTCCATGAAAATCGTGTAAAGCTGAAAAATTAGGAAGCACAGATATTTACACAGATTGCTGTCAATTGTGCATGTCTTCACACATTTATTTCTTTTAATTTCACGTGTGTTATTAGCGCTCATGTGTTTTGTTTCGTGCATGTCACTCGCGCACACTCGTATGACTGGCTAATAAGACCATGAATGAAAATGTCCATCAAATTAGGCTATCAAATTAGGCTAAGTGATGATTAAAACAAGCTTAAGAAAATGTATTCAAAATAAAAATTATATAACTTTTATTAAAAAATCCTGAATATTTAAATTTATAAAGTATTTATTTTAATTTCAAAAAAATTAATAGTGGAAGAATGCATAGAGCCATTTCATTAAAATCTTCAATCAATTTCTTTGAAAATCAAGGGTCAAAATTTAATACATAAAAGCCTCTATTAAAACTCTTCCCTTCTATCTTGAAAAGACAGTCGGGGAAAATGCCGAAACAGAGGACATCTCTCTGTTTCGACCTACCCAGCATGCCTCCTAGACGAAACCGCCGTTCCCCTTTCCAGCCGCTCGATGATCCCCTAGCCGAAACCGTCGTTCCCCTTTCCATCCGCCCGATGATCCCCTTCCAGAGCCCGAATCCGCCACCTGAAGCTTCGTCGAGCCCCGATGGCCCATGGTCGGCCTTTCTCCAGCAGCGTCGACGACCATTCATCTGTTTTCATACCTCCCAACGTCGCGGCCTGTCCAGATCTCGTTGGTCGTCAAACTTTTTCTCCCACCTACTCCCATTTCTATATCTCCAACCTCCTTCAGCTTATATCCAACCAACAGTTTACCTGGTGACTTCTCCTCTTCATTCCCTAGCTTCACGGACACTGTTCCACATCCTTACACCTTTCCCTAGATATAACTATAGAACCATACCAATATCCTAACTTAGTCACTTCTGCAGACCCCCCCCCCCCCCAACCAACCGAATTTTGATCCCATTTCAAAAAATCCTATCCGACCCCCATCTGCCTAGCCTTTCATTTTCAGAGAATCCAATCCACATTTGTGGGATTTTAATCATGCTTACGATCATATGGTATACCTTGCTCACCTTATCTCACTGCTCGATTACTATTAGTATCATTTCATGTCTATGTTTAGTTGATCTCTATTTCAGGGCTTGCCTAAATTATCATTTATCTGTTTGTTGTTAATTTGAAATCATCCTTGTTCGACTTCTAATTTTCTAGCATGTGGAATATTGATTCATGCTTATTCAACATTCTCTTGTTAGCTCTTTTGCACGTTTGTGAATCATAGGTCGATTGCCGCTCTTTATTACTCAATGAATCTAATTTCCGTCGCTTAGTTTACAATTGATCGCCAAATGAATTTAATATCAAAATCTAGATTTCTGGGTTACATCATATTGCATGGATCTTATTCAAGATGCGGGATATGAAGGGTGTAGACACATTGATACACCACATGAAGGCAAATGTGAAACTTTCCTCTATTTCCTCTGGCTTCAGATCCTCTAATGTTAAATCCCGAGTAATATTGGAGGTTAGCTGAAGGGGTCAAAACACTGGCTATTTCTATGCTCCAGCAAATCAGGCACTATTAACATCTGATTTAGAGGACGAATGAGGCAGATGTCCAATGTAAAGATAAGGAGTTACATGCTAATTTTCACCTTTATTTCTTTGAAATATTTTTTCTCTAGTAATACATCAGATGCAGATTTGGATCTTGCTTTGAACTGCTTGGAATAGTGCAGTTCCTAACACTACCTCAGAGAAGAATGAGAAGTTACATTAAGCCTGTCAATGCAACAGAAGTGACCAAAGCATTGTCCCAGATGTAGCTCTACAAACCACTAGAGCCAAATGGGCTATTGTCTTCTTTCAAAAATGTTGACCTATTATTGTTGGTTTTGAATTGACATGTGGTGTTCTTTTTCCATTATAATCAAGACTTTCTACAAAATTTAATGTTACTCATAGTTCTGATTCTTAAGTGTGTAATTTCAGAACTAGTGTCTCATATCAGATATATAAGCTCGCGCCTCTAAAGCATTAGTGATGTAGGGTAGGCTACAGGTGTGTGAATACTAGAATGCAACCTTAGGTGAAGTGTCGGGAAAACAACTCGACCACGATATGTTAGAACATGCAACGCACAAGATCCAACGGAGAAACCAATATCAAGTGATAAAAGATGAAATCTCATGCAATAATTTAAGCGATGCAATTTATTTCTTTTAGGCAAAGCATGTAAATGGTGTACATGAGTAAAAAATGGGAGTTGCGGAGATGAGAATGCTTAGGTGGATGTGTGGTCACACGAGACTGGATAAAATTAGGAATGAATGTATCGGGGATAAGACAGGAGTGGCGCCAATTGTAGAGAAGATCTGAGAAGCTCGTTTAAGATGGATCGGACATTTACATAGGAGACCATTAGAGGCACCTGTTAGGCGTTGTGAGAGTTTAGTCACTAGACATGTTAAACGGGGGAGGGGTAGACCAAAAAAGACTTGGAATGAAACTATAAGGAAAGACATGATGTACTTAGGGATTAGTGAGAGTATGAGTAAAGATAGGGCGGAATGGCGACAAAGGATCCATATAGCCGACCCCACTATGGTGGGATAAAGGCTTGAGTGTTGTTGTTGTTGTAGGCAAAGCAAGCTACGGACGCGGAGGGACAAAACAAGAGTGCGCAACGAAAAGCTCCTGCAAATCACAAAATATTCCAAAAGTAAACAACCACTACACTTTCTGTCCAAGCAAGTAAGAAATCACATATTCAAATATTAATATTTGAAGAAATTGTTCCATGCAACAAGAATGCACTCACCGAGTAAGGGGATATTTTCATAGGTTGGAGATTCTGGTGTTCCGGGTGGTGGCAACTGCTGCCCGGAGGTGGCAATGACGGCTCAATGCTAATAAAGGCTTGATGGTGGATGGCGGTTAGAAGGAAACAAGGATCGGGAGGTTTTACAGGGCGCTGGATGGAAAACAGGGGTCTGAAAGAGGCCTTGGTTGACGAGTTCTGGGAGGGGAATGGGGGGATTTAAGGGGGGTTGCTCGGGATGCTTATTGGAGTTAAGAGGGGAGAAAATCCCTATTCTGGAAGGATTTGTGACTGGTTTAGGAAGACGGGTATTGTAGAGAAATCGAAAGGGGGGAGATACTCACTAGGTCGGGACTTCTAGTTAAGGGACTCATGGGAATGAGAAACAGGGGAAATACGGGTTGGGCGCTGCCTGCAGGGACTGCTTACAAGGAGGTAGTGGGATTCACGGCAGAATGTAAACAGTGGAGTGCGTGCGGGCTTGTTGGGGGGATTTTACGAAGGTCTTGGACGTGAATTACGGGGGATGTTTAGGTAGGGGATCGGTGGAAGGGATGCAAGGGAAAATAAGATACAAACTTAAGGAATCACACCTTAGGGCTCCACGCGTTGCACCACAATAGATCGCCGGATTCCGGGAATTCATTTTCTCCAAAATCAGCAATGAAGAAGATGGTTGCCCCCTTACACCTATTTATAATAATACAACATTAGGGCACCCTGACATCAACGGCTATGATTGGCCGAAAATGTCAAGTACTCGATCTCACTAAATACAACACTCAAGCCTTTATCACACTATAGTGGGTCGGCTATATGGATCCTTTGTTGCCATTGTGCCCCATCTTTAGTCATAATCTCACTAATACTAATAAACCCTGAAAATAATAAAGTAATATATGAAAAACATATAAACAAAATCCGGACGCATCTGCAGAGTTGGATCGTTGATCCGGAGATGCTAAATATGGCAGATGACCAATCATCCCCGAACAGGCCCAAAACTCGTGCTCCACCGCGGGTTCGCGCCGTCGTTCCCCATCAACTAGCTTACATGTTAAACCTCTTCTTGAGAAGATTATTTCTATTTCTCGATCTGTCATCATCCTTAGTTGACGCATAACTGATAATTAGCTTTAAAGTTAGTCATGAAAAATGATCTAATTGAGTGGCTCTTTCTTGAATAAGTTTGTAAATTTGGTTCTCATGAGAGTATTGTTTCCCTGATTATGTTGTGTCTGACTGTAAGATCTGTGACTTATTCCAATTTAAAGTTAGACATGAGTAATATGATAGGATTGAGTGGCTCTTTCTTGAAAAAATCCTTAAATTTGGTTCTCATGAGAGTATTGTTTCCCATATTATGTTGTGTTTGAGATCTGACTTATTCTGAATTATTGAATGACGAGCAATTAGATTTCCTGCACCCAAAAAGATAACAACAACACTCAAGCTTTTATACCTCCATAATGGGGTCGGCTATATGAACCCTTTGTCTCCATTGCGCCCTATCTTTAGTCATAATCTCACTAATGCCTAAGTACATCATGTTTCCTTATAGTTTCATTCCAAGTCTTTTTTTGGTCTACCCCTCCCCCGTTTAACATGCCTAGTGGGTAAACTCTCACAGAGTCTAACAGGTGCCTCTAATGGTCTCTTTTGTATGTGTCTGAACCATCTTAATCGAGCTTTTCGCATCTGCTCTACAATTGGTGTCACTACCGTATTATCCATGATACATTCATTCCTAATTTAATCCAATCTCATGTGTCCATACATCCACCTAGGCATTCTCATCTCCGCAACTCCCATTTTTTGCTCATGTACACAATTCACTACCCAACACTCAGAGCCGTAGAGCATCGTTGGTCTAATTGCAGTACGATAAAGTTTGCCTTTTAAGTTTTAATGGTACTTTACGATCACATAAGATTTTATCAAACAATCCATATTCATAAGAGTACCCTAAAAGATAATAGATAAAAAAAATCTTGCTGCCTTATCTTTTCCTCTTTTGTGCAGATAAGCTCTGATTTTTTGGAAGCCTACCCCAAAGGCTCTTATTCATATCAAGGACATCCTGAATATAAATGCAACATCATTGACCCAGGTTATTAACTCTAGAAGGCCATCAAAGTGTTTAGCAGGAACATGCTAGTTGCAAATTGATTACCTTCAGCAGCAATCCATGGGGTCCAGATGGAGGACTTCAACATAGTTTTTAATAGTTCTTTCATGTGGAGCAAAATATAAAGTAGTTATGATTCCTAAAATTAAAGATTAAAAAGAGTGATGTTATAAGCTGTCCTAATATGGCTATTCAAACCCCAAAAAACCTAAAACCTTTAAATATAATCGCAGTCCTAATATGGCTATTCACACCCCAAAAAATTTAAATATAATCTATAATATGGCTTTTGTCTCCATTATTCTCGTTCGTTGCGATGCTCCGTCGCGGAGGCCTCACGGGGTTGAAGGTAGTATTTTGCCTTACTCGGTTTCTTTCCGGCTGTGCATGCGAACACATCGGAAACCGCCGGAAGAGGCGGCTTGCTCGCCAGAGAGAAGCCCGTGATCGTCTCGAACATATCTTCGTCGGACAGATCGTCCACAATGCACAGAACGAAGTCCGGCGATACATCAAGAAATCTCAGATCTGATAGTGAACAAAGAGAAGCAGGAATCAAGGAGGAGAATTTGTTATGCCCCAGTTTAACTGATTCCAACTTCGAAAGACTGGAGAAGAGATTTTCGTCCAGGGGTCCTACGAGGAAATTGCTCCCCAAGTCAGGCAAAGGGTCGAATAGTAAATTGGAACTCAAATCGAGTGAAATGAGGGAAGAGAGGTCTCCAAGCTGCGGGGGAATGGAGACGGTGAGGTTATTGTTGGAGAGGGAGAGCACGACGAGGCCTGCGAGGGCGAGGGCGAGGGGTGAGGGTATTTCGCCGGAGATGGAGGCGTGGCGAGGGTCGAGAATGGCTAGTCCAGGGTTCCGGAGACCAAACCATGAAGGATGGAACCTGGGAAGGGAAAGAAGGCGGTGTTGGAGGAGAGGAGGGTGAGGTGCTGGATCCCTTCAACGGAAAATCTAGGATTATGGTGACGGAGAAGAGTTCTTTGAAGAGAGTGAAGGATGGATTAAAAAATTGGACTGCGAATAATTTTTTGGACTGCGAATATCAATAGACTGTGAATAGCGCAATTCGGACTGCTTATAACATTGCTCAAAAAAAATATAAAAAGATAAAATATATGGCAGTAATACTGAATTATTTCTAATGGTGTCATTAAATACAAAAGTAAAAGATATGCATTTGCAAAAGAAACATTTGTAAAAGACACATAATCTACTAATAACAGAGCAATGGTTGCCTGGTGGAATTTTGGACTTATCTACCAACCTTTTAGTTCAATGAATAGAAGTTTCTAGTGGAGAAGATCAATATCTTCAAGCCATGTTTCCCTCAATATGGCTCAACTATTGGAAATTGTCATTGTAAAATATGAATAACCAGATGCATGCTCTCACCTTCTCACCTGCAGCAAGTATAATCAACTGGCCATCTTCAGCAGGCTTTTTACTGCCAGAAACTGGAGCCTCCAGAAAACGTCCACCCTTCTTTGTAATTTCCTGGAGAAATGAATGCACAAAAGCTTCCCATAAAATTACAGTTTGTAGCTTATGTTAACTAAGATAATACAGTTCTATGTTAAAAAAAGTGCAAAAATGATTTCCAAACATCCATTTCTTGCTAACGAGGCATATCTTATTATTACTTAAAATGATCCCTCATTACTAATGCCAAAATGAACATATTTTGAATTAAATTTGGAAATTTATAGAACACCCCTCCTAAGTGATGGGGATCACATTTCACGGGCGGGTCGACCCTTATCGGAACCCACCCGAGTCTACTTAAACAGGAGGCTGAGCTAGGATCGTCGGATGGACGATCCAAGCCAGTAGTCGCATTCAGAAGGACGACAACATATTTTATGTATTTTTATGTAATTTTTGTATTTTTATTGTATATTTAGTGGTTTTATGTATCGGACGATCGTGGTCATCCGCAGTGGATTCAAAGTCTATAAATATGGATATAGGGGCTGATTTTTCAGACATTGCAAAATTTGGAGAGAAATTTCAGGTTCTTTATATTTGAATAATACTCTTCGATGTCAAAGAAATAATACGCATGAATTCCTTAGTAGTATACTCGAATACCCTTTTATGCTCTTGACTTGAGAAAATATTCAATGATACCGAGAAAATAATATCATCTGCAAATTCCAAAATAGTGTATGTGCTGATATTGTTTTATATTCTTGACTTGAGAGAATATTCAGGGAAGATCATAGTACCATCTGCCAACTTCCATATAATATCGGCATGCAGCTTCATGTTCTAGTCTTGATACATAATCTTATTTAGAAATGAGAAATAAGCAGGATCCCATTTGTTGTCAATGATCTCTGTGAATATTCGTGGGTACGCTGATGAAATTCCACTAAGTAATACTGAGAAATAATTATGTATAGAGCCTGCGAGTACTCATCAAGTAATCAAGAAGAAACTGGATTAGAAATCCAGGATGGCATCTGCTAGAGTAGTGATGAGAACTCGTTGCCACGGAGAATAGAGTGCCCACAATATCCATCAAAATATAAAACTAAATACTAGAGTTCGAGTTTGTCTAAAGGGGTCTCGAGAGCAAAGAAAATCCAGTTGGGCATAAGACATCTGTTAGAAACAGAGCTTGTGATGGGGATCGACGTTGGACTTTGGGTCACCATTCGGCGGGGCCCGCATTTGTGTATTCGCGTAGGAGGAGCTGATCGGATCGGCGATCCGAGACCGCGAGCGCGTCCGGATCGCCGTTTTACTATTTATATGTATTTTGTTTTTTTTATTTGAACTTATATTTAGTGTTTTAGGACACCGTGCGTCGGCCAATCATAGTCGTTCACGCCGGGTGTCCAACCGCTCCCTCTCGTTATAAATAGGGGCAGAGGGTTGTCATTTTTCATTTATTGTTTGTTTGTGAGAGATTCCAGACCGGCAATCATTCATGGTGCGGCGTTGCGAGACCCCGGGGTGCGACGTCCCGGTTCATTTATCAATTTTTTTCGTTCACTGTTTCCCGTGAAGCCCCCACCCCCACCCCCGTCGACAGCTTTCTGTACGCCCCTCCACGTAACAGCATAACCGCTCGATTCACATTATCTAAGCCAAAATTGACAGACGTTCATCGTTCCGCCTCCGGCAAGACCAAAGCCGCTCGTTTCCTTCGTCCACATCACAAGCCACACTCACAGTAGCCTCTCTTGTTCATCTCCTTCCTCGACGGAAGGGACGTCAACCTCCAGTCGCACCTCAACTGAAGTGAACTTCTCCCGTGAGTTTCTTCCCCCTGTTCCCACATCCACCTTCCCTTCGCCTATTTACTCCGAGAATTTCCTGCGTTGTCTTCTTCCCCACATCATCTTATTGCAATCCCCACATTTTTCCGCAACCTGCAGCTTTTCCCTCCTCAGATGGAGCCATTAGTCACCATTTCCTCTCATTATCCAGCCACTAGTTGCCTTGTCCTCTCCAGATCCAGCATCCCTCACCTTCCCTCACAGCTAGTGCATTCATCTCGTGGAGCCTTGCTTTCCTCCGTCACCGGAATCCTCGTGCTTTGTGAGTATTATTGTATTGTGTTTTATTTACTTCATTATTGAATATGGGAAAACATTTCATACTTTTTGGTTATTTTGATTCATTAGTGTAATTGTTCTTTATTGTTTTTTGTTCTATAAAGCTTAATCGTGGAAAGTGTAGTAAAAGCACTTTATGTGAAAGTAAGCGTGACTTGCTTGTGCGCCGGAAAATTATCATTCATCTTGTGTTAATTTGCTAAAATTATAAAACTTTACTTGCTAAATTTTATTTCCGGATTCAAATTTAAATGTCCTCGCATCATATAGCTTAGGTGTCCTTAAGTTCATTCCGCACATTCATTCAGGTGTACATTAGCATCGGTACAACCCGGTCACACAGCCTACCCTACATCAGCTGATCCTCAGAAAAGATTTCTTAGTGTCGGCGATATTTTTATTGATACACGACAGTACTAATCGATCGCGTATATTAGATCAGCATACCACATATACAAGTCACGAACAATTCCATCGAGAGTAATGGTACTGAATTTTACAACAATCGAATAGGAAGCGAGGTGCAACACATGTCAGTGAGAGATCCAGATACCTAAATACCATTGCAAGAGATTGGATCAGATCAGCCACTACACAACCGCAATTCAACTCAAGCTAAGTTGTGGTCTTGGTGGGAGTTACGACCCAACAATCTCAATTCAAGGAGGTTCAAATAGGTACCGACAAGAGCCTTGAAAAAATCCAACACTTAAACTCCTCCGCAAGATTGGATCACGTGAACTAATTATTCAAACGCAAATAATTCGAGTGAAGGCTCATGGCAGGAATTACCACGAGTAATCACAATTCAAGAGGGTTCAAGTATGCATTGATGAGGGTTTAAGATGCTTAAGAGAATGGATACAAAACCTGAAGTTAGATAAATCTAACTGTCGGGAGTATTTGCAATGGTTAATGTTGGCTGAAGCAAATCGCTATTACAACTATTTTAGGCATCTTACAATCGTTACAGGGGAATAAAAAGAATGGTACAAAAAACTCCAAACATTTGTGAGTGATACAAAACAATGAAAAATGATGTTTCAGGTCAATCCCCGCTCTAAGTGTTGGCGATGTCGTCGCCGTCATATGTTTTCACTTGATGGCTTCCATTCTTCAATGTTTTTTTGATGAAGAATGGACTGGCTCAGTTAGGATTAGGTTTCCCAACTGAGGTTATTCTTCCAGTTGTATCGGTCACAGAATGTTTTTCGACTCTACATGAGAATTTGAAGGTCGTGTGTTCGTTTTGTTGGAATAAAATTGGTCACCCCGAAATCTCAAACTGAATGAGGGGTAGGAGACTACTCTACGTAGGTTACTTGACCTCCAAGACTTCTTAGTGAGAAGATAAAAGAGAAATCAAACTCAAACGAGTCCAGGCTTCATGCAATTCGAACCTTTAGTCGTGTGTGATTTTATTAATAGAACTAGCGATTACAGAATCAGTATTTGGTGATGATACAGGAAAATATGGTTCCTTCTGTTGTGAAATGAGGAAGCCACCATCTCCAATGTGGAGACCTAACATATAAATATATCTCAAAGTCGAATATTTGCAATCATGTCCAAACACCATACACGATATTTACAGAACATATAAAATACAATGATAATAATAACTCCAATACTCCCCCTCAAGCTGGAGCAAAGATGTCAATCATGCCCAGCTTGGAAATGGTCAAATCTGAACGAGTAGGGCCAACAGCTTTAGTGAAGGCGTCAACAAGCTGGTCGGCCGAGGAGACGTAAGCTGGAAGAATAGTCCCAGTACGAACGTGATCACGCAGAAAATGAACATCCATCTCGATGTGCTTGGTGCGATCATGTAGCACCGAGTCCTGGGTAAGAAGGAGAGCTGATCTATTATCACAATAGAGGGTCGAGCCAGTAGCAAGGGATAGGCCGAGTTTAGTCAGTAATGATCGGAGCCAAACCAACTCAGTGACGTTGTGGGCCATGGCGCGGTACTCTGATTCAGCCGACGAGCGAGATATGATGGGTTGTTTCTTACTCCGCCATGAGACAAGATGATCACCATGGAATACACAGAGACCTGACGTGGAGCATCGATCGGTCAAAGAGCCAGCAAAATCAGCATCAGTGAAGCAGGAGAGACTGGAGGCACTATCAGCCCGATAGAACAGCCCAAGACCAGGAGTGCGCTTAAGATAGTGAAGAACACGTCGAGCAGCCTCTAGATGAGAAGTCCTGGGAGAATGCATAAACTAGCTCAAAACGCCCACTGAGAAGCTGATGTCAGGCCTAGTATTGGTCAAGTAGATCAAGCGGCCAACCAGACGTTGGTACTGAGAGGGGTCCGGTAGAGGATCACCAGATTCAGCATGAAGACGATGGTTGGTATCCATAGGAGTACTCGCAGGACGTCAACCAAGTAGACTCGTGTCCCAAAGAAGATTTAAGGTGTACTTGCGCTGCTATATGGAGATTCTCTGCTGTGAGCGAGCAACTTCAATCCCAAGGAAATAACGGATAGGTCCAAGGTCTTTCACCTCAAAGGCTGAGCGTAGGGTAGCTTTCACCTCAGAGATGTCAGAAGGGTGATCCCCGGTGAGCATAATATCGTCTACGTAGACCAGGACAATGGCACGACGGTCGTCTGGAGTAGCACGAATGAAGCAAGTGTGATCTGCACGGCAATGAGTGAAGCCGGACTGAAGGATAACTGAGTTGAACCGTTCGAACCAGGCACGCGGAGACTGCTTTAAGCCGTACAGAGATTTGTGCAGTCGGTATACTTTCCCTGAATACTCCCCCTTAAGGGCAAACCCTGGAGGAGGAGCCATGTAGACCTCCTCCTGTAAATCTCCGTGCAGGAAAGCATTTTTGACATCAAGCTAGTAGAGCGGCCACGCCCGAGAGGCCGCAAGCGAGAGCAGAAGGTGGACACTGGTCAGCTTAGCCACGGGAGCAAACGTGGCACCAAACTAGTCCGAAGCCTGAGTAAAACCCTTGGCCACCAAATGAGCCTTATAGCGGTCAATGGTACCATCGGCAGAGTACTTCACAGTGTAGACCCATTTGCACCCAACTGTGCGTTTCCCGGGAGGAAGAGGAACCAGAGACCATGTCCCAGTACGACGGAGAGCAGACATCTCCTCCTCCATGGCCTGAACCTACCGCGGGTCAAGGAGAGCATCAGCGGTCGAAGCAGGTAGGCGAACAGAATCAGCAGCAGCCATAAAAGCCTGGTAAGAGGGTGAGATAGGAAACAACACTAACCAACGGGTGCTCAGTAACAGAGGAACGAACACAAGTACGTTTTCCCTTGAGCAGGGCAATAGGTAAGTCAACAAAAGCGGTAGAGGAGAGAGGCTCAGGAGAGGTACCCGTGACCGGAAGAAGTTGTTGATCCGAGACTGAAGGAGAAGTGAGTGTACGCTGGCGGCGAGAGTAAGTCAGCAGGACAGGCGGAGCAACAGGTGGGACAACGACTGGCGGTGGGGGAACAATTGGGAGAGGTTGCACAACTGTAGGAAGCGCAGGAGGCAAATGTGCAGGGAAAAAGGGAACCTCCTCATGAAATGTCACTTCCATAGAGTAAATAACACGGCGCAACAGGGGGTCATAGCAGCGGTAACCATTAGTGGTGGTAGAGTAGCCGAGGAAGAGACAGTGGATGGCCTTGTCGTCGAGTTTAGTCCGAGAGGGGCGCCGATCCGGGACAAAACACACACAACCAAAGACCCGGAGAGGAATGGGAAATGCGGGGAGACAGATGGATGGATGAGACTGTAGGGGGTAAGGTAACGCCACCAAGAGGACGAAAGGGAGTCCTATTAATAAGGAAAGTTGTTGTAAGAAGAGCGGCGCTCGAATAGGACATAGGGGCATTCATTCCCCGAAGTAGGCAACGAACGGAGTCTAAAAGGTGGCGGTTTTTGCGTTCGGTCCCCCCATTCTGCTTGGGTGTACCAGGACAAGAGAATTGGTGTAGAGTGTCCTCATTCCGGAGAAAGAGATCAAAAGTACGAGAAGTGTACTCACCTCCATTGTCAGAGCGGAGGATATGAACAAACGTGCCATGTTGGGTTTGTATCATACGTGAAAAATGAGAGTAGACAGATAGGACCTCAGATTTATGTTTTAGGAGAAACTCATAAGCATCGAGAATAGTCATCAATAAAAGTTACAAAATACGAGAAACCATCAAATGATACAACATGGGCAGGACCCCACACATCAGAATGCACCAACTCAAAACACGAAGTAGCACGACTAACAGAAGGAACATACGTGCTGCGTATGTGTTTCGACAGCTCACAAACATCACGGTGAAAAGGAAAAACAAAAGACACATCAGGACAAACAGACAACATCCGCTGAAGGCTAGCAAGACCGAGACGAGCGTGCCAAAGCGAGCTGGACGACAAAACATGGGAAGCAGCAAAAGAGGTAAGCGAGCAGGTGTCGGTGGTGGGGGAGCGGCAGTGGGAGAAGGCAGCTCCAGATAGTACATCGCACTCTTCTCATATCCCATACCAATAGTCCTCCCGGATCTTAGGTCCTGAAAAATGCAACGATCAGAAAAGAAAGTTACTGATCAGTTCAAAGAGCAGGTAATACTACTAACAGATAATAGGTTGAGAGTCAACTGAGGTACAAGAAGAACAGAGTCAAGGGAGAAAGAGGAAGAGAGAGGGGCGGTGCCCCGGCTAAGGACAGGGGCAACCGAGCCATCAGTAAGGCGCACATCCCGGTGAGAGCAGGGGACAACCTGAGGCAGACGGGAAGACGTACCAGTCATATGATCGGTTGCACCAGAATCAATCACCCAGGGTGACGAATCCTGGTCAGACGTAGTCGCGAAGCAAGCAAACGGAGTACCTGAGGAAGAAGAAACAGTGGAAGCAGGTACATGAGTGGAAGGCAGAGACTGCTAGAACAGCTGAAACTGCTGAAACTGGGCCATCATGTAACTGAAGTCAGAGGAGTTGGCACCCACAGTGCGCTCAACAGACTCGGCAGAGGCAACAGTGTGCCTGGGGACACCACCAGGAGGAGTATGCTCAATGCCCTGCGGGTGTGGGTAGAGCTGATAGCAGCGACTGTGGTCATGATGCAGACGCTCACAATGAGAGCAAGGGCCAGGAGGACCCGTAGATCCACGACCCCCAGCGGGCCACAACCGCCAGACTGAGTAGAGGATCCTCGACCACCTCGGCTACGAGTGCTGGAGGTGGGAGGGTGGTAAGAGGCGGTAAGAGCCATCTGCTCAGGAGGAAGAGAGAAGGTAGCACGAGCGTCGGAAAGACTAGAGTGCCGCCGCATACGTTTCTCATGCTCTGCAACAATGGAATAGGCCTCAAGAAGATCTGGCAAAGGTGACATCCCCACGATCTGAGCACGGGTAGACTCATATTCGGGGCGAAGCCCCATCAAGAACTGGTATGTCTCCTGTCGCTGTCGTGTTGCCGAATAAGGGTGATATCATTGGGGGACTCCAGGGAACTGAGAGGCTCAAGATCGTTAAGATCAAGAAAATGATCCTGAAGGTAAGTGAAATACTCCTGAACGGAACGCTCCCCCTGAGTGGCGGAAGCAATATCTTGAAAGATGCCGAAATTTTGAGCATCAACACATGTGTGCCCAAAGCTGCGCTGGAGAGCAGACCAAAGCTCGGAGATGTCCTCAAAGCGCATGAACTGACTGAAGATGCGAGGTTCCATTGAGCACTGAATCCATCCAAGAACCATGTACTTTTTCGTCGACCACTTGACTAACTCCTCTTTCTTGTCATCCTTGTCTGTCGGTTTAGGCATAGGAGGGCCGCCGGTCAGTCATGAAAGCTTATTCCGGGCGGCTAGAGCAACTTTCATCGATGTCGCCCATGAAGAATAATTTTTCTCATCGAGAAGGGCGCAAGTAATCCGTCCCGTAGAAGATCCATAGGTGTCCTTGGAATCCATGGACCAAAAAAGCAACGAGTAAAGAAAAGCAAGCAATGAGGAACAAATGGAAAAGCAGCACAGGGATCCGACGGCTATGGGACCAGGCAGCGGCGGGACTGCGGAAACATATGGATGCGGGAATCGGAGGACGGGAACGCCGAACGGACGAACGGTGGAAATTGGCGGACGATAGCGCCAATCGGATGGGAGCACCGATGAGGAAACCTGCGGACGGGAGCGTCGATCGGACGAGAGCCACGATCGGGCATGGCAGGGGAGAAATCACGAAACCTTATTTTCCTTTGATACCATGTTGTGAAATGAGGAAGCCATCATCTCCAATGTGGAGACCTAACATATAAATATATCTCAAAGTCGAATATTTACAATCACGCCCAAACACCATACACGATATTTACATAACATATAAAATACAATGATAATAATAACTCCAATACCTTCGCACTGTAGCGGGTAAGAAATCGAGCTCACGGGACATGTGGACAGTTTAGCGAGCTTTTCTCGTTCCCCTCACAGTACTGCTCACTCCTTTTGATACTAGTAGGGGTTGCCCAAGCGGGCGGGCTTAGGTAAATACTGCCTGGGTATTGGATAAATGGGCAGGCAATAGAAGAAGAGCTATAGGAGAGGCAAAAAACTGTTACAGAGGAGAGCATGGGCGAAGACAGGAGATGTACTCGCGCAAGCTGTAGTTGAATCGTATAGAACTCGCCAACTCTCCCAAGTGTCCCAGGCGAGTTCGCTCGTGATGAAGAGATGTATTTCATATTGATTCTTCCTTATAGGAGGCAATCGCCAAATCCAGGTAAACAATCAATTAGGTAGAGCATAAGCCCGTTCGTCGTTCCTGCATTACTGGTTCCTAAGAAAGACAGGACATAGCGCGTGCGTGTCGATAGTCAACTGCTTAATAAAATCATCATCAAGTATCACTTTCCAATCCCTCGATTGAATGACATACTCAATACACTTAGCATCATCAATTTTAAACGTTTTAAGCTTACTTCCTAGCACATGTGTTCATACCACGATTTTAAATAAATGAAATCAAACATCGTCATACTTTTTCACCAAATTGAATAAAGATGATTAATTACTACAACATCATCATGTCTCTTTCTAAACCTCATAATCTTAGTGTAGGTTTTACAAATTCCAATATCATAGCAAAAGGAATTATAAACAAAGTTCGCAATTTACTAATTGAATATCTCCTCATTATTTCTTGTACAAAAGAGAGGTTCTTATCAATTGATTTCTATGAAGAAAGATCTACACAATTTTGCGAATTAGGCAAATGAACTTACTTGCCTACTTTCATCTTTCTTGTTATTATTACAAAAATCCGAAATTTAAACAATGTGAATTTCTTTGCATAATTCCTATTTTGTAAAATTGAATAAATTTCCTCCTCACTACAAGTGTAAACAAGGGCCTTTGATATTGTAATCTCAATAAAATTGAATTTCTATAACATTTTAGATACATAATTCATGAACTGAAGTATTTTGAAATCAGGGCAATCAAAATTTCTTGCATGCGTCATCTAAATTTACTTTCTTTCCTCATTTCTAGATCATAGAAAAGGCATTGCATCAATTTAATTCAAAATAAAGAAATTCTAAAACACTTGGAAAATTAGGGCAAGGGAAAACTCACATCCTCAAGTATTGGAGCCTCCCCCTTCCATGTACAATTTCTGAAATCCATTTAGAGGCTCTTGGAAGTGAGGAAAAAGCAAGGAGATCATGATTTGGAGCTAGGGTTGCCGAATTCTCCCGGTTATGAGAAAAGAAATCCATGGAGAAGATGATTGGGGTTTTAAATGAAGAGAGAAATACCTAAGGAGGTCGTCCACCGCTTATGGGAGAAGTTTCCACGCGGCAAGAGGGCATCGATCATCATGAGGAGGAAGCTTCATGAGGCCACAAGCATCGAAGAGCCCGTAGACCTTAACTCCATGCGAGCGTCGGAGAGGGATAAGGTGTCGACTTCTCCTTTAGTGTGTGAAGCACTTGGTTTGCGTGAGAAATAAGGGCCGGCTCCTCCTTATACACGTGAATCGGTGTTTAAATGTTTGGTTTGGGTTTATTCCTGGACCGGCTACTTATTAAGATATTGAGATGAGTTTTCAATGCTTTACTTATTAAATCTCCTTCATCCGATTTGGAGGGCATGGATGGCTTTGATCCCTTCTTATTATGAGATGGAGATCACTTAAATAATAATCTAGGGGTTGAGAATAAAATTTAGTCTATTTGGAAACTTTTCTCATAAATAAATAAAATTTCATTTCATCTCATTTTAAATAATAAAATAGGAATACCCATGAATTTATAATTCATAAAATTAGTAAACCTTCTCCAAATTTTAACATAAGATTTGTCATGACCAAAAATAAAATGCTCATAATTAATTGGGGTCATTTAACTAATGTACCATTACTTAGTGGAAATTTTGGGATGTCACGGCGGCGGTAGTAGCCTGTCAGTCCGAGGAAGCCCTGGACATCCCGCACGGCCCGTGGCAATGGCCACTATAGGACCGCCCCGACCTTGTCCGGGTCCATAGCCACCTCATGGGCCGACACTGTATGACCCAGGTAAGAGATCTTCCGCTGTCTGAATGCGCACTTCTTCATGTTGGCCACTAAGGAATGACGGCCAAGCGTCGCCAAGGTGAGCTCCACATGTCAGATTGTACACAAGTATACAACAACAACAACACCCAAGCCTTTATCCCACCATAGTGGGGTCGGCTATATGGATCCTTTGTCGCCATTGCGCCCTATCTTTAATCATAGCCTCATTAATACCTAAGTACATCATATCTTTCCTTATAGTTTCATTCCAAGTCTTTTTTGGTCTAGATTGTACACAAGTATGTCGTCGAAAAATACTAGAACATACATAAGGAGGACCGGCCAAAAGATGTCGTTCATTGTCGCTTGGAAGGTAGCCTGGTCATTTGTGAGTCCAAAGGGCATGACCAAAAACTCATCGTGTTTGTCATGGGTATGAAAAGCGGTCTTATGAATGTCTGGTACGCACACCCAGAACTGATGGTACACGGATCGGAGAAGTAGTCCAGCTCTTGATAAAGGCGCTCGAACTCCGAGAAGAACGATAAAACGGTCATCGATCCTTGCCGCAACTCCAAAATGCGGCGAGTGAGCTCATAAACCTGGGTGGAAATGCCAATCTGAGAGTACGTTTCGCGAGCACGGGTCCAGATCTCGGATGCCGAGTCCATCAACATATAGCTCTGATAGACCATAGGAGACATCAAATGCAAGAGACAACTAGAGAGTTGTCAGACTCCCAACGTCTCCAGGAGGGATCGGTCCTGGGGAGGCTCCTCAATTGTCCCATCCATATACTCAAACATATGTTGCCTGCGAATGACATGTTGGGCAGCGCGAGGCCATTCAAGATAATTCGTGCCATCCAAGGGAACCGTGCTAATCTTCAAGGAGCTGGAGTGTCCATGAGGTCGTTGAGGGTCACTCATCTGAGGATGGATCACACCCGGAGAAAATGTTGAAGAATCAGGATCACCCATATTGGCGAAGAAGAGGGACAAGAAGTCAAGCAGCAGGATCCATTAGAGGCAGCAACATCAAAGCATCAGGAAGCATCAGAAGTCGACGGAGAGCAGCGACAGGGAGCAGGCGAAGAGCAGCGGCGGGGAGCAGGCGGGGAGCATGCGGAGAGCAGTGGCATGGAGCAGCAGGGAGTCGTCGACACGGTAGCAGGGAGCATCAGAAGCGATCACCGGCTTCACAGGAGACCGACGGCGGCAGCATGAGCTGAAATCAGGGGAGTGACGGAGAGCGGCGGCGTCACTGGAGAACGGCGGCGTCGTTCCCCTCTGCAACCGACGGCGACGGCAGTTCCGCCAGACGACTGCATCGGCGGATCACGCACGAAGAGCCGCTCAGACCAGCGGAGTGGGAGAGACGATCGATCGAAGAGAAGAGGAAGGAGCCACGAGACAAACGGGAGTCGCGAGAGACCGGCGCGCGCGATTAAGATTTCAACCTAAACCCTCTGATACCAAGTCGAGAGAATAATGCTTTGTTAATTCATTCAAGAGAGGCCTTACACATACATATACTTGAGTAAGGGAAAACCTAGAAAAGGAAAAAGACCAAACTACCCCAATCCGGGATTAATACAATAAAGACGATTTGGAATGAACTAATTATATATTACAACTTAAAATACTCAAAACATCAAAATTTCATATAATGAAAATTACCACCGGCGGTACATAATATCGTTAGGCGGTATCTCACGGAGACTAAAAAAATGCATAAAACAAACATTTTTGGTTTTCTATTTTTTTGTGTTTTGAATATTAAAAGAAAACAACAATAATTACATAATAACAATGCATAAAAACAAACATATCAAAAGAATCGTTAATCAATATTCAGAACTCCGAACTCATATCGTAAGAGATTAAAGCAAGAGCCAGAAGTGGTTTTATAAAGATGTCTGCAATTTGTGAATCAACCCTAATAAAACTTATTTTAACATTTTTTTCTTTTTGATATAATCACGAATGAAATGATGTCTAACATCTATATATATTCTGATCTAGAATGATGAACATGATTATTTGTGATATCGCGCTCTTGTTGTGACGCCATAATTCTACTTTACGAAAGTGCAAACCAGTCTTCTAAAGTTTGCATCATCCATAGTGTTGGTGAACAGCAGCTTCCTAGTGCAATATGTACGATCTCAGCAGTGGAGAGGACAACAAAATTATGTTTCATACTCGACCATTAAAGACTGACCTAAAAGTGACAAGTGTCACTCGTGCTCTTTCAATCTAATGAATAACCAACATAGACTGAGTCGGAATAACCATCTTAGGTGTGTCTATTACATACCTAAAGATGCGTTTTACAGCTTATAGATGAGATTCTTTAGGGTCGGCTTAAAAAAGTGCACACAAACATAAAACAAACATAATATCGGGGCGAGATGCACTTAAATATAATAAAAAATCAATCATACCTCGATATTTAGTTTAGAGAGATGCTCACGTCATCTTTCCCTAGCTTTAATGATGCACGCATTGGAGTAGTGGCTTATTTGAGTCCCTCGAATCTAAATCGTTTATGTATTGAATATATTTGTTTTGGCATATGAAGATGTCATCTTCGGATTGAGATATTTGAAAGCCAAGAAAATAAATGAGTGCCGCAAAGAAACTCATTTCAAATTCAATATGCATCACTCTCGCCATTTCTTTATACAAGGATTCATTAGTAACACCAAATATTATAACATCAATATATATTTGTAAAACAATCAAGTCATGTCCTATATGTTTGATGGAGAGTGGTGTCGGCACTACCCATAGAAAAATCATGTTATAATAAAAATAATGTCCGGCGATCATACCATGCATGTGGAGTTTGCTTTAAATTATAAAGTGTTTTATCAAGTTTATACACGTGGTTAGGAAATTTGCAATTAATGAAACTCGGAGGTTGTTCTACATAAACTTCTACTTTAATAATTTTGTTTAAAAAAATACTTTTAACATTCATTTGAAATCATTTAAAATGTTTATGCTAGCAAATGCAAGAAAAATGTGTAAGGAAATACAAGAAAAATGTGTACGGATTCTAAACGTGCAATAGGTGTAAATGTTTTTTCAAAATCAACACCTTTAATGTGAAAAAAATCTTGAGCTACTAACTTAGCCACTTAGGCTTATTCCTAATGATCATTTGACTCGTCATCCAATTTATTTTTAAAAATCCATTTGACACATATACAAATCTATTTAGCCACTTAGGCTTATTCCTAATGATCATTTGACTCACCATCCAATTTATTTTTAAAAATTCATTTGACATCTATAACTGGATGATCAAAAGGACGCCCAACTAAGTTTCATACTTTATTTCTTTCGAATTGACTAAGTTCTTCACTTATTGTTAAAAATCATGATTCATCATTTAAAGCGAAAGACACGTTCTTTAGTTCAATATTAGAAATAAAACATAGATTAGAAAAAGATTCATGCAGCGCAGAACGTGTCGTTGCCCCTCTTGATGGCTCACCAAGCACTAATTCCCGATGATGATTTTTGGAAAATTTTAGCATGTTGGGTGGTTCATATGCATGCTCTTCTTCCACCTCTTCAGTATCACTTTCACTATGTTCAGCATTCTCCAAAGTTTTCACCGGTTCATCATCTTTACTTGCAAGAGTGCTTGGAACTACAGAAGAAACAGATTCATAAAATCTTACCTGAATGGATCCTTCAAATGTCTTAGTCCTTTTATTTTAGATCATATATGCACGACTAGTTGAAGAATATCTTAAAAATATCCTCTCATTAAATTTTTCATCAAATTTGTCAGATTATCTTTAGTATTTATAACAAAACATTTGCAACCAAAAACCCACACTAAGCTTCTATTGAAAATATAATTCATAGGGAATTAATTTTAATAAAGGGTGAAGCATGACTCTATTCATAACATAGTATGCAGTATTAACTACTTCGGCCAAAAAGTTCTTAGGTAACTCATATTCAGATAACATAGTGCGTGTTACTTCCTTGAGGGTTCTATGTTTCCACTCAACGACCCAAAATTCAGAAGAAAAAAAATTAATTTTCAAACTCTCCTCCATGATCTGACCGAATAAAATTAATTTTAAAATCATGTTCATTTTGTATTCGTTTGCATAGTTTTGTAAATTCATGAAAACATTTGATTTAGAGGATAAAAAAATAGTCGAACAAAAACGAGAGTAATCATCAAAAAGTACAACGTGTATTTCCCACCACTAATGCTAGGCATACTAACTAGAAAAGAAATTCATGTGAATTAATTGAAATGCCTAGTGGTGAACACTTCAGTTTTATTTTTGAATGAAGAGCGAGTGAATTTTCCTTTTTGGCAAGGTTAACATAAAAAAGTTAAATTATAATTCAAATTTGGAAGATCGCGAATTAACATATTTTTAAATAATTTTAAAATTAACTTTAGTGTCAGTGTGACCAAGTCGCTTATGCCAAAGATTTAATTCTTCACTCGTAAGCATTAAGCATTTTAACGATGATGTAGAAAGATCATTCATTCACTGCCCAACACTCAGAACCGTAGAGCCAACTAGAAATTAGCATATAAGAGATAGAAGGGGTTAAGTGGGTTAACTAGAGCCAACTAGAAATAAGCATATAAGAGATAGAAGGGGTTAAGTGCAGGAGGCGTAAAAAACTGCATCAGATGAAGAAAATATTGTAGATTAGTGTACAATGGTCTTTATAATTAGTAGAATGGTAGGAGGAAACAAAATACAAGACTTAAAGCCGTAAAGCCGTAAAGCCTTAAATTAAAGCTAAGACTATCAAACTAATATGCTCCCAATTTTTTGCGTAATATTTCAAAGTTTTATTTCAAAGTTTTAATTAGTTTGTAGCTCGACATATGTTGCTACCTTTAATGCAAAAAAGTAGTTGCAGATTCTGATCCATAAGTATTAAGAAAAGGGAAAGTACAGACAATTAAGTTGCGTACTAGGTGGAGAGATATTGATCCATCAACGAAGGACATACGAACAATGAATCAAGACAGTATACTGAAAAAAATAGCACCTCACTAATCTTTGACGAAGTGTCAGCATCAACTGTAGACATGTCAATGTAGCCTTTTCCATCACAAATTTGTTCAAGGACTCCATCTTTCCCAAACACAACCTGAACTGATTTCAAAAATATCAGAGCTGCAAAATACTATTGTTTAGAATACTCAAAATTAGCATTTACACATACCGATAGAGCAGCACTTGGGTCAGACAGCATAGCAATGGTGTACTTTGACATGCTGACTACAGCTGCAGGATTTTCTCCTATACAGGCGCCATGTTCAGCAAGCCCTTCACACTAAAACATGACGGATAAAATCAACAAATGAAATAGTTAACTCAATTAACTGCACTTGAGATGAAGACTAACCATATCTACTTATAATGCTTGATGAAGAAACCTCTAGACATTGTTGAACATGTAAAATGATGAGGCTACAAATTAACATGCAGGATATCTCTAAGTTTTCTATATGATACACACAAGATAAAAAAAAACTAACAATCAAACAATCAGTGATGCCTAAGAGCAAAATAGCATCAATTTTAGACGTAAATAAAAGAATTCTAGGAACTAGGAAATTCATCATAATCACTACTAGACTAATCCCAATTTTGTACGACCAGTATTATGAATCCTCATTTTCCAACAATTATTTATGATGGTTGGCTAAGGTATCTATTTATGTTAATACTTCAGCTTTTGTTTTATTAACCAGTCTAATGGATGCAGCTTATACCAATAGTTATAAATATCCAAATCCTTAAATTTTCAATTACCGTTTCTTCAATAGATGACATCTCAATTATTCATATTATATAACAACTCTTTAATATATTTTCTCTAATTTTGAGACACATCCATCTTAAACAATGATATGTGCTCGTGACTGAGATCGGGTGACCGGTCGTGAGAAGGAGCGATCCCACCACGGATTGGCGGAACCCTTGCGAGATCCGGACGGGGCTATGGTTGGAGACGCTAAGGGAAGCCGGAGAAGAACCTTCAGGTCGGCGGGAAGGAGCAACGGCGAACTCTGAAGCTCGGCAGACGGGCGTCGCCGGACAGGTCGGCGAGAGCGGGCTGCGGCTTCGTCTTCCGCGGCTAGGGCGTCGGGTTGGGGAAGCGCCCGATAGAGAGAGAGACAGGGGAAGGAAGAGAGAGAGGGGATAGGGGGAATTAATTTCTTCATACCCTCAAACACACCAAGCCACACACATATTACCGATTCACTAGTTGGGCCCCCCATTTGGGCTTAAACACATGGGCTCAAATGAAAAGCAAAGCTGAATTAAAAGCGGACAGACAATTAAAAGGATAACTTCATTCTTCGGCGGTGGCGTGCTTCTGGCGACGTTGATACGTGCGGCCCCAGTGGGGGTCCCGCTCGGCGAGTGACATAACAAACAATTGAATATGTGTCACGCTTAACTTATTATCAACAATATTATTACTACATATAGCTCAATATATACAACATCGTCCAAATGCAATTTTATAAAACTAATATTTGTGTCGCTATGTTATCTTCTTATCATGCACATACTAAACTCTTTTCCATCTTTAACCACATAGTCTTAACTCTAGAAGTTATGTCAATCATTTATATCCTCGCTAGATCCAAGATATTTAAACTAATCGCAACTAGGTATCACTTCATTCAATAATATCGATAGATAATTGTTAATCACACACAAAACAAAATTGCATATAATATATATATACTATATTAAAAAGGAAAGCTTTGTGGTGCCCTGGTGTAATGGGGAGGACCACTAGGTTAATCTTGGTCATTGGATTTGTTTTCAAATTAAATATTTTTAAATAAAAAAATAAATTATTTATTTAAACAATGCTTTATAAAAAATATCATACTAATAATTTAAGAAAGACCTGAGGCCAAAAGCATTTCACAAATACTATTTACCAATTGCACTAAATAACAATTTTCAAATGTATGTACGAGTGATAGTGCACGGGATGTGCGTAGCATTAGTGGTATTGTCGTTGTTTCATGTTGTCTATAAGTCACACAGGCGATCAAGTGTACTGTCGCGGTCGCATGAGGGTCTCCGTGCGTTGTCACTCATGTATATATATAGGAATAATTACCAAAACTTACCCTAGAAGTTAGCATAATTACAGGTTGTACCCCTCTTACTTTTGAAATTACAAAAAACTCCCTTGTAAGTTTACATTTCATAACATCCATGCACGAAAGTACCCCCTTGGAGTAAATCTTCAGGGGGAGTCTTTTTCTGCATGGATGTTATGAAATGTAAACTTACAGAGGTTTTTGTAATTTCAGAAGTAAGAGGGGTGCAACCTGTAATTTAGCAAACTTAGAGGGGATGTCCAGCTAAATGGCCATATATATATATATATATACATATGTGTGTGTGTGTGTTTATGCTCAAGTCTTGTTTTATTAAATTTAGGCCCTATCATCTAAATGTTCTCTACCTTTTTCTAAGTTTCTACTTATTTTACTACATGTTTGGTAACACCCCCTCTTTTATACCCTAGAACTCTTAAGTATTCTTTTACGGACGAGCATCGGGCATTGGAAGTTCAGCAGTTGAATTCAGTAAAAATTGTTAAATTTCCTTCAGGCGCTACTATTACATTTTTTTGGCATGACCTTGCATTTTAGTTGTTTCGAAAAGGAGTGATTTTCGAAAACCTGAAGATGATCGTGCACTTTGTGCACAACCGCGCATTTTGGTCGTGCGTGAAGAGAGTTGTATGTAGTAGAATTTCCTTCGTGCACGATCGTGCATGAGTAAATCGTCACGACCATGCATTTTTTTGCAAAAATGTAAGAGATCTGAATTTAATCGTGCGTTTTGCGCACGACCATGCGATCGGCGTATACTGATGTTTTAACTTTTAATCTGAGCTGTGAATCTCAATCCAACGGCCCAGATCCATCTCCTCGTGACTTAAAACACCGACTTACGCGGTTTAGACTTAATTTTGGTCATTTCTTGTCGTGGAAGAGAGGGGAGAGGTTGAAGGAAAGGAGAGAGCTAGGTTTTGAAGAATCCAACCATTGGAGAGGATTCGAAGAGCCGAGGCCGGATTCGCGACGAGAAACTCCTTCCAGTCATCCTAGACCCAAACACGTGAGGATTCATGGCGCCAAGGAAGACTTCGAGGGTAACGATCTCTTCCTCTGGTCTTAGGATCGTTTTGTATGTTGTATGCATTTAATTTCTTGCATTAGGAGATTCTCCTCTCACTAATTAGTGAAGAGGATGAGCTCCTTTGGTTCGCTAGAACCCCAGGAAGTGGGATTGCGTCATTGACATGCTTTGCATTAGAGAATCCGACATTCGAGTCCGGATTAGGCATGGTGTGTGCAGCCTACTCATGGTCGTAGACCCGGATAAGTGATGATGTTGTGACGTTTGCATTTAGGACTACTATAGATTGCATAGTCGGAGAATACTGTGTTAAACGTCAAAATATATGCGGGATGTATTTTGGGAAATTTTGAATATTCCAAGGAAATCCCCTTGTTGGTAGCCTTGAGAACGATGATTTGAGGTTTCTACGGCGCGGAGATAATTAGGATGTAATTGTCGGCCATCATTTGTAAGTGTAGATGTATGCTTGGTGCTTGCATTCTAATTGTATGAATTATAGGTCGTTAGAGTAGATGATGGCGAACCTTATGTAATTCCACAATTAAGGATCTTGAGGCGGTGCATGTAGACCATTATGAGATGATTGTACCTAATGCGGGGAGATTATCCCACTCTTAGAAGTGTTGACTTCTATTTTGGTATTGAATGTTATTGATAAACCGTGGACTGGATGGGGAAAGAACCTTGTGCGTTGTTATACATTATACCCTTCAATTTTCGTAGCGGCGGGAAGAGAGCCAAACTTGATCATGCGTTTTGGGCCGACCGTGCGATCTGCGTAAAGTGGTGTTTTAAGTTTTAATCTAACTCATGGATCTCAATCCAATGGCCCAGATCCATCCCCTCGTGACCTAAAACACCGCCTCATGCGATTTAGGATTCATTTTGAACATTTCTTGTTGTGGAAGAGAGGGGAGAGGAAGAAGGAAAGGAGAGAAGTAGGGTTTGAAGAATCCAACCATTGGAGAGGATTCAGAGCTCCAATCGAAGAGCAGGGTCGGATTCGCGACGAGCAACTCCTTCCGGTCATCCCCTACCCAAACACATGAGGATTCATGGCGCCAATGAAAGATTTCGAGGGTAACGATCTCTTCCTCCGATTTTAGGATCGTTTGGTATGTTTCATGCCTTTAATTTCTTGCATTAGGACAGTCTCTTCTCACTAATTAGTGGAGAGGATGGGCTCGTTTGGTTCGCTAGAACCACGAGGAGTAGGATTGCATCCTCGGCATGCTTTGCATTAGAGAATCTGACATTCGAGTCCAGATTAGGCATGGTCTATGAAGTCTATTCCTGGTTGTAGGCCCAGATTGGTGATGATGTTGTGACGATTGCATTTAAGACTACCGTAGATTGCGTAGTAGGAGAATACTCTGTGTTAAACGTCGAAATATACGGGTGGTTATGGTATTTTGGGGAATTTTGAATATTCCTAAGAAAGACCGTTGTTGGTAGCCTTGAGAACGACGATTGGAGGTTTCCGCGGCGCGGAGATAATTAGGATGCAATTATCGTTTGTTGCCCGTGAGAGTAGATATATGCTTGGTGGTTGCATTCTAATTGTATGAATTATAAGTAGTTAGAGTAGATGATGACGAGTCTTATGTAATTCCACAATTAAGGATCTTGAGGCAGTGCATGTAGACCGTTATGAGATGATTGTACCTAAGGAGGGGAGATTATCTTGCTCTTAGAAATGTTGATTTCTATTTTGGTATTGAATGTTATTGATGGTGATAACCCTGGACCGGATGGGGAGAGGACTTTAGGCGTTGTTATACATTATACCCTTCAATTCTCGTAGCGGCGGGACGAGAGCATACTGGGCATACCTTACGGCTACATAAAACACAATATACTCATGTAGCAGCAGGAAGAGAGTCGTGATTGGGCATACCTTACGACTACATATTGAAAGAGAAGGAAATCTCTTGAGAAGTACTCTAGAGGGGGATAAATAGAGTAATTAAAATTTTAGAGAGTTTGATTCATTGTTTTTCACAGTTTCACGCAACACCAGGTTATATCACAACCATTTAATTAATCACAGCAATCTGAAGTAAATAAAAGAGCGGAAAAGAAAAGCGCAGAGAAAAGGCAATCAACACAGACGACACAAGAAGTTTATAGTAGTTCCCCAATTAATCTGGGTACATATACTCTTCTGCTCGCAAGCAGGATTCCACTATCTCAGTGTGGAGATTTTGATAAGGATCCCTTAAAACCACTTATGGTCCGTTCGGCGCGCGGGATTTGGCATTCTGGAATTGGTGTTGGGTTTCAGAAAACCAATTCTTCTGTTCAGCGCACCATAAATTTCTTGGAATTGGCTTTAAAAGTTAAAGCCATTTGTTGATGCCGAAATTGCACCTCCACGATCAACGCTAAAGAAGCGAGGGAAAAGAGGAGGCTGCGAGTTTCTAGTTACTATTGACTTAGAGAATTCAGATCGCTGGCAGCGATCGAGACCGGACTTCGCCCGTCACGGCAAATGTCACTCTTGTGACGGGCTTTCCCTTGATTTAAGAAAGAGGTTACAGCGGGTTACAGGGCAAAGTGAAAAAGAAGCCGGTCGGGTAACAAGCCGCAAAACACTGAACTCGAGACCGCAGCTCTTACAAGCGAGCTCCTAGATTTGAGTGTGCGTGCTTTGGGAAAGTCGCCCCCCCCCCCCCTATTTATAGGCTCGGGGGTCTGCCCGAACGGGCAGGGCTAAAATAACCGTCTGCCCGAATATAGGAGAATCGGGCGGGAGGTGACGGGATACAGAGGGTAGATAAGAGAGAAGTCGTGCGGCCTAGCGGCTTGAAGCCCGATCTGTGCTGAGCTTGAGTTGGGGTGAATCTTGGATTGAACAGAGGGGCAACCCGGGCGGTCTGTGATCTGAAACCGCGAGCTTGTCTTCTGGACGTGAGCCCTGATATCTTCCAACCCTTGATGGTGATCTGGTCTTGGAAAACCGCCTGGTTTGCTGTTGATGGGCCAGGAGATTTGCATGCAAGTAATCTCGGATAGAGCAAGGCGGCTACACCTGGCAAACCGCACGGTCTAAGAGGGTCATCATATTGATAGCGGTCTTCTGGGTAAACATGATCCCCGCACATTTTCAAATTTCGGAGAAATTTCGGAAATGTCAGTTCTAGCCGGAGACCGCTCCTAACTTGCTCTGGAAGCTATAAAAGGCTCTGAAAGCTCTTTATTCTTCATAACTCTATCGCAGTCACGGGGCACTATTCGCCATTAGCAGTTAGATTTTTTCTAAGTGTCAGCCCTTCGATTCAGATGGCCGATCTGATGTCTAAAATCTTAGTCCGTGAGGAGAAGGAAGCTGACCGCCCAAAGAAAAAGAAGATTCGTCGGTCTGAGAAGACCGACCGAACTGTCGTGACTGCTAATACACAAAAAGCGGCTGACTTGAATCTTCCTGTAGCTGGTAGGAACGTTTCTGAGTCCGGCGGGGGTTGTTCTAACCCTCCCCCAGTCAACCCACCCGTTCAATCGGGCAAAGCGGGTTCAAATACTGCCCCGTCGAAAATCGCAGGTGGCGATCCTTTTGACATAGAATTCTCCCCTTCCTGGGTGGTTCACTTAAAAGTGAATGACAGGGAAGAAGGGGTTGTTAATTCCCCAAAGCCGACCGAATCAAATACTCCTGCGTCGGTAGTGGCTGTAGAAGATAATTCCAGTCGGTCACAACAGGCCGAAACGTCTGCAGTTAAAAAGAGAAAGAGGGCCCAGTCGACGGCGGATAAGGTAATGAAAAAGATTGAGAAGTTGAGGGCTCGGAACAAAGTCGTTCCTGACAGATCGTGCGCGGCTAGCCTCCAGCATAAGCCGCGTGAGAAGGAGGTTCCAGAAGGCCACGTTACTCCTTCCGACAAGCCGAATGAGCCTCCAAACTCTGTTGCTAGTATAACCGTGAGTGACAACCTTAAAGACATGGATGCCCTGCAGAAGCAGGACCAGCTACTTGATACCCCTGAAAACATGAACGAAGCCAACCATCCTGGCGAGGATGCGGCTAATCCTGAGGAGGTCGCGCCGAATTCAGAGATCTTCAAGAAAGTTGGGTTGCTCGAGGTGAAGGTGAAGGCAGAAAAGCTGAGACAGTCCTTGGATAAACCGCAGCCATCTAACCCTCTTGCAAAAGGTAAAAAAAGGTGCGGGTTATCGCCCTGTCCGCTTTTTTAAAACGTGGCCTCGGAAAAAGCAAAACGACTTAATATTGAACCCGCCATCGAGTTTTTTCCTATCCGCGGTTCAAACTTCTGTTATCAAACGAAGACAGAACGAAAGGCTTTGGAGAGAGCAGCGCCGAAGAATGGACCCCGAGCAATCGAGGCGGCCTGTATATCCAAGTTTTAATCTTATGGTAGCGGCCAGTAAGCGAGAAAGCATCGAAATGAGTGGTCTTAATTTTGTAGTATTCTCTGCATTAGGTTATTTGCTTCCGACTGTTCTAACCGCATCTTCTTTATTGCAGATGATCCGGAGTCAGCCATGAAGTCGGGCGACCTGACGGCTAGCATTCCTCCACTGCTTCTACCAGCACCAAGTTTCTCGTTGAACCTAAATACTGGGGAAGAGGTGTTGGACGATTTCAAGGGCCTTTTACTACTTTGCAGGAAAAAGTAAGAGATCTTGAATCAGGCCGAGGTCGCACGGGTGAAGGAGCAAGACATGCGGGCTGCCCTAGAGGCTGAAAGAAAAGAGCGAGTGGAGAAGGAGAAGGTGGTGCAGGAGCAGAACGTCGTTCTGGTTGCGCGGCTTGACAAAGAGAGGAAGGCGAATTTGAAGCTCGAGGATGATTGCAAATATTATCGAGGAAAATATCTTCATCTGACTAGGGAAGTCGGCGGGAGCCGGCGACCTGCGAATGTGAATGATGAGAGGCCGCGCACATCGAGCCGCCAGGCTGTTGGGGAGACCTCAAATACCCCAGCGGTTAGGGCAGTCGATCCGGTTGTTACTATTGTAGAGAATTGCCTGCTCGCATGATTCCTGCTGCGCGGGTAGAGCGGGATGACGCGCGGCTTCACAGTATTAACAATCACCTCCATCACAACGTGAGTCAGATGTATGCATTCCTTCTTCAAACCGGTGATCAGGTCGCGCGCCTTCACCGTGAAGACTATTCTTCTGATCAATCATGAGTGATTCATTTTCGAGAACAATGTATCTGTAATATTTTTTATTTGGTCTTCAGGACAACCCCCAAACATTGCATGATTGCTTGATGATGACTTTCAATACTTATGATATATCTGAATCATTTTATAGTCCGTGCGGCTTGTGCCGCAAACTTGAGATTTCTGCTTTTGAGTACTTAGAGCATTTGCGTTATCTTTGAATTATTCTGCAAGTCGTGCGGCTTGTGTTGTAAGTTTGCGTTTTTTGCTGTAGAATGCTTTGAATATACAGGTTTCTGGTCGCGCGGTTAAGCTGGTTAGCCACAATTGTTTTTAGGTATTTGCAGGTCATAGACTCTATAAGTAGCGGACGTTCCGGAGACTTTTTCAACGATATTCAAGATGCGGGCTAAGAGCAAATCCATGCGGTCTGAGAAAGTTGCAGTCGTCCGAACTGATGCGGCTTCCGCTTTCCATTCGGCCGACCACAAGGAATGTCGTCTGACTCAAGCGGAGTTGGACGACTTTGTTGATAGGCATATGGTTGGGAGTTCCTTACTCGCGCGGCTTCCTCTCCGTGACGAGCGGATTAACTCTTCTACTTCTTCTCAAATAGCAATCCCTATTGATCACTTCGACAACGGCTTCAAGATTCCGCTGCTTCTTGAAGTTATTACGATTTTTGACCACTACGGAGTCGTTCCCGGGCAACCCCCCCCCCCCTCCCCGAACTCCATAGCTGCGATCTACAGCTTCATTTCTTACCTGCGGTCTGAGGGAGTTCGCTTCTCTATCAGCCTGTTCAGGAAGTTCTTCTCCGTGCGGTCTATTCCAGACGCCGGGACGAAGATATTCAGAGGGCACTTGTACTTCGGGTGCAGGGGTCTCAAGGTGGTGAACCTAGCGAACAAGATCCCGAACTGGTCGGAAAGATATTTAATCTTTGAAGGCCAACTCGGATTACTGCAAGTCAACCCGCAGGTTCGGGAAGTGGAGGACTTTCAACAGCGCAATGTTGAAGGTGTAGAGCTGGAGATCCACCAATTCATCAAGGACGAGCGGCTTGATGTGAATTACTACATTCCCCTGCTCGCAGAGTTAGAAAATGTCCAACTTGAGGGCGGTAAGCTTCTGAGAATATATTATTTTTCTGGCTGCGCGGTTTATATAATAATTCGTCATTGTTGTTCACGCGGTTTGTATAATAACTTCGTTCTTTCTTTTCAGTTGTTGCCATAGTCCCGAAGAACAAACCGCTAAGACCGGGCGGCTTAATTCTGACGCAGAGAGAGAAAAGGCAGAAGAGAAGTAGGCCGCAGGTGTCTAGAAAGGAGGAGGATTCGGCTTCTTCTGGCGAGTTCGATCTCCTTCGCTTCTGCGGCAATCCGAAAGATTTACAAGGCCAGCCGACCTTGCGCTGGCACCCTGAAGGTGAATGCGTTCAAGTGTCATTTAGAAATATTCTGAACTGGCGCAGGAGAACGCGCGGCTAAAGGAGGCCGAGTTGGTAAGTCATCTCCTGATGAAGATTTGTGATATCCGAGTTTTTTAAGCCGGGTGGTCTAACCTTTTTCTCTTTGATAGAAACAATATGACATTGACAACCCGGTCTTCCAGGATGAGGTCTTTCCCCACGTCACCAAAGGGATCAATGGAGCTTTGAACCGCCTGAGAGAGCTTGACGGTTTGGCTTCGGGTTTCGAAGATTTCAACTTCTCGGATGTCTATCCGTCCCTGAAGAAGAATTTGGATGATATTACCCGTAAGTCCAAGGGTAAGAATAAAGTCGATGAAAGCGATTCAGAGGAAGAAGGAGAAGATGATGAAGTCGATGAAGAAGGAGATAAGGTCGAGAAGGAAGAAAATGAAGCCGCTGCTGATGGCGAGAATAGAGATGATTCGGTTTCTGAAGCCGATGATACCGAAGAAGAGACCGATCGAGTTAAGAGCCAGGGGACAGGAGGCTTGAGCGGCTCTAGCAGCGAATCAACGAGTTCTTCATCGATCAGCGGAGATTATTCGTCTAATGTTGATATTGAAGGTGGCGGAGACTCGAGTTCCCCTGCGGTTAAAAAACTCAGATCGGGCGATTAGTTGTTTTTGCGTGTATTTACTTTATATATCCGATGGCTTAATTATGTTAGACGATCGGTTTGAGCAATTACAAATGTATTTTTTGAGAACCTTAATGAAAAAATATAGTTACCTGTTCAACCATTTGTCTTTGCGACTTTACTTACTTGTGGATGTTCATATGCGACCTTTTGTTTTAGCATTATTCCATTTAAACTGCAAGTCCTTTCTTGAATCCGCCATAGACAATATTCCATCAGGCCAGATAATAAGTATCAAGTCGCACGATTAACAACCAATCCCGGCGTCCTGCGATCTGGGAAACGAGGATGGAAACACCGAAACAAAATGAGGTCGGATTGCTCGTCGGCTGGCAGAGACAAGTTCGTCGGAGCCCACGAGGGTCGGTGGCGGCAGCGGCATGGCTGGGAGAGGCACCGGCGTCGGCTAGCAGACGAAACGGGAAGTGGAGAATCGCGACTTTCCGCGTACAGGGAGGGTTGGGCTGGAGTTTCGGAAAAACAGAGTTTCTCTGTTTTCCCGAATTTTCCAAGCTGCCCAAATTAGTGATGGTCGGTTCTATTAATAGGTAGGTATAATAACGCTAGGGTTTTTTTTAGGAAAGATATTCTTTTAGGCTTTACTAGGTATTAAAATATAAAATTCAAAGTGTTTACCAAATAGGAGAGATTTTGATATTTTCATTCTTAAAATACAAAATCAGATGCTATTAAACTAATATTGTGCTTGCCCTAAATATCTTGTTATTTAATTTGACGGATTTTTTTATTCAGGGACTAATTGGATGATCACCTTAATAAGCCGAACAACAAGCGTGAGTGGCGTGCGCGGTGAAAAATAAACGAGTACATGCATAATGTGAAATAATGTGCGCTAAAATAATGAACATAAATATGCGCAGAAACGCGGGAAATAAAAATATCATAAAGACGTGCGAAGTTGCGACGCAGGTTGCATCACCAACTAGGGCGATGGGCATAAGAAGGCGCCCAAGACTTCCAGTGCCAGAATGAATGACAAGACAGATTCAGAAGGCCAGGAGCAATGGATCACCGGGGCATGCGACAGGGTGCCAGATATGTTGTCCCAGCTAGATGTCTTGCACAACAACCATTATCTCCCTCGCGGATCCCAAGGCCGCAGATCCTGTCAAAGCACAAGTGGCCAGAGAGACCTCTCCACCTGCATGTGTCGTTGAATGTTAATGTGGACCTATCCTACGCGAGAACCCATCCACTAGCAACTCCAGTCTACGTTGATGGTCAAAAGGAGTTCATGTAGTTGAATTTCACAATGGAGGGCGTCGTCCATGTAATTCGCGGGTATGCAGGTTATCATAGGCCCCCACTTCTCCGAACCCATCCAAATCCTCAGGGAGAAAAAGCTACAAGATCTAGTCATGGAACAACCTGGAGCGGAGATTGCACACTAGTATGGGTACTCGCACACCCCCAACAAGTATAGAGTGTGAAAGCAAGAGGAAGTCAGTCCACTCAAAAAAATCAGCTCGATCCATGGCAGAACAAGGCTGAAATCTTCTCGCAGTGCCACCTTGGGCAGATGTACGATAGTGTGCAACTCGCAAGCAAGAGTCCACGTGGGCAAGGTTCTCTTCTCTAATGAAGATATGTCGCAGCACAACAACCCCTTTAGTGACGCCATCGTCGTAAGGGTACTTCGCGATGGAGGGAATTATGGTCGACACTAACGTCCGCACCAAACTTGTAAGACCCGAACCTGATTTTTGTATAATTATTTTATTATAGTTTAATATAAAAGAATTCCCCTATGATGAAATGAAAAGCAGTGTTGATTCGGCGTCGCAATTTAATTTGAAGTTTCTTGAATTCCGATGTTTTTGCGACGCTCGTTTCGTTTTCGATTTAAATTGCGTTATTGAAATTAAGTATGATTAAGGCTTGGATTAAGCTAAGTTGGTTTAATTAAGCTTAAGAGGAGGATTAAGATGATAATGGCTGTGGATTATGTTTGGCTGGTTCCATTTAGTTTGGGCTGGCTGCTTGGGCTAGCTGAGCCTTGCTATCAGATATCCTATTGATTTATTATTAATATATGATTAATATTCTATGAATATTATATGCCTTAAGCGGTGGCATGCTTTATCTGTTGCTGGTCATCCCGTACTGCTCCTCTACTCCTCTTCCTTGCCGCCTGCTGTAACCTGGCTGCTCCTCTATTGCTGCTCTGCTCCTTCTTCTTGGTCGACAGCCTTGGGGCTTTGGGAAAGAGAGCTTGAGGCCTTCTCCTCTTTGTGCCGCCACTCTTTTTGTGCCTTGTTGGTTGCTGGATTGGCTAGGTGGCTTGGACCTAGCTTTGTAAGCTTTCTTTCATTCTTTCCCCTCCTTTACTACTTATTATTTTGCTATAAAGAAATTAGGGGATGGGGTTGTTGGCTGGATATGAAATCTGATTTGCATCTAGGGTTTTTCCCTCTTTTATTCCCTTGTTTGGTTGTGAATTAGAGGGCTTTTATTCGTCTTGATATTTAGGAGATTACGTGGCTGTTTTTCCCCTGTTGTAAACCCTTTTACCCTAACTATTGCTGCTCCTATTTGCTGATTTCAGTCAGCTGGCTGCTGCTCCTCTTAGCCGGCTGCTTGGATTCCTGTTTGCTGATTTTTGTCAGCTGGCTGCTGTTCCTCTTGGCCGGCTGTTTGGCTGGTGGTTGGCCGGCTGTTTGGCTGTTTCTGGGCTGCTGTTTATCTTATGCTTAGTAACTATTTTTAGCTGAATTTGGACTGTAATGACAGCCCTTGGGGCTGCTGTTAGCAACCCTTGGTATTGTCATTATCAGCCCTAATCAAATGCCCACTTGAGATCTTGTATTGGCTGAATTTTGAGAAGTCTAGTGGCTGATTTTTGGGAGTTTCATAGCATTTAAATTCTGATTTTACACATTTCATTGGAGTCACTAGGCTTGTCCTTCCCTAGGCAACTCCTCGAGATCGTAGTTGTGTCCATCTTAGGGAATCTACTCGTAGCTATTAAAGACGCAACCCTATAGTAAATGATTTATTTGATACTGCAGAGGATGGCGTCCGGAAATAGACGCGACGAGAATCCTGCGAAGGACAAGGACAAAGGAAAAGCTGCGGTGAGTCCTTACGGCTTTGAATTCGTATACATTCGAATATTTTGCTGAATATGAATTGCTTTGATATAGAATGTGGAAGATTTGAAATCACCGAAATGTATGAAATCGCTAAAAAGCTAAATATGGATTAGCAAGCGATAGAATTTCTGAGGGGAATTAAAACAATTATTTCCTATATTTATGATTTGAATATGAAATGAAATGAATAAGAAAAAGAGAGTGCGTCGACGCATCGAAACACTAAGGGTCAGCCTAGTAGGGGGGGTAAGCTTCAGACTCCTACACCCAGTGGAGGGGTAGATCTCCGACAGAAATTGATACTGAAATGTCCAATTTAGGAGGCATGAGAGCCTGTTGCGCGGTTGAGCGCCCTAGAATGGACATTGATTTGATGGGCCCGGATATGTGATTAAGAATGACCCTCAGTATTTCGAGAGAACGGAAAGAAAGATAATTGAACATGAAAATTAACTGAAATAACAGAAATTGTTTATTTCTGTGCCCCAGTTTACTGTACCTGTCTACTTTCATGTTCATACAGTTTTACAGATATATATATATAACTGTTTGTTATAGCTGACTCTTCGTGTTTGCCTGTAGGGCGGTCGAAGAGGTAAGGATCTCACTTAGTTTTCTAAAACTAATTGGTTATTAATTTTCTTTTTAGGATCACATCGCCAGCGTGCTAGGCCCCGCAAGGAGGAGACCTGCGGAGGCAGAAAGGAATCAAAGGGAAGATATGTCTTGACCTCGGGTTAGAATGTATTCCAGTGTTGTACATTTCAGTTTGCTATGTACTGTTGTATTTTAGCTTTCCCTGTAAGCATGGACATGATGTAAATTATGATAAATGAATAAAAGTGTTTTTGTCTTTTACTGGTACCACTCCTGTGATCAGCTTAGCTGCATTATTTAATTGTGTAAAACCTGCTCAGAAGAAATTAAAGATTTAAATTGTGGCGGACTTCGGGCCGTTACAATTAAGTGGTATCAGAGCCCGGTTTTTCGCAATTCGAGTAATGTAGAGAGTACCAATTGAAGGACATAATGTTACTTTGATGTTCATATAATGAATTTGATCATGTCTTGCGTCTCAGGAGCCCCTTCAAGTCTACTCGAGCCGTAGGTTCGAGAGAAACCTGAGGCCGTCAGGGAAGCTATGTCTTAAGAGAGTAAAAGAAGAGTTGATGATGAACATAAGAACTTGAGAATGTCTCGTGCCTTGGGATCCTTTCAAGTGTATTTGAGTCGTAGAATTTGAAAGACTTTAGAAGATCCTGAGCGCGTTAGAAACTTTATAGCAGAAAAGAGTGAGCTTGGTATTAGAACCCTATTGAGATTATGGACATAGCTTAAGCCAGCGATGCCTCCTCCAACACCGATAGTATCGCAAAAGCCTCGCATGATTGATATTAAATTGAGATAACTTCTGAATGTGAAGCCGCCAACCTTCCTTGGTGGCTTGTCTCTGATAGAGACTAAAGATGGAATTGATTTGCAGATCAAGATGATAGATGAGGCGATGCGATGAGGAATAAGTGGATGCGGGGAAATAACAGTGTGTCCTGGAATTTAATGTAAAGATGTATGTTAAGAAATGAAAGATGATGAAAGATGAGATATTCAGAATTGTAATTTCACCTTCCCTCTATATAATGTATTTTTGGATTCCGGCCGGATCCGATATAGATTATGTAGTTCTGAAGGAGTTGTTACAAGGATGATAAAGATAATGAAAGCCTGAAAACTATAGTGCGAGATGGTAAAGATAAAGATAAAGAGAACCTGATAAAGATGATGAATGTTTGATGAAGAGAATGAGAACCTGATAAAGATAATTGAAGTGAATGTTAAGTCCTAACGTTGATCGAGTATGATGTCCTCTTTAGTATGAAATAACTTTCGAATCGAGAAGCTGTAAATGAAAGAAGTCGCGTTCAAATGTCCAGACAGAAATTTATTTGTGTTTAAGAGTCTGGGAGAGGTTTCAAAAGTTAGGATTTCTGCCGGAAAGGCATGAAAGAATTGAAGAAAGGCCGTGATGCCATTTTAGTGATGCTTAAGGAATTTTAACAAAAGAAAAGAGGCAATTACAGCTGTGCCTGTAATGCGGGAATACTTGGATGTATTTCTCGAAGAATTGCCTGGTGTGCCTCCGACTCGAGAAGTTGAATTTGAAATCAAGTTGATGGAATGAGTTGCTCCAGTTGTCAATGCACCTTATCGGATGATGCCTAAAGAATTGGCTGAATTAAAGGTGCAGTTGCAAGAGCTGTTAGATAAAATTTTTATTCGACCGAGCACTTCACCTTGGGGCGCTCCAGTGTTATTTGTTAAAAAGAAGGACGGATCTCTCCGTTTATGTGTTGATTTTCGTGAACTGAATAAGTTGACAATCAAGAATAAATACCCTTTGCCTCGAATTGATGATTTATTTGATCAACTCGTGGGTGCGCGAGTGTTCTCAAAAATTGATCTTCGCTCAGGATATCATCAGCTGCGAATTAAAGAATAAGATATTCTGAAGGCTGCATTTAGTACCAGGTATGGGCATTTTGAATTTGTTGTAATGCTTTTTGGTCTAACAAATGCTCCTGCAGCTTTTATGGACTTAATGAATAGAGTCTTTAAAGCTTTTCTCGATCAGTTCGTGATCGTTTTTATCGATGATATTCTGATCTATTCTAAGTCAGAAGAAGAAGTCAGAAGAAGATCATTCCCAGCACTTGCGTTTAGCCTTGCAGACGTTGAGAGAGCAACGTCTTTTTGCCAAATTTTCGAAGTGCGACTTCTGGTTGAAAGAAGTGGCTTTTCTGGGCCACGTGATTAATGAAGAAGGCCTCTCAGTTGATCCAGCCAAAATTGAAGCAATTGTGAAGTGGACTCAACCGAAGTCGGTAACTGAAGTACGCAGTTTCTTGGGTTTAGCAGGGTACTATAGAAAATTTGTGAAGGATTTCTCCAAGATAGCGTTACCTTTGACGCAACTAACTCGAAAGAATGTACCATTCAAGTGAGAAGGCGAGTGCCAGCAAGCATTTGAGGTACTAAAAGATCGATTAACGACTGCTCCAGTTTTGGTAATGCCTGAAGGATCAGATGGATTTCAAATTTATAGTGATGCGTCCTATAAGGGATTAGGTTGCGTATTAATGCAACGTGGAAAGGTGATTGCCTTTGCTTCTAGGCAATTAAAGGATGCTGAAAAGAATTATCCAACGCATGATCTGGAGCTTGCGGCAGTAGTGTTTGCGTTAAAGATCTGGCGTCATTATTTGTATGGTGTGCGTTGTGAAATCTTCACTGATCATAAGAGTTTAAAGTATATTTTTGATCAGAACGAAATTAATCTGCGACAGAGAAGGTGGCTGGAATTTATTAAAGATTATGATTTGGATATTCCGTATCATCCTGACAAAGCAAATGTTGTTGCAGATGCCTTGAGCCGAAAACGTGTAGCCGCATTATCTGTAATGCCGCGGTTTAATAGGAAGCTCTTACGAGAGTTGCAAGAAATGGAAATTGTCTTTAATTCGTCGAACGAGGAAAAGCGAGTTCGCTGAAAGATCGAATTCGCTGAAATATCGAATTCGCTGAAAGATCGAATTCAGAAAGCAATGCCACAAGATTCGTTTCTGATGGGTGTGTTAGAGAAGATAAGAAGGGGAGAAGCAACTGCTTTTACACAGAAAAATGAATTACTGTTTTTGAATGATAGAATCTGCGTTCCTGACGCGGATAATTTAAGAAAAGATATTTTATATGAAGCTCATAACACACCGTATTCGATTCATCCTGGCCGAACAAAAATGTATCATGATCTAAAGCAGGAGTTTTGGTGGCCTAAAATGAAGCAGGATGTAACCAATTATATTGCTCGATGTCATACCTGTCAGGTAGTGAAAGCTGAGCATATGAAGCCTGCTGGTTATCTTCGATCACTTCCTATTCCTGAATGGAAATGGGATGATGTAGCAATGGATTTTGTATTTGGCTTACCTCGTAAGTAAGCCAGGTAATGATGGAATCTGGGTAATTATTGATCGCTTGACGAAGAGCGCTCATTTTATTGCAATGAAGCAAGGAGGACCTACTGAAAAGTTAGTGGAATTATATATCAATGTAATCGTTAAGCTACATGGAATTCCGCGAACTATCATATCAGATCGAGATGGAAGATTTACATCAGATACATGGACACGAGTGCTTAAAGGCTAGGAACAAGATTAATGTATAGTACAGCCTTTCATCCTCAGACTGATGGTCAATCAGAACGCACTATTCAGATGCTCGAAGAATTATTGAGAATGGTGGTTCTGGATTTGAAAGGTTCGTGGGAAAAATATTTAGCATTGGTAGAGTTTGCGTCTAATAATAGCTACCAATCGGCGATCCAAATGGCTCCATTTGAAGCTCTTTATGGAAGGCAATGCAGAACTCCTATGAGTTGGGCGGAAGATGGGGAAAAGAAATTATTTCTAAGACAAGAAACAAGCAAAATCGAAGAAAAAGTTCGAATAATTCAACAGAGAGTGAAGATTACTCAGGACCGTCAACAGAAGTATTATAATATCCGGCATCGTTGAATCGAATTTAATGTTGGCGATCAAGTGTGCTTAAAAATTAAGCCTTTTAAAGGAGTTTCTAGATTTCGACGTATTGGGAAACTCAGTCCAAGATTTGTTGGCCCTTTTCCAATCCTTGAGCATATTGGCTACGTGGCCTATGTTTAGCTCTTCCTGATGAATTACAGAAATTACATGATGTGTTTCATGTTTCTGCTCTCCGACGATATATTCCTGATCCAGATTTGATGATCTCTGCCAGTGATGTGCAGATAAAAGCTGAATTGTCTAGCCCGACTGAACCTTATCAAATTATTGATCGTCAGAGCAAGAATCTTCAAAACCGTGATGTGAACTTTGTCAAAGTATGGTGGAAAGGTCACTCTGCCAGTGCTGCTACTTGGGAACGAGAAGATACGATGTTGAACTTATTTCCAGCGTTCTTTCTGAACCCAGAAGATTGAATTTTCGAGGACGAAAATTCTGATAAGAAAGGGAGAATTGTAAGACCCGAACCTGATTTTTGTATAATTATTTTATTATAGTTTAATATAAAAGAATTCCCCTATGATGAAATGAAAAGCAGTGTTGATTCGACGTCGCAATTTAATTTGAAGTTTCTTGAATTCCGATGTTTTTGCGACGCTCGTTTCGTTTTCGATTTAAATTGCGTTATTGAAATTAAGTATGATTAAGGCTTGGATTAAGCTAAGTTGGTTTAATTAAGCTTAAGAGGAGGATTAAGATGATAATGGCTGTGGATTATGTTTGGCTGGTTCCATTTAGTTTGGGCTGGCTGCTTGGGCTAGCTGAGCCTTGCTATCAAATATCCTATTGATTTATTATTAATATATGATTAATATTCTATGAATATTATATGCCTTAAGCGGTGGCATGCTTTATCTGCTGCTGGTCATCCCGTACTGCTCCTCTACTCCTCTTCCTTGCCGCCTGCTGTAACCTGGCTGCTCCTCTATTGCTGCTCTGCTCCTTCTTCTTGGTCGACAGCCTTGGGGCTTTGGGAAAGAGAGCTTGAGGCCTTCTCCTCTTTGTGCCGCCACTCTTTTTGTGCCTTGTTGGTTGCTGGATTGGCTAGGTGGCTTGGACCTAGCTTTGTAAGCTTTCTTTCATTCTTTCCCCTCCTTTACTACTTATTATTTTGCTATAAAGAAATTAGGGGATGGGGTTGTTGGCTGGATATGAAATCTGATTTGCATCTAGGGTTTTTCCCTCTTTTATTCCCTTGTTTGGTTGTGAATTAGAGGGCTTTTATTCGTCTTGATATTGGGGAGATTACGTGGCTGTTTTTCCCCTGTTGTAAACCCTTTTACCCTAACTATTGCTGCTCCTATTTGCTGATTTCAGTCAGCTGGCTGCTGCTCCTCTTAGCCGGCTGCTTGGATTCCTGTTTGCTGATTTTTGTCAGCTGGCTGCTGTTCCTCTTGGCCGGCTGTTTGGCTGGTGGTTGGCCGGCTGTTTGGCTGTTTCTGGGCTGCTGTTTATCTTATGCTTAGTAACTATTTTTAGCTGAATTTGGACTGTAATGACAGCCCTTGGGGCTGCTGTTAGCAACCCTTGGTATTGTCATTATCAGCCCTAATCAAATGCCCACTTGAGATCTTGTATTGGCTGAATTTTGAGAAGTCTAGTGGCTGATTTTTGGGAGTTTCATAGCATTCAAATTCTGATTTTACACATTTCATTGGAGTCACTAGGCTTTTCCTTCCCTAGGCACCTCCTCGAGATCGTAGTTGTGTCCATCTTAGGGAATCTACTCGTAGCTATTAAAGACGCAACCCTATAGTAAATGATTTATTTGATACTGCAGAGGATGGCGTCCGGAAATAGACGCGACGAGAATCCTGCGAAGGACAAGGACAAAGGAAAAGCTGTGGTGAGTCCTTACGGCTTTGAATTCGTATACATTCGAATATTTTGCTGAATATGAATTGCTTTGATATAGAATGTGGAAGATTTGAAATCACTGAAATGTATGAAATCGCTAAAAAGCTAAATATGGATTAGCAAGCGATAGAATTTCTGAGGGGAATTAAAACAATTATTTCCTATATTTATGATTTGAATATGAAATGAAATGAATAAGAAAAAAAGAGTGCGTTCGCATCGAAACACTAAGGGTCAGCCTAGTAGGGGGTAAGCTTCAGACTCCTACACCCAGTGGAGGGGTATCTCCGACGGAAATTGATACTGAAATGTCCAATTTAGGAGGCATGAGAGCATGTTGCGCGGTTGAGCGCCCTAGAATGGACATTGATTTGATGGGCCCGGATATGTGATTAAGAATGACCCTCGGTATTTTGAGAGAACGGAAAGAAAGATAATTGAACATGAAAATTAACTGAAATAACAGAAATTGTTTATTTCTGTGCCCCAGTTTACTGTACCTGTCTACTTTCATGTTCATACAGTTTTACAGATATATATATAACTGTTTGTTATAGCTGACTCTTCGTGTTTGCCTGTAGGGCGGTCGAAGAGGTAAGGATCTCACTTAGTTTTCTAAAACTAATTGGTTATTAATTTTCTTTTAAGGATCACATCGCCAGCGTGCTAGGCCCCGCAAGGAGGAGGCCTGCGGAGGCAGAAAGGAATCAAAGGGAAGATATGTCTTGACCTCGGGTTAGAATGTATTCCAGTGTTGTACATTTCAGTTTGCTATGAACTGTTGTATTTTGGCTTTCCCTGTAAGCATGGACATGATGTAAATTATGATAAATGAATAAAAGTGCTTTTATGTCTTTTACTGGTACCACTCCTGTGATCCGCTTAGCTGCATTATTTAATTGTGTAAAACCTGCTCAGAAGAAATTAAAGATTTAAATTGTGGCGGACTTCGGGCCGTTACAAAACTCGCCTTTAAGGAAATGAAGGTGGAAGCAAGCAAGTTCAAGAAAAATGACGGCCCACTATTTGGTTTCTCAGGAGAGAGGAAGTAGAGGAAGGGTCACGTGGGTCGTCACTATGAGAGCGTCCACCAGACAATGCCGCTTCGACGCGATGGGCTCCCCGAGCAGCTATAATGTCATATTTGGTAGATCCCTACCCAACGAATACCGAGTGGTGGCCTCGACTTTTCACAAGGCGCTGAATTTCAACAACAGGGGGAAACAGTTTCGGTTTCGCAGCTACCCGAAGGTGGCTCGTGATTGGTATATAAACACGATGAACGTCATTGAGGGGGGAGCTGAGAATACATTGGGTAAGAGTGGTTCTTGCCTTCAAGGAGCACAAAAGGAGGAAGACAATTCCTTGGAAGGGAAGAGTTGAGGTTCGTGCAAATCAACCACGATCTCTCAGAATCAAGGAGGGAACTCTATCATGATTTCGCAATAATATCGACCTTGCCTAGTGCCCAGTGGACATGTCCAATATCGATGTCGATGTCGTCCACTATCATCTCAACCTAGATCCCAGAGTGAGACCGATCAGATAGAAGAAGCGGCCAATCGCAGCAGCACTCGCATAGCCCATCCCAGAGGAAGTACAAAAGCTCCTTGAGGTAGATTTCATCACCGAGATCCAATTACTCGGGTGGGTATCAATATGTAGTAATGTTGAAGCAACCAGGTGATAAATGGCAGATGTGTATCGATTTCTCCCACTTTAATAAAATTTGCTCGAATATTTGGTACCACTTCCACGGAATAACTCGATAGATTTCTCCCATGTAGTCAGTTTCTCTATCACGAGTTCCTTCGATCCCTTCTTGGGGTAGCAACAGATCTTAGCGCATCCGTACAACATTCCAAACACCTCAGTCATCACCAACGACTACATCATTGTTACTGTTATCAGATGAAGTTGTTTGGCCTGAAGAATGCTCGAGCGACCTATCAGAGGGTGATGGATAGAATATTCAAGTAGCGAAAAGAACGCAACCTGGAAGTATACATGGATAACCTATTGGTGAAGAGTTGAGGCCTCAACGAGTACTTACGAGATCTCACCAAGATCTTTGTTATGTTAACTTTTAAGGCTTAAAAGCTTGGTTAATCAAGATCCTTACGTTGAATCATCCCACTAAGACATCTTTAGAAATTACATCCCAATCTAAGGATTATACTTTTTACATTCAGACCTCTCACATGCAATCTTGATAAGTTTGCAATGTGGAAGGTCAGGATTAGACTTTATATGAATTCTATTTATGAGAAATTTTTTGATGGTGTCCTTACAGGTCCCTTCATTCCTACCAAATCAAATGCCACCAAAGGAGCGGAAGTTGAGAAACCCAAAAGAGAGTGGTCAGACAAAGACAAGACTAGGTGAACTATGATGCCAAAGCCATGAACATTCTGGTGTCAACAATATAATGTCATAAACTGTCATAGTAACAAAAGTTTGGGAGACCCTTATAGGTACAGTGGAAGGGAGTGAAGATGTGAGAAAGGACAAGAAGGTAGACTTGATAACACAGTATAAAAACATAAGCATGAAGTTAGGAGAAACCATCTCTAAATAGTATAAAAGATCTAACTTTATCATAAATGGACTAATAACCTATGGAAGAGTTATCGCAATGGAAGGGAAGAATGATAAGCTCCTCGAGAGCTTGACCGCAGAATATGACTAATGTACATGGTCCATAAGAGAAATCAGAAGATTAAAAGAGATCACTATTGATGCTTTTTATGGAAGACTCGTTTGAAATGGCTCTTTCATCCAGAAGGAAGTGATGGAAGCAACCGCACCCCGTAAGCACATGCTGAAAAGACGGTGGATCTGAGTGTGACAGAACCTAGAAAGATTATATCGATTATTGATGAAGAGACTGGGTTATTTGTGAAGACATTTAACAAATGTAAAAAATTCAACAAGTCTCCATCAAGAAAAAGAGACAGACAGACAAAGGAGAAAAGGTATGAAAATTTAACTAGAGAAAATGAAATTGATTGTTATTCTTGCAGGAAAACTGATCACATCTCAACAGGCTGTCCCAAGAAGCATAAGGAGAAGTCCAAGAAAAATCATGACAGGAGAGGATATAAGAAAAGGAGTCAGAAGAAGGAGAAAAGATTCATTCCTGAAACCTCGAACGAGACTGAATCAGAGGACTTATCCAACAACAGTGACGATGAAGAAGAAAATAGAGGTTTGATGTCTATTGAAGAGGCTTCTACCTCAGATCTGATGAGTTGATAGACTTTAAATATTTAGATTTTACTTCACCGGATTTTAAAAGACGTTTTTTCAATCTTTGCAATGATAATATTGTTGTTGGAGGGAGATTCAAAGCTCTCCTTCAAGACAAATCTATTCTTGGAGAAGATCTTAGGAATGCTCACAAGGAAAATAACAATCTCACTGCAAAACTTGAGAAAGTCAGGAATGAATTTGACTCTTTGAATGAAAGGTGTGGACAACTCAAGAATATCATTGAAGAATCATGTAGCCTTTGTGCGTGAAGGTATACAACTCCCTGGTTCAAAATCCGAAGAGGTTAGACAGGAGGAAAGTACCCAAGATATTTGTGACACATCCTCTCAAAATCAAAATTCCGAGAAAAAGACGGAAATCAAGAAGACTCGGTCTCTCACCTTAAAAGAACCTATAGAGGGTGTATCCCTCCATACAAAAGGATAGAGGACTCTCAAATTACGAATAGAGGAAAAATCAGTCAGAATCAAAACTTCTATTCTAAACACTGATCTTAGATCGTTGATCGAACTTGAAGGTGGTCACCTATCGTAGATCGATCGATCCATAACTGAAAATGAGGACAGTTGTCGAACATCCATTTGTTCATAGGCGGCGCATTCATCCCTCTGCGATCGTCGATCACAACCGAAGAGTCAACCAATATTTGTCGATCGATGATAACATATCGGTCAACGATCATTGATCGCTGACCAATGCTTCGATCGACAATTCTAAGTCGGAACAGGAATTTTGAATTGAATGACTTCCCCTCCACTTCTAAGAGAAAGAATAGACATAACAGAATTAAATGTTTTTGTTAATGAATGGACAGAGCATAATTAAATGTTTCTGCTACAGCAGTAGCATTAATCATTTTGCTAGAAATTATTGATATAACTCCAATAGATGTTTTTATGAGAATCCATCTCAAACAAAGTATTGAAATTGTAAAGAAGCAGGGTGTGCCGAGACGAGAAATTCGAAAGAAAACAAAACACAAGAATCACAGATCAAACACAGAAGACACACAGATGTACAGAGGTTCACCCCAATCCGGGCTACGTCCCCTCTCCCCTTCCTCATCCCTTTTTCTAATCACCAAGACGGATTACAGCTTACAAGGTTACAAGGATCAAAACCGATCCTACCTCACTCAACCCTCTTCAGACAAGAACAGAGGAACAGCCGCCAAGGAACACCGCCGCCAACCCTGTTGCACTCTCTTGGGCTTAATGACCTTAACCCTAAACCAGGGTTATGCACCCTTTAAATAGGGCGTCAAACCGGGCTCAGACCAAACATCCGCTGAGACGGTCCAATAACATCCGTTGAGACGGAACCTGCTGAGACAGCATGTACACCAGGCGTCGAGCGTCGAGCGTCGAACGCAGGCGTCGAGCGTCGAGCGCAGGCATTGAGCGCAGGCGTCGAACGTCGAACGCAGGCTTCTCCCGTTCGACGAGCCGCTGAGACAGGAGTAATCAAAGACCCGTTCGTCGAACGCAGGCGGAGTTCGACGAACCTTTCTCCGCTCGTCGAACGCCGTTCGACGAACCCTTCTCCGTTCGTCAAGTGCAGGCGGAGTTCGACGAACTCTTCTCCGTTCGTCGAACGTCGTTCGACGAACATTGACCAGAAGTGTTCCCCAACTCCAACATTCTCCCACTTGGTGAACATCTACCTCCGATGAGAGCTGCTCCTCCAACCTTCCTCTTCAACCCTACGGCTGTTGCACACCACTGAAATTTGGCAACAGGAACCGCCTTGGTAAGAAAATCAGAGTTGTTCTTCATCGTGTCCACCTTCTCCAGTTGAACTACCTTCTTCTCCATCCTCTCCCGGATGAAATGATACTGGATGTCAATGTGTTTGGTTCGTGCGTGAAAGGCTGGATTCTTGGCTAGCTGAATAGCCCTTTGGCTGTCACACCACAGCTTCACTGGCCCCTGCTCAAACCCGAGCTCCAAACATAGCCTCCGCAGCCATATGGCCTCCTTGCTCGCATGAGTAAGAGCCATGTACTCTGCCTCCGTCGACGAGAGTGCCACTACGCATTGCCTCCGTCGACGAGAGTGCCACTACGCATTGCCTCCGACTCATCCAACTGATTGCTCCTCCAAACAGTGTGAACATGTACCCACTGGTGGACCTCCTGCTATCCAGATCACCTCCCCAATCCGAGTCCACGTGTCCAACCACGTCCAGGACTCCTTCACCAGCTCCTTCAAAACATAGGGAGTAATTCGAAGTGCCTCGGAGATACCTGAACACACGCTTCACAGCGTTCCAGTGTTCCTTTCCTGGTGTAGCCATATACCGGCTCAACACTCTCACTGCTTGAGCAATGTCAGGGCGAGTGCAGACCATGGCGTACATCAAGCTTCCCACAGCACTAGCATAAGGGACCTTCGCCATGTCCTCGACCTCATCATGTGTCTTCGGGCTCAACTCTGCAGATAACTTGCACCCAACGGGCATTGGTGCTCCCACTGGCTTGCAGTCCGTCATATTGAACTTCTTCAACATCTCCTCGACGTACCTCTGCTGCCCCAACCAAAGCTTCTTCTTGCTTCGATCCCTGGAGATCTGCATTCCCAAGATGACACTTGTTGGCCCCAAATCCTTCATCTCGAATTTGGCTGAGAGCAACTTCTTCACTTGTTGGATCATCCTGACACTATTGCCCACCAGTAGCATATCATCTACATAAAGTGTCAGGAAGATGAACTGCTCTCCCTTTCTCTGGATGTATACACAGTGGTCCGAATTCGATCTTTCAAAACCTAACTCCAGCATGTAGGTGTCGAATTTCTGGTACCACATCCTCGGAGATTGCTTTAGTCCATACAAGGACTTCTTCAACCTGCAGACCTGATCCTCCTTGCCCTTGGCTTCGAATCCTTCCGGCTGCTTCATGTATATCTCCTCCTCCAGATCACCGTGAAGAAACGCCGTCTTCACATCCATCTGCTCGATCTTTAAGTCATGCGCTGCCGCAATAGAGAGAACCAGTCTGATCGACGTCATCTTGGCTACCGGTGAGAAGATCTCATCATAATCAACACCTTCGACCTGGGAGAACCCCTTTGCAACCAACCTTGCCTTGTATTTCTCCACAGTGCCATCACCCTTCACCTTCTGCTTGAAAACTCATTTGCTTCCATTGGCCTTCCTCCCCTTTGGAAGCTTACACAGACACCAAGTCTGATTCTTTCTCAGAGACTCCATTTCATCCACCATGGCTAGCTCCCACTGATTTGAATCAGCCCTTGATCTAGCATCTCTGGCAGAGATTGGATCTTCACCAAGCATACTCAGGCAACATTGTGCAGCCACTGCACATTGGGGATATTTCACTTGTGCCCTTCTTTCCCTTGTCGATCTCCTCAGAAGTAGAATTTCCTCAGCTTCATCTTCTGACTCATCAGCACTTCTCCCCACCTCCAAATCATCTGATTCAGAATCAGATTCAGCCCCAACAATGGTAGCTCCTTTCTCAAAGCTTCCTTCCACCACCATTGTCTCTTTCGCTGCTTCTTTGGCCTTCTCAGCTTGTGTGACTGCCTGTGGACTGGTTTCATGAAACACCACATCTTTGCTGAATGTTACAGTCCTGGTCACAGGGTTCCAAAGCTTGTACCATTTTATGCCTTCTTTGTAACCCACAAAGATGCACTTCTCAGATTTAACATCAAGCTTCCCCCTCTTCTCCTTTGGAATGTGAGCATATGCGTCACACCCAAACACACGAGCATAGGCCAAATTTGGCTTTCTCTTGAAGATGGCTTCAAATGGTGTACATCCCTCCACAGCAGATGTAGGGGACCTGTTCTTCAGGTAGTTTGCAGTCGCCACTGCTTCAGCCCAGAACTCCTTCCCCAAACCTGCCCAACTGAGCATGCACCTGGCCTTCTCCATCAAGGTCCTACTCAGCCTCTCCGACACTCCATTTTGCTCTGGAGTGTACGGTGTAGTCATCTGCCGTGCAATCCCCTGCTCAGTACAGTACCGCTCAAAAGCATCAGAGCAGTACTCCCCTCCATTATCAGAACGGAGGACCTTCACCTTTCTCTCCAACTGGTTCTCCACCAGGTTCTTAAATTCCTTAAACCTATCCAGAACCTCTGACTTGGACCTGAGAAAATAGATCCAGGAATAACATGAGAGGTCATCTGTAAAGGACACATAGTACCTTGCGCCGCCTAGAGATGGAGCTGGAGTCGGCCCAAACACATCACTGTGTATCAACTCCAGCACTTCTGTTGCCCTCGTGCCCGTCCCACGAAAGCTTACTCTGGTCTGTTTGCCAAGCGGGCAATGTTCACAGAACCCAAGGCTTGTGGAGCACTCAGGCACCCCTTCCACCATCTGACCAGATGCCATGGCCGACATCCCCTTCTCACTGATATGCCCAAGCCGATGATGCCACAGCCTGGACACCTCCTTCTGGTCAACCTCCTGGCTCTCAGAGATAAGAGCCCCACTTGGAACCACTGTATCAGCAAGCAGAGTATACAGTGTTTCATGTCTCACTCCACTGGCAATCACCATTGCCCCCCTTGACATCTTGCAAAATTGCTTGTCACAGCTGAAGTGCACTCCTGCATCCGCCATGGAACCCACCGAGATTAAATTCTTGCTCATCCCTGGAATGTGCATCACATTGGGAAGAGACCTTGTGATCCCATTAGACAACTTCAGCATCACCTTGCCACGCCCAATAATCTGCACAGCAGAATCATCACCCAACATGACATCTCCACCATCAAACCTCTCATACTCACAGAACCAGTGCCTATGAGGGGTCATGTGGTATGATGCTCCTGTGTCTACATACCACATATTAGAATCTCTCTGAGAAACGCACGCGGCAGCGATGTACATGTCACCGTCGTCGCCCTCCTTCTTCGTAGCAGAAGTTGTCGGTGTCTCCTTGTTCTGAACGGCCTTGTTCGGACATTGAGACTTCACATGACCACTCATTGCACTTCCAGCACCGAACGGGCTTCTTACTCTTCTCCCTCTCCTGGCTCTTGGATCTACCTCGAGACTTATCTCGATATCCACCATGCTTGCTTTCCCTTCGTTGAGGACGGGATCTAGATACACTCAAAGCACCTTTGTTTGTCGCCTCAGAACCTCCTCTCCTGGTCTCCTCAGATAAAAGAGCTGCACATACAGTATCATATGACAGTTCCTTGTCTCCACTCCCCCCCCCCCCCCCAATCACGACAATCAGATTGTCCCATGAATCTGGCAGCGAGCACAACAAGGTGATGGCTCTATCCTCATCCGAGATCTTCTCACCAATAGAGATTAACTGACTCACAATGGTATTGAATTGAGTCAAGTGCTCTGAAAACGAATCGCCCTCACGCATCCGAAGTTTATATCATTTCTTCCTCAAGAGCAATTTGTTTACCAGGGACTTGCTCTGGTAAAGGGATTCCAACTTACGCCACAGACTTCGTGTTGAAGTCTCCTCCATGACATTAGTCAAGATTGAATCTGCTAGGAATAACCGGATCAGGCCCTTGGCCTTCCAATCGGTTTTCGTCCAGGCCGCAGCCTCCGCTGCAACATCTGCAGTCGCGTCTGCAGATTTTCCCTTCGATGCGCTCGCATCCTTCTCTGCAACCTTAGGAACGGGAGGATCATCTTCGATCGCAGACCATAGATCTCGATCAATCAACATATCTTCCATCTTCATCTTCCATAGACCGAATCGACTTCCGTCAAACTTCTCGATCTCGATCCGCACGCCGCCAGAACCCATTTCCAGGATCAGGAACCTGCCTCTGATACCAAATGTAAAGAAGCAGGGTGTGCCGAGACGAGACATTCGAAAGAAAACAAAACACAAAAATCACAAATCAAACACAGAAGACACACAGATGTACAGAGGTTCACCCCAATCCGGGCTACGTCCCCTCTCCTCTTCCTCTTCTCTTTTTCTAATCACCAAGACGGATTACAGCTTACAAGGTTACAAGGATCAAAACCGATCCTACCTCACTCAACCCTCTTCAGACAAGAACAGAGGAACCGTCGCCAAGGAACACCGTCGCCAACCCTGTTGCACTCTCTTGGGCTTAATGACCTTAACCCTAAACCAGGGTTATGCACACTTTAAATAGGGCGCCAAACCGGGCTCAGACCAAACATCCCCTGAGACGGTCCAATAACATCCGTTGAGACAGAACCTGCTGAGACAGCATGTACACCAGGTGTCGAGCGTCGAACGCAGGCGTCGAGCGCAGGCGTCGAACGTCGAACGCAGGCTTCTCCCGTTCGACGAGCCGCTGAGACAGGAGTAATCAAGGACCCGTTCGTCGAACGCAGACGGAGTTCGACGAACCCTTCTCCGTTCGTCGAACGTCGTTCGACGAACCCTTCTCCGTTCGTCAAGTGCAGGCGGAGTTCGACGAACTCTTCTCCGTTCGTCGAACGCCGTTCGACGAACATTGACCAGAAGTGTTCCCCAACTCCAACAGAAATTACCCTTATACTAACCATGCAGGACCCAATAGTAATTGGGTACCTACAAGATATTAATCTGTTGCAAGAAATCATAAGGCCGACCATTCCACTCATATTGGCCGGGATAAAGAAAATCTCATCTACATTAGGAGATTAGCTTGGAAAATGTTGGAGTTGTTTTTCTTTGCATTAGAGATTTTCGGTACCCTGGGTTATTAATTATCAAGCTGAGGTGTATGAGCTCTACCATTGAAATGGCGAGGGGGTATAGGAGGAGTATTGCCCAACACTCCCCCATATTAAATTGATGATGAGCATTATCTAAATCCAACCCGCAAAGATTTAGTTATTCTTCTCTGTGCATAGTGATTTTATCAATCCACATATTGGAACTCATAATAATGATGGACAGAAGTCTGGCCATCCTGTTTCGTTCGTTGATTTCTTTTCGACAGATGAGAACTAGGTCCAAGATGGACGGCTATAATTGCTTGACGCATCAAGTTCTTCCATATGAAAATGCGTCATATCCATTCGGACAATCAAGAGATTTGGTCTGTCAATGCCTTTTATAGAATGGTTGTTCGGCGAAGTGCTCCAAAACTGGAATGGCTTCTGAGGTTTACAGTAGCAGTCAACTGGATTTCCAATCCTTTGTGAATGTCGATCACAGAATTGGAAGAGATCTACAACTTCTAGTCGACGCAGACCTATAATAGCTTTATCCCTAAAAACAATAATTTTGGACGACGACATTCACGCATTTTACCGATTTTGTGATCTCTCCAACCCCGAGCAAATCTCTGGAATCATTCGGGGACTTCAATTATCCATCTCCAAAGAATAGATCATGCAATGCTTTGAACTTCCTTCGGACGAGCAATCTGAGCTTCTTACATATGACAAAACCATATTGGCATTAAGCCAAATGGGGTACTCTCGCTCCAAAGTTCAAATCTTCAAAAGAAGGATTTTTCTTTTGAGTTTCAAATTTTAGGAGACGTTATCAGAAAAGTGATCCTTTGCAGAAGATCCTCACACAGCAGAATAAATAGTAGTCAGGTCAATCTGATGGGGCAATCATCCTAAGAAAAAGAACTGACTGGGGGGTTCATCTTCAATCTCATTCAGTCCAAGCTAGAAACCTATACTTGTGGTCGCTTCTTAAGCATCCTCTTTAAAACCTCCCTACCCTCTGTCATGACTATTGATGCTCTCACGCACAGTTCCAAAATAAACGCCCTTCAAAGTGTTTTGGCCCACAAGAGGATGGCACCTTTTATTGGACAAACCAATTCTAAGACCTTCACTCAACATCCTCCTCGTGTACCTCTTCATCTCACTACTCGAATGTTGCGTCCCGAATCCCATATGCATAATCTGCAGCGATCATTTCTTACAAGAATTTGTGGCCTCCAACTTCGTTGAACCACAAAAGGGGGAAAGTATGCTCGTACTGCAGAGGACTCCACAGATTGTGGAAGAGAACCTGCTCCACCTACCGACAAAGGAAAAGAAGTTCTTCTGTATGAAGAAATGGGCACCTCCAACATAATCAACTAATTAATAGCAAAACCCCTCACTTGGTCCTGATAACTATATGGATATGATATTGTGGCATTTCCATTGGTTGTATTTTTATTTTGGCTATATATATTTCTTTAATTTTCCTCTTTTTTGTTTTAATTGATACAACTTTTAAACATGTAGTTAGACAATTGGTAGCTTTCTATATAAATGAGAATGTGTATGCCCCAATGTTATCAATGTGGTTTTTTGAACTAGTTATATTGTATTTTTGTTTACTCATATCACTTGCATTATTGTTGTAAAATCTGTCATGGGAAAAATCTTTGATGATTTGGTAGAACATATTATTTTATGTGATGAGAGTAATTGTTTCAAGACCTTAAAATTTCAATGTATAGGATATGAGATGTTTATATCTCATTGTATTTTTACTTTACTGAGTCGGTGTCCGTTGGCAAAAGATGACCAGATAAGCTTATTCAGCAAAGAACAAATTATATTTCAAGTTATAAGTCTATTCAGCGAGCAATGGTTGGCGATCGAAGACTGAGGTTTGTCGACTGGTGATCGACTACGATGACTGAGATTCTATGATTGAAGAACAACTATCAAAGTTCAGCGTTCGACGACTGATATTGAACGACTGGAGGAACCGATCGACAACCAAATTATCTGATCAGTAACCAAAGATGAAAGTCAAAGACTTATTGAAGAATTTACATTCGTTGATGGGCGTTCGGCGACTGAGGCATCACAAACGGTGACGAAACCTCAATCTGCGAAAAAGCTAATCGATCAGAGAAAGCTAAGACAATCTACGATAGTTGACCGGTGATCAGCGATCGATCGGTTGGCGATCGGCGACCAATTCAAAAAGACGAGATTCAAAATTGTCGTTGCAGACAGCTAGGTAATTAATGATGTCAATTGAAGACGACCATTGATGATTCATTGGGAAGGATTCCTTTTTGAAGATAGAGGATTCCTCCATTTCTAAAATTATCCAAGGCAACCAAAATTATTTCAATTCAGATAGAAAAATATAAACAAAATGCGAAGCAAAAAAGAGACAATATACCTAACACACAACTCTGTGAAGAGACAAAACACGCGACATAGAATACGAAATACGCCTGAGATTGATATGCAACTGAAAGATAGCAAGAGAAGCTGAAAAACAGAAATACAGATTTCTATAGAGAAGATTTGTCTTAATCTTCTAATAAGATTGAATCCACACTACTCTGTACTGTAACACAACTTCAATCTATGAAGAATCCGCCTTCTGGAGAAGTCCTAATCTTATTTTGTAAAGGGTTATTGGGCCAACTATCAAAAGGCTATTGAGATTGTTGAAACTTGTAGAAAAGACTGAAGCTCGTATATTTCTTGTGTTATTGAATACAAAGAGGAATACATATATATATATATATATATAGGAGAGAGGAGGAGAGAAAAAATCCTATACAAGATGTGGGACTAAAGAGGGAAGAATACATGGGCCCAAATATGGGCCCTCTAAATGGGCTATTCCAACACTCCCCCGCAAGTTGGAGCATACAAGTCGTAGGATCCAAGCTTGGACAGGCATTGATAGAAGAGAGTACTGGATAGGGCCTTTGTGAGGACATCCGCCACTTGTTCAGTACCCGGAACATGCTTTAGCTCTAGCTTCTTCATTTGAACTTTTTCCCGGATGAAATGACAATCAACTTCAATGTGCTTTGTTCTTTCGTGGAAGACTGGGTTCTTGGCAATGTGTATAGCAGCTTGACTATCACACAAGAGGAGAGCTGGTGAAGGAAGTTTTACACCAAGGTCAGTCAGGAGGCTCTCAAGTCATGTGAGTTCAGAGACCACAACTGTCATTGCCCGGTATTCAGCTTCAGCTGAGGATCTTGCAACAACAGCTTGCTTCTTACTCCGCCGGGTAATCAGGTGTCCTCCAAAGTATGTGCAGAAACCACTTGTTGACCGTCGATCGTCCAGTGACCCCGCATAGTCAGCATCAGAGTATGTCACCAATCTTGGAGTTGACGATGATGTTTTATAAACCAGTCCCTGACCAGGAGCTGTTTTGAGATACCTAAGAATCCTTTCGACGGCCTGAAGGTGAGATTTTCGAGGAGAGTGCATGTATCTGCTGACCATACCCACGGCAAAGGATATATCATGTCTTGTTACCGTTAGGTAGATTAATTTTCCAACAAGACGTCGATAGTATTCTGGGTTCTGTAGTTACAGGTCTGAGTCGGAAGCTTGAGCACACAGTTTGTGAGTGACATCCATTGGAGTGTTTGTCGGTTTGCAGCCTGAGAATCCTGCATCATGAAGGAGATCGAGACAGTACTTTCTCTGAGAGAGGACAAGGCCATCTGGACTTCTGGCGACCTCCAGACCCAGGAAGTAGTGAAGGTGACCCAGATCTTTTGTCTGAAATACAGAGCTAAGATGTTGTTTGACCGCTTGTATTCCTTTGGCGTCATCTCCAGTAATTATGATGTCATCCACGTAAACCAGAAGAATAACTGTTCCCGTTGTCTGTTGGCGAGTGAACAAAGAGAAGTCTGCCGAGCTTCGAGTAAAGCCAACCTCCCGATGAGCCTTGCTGAACTTGTCGAACCAGTTGCGAGGTGATTGTTTGAGACCATAAAGAGACTTTAATAGACGACAGACCAAAGAGGACTCCCCCGTGGTCTTAAACCCGGGAGGTTGCTCCATGAAAACAGTTTCATGGAGATCGCCGTTAAGGAAAGCATTCTTAATATCCAGCTGAAATAAAGGCCACCGTCGATGTACAGCGACGGAGATAAGCACACGAACAGTGTTGAGTTTAGCCACTGGAGAGAAGGTCTCTTCATAGTCGATACCCTGTTGTTGAGTGTAGCCACGAGCAACCAAGCGAGCTTTCAGCCGGTCAATGGTTCCATCAGGAGCATGCTTGATAACAAAAACCCATTTACACCCAACGGGTTTCTGTCCAGTAGGACAGGGTACCAGAGTTCATGTCTTGTTAGCCCAAAGAGCCGCCATTTCTTCCTCCATGGCAGCGTGCCACCCAGGATGTTGTAGAGCCTCCTGCACAGATGCAGGAATAGCAATTGTGGACAAGGAGGTAGCAAGAGTCTGGAGTTGGGGAGAGAGACGATGTAGTGAAACATAGTTCGCCATCGGATGAGCGGTTGATTCTTTTACCGGATCAGTCAGACGCTGAGTACCCGAGGTTGAGGCCGACTGCGTAGGGGCAACGGGAGGGAGAGTGCGACGAGAGTAGACATGGATGATAGGTGGCTTCGAGAGGGCAGGAGCAGAACTCGGGGAAGGAGGAGCCGGTGTGTGATCGGGAATGATAGGTCGGAGGACAGGCAGTGGGGTAGGTATTGGCGTAGGTGTGGATACTGGAGCAGAAAAGAATGGTTGATCCTCCCGGAAGGTAACATCTGGTGACACAGAGATTTTTCGAGTAGTAGGAGAATAACAGACGTAGCCCTTCTGTGTACGTGAGTAGCCAACGAAAATTTGCTTGGCCGCCCTGGGATCCAGCTTGTCCGTAGACGGTCCTAGGATATGAACGTAGCACGTACACCCGAAGATTCGAGGTGTGAGGGGAAAGGCCGGAGTAGAAGGGAAGAGGAAGCTGAAAGGAGTGGCATTGTTGAGGACAGAGGAGGGAAAACGGTTAATAAGAAAGCAGGCTGTGGAGACTGCAAAGTTCTAATAGGCTTTGGGAACGTTCATGTGAAGCATGAGAGAGCGGGCAACATCAAGTAAGTGTCGGTTCTTTCGTTCAGCCACACCATTTTGCTGTGGGGTGTAGGGACATGAAGTCTGGTGGATAATCCCGAATTCAGAGCATAAATTGGCAAACTCGTTGCCTGTGTATTCACGAGCATTATCGGTTCGTAGAGTTTTGATGGTGGTGGAGAATTGTGTGCGAGTTTCAAGGATAAACGCCCGAAAAACGCGAGGGAGCTCGGAACGATCGCGAAGTAAGTATAGCCAAGTAACTCGTGAATAGTCATCAATAAACGTAAGAAAATATCGAAACCCAGAAATGCTAGTAATTTTATAGGGTCCCCATATATCAGAATGTAATAGATCAAAAGGAGCAGAGCTCCGAGTACAATGTGCGGGAAACGAAGAACGCGGATGTTTGCCCAAAATACAAGAATCACATTTAAAAACTGGAAAAGATATATCGGGAAGTGCCTTCTGGAGAACTGGGAGGGGAGCATGTCCAAGACGCTGATGCCACTCAGCAGAGGAGACCGATGAGAGGATAGTGGGAGAGTCATCGAGAAGGTAGAGCCCGTTACGCAGTCGCCCCTTACCAATGGTAGTCCGCGTCCGCCGATTCTGTATCAGAAAAGAAGATGATGTAAATGTCAGGGAGCAATCCAGGTCCGAAGTAAGACGGCTAACAGAAAGTAAATTGAACGGGGATCCCGGAACATGAAGAGCCGAGCGGAGAGAGATGGAGGGGCTAAGAGAGAGGTCAGCCGAGCCAGAGACTGGAACCGTCGCCCCATTGGTCACGGTGATACACTTCGGGTGAGGGGCATTCAAATACGTTGGTGGCTGTAGCGAGGTGATATGATGAGTAGCACCAGAGTCCACTATCCAGCGTGGACTCGTTGAGAGACGGGTTTTACCTGTATTGGAGGCGGAGGCAACTGAGGCTGGTGGCGACATCATCCCTTGAAGCTATTGGAACTGTAGGCGGAGAGCGTCAATATCGGCGCGGGAGACCGAGGGGCTGTCATCAGCAACAGCAGCGGCAGTCGGACGAGGAGGATTCCCAGGCTTCCGATAGCAGGTCGTCTCAAAGTGGTCATCTCGCCCACAGAATGAACATTTTGGTCGAGAACGGCCACCGCGTCCCCTTCCCCGAGAGGCAAAACGTCCACCACGAGCTGAAGGAGGCACAGGGAGTAAGGGAGCGGGAGTTTGCTGAAGAAGGGCCGGTGAGGGAAGAGTAGGAGCCGCCATAGGTGCTAAGGTTTTGAGGAGCATGGAGCACACATCTGAGAGGGAAGGAGTGATGGTCGAGGCCAGAACCTGATTTCGGATGCTTTGCAAGTGTGGTGGAACACGAGCCATGATCATAGCAATGATGACGGCTTCCTTCTGAGCTCGTTGAGCAGCGTGGTCATTGGTGGACGGTTGATGCTGGATCCATGCCTCGGTCAGAGTCTTGGTGCGAGCAACGAAGGAGATCATGTTAGCCGCCCCAGCCGTATCTAAAGCCTGAAGATCTGTGATGATGTCGTAGAGATGTTGAAGGCTGTCCTTGTCTGAGTATAGAGAGTGGAGCTCATCCCACATTGCTTTAGCAGTCTCGTGATACATTACCATCTGGTATGACTCTCCATCCATCGAGTTGAGGAGCTAAGTCTGAACTCGGCCGTCATTACGGAGCCAGGTCTCCGTAGCAGGGACCGGAGGCCCTTGGGTGAGATGACCCAAAGTCCCTTGGACTGAAGAACTCGTCGGACCGAGTGAACCCATTGTATGAAGTTTCCTTTTCCGGAGAGGGAGATTGTGGTGATTCGCAGCTCGTCAAGAAGTTCGGGAGGCTGACCCAGGTTGTCAGGCTGAGGCGGAGCAGGCACCGCGGTGGAGTCAACTGAGGATCCCATTAAAGATAGAAACGGGACGGGCGGGCTGCTGGGAGGAGACCGGCAGGGACAGGCCGGGCGAGCTGCTAATAAGGGAAGGCCGGGCGAACAGGGAGCAGCGAGCAGGAGACCGGGCCGCTGGACAGCTCGGCTTGAGAGACAGACCGCAAGCAGGGAGAAGGAGACCGCTGCAATCGCTGCGAGGTCGGCACGGCGGGTAGAGGGACACGATCGCTGCTAGAAGCTCGGCAGAGGGAGCTCGCTGGACTGGAGAGACCGAGGAGAAGAGCTGCGAGAAGGAGAAGGGCTGGAGAGCAGAGCTGGAGGCAGATCTCGCTGGAGGCAGAGCTCGCTGGAGGTGGACTGGAGAGCTCGCTGGAGGTCGCTGGAGGCAGAGCTCGCTGGAGGTCGCTGACGAGCTCGTTGGAGGTCGCTGGAGAGCTCGCTGCTAGCGGAGGAGACCGCTGGAGAGCTCGTTGCGAGCTGCAGAGCTCGCTGCTAGCGGAGGAGACGGTTGGAGAGCTCGCTGCGAGCAGAGGATACCAGGAGGTCGCTGGGAAATTGCTGCGATCAGAGGGAGGAGGAGATCGCGGCTGAGAGAGGGATCACTGCTGTGAGATCGGCGGAGGAGCTCGCTGCGGAGGAGAGACCGCAGGAGGCGCAGACCGTGCGAGAAGAGACGGAGGTCGCAGCGACAAAAGGAGGGGAAGAGGGGCCCACAGATACAGCGGGAAGACTATAAGAAGGCCCTGAGGAGAAGACTGGAAGGGAAGCTCTCACGGGAAGAGCTCGCAGAGAGGAGGGGTGCGGTCAGAGTTTTGGTGACCGCAAAAATTGGGAACCTGGCTCTGATACCATGTAGAAAAGACTGAAGCTCGTATATTTCTAGTGTTATTGAATACAAAGAGGAATACATATATATATAGGAGAGAGGAGAGAAAAAATCATATACAAGATGTGGGACTAAAGAGGGAAGAATACATGGGCCCAAATATGGGCCCTCTAAATGGGCTATTCCAACAAAACTCTTGTGTCAAAATCTCTCGAGGTTTTTGAGGCTCTTGTAGAAAGGTCTCTAGAGTTCTAAGGGTCTCATATGAAAAGACTCGGGTCTTGGATATTCAGCAGACTCACAACTGTGTGAGGAAGAGTGGAGTACCCATTTTTAGAGCAACCACTATAAATTTTTGTCTCTCCTTCATAGCTTAGATTTATTTTCTACATTTTATTTTCGCTACAAATTCCTGATTGATGCATATTTATTTGACCTTGTTATCCATGTTCTTTGGTCATATGTGATCGCTGCCAAAGAACATGGTCTCGTCCTTGTGAGCTCTCGCGGTGAAGACGACATGAAAGATCAGCAAGCTCCAGCGAACTCGCTCTTCCCTCGGGTGAATGAGGTATATGAAGATGGGCGAGAACGATTTCAGATGAACTTGGATGAAAACTAGACGGCAATGGCGGAAGATACCGACAAACTACGGCCACAACAGAAGCCTTGGATCCAAATGAAATTGTTGCACATAAAATACCATCTCTCTATCTAGCGTAGTGTAGGGTCTCCCGCTGGGATTGGGTATTCACATAGAGAATCCCATAGGGAGGGGGAAACTGACCTTGAAGATCTTTGAATCTCCGCGCCTACAAGAGTCGGCGAAATTAGCAGAAATCTCAAAAAAAACTCAGCACAAGACTGACCCATCCCATACCATTCGCAAAGTTCGAAGTTCTCGTGGGATTTTGGAGAGTTGTGTGAGATCTACAACATGTGTGAGTACAATTAAGAGTAACATCAAGCATTTATCACAACCCACCCACCCATTCTTCCCGTTTATAAGCAGCGGCTCAAAGTCGAAGAGTCACTGTTGAAACCAGCAACTGGTCTCTTGAGTTCGGACCCACTGGGGGTGTAGCCGATGCTTATTTCTCCCTCACTAGACTCTCTTGTCGGTGGATGCTGGAAAAGGAATAGACCCAAGGCTGAAGCGAGGAGGTCCCGCCACACACCCGGAAGATCTTAGAGAGCTTCCCCTCCCAAACCAAAGCTCAACCGGGCACCTTGGAGGGCACGGGCTGCCAACCAAAACTAGCCTAGAGGAGAGGATTCTCTAAAATCGGATCTCCTCCAAGGTGCCCTTAAGGGTCTATTTATAGTTTTCCCAGGCTGGTCTGTAAATAGCCTGAATCCGCCTTTTGATTTTACTAACTGCACCCCCAATTGGCCTGCTGATAGCCTAACTCCGCTGTTCCGAAGGGCTATTTGCAGCCCACCAGGGGTATTATGGTCATTTCCTCCTCACTGCCTTCTGGGCGAGTGGTCCGTGAGGGAACCACTCGCCGAGTTCCCGCTTGACATGGCGAATGCTCGAGCCCCCCTGAGCGAATGGCCCGTGGAGGCACCACTCGCCGGGCTCCCTCTCGCCTGCAGCCTACCCCCACTAATCTGGGGATCCTTTTTCCTGTCTCAGTACGGGCGAATGGTCTGGCTGACCCCTGTCCCATCAACCGACTCGAGGGACCCACTCGCCAAATACGGGTTGTACACAATCCCCGCTCTTTGCGAGTGGCTCGTCCATTCGGAAAGAACAGTCCAACCCCTTATTTGGTGAGTGCTTGTTGAGTGGACCCCGCAAGATTCTGTGGGCCCCACCGTTATCCTATATATATACATCCCGTGTCAGGTTTTTCTGGACCACTTCCACATTTTGGCTCAAGATTTCTTCTCTCTCTTGACCTTTTGCCACTTCCAATGTCTTCTCATAAGCCTTCCGCGAAACCCCTTTCGCAAGAGATGATCGAGCGTCTGGCCGCGGCCCAGGTTGCAACCGCCCCGAAAACTGCCAGATTCGCTCCCTGGCTGACATCTAAGCGAGACCCGAGCGTCCCGTACGTCTCGCGGCGAGCCAAGACGATTCGGCTGAATCGTCAGAAAGGCGAGACCGTGTCCGAATCTCCGGCGCGTACTCCTGTTGACCTCGGGACCCAGGTATGGGAATTCCTCCCGCCTTACCTTTTAGTTCGGACCCTTACTCCAAAGTTGCTTTGACCACTCGCAGGGGACCTCGGTGCCAGAGGACGACCACGCGGTCGTCTTGAATAGTGTCGCGGCGCCACCCCCCGAGTCTGAGGGGCCTCCTCCAGATCTGGACCTGGCCCCTCCCCCTAACCCGGACCGGGCTCCTCCCCCTCCTCCGGGCGAGACCGTGCTTCAGTCCAGTAAGTTTTGGAATCCTTCCGATTTACCTTTGAGACGGCTTGTTTCTGACCCTCAACTTTTTGCAGCCCCCAACCCAGACGTTTCGCTACGGGACACTATTCTTCCACCTTCCCCAACCCAGCGGAACCTTTCTGTTACAGCGAATGAGCAGAGGGTCCACCCCGAGCGGGAGCCGGGTCAGCACCTCCGTGCTGAAGATAACGCGAATCCTCCGGCGGATGATCAGGCTCCTCCTCCCCCGCCTTTCCGCCCCGGAAAAGGGAAGGTTTTTCCCCCCTCCGAAGTACACCCCCATACTTCTCGCCCCTCAGGCCACAGGATATCTGCTCCCAGGTGAGGCCTCTATCTTGTCCTTGCCGCATTCGCTAACTTCATCGTATTGATCCTTTTATAATCTCGTAGGGTATCGGGAGGTCTCCCCCCCTGAGTCCTACTATGAGGGGGAAGACGGGGTGCTCTCGCCCCTTCCCTCCCCAGGTGATCTCGCTGACTTCTTGGGTGACTCATCTGACCACGTGACCCTGAAGGAGCGAATCACGGAGATCTTTGGGAAGCTTATACACCTCCAGCGAAATGCTGCCGGTCAGGTGGATGAGGAGAAACTGGAGATCAAGCGCGAGCTGAAGGAACTCCGGAGGGACTACTCGCGGCTTCTCGCGACAGTGGAGCGACTGGGGGGCGAAGGTGGGGAGCTGTCGCCTGAAAGGCACGCGGCGAGAGCCCGGGACCAGCTCCAACTGGCTTCGCACGAGATCACCAACATGATGACCTACTATCGTCAGCGAATGCCCCCAGAAGCCGGGTCGCGAAAGCGAGGTCGATGGGTTTGGGTGGAGTACTGACCCAGATGCCATAATCTCTTTCTTTTCCTACCCGCCTCGCCGCGAGTGTCGAACATTAATATTTGTTTGTAATAACTTTGTATATTATGATTCTGAGAACACTCTATTTGTCGCTATTTACTTTCCTCAGCCTATCTGATTGTCGCCGAATGATATGCTTCGCGAATACTTACCTGACCATTTTTGCTTCTTTCATAACCTGCCTTGGTACTGCCGAATGATGTGCTTTGCGAATGCTTACCTAACCCTTTTCGCAAAGCCGTTGAGCGAATAGTTATAGGTCACTCGTCATTAATGGGCGAGAGAGACTTGGACCGGGTTTCGAGGCGCCGGACTGCCGCAGATTGCTATCCGCACCCCCCGTTGCCTCGAAAGCCCAAACGCCGTTTAATGCCTCTATAAATAGGCCCTTCAACTACCGTAATAAATACATCACCATTCGCTCCCTCTCTTTCCTTGCTCCTAGCATTCGCACCTCTCCCTTCTTTGCTGCTCCTTTCCTTTCCCTCATTCGCGAGATGGGTGCCGATGCCGAAGGAAGGGGCAAGTGTGCCAGCGCATTCGTCAATCATGTGTTCGATTCCTGCGACCTCTCCGAAGAGGCCTACTTGACGGCGGTTGCTGACTACGTCCCCGGGGGGTTCGAGGGGCGAAAGCCCAGGCCTGAGGAGCGCCTGAACTCTATCTCGCCTTGTGCTCTCGCGATCCCGCTAGAGCACTTCGAGGTGGGCTTTCGCCTCCCCATCTGGCCGGAGTTGCGCCAGACTTTCAGGTACTATGGGGTCGTGCCCGCCCAGCTCAACCCCAACTCCATAGCCATGCTGGTCGGGTACGCGAGCTACTTGCGAGAAGAAGGGATCGAGTTCTCGCTGCCCGTCTTCCGCAAACTCTACACCTTCCGCTGCACCGGCGGCATCTCCTTCTTCTCGGGTTTAAGCCCTCTCAAACACTACGGGCTCCCGAACAAGAACCACGAATGGGTTCGCCGCTTCATCTTCGTCAGCGGGAGCCTAGGTAACACCCTTCTCGCCCCGGTGCAGGAGGAGGAGTCGACCTTCCGCCCCCCGACCCTAGGGGGGCATGAGGCGAAACTCCATCAATACATTCTTCAGTACGGGATGGACCTTGTCTATCTCCGGCGAAACGTCAACACGCTCCCGTTCATTCCGCAGGGCGAGGGTAAGATTCCAAGACTTTTGAATTCGTTTTGGTTGTGATTCTTACTCCATTCGCCTAAACCACTCGCAATATCATGCAGGTGTGCGTAATCTTCCCGTTCATCCGCCTCGCCCTCCTGGGTTTTGCCTACCTCTCGCGCAAGCCGCTGCGGATGCTTGCCGGGAGGAGCCGTCCTCTTCCAAACCTAGTAGCCGGAAGCGAAAGTCGGCGAAGGCTTCTTCCCCTCCTCCCTCGAAGTCGCCCTGTCCTCCCGCGGCGAAGGGCAAGGGGGTTCTGGACGAATCCTCTGGGGCGGGTGCTCCACCCTCAACCCTGGGGACCGACGCGCCTGGCGCGAATGCTCCTCCAGACAAGTTGGCGCTGCCGCCGCCTCCGTTGCCCCGGGACCATCGTAACTTTGCGAACGGCGAGAAGTACGTGGACCCTTCCGGGGCTCCTTTGCTGAAGTGGGACAGGAACGCGAACAGGGTTTCGCTATCCACTCTCCATCCCTCTTGGGTGGAGACCAACATTGCCAGCGGCGAGGCCTATGCCCTGGCGTATGCTCTTTATGGCCGGGAGGACGCCGAGGTCTTCGATTTGGAGAAGACTCAGGTTCTCGCCCACGAAGCCGCCCGGGCTATGCTGCGCGCTCTCGAGCTCTCGCATATGTCCTCTCGCCGAAGCCTTGAGGTCTCGCGAAACCTGGCCAAGGTCGAGGAGACCAGGGCTCTTCTATCCCAGGAGGTGAGTGATCTCAGGGAAAGACTGAAGACCGCGGAAGCTCTTCTCGCCAACCGCCCGGTTGTAGAGGTACATTTACTTTTACCCCCGCGAATGGTTATCACTGACCGTCCCATATTTCTCTCATCATGATCACTTTATTTTTTCAGGATGCTACAAGTGCTGGGATGCTCCGAGCGCGGGTGGCCGACCTCGAGGAGAAAGTCCGTCTCGCCCAGGCCGAGACCCAGCTACTGCGAGAAGCTGGAATGACAGCACTCGCCCCGGGTGATGGGGGGCACTTTTACCCCCATCACGAGCTGGAGCAACTGCTTCAGGAGAATGCGCAACGCGCCGTCAAGCACTCGTTGCAGGTGCTGCGGCGGGCTGGGTATTTGAAGCCGGAGGCCGAATGCCTCACCACTCGCCAAGTAGTCCCGGAGCTTTACATTCTGATTCCTTTCCCGGAGGACGACGGCGTCGTGCCGCGAGAAGATGCCCCCGACCAGGATGAGAGCGAAGATTCTTCGGAGGAGTCTGGTGACCCTTGAGGGGGGCCCTCTGTATTTCCCCCCCCCCCCCCCTTTTTTCTGTTTTTACCTTTTCTTTTTTCTGATGTAACCATGAATTGGGCGAATGCCCCTAAAAGATATATCTATGGTTTACAATTTTTATGCTATCTCAATTTCTGCGTAATCTCAGTTTTTATGTTATCTCAAACTTTATTATCATTCGCTGCAACGTCTCGCTAGGCTTACCAGGACGTTAGGTCGTAGAGTAACCGCCCCGGCCACCCAGCGAGTGTTCGAGGATGACTTAGGTGTGTTGCCCCTCTTCGACTTCTCGCTACCCGAAACACTCGCGTACCCTCACCATTCGCTCGGACTGGGATTTCGCCCGGGCAGTCAGGAAGAGAGGTAGGATTATCATTCGCTTGGATTATCATTCGCTTGGGTGGTCCCTGCGAATGCTCCCGGATCCACCTTAGAGAATTTTGGTCCTGCTACCAAGTGGACCCTCCAACCTGCCGGCTGGATGAGAGCCCGGACAGCGGGTCTGCTCGGGGCCATTTTCTCATCACCTTGGACCCTGCCACCGAGTGAGTCTTCGGACCTGCCGGCTAGATGAGAGCCTGGACAGCGGGTCTGCTCGGGGCCAACCTCTGGAACATAGAACCTGCCACCGAGTGAGCCTTCGGACCTGCCAGCTAGATGAGAGCCTGGACAGCGGGTCTGCTCGGGGCCAACCTCTGGAACATAGAACCTGCCACCGAGTGAGCCTTCGGACCTGCCAGCTAGATGAGAGCCTGGACAGCGGGTCTGCTCGGGGCCAACCTCTGGAACATAGAACCTGCCACCGAGTGAGCCTTCAGACCTGCCAGCTAGATGAGAGCCTGGACAGCGGGTCTGCTCGGGGCCAACCTCTGGAACATGGAACCTGCCACCGAATGAGCCTTCGGACCTGCCAGCTAGATGAGAGCCTGGACAGCGGGTCTGCTCGGGGCCAACCTCTGGAACATAGAACCTGCCACCGAGTGAGCCTTCGGACCTGCCAGCTAGATGAGAGCCTGGACAGCGGGTCTGCTCGGGGCCAACCTCTGGAACATAGAACCTGCCACCGAGTGAGCCTTCGGACCTGCCAGCTAGATGAGAGCCTGGACAGCGGGTCTGCTCGGGGCCAACCTCTGGAACATAGAACCTGCCACCGAGTGAGCCTTCGGACCTGCCAGCTAGATGAGAGCCTGGACAGCGGGTCTGCTCGGGGCCAACCTCTGGAACATAGAACCTGCCACCGAGTGAGCCTTCGGACCTGCCAGCTAGATGAGAGCCTGGACAGCGGGTCTGCTCGGGGCCAACCTCTGGAACATGGAACCTGCCACCGAGTGAGCCTTCGGACCTGCCAGCTAGATGAGAGCCTGGACAGCGGGTCTGCTCGGGGCCAACCTCTGGAACATGGAACCTGCCACCGAGTGAGCCTTCGGACCTGCCAGCTAGATGAGAGCCTGGACAGCGGGTCTGCTCGGGGCCAGCCTCTTGAGCATCCAGGATCTCCCCTGCGAGCTGCAGCGTCATTTTCATTCACATAGTTTAGACAAAATGCTTTTATTCAAAAAACATCATTATTACATGGTACTAAGGATAAAAGCGTTTAAGGTCGTCGCCACTCCATGTGTGGCTGAGGAGCTGGCCCTCCGCATTCTGAAGGCGATACCCCCCAGACTTTAGTGCTTCTTCCACGACATAGGGGCCTTCCCAGTTGGGGTTAAGCTTTCCCACCGCGGCGGATCTCCCAGCCGCGTCGACCTTCTTGAGTACTAGATCCCCCTTCTCGAACTGTTTGATCCTGACGTGTCTGTCAAAATACTTGGCCATCCGCCGCTTGACCTCCTCTTGATGGATGGCTGCTCGATCCCGAGCTTCTTCGATGAGGTCGAGGGAGAGCCGCAACTCCTCCTCGTTCTCGGCTCTCCAATCTTCCTCTCCATTTGTGGCGACCGTGACCCGTGGTGTTGTAATCTCGAACTCTATGGGGATGACCGCCTCGCAGCCGTGAGAGAGCCTGAAAGGGGTCTCTCCCGTGGCGGTGTTGGGGGTGGTTCTTAAAGCCCATAGGACTGAGAGGAGCTGTTCCACCCAATTGCCTTTGAGATTTTCCACCTTTTTCTTGAGCAAGTTCACGATGACTTTGTTCGCGGCCTCTACCTGTCCGTTGCTCCTGGGATGGTGGACGGACGCAAACCTAAGGTCTATTCCCAGCTGGCCACAGAAGCTGATGAATTCCTCGCTTGCGAACTGTGGTCCATTATCCGTGACTATGGCCTGCGGAAGCCCATGTCGACAAATGATTTCCCCTCATACGAAGTTGCGGATTACCTGGGAGGTGACCTTAGCCAACGCCTTGACCTCCAGCCACTTTGTGAAGTAGTCAATCATGACTAGGAGAAACCTCCGCTGCCCGCTGGCCTGGGGGAAGGGTCCTACCAGATCCATTCCCCATATGGCGAATGGCCAGGGCGCCGTGATGCTCTTCAGCCTCTGAGCTGGCACGAGCTGAAGCGGGGCGAACATTTGACACTTCTGGCATCTCTTTGCGAAGGCCGCTGCGTCTTTGCTTAGGGTTGGCCAGAAGTACCCCTGCCTCACGATTCTTGCCTCCAACATCCTGCTCCCTGAGTGGCTGCCGCACTCGCCGGAGTGGACTTCCTCCAAGATTCTTGGGACCTCTTCCTCCGAGATGCATCGGGCTAGGAGGCCCGAGAGGGTCTTCCGATACAAGTCACCCTCATGGAGCACATAGTAGGCAGACTTATACCGGAAGCGCCTCTGGTCCGGAACTTCTTTCGGAAATTTGCCCGTTGCAAGGAAGGTGACAAAGGGATCCTTCCAGGAGGGCCGTTGTTCTACTTCCATGAGCTCTCCCTCTTCAATCGAAGGACGGAATAGGTCCGTCAGGGTCCCTCCGGCTCGAGGACCAGATTTTGCCAACCGATCTGCCGGGGTGCTCTCCTCTCGAGGGACATGCCGGATGGAGAAAGTTTTGAACGTCCCCACGAGACCTTTGACTTTTGCTAAATACTTCATGAGCACAGGTTCCCTTGTTTCGAACTCTCCCCTTATCTGAGAAGCTATTATCATGGAATCCGTGAGTACCTCCACGTCATGGACCCCGAGCTCCCGGGCCAACCGCAGGCCGGCGATCACAGCCTCATACTCCGCCTGGTTGTTGGTGATTGGGAAGTGTATCACTAGCGTCTGCTCTATCTTCACTCCGTGGGGACTCTCCAGCACCACCCCTCCTCCGAGAGAGTTCTTGCCCGAAGCCCCGTCCACCAGCAGCTTCCATGGAACGTGACGAGGGGCTCCGTCTTCTCTCAACTCGGCCAGGAAGTCTGTCATGAAATCAGCCACCACCTGTGCCTTCATAGATAATCGAGGGACGAAGGTAATGTTGAATTCACTTAGCTCGATCGACCATTTTGCGAGTCTTCCCGAGTGCTCCACTCCTTCGAAGATCTGGCGGAGTGGATGGTCCGTCACTACTTGGATCGAATGAGCCTGGAAGTATGGCCTGAGCTTCCTTGCTGCGATGACCAGGGCAAAGGCCAACTTCTCTAAAATTGGATACCTGAGCTCCGTTTCCCTCAGGACCCTGCTTACGTAGTAGACTGGCAGCTGCTTCTTTCCTTCCTCTCGAACCAGGACGGAGCTTACGGCCTCCGCCCCGACCCCGAGATATAAATGTAGATCCTCCCCCTCTTTGGGACTTTGCAGTAGCGGAGCCTTGGTGAGTTGGCTCTTCAAGGCCTGGAAGGCCTCCTCGCATTCTCTCGTCCATTCAAACTTCCGATTGCCTCTTAGCGCCTTAAAGAAGGGAGAGCATTTTTCCCCTGCCCGGGATAGAAACCTGTTCAGCCCGGCGAGTCTTCCGGTCAAGCGCTGAACTTCCTTGGCGTTCCGAGGCGACCCCAGCTCCATTATAGCCCTAACCTTGTCCGGGTTAGGTTCTACCCCCCAGGGGGTGAGAAGGTGCCCGAGGAACTTCCCTTTGCTGGCTCCGAACACACACTTCAGGGGGTTCAGGCGCATCTTGTACTTGCGTAGGGTGGCGAAGGTCTCCTCGAGGTCCTGGATGTGAGAGCTCACGCACTTGCTTTTTATCATAAGGTCATCCACGTAGACCTCCAGGTTCCTTCCCCTTTGTTTCTTGAATACCCGATCCATCATCTTCTGGTAGGTTGCTCCTGCATTTTTCAGCCCGAAGGGCATCATCTTATAGCAGTAGCATCCCTCCCTGGTGATGAACGAGACATCTTTGACGTCTGGTGGGTGCATTCTTATTTGGTGATAACCTGAAAAAGCATCCAAAAAACTCGTCACAGAAAAACCGACGGCTGAGTCAACCAGCGCGTCGATCCGAGGCAAGGGATAACAATCCTTAGGACAGGCCTTATTTAACAATGAAAAGTCCACACACATACGCCAGCGGCCATCGGCCTTTTTTACCATTACGACATTGGAGACCCAGCCTGGATACTGGATCTCCGTTACAAAACCTGCCTCGAGGAGTTTCGTCACCTCCTCGCGGATTGGTCCTTCGAGCTTGTCAGCTATAGCCCTTCTCTTCTGCCGGATGGGGCGGGCTTCTGGATCGAGGTTGAGACGATGGCAAGCCACGTCCGCCTCGATGCCCGGCATGTCCGCCGCGCTCCACGCGAAGATGTCCATGTTCTTTTGGATGCACTCCAGCATCCTTTTCTGGCCCTCCGGGCCGAGGCCCCCGCTGATCCGCACCTTCTCCACCCTTCCTGCCTGGGTGGTAACCTCCATCTCTATCACCTCTTCTGCCGGCTCGAGCCGGGCTGGCTCGTCCCACTGGCCCTTCGCTTCTCGCCCCTCCTCCCGGGCCTTTTCTCCTGCAGCTCCTTCCGCCTTCATCGGCTCGACCTCCTGCTCCTCGCGAGCGACCTCCAACACCTCCTCTCGGGCATCGCCCTCTCCCCCTTCTTCTTCCTTCTCCTCTTCCTCCCCTGGCCCCTCCGGCCTCTCCATCTCTTCATCCATCTTTTCGGCATCCGCCATCCATGAGATGGTGTTGACGGCAGTTACGTAGCATTGCCTCGCCACCTTAGCATCTCCTCGGACGCGGATCTGGACTCCTCCACTATGAAGCTTTAAGCACTGATGGTACGATGAGGGCACGCACCGGAAGGCGCTGATGAGGGGTCGGCCGAAGATGGCGTTGTAGCTGCTCGGAGCGTCAACGATGACGAACCGACAGTTCCTGGGGACCCCTCCCAACGTCACTTGGAGACCTACGCCACCCTCGACCTCCTTCCGCTCTCCCGAGAAACCAAACAGTGGTCCGTCGGAGGCCTGCACTCTCTTCTTCTCTACCTCCATCGCGTCGAAAGCCTTTTTGAAGATCACATTCACCGAGCTCCCGTTGTCCACCAGGATCCGAGAGACCGTGAAGTTTTCTATTGCCGTCTGGATCACCAGGGCGTCGCAAAATGGGTCTTCGTAGTCTGGCATATCCTCTGAGGAGAAGGTGAGCTTCTCGGAGGGGGGTGGGGTCTGGGAAGTTGACGCGACGTCCCTTCGGAACATGGCCTAGAAGCTCCTCTTGCGAGAGGCCTCTATCCCAACCCCACCGTGAATCACCCCGATTCCCCCCCTGGTTCCTGTATCTGCTCTATCCTCACACCGGTCCTCTTCTGCCTCTGGAAGCACTTCCTCAATTCTGGCATGCGGCCGGCGTGGCCGTCCTCTTCCCCTCATTTCCAAGAACTCTGGGCAGGTGGCGATCGCGTGACCTTCTTCCTGATGGAAGTCACAGTAAGGCAACGCCACCCTGTCTTCTCTTCCAGCTCTTCCTCTTCCTCCTCTCGCTCCTCTACCTCTTCTCCCTCGGCCTATCGCCATGGCTTGCTCCCTTGGGGGGTGAGGGGGTCTGGGACCCTGCCTCCACCCCTGATTCACTCCTCCCGCCTCCCTTCCTTGGTACCTTTCATCCTGACCTCGCGCTGGTCCTTCCTGGTTCCTCCAGCCCAACCTGTTGTTGGGTTCCTGGTGCCTCCAAACCCGAGGTGGTCTTTCGAACCCCTGGCTTCTGGGCTCCTCTCGCCTTCTTCCTTCTGGCTGCCTCGCCTCGGGCTCGCTCATCTTGGCCAACCTTTTATAGAATTCGGGGTTGGCCGCCTCCCCTTCGATCTCCTCCGCGGCTCTCTCCATCAACTCCTCGAAGGATACGGGAGGTCTTCTCTTCAGGTCCATCTTGAAGAACCCCTCTCGCAGCCCTACGATGAATGCCATCTGGAGGGCGAATCCCGGCACCTCCTGCACTAGGTGTATCTCCTCCTGGAACCTGTCCACGTACTTAGCCAGGGATTCTCCCTCCCTCTGCCGGATCTTGAAGAGAGCCTCCGCATCCTTCTTCCTCTTCTTTGACGTCGAGAAACGTAGTCGGAAGCTTCGGCGCAGATCATCGAACGCATAGATGGAACCTGTGGGAAGTTGGTGGAACCAGTCCCTTGCTTTTTCCTTCAGGGTGGTTGCGAAGAGTCGGCATTGGAAAGAATCTGACATGGGAAGGATTGAAGTCATGTCCTCGAACCATTGCAGGTGCACAACTGGGTCCTCCTTGCCGGTGTAGTAGGACATCTCCGGCCCACGAAACCCTTCTGGCACTGGGGCTGAGAGGATCATCTCGCAAAAGGGGCTCCCTTCCCCTGCTCGGCGAGTGGTCCTCTCGCGCGGGACCAACTCACACACCTCAGCACTCGCCGGACTGCTGAACAACTGCCGTCCGGGGAGGTCTCGCGCACTGCCTTCTGCTGGCACCTCCTTTCCCGGTCGCTGCCCCGGGGCGTTCTCGCCAATCTGCAAAGGCGGGACCACTGGAACCACCGGGGTCTCGCACTCGGTCCTCGCCGCGAGAACCGTCTGCAGGACCTCTCGCTTGAACTTCTCAAACATCTCCAGCCACTCGCCCGCCGCGGGTGGCTGCGAGTGACCTGAGTCAGAACCATTTCCTCCATCTCCTGTCATCGAAACCAGCTTGGGATTTTCTTTCACCGGCTACGGTCCACGCTCACCGCACCAAAAATGTTGAAACCAGCAACTGGTCTCTTGAGTTCGGACCCACTGGGGGTGTAGCCGATGCTTATTTCTCCCTCACTAGACTCTCTTGTCGGTGGATGCTGGAAACGGAATAGACCCAAGGCTGAAGCGAGGAGGTCCCGCCACACACCCGGAAGATCTTAGAGAGCTTCCCCTCCCAAACCAAAGCTCAACCGGGCACCTTGGAGGGCACGGGCTGCCAACCAAAACTAGCCTAGAGGAGAGGATTCTCTAAAATCGGATCTCCTCCAAGGTGCCCTTAAGGGTCTATTTATAGTTTTCCCAGGCTGGTCTGTAAATAGCCTGAATCCGCCTTTTGATTTTACTAACTGCACCCCCAATTGGCCTGCTGATAGCCTAACTCCGCTGTTCCGAAGGGCTATTTGCAGCCCACCAGGGGTATTATGGTCATTTCCTCCTCACTGCCTTCTGGGCGAGTGGTCCGTGAGGGAACCACTCGCCGAGTTCCCGCTTGACATGGCGAATGCTCGAGCCCCCCTGAGCGAATGGCCCGTGGAGGCACCACTCGCCGGGCTCCCTCTCGCCTGCAGCCTACCCCCACTAATCTGGGGATCCTTTTTCCTGTCTCAGTACGGGCGAATGGTCTGGCTGACCCCTGTCCCATCAACCGACTCGAGGGACCCACTCGCCAAATACGGGTTGTACAGTCACCACTCCATCGTGCACTCGCAAAGGTCCCGCCGTCTCGCAAAGGTCCCGCCGTCTCGCCTAGAACAAGTCACTCACACGCCCAACTTTTTACTTCAAAAAACTTGTATTATTACTACAAAACTGTACACCGAGAAGTCGCCGAACTGGGGGGCGAGTGAGAAACAAAAAAAGAAAGAAAAGTAAAACAAGAAGTTAAATAGACCTGCGGGAATGGATGATCATAGCCGACACCTCATCCACCACGACAGACGAACCTGCATCAAGGCGAGTAGACCTAGACGAGGAGAGAGCATTGGTGAAAGCCCTAAATTCTTCCACTGAAGTCGTCCGACCGCTACTTGACCTCCCCAACTCGCAGAACTGTGTCATGGAAATCTAGCAGGCACTGTTCCAAAAACTTTACCCGAGTAGTGAGACTGGCATTCTACACACTCCACCCTTCCAAAGCGGCTACACAGTTGTCAAAGGATAGCCCTCCAAAATCCGCAATCACCGCTCATAGTGGGACGAAAAGGCGTGCATCTTCTTGTGGAGATCAACGACAACTTACGACACCACTGGAAGGAGATTCCCAATTGCATGGACTGGGGATATAATGACAATGGCACACTCTACTATCTGAGGTACGGAAGGGTCCACAATCTGGATCTCCATGAGAAAGGAGACGCCTGTGGGAGAAACAGTACTCGCAGGAACAGGAGGGGCGGTCGCGAGAGGAGTCTGTACAACAAAGACGAGAAGAGCATTAGCGTGAAGTCGATTATACTACCTCAACTATGAGTGATCCTAGGGAGAAGTCAGGAGTCAACACCACACTGTCGAGGAGTAGGGGAAGAAAGTTCTCTCTTGGAACCATATATCCCCATTGTGACGATAAGGGAACTTTCTCAATAAGTTTTGGAGGCATCTGTGACGACGTCTGGGAAGCGTCCTACAAAGAAATTGACGATGAACTTTGATGACAGAGAAGTGAGTAAATTGCGTTGTGAAATCTCACCTAGACTTCGGCATAATGGAAGACGGCAACGGTGCCTTCAACCGTGAGAGCATCCTCCCACAGTGTCTCACCTTCGCGAGATGAAGGGAGCTCAGCGGGGGGCTGATGAACGAATTTAGTATAGCAATTTAGGCTCTTTTCTAGCCTGATTTCCCTTCTTTTAGCTCATCATTTGGTGTTTCTACTCATTTACTTAATTTGTGTGAAAGTGTCTTGTGAGCGTATTTGAGCTAGATAGAGCGTAGTTTGAGTCATTCCATGCATGAGGGAGACTTGTTCTCCCTCTCTTTTCATTTTCTTACTTCGATATTATGTGTGTAGCTGTGCGGATGTTATTTTCTGGAGTTGTTGAATGTGTTTGTTGCAGGTACAGTCCTCGTGTGGTTTTCCCTGGCCGTCTCGGCCCTTTTCCATTGAGGAGGCCACTACTCGTGCGTTTTTGTTCTCGCACGAGCAGTGGCCCCCTCTACACACAACCACTGGTCGTGCACGACCATTTGATAAAATCAACCCGAGCACCCTCTTGAAAACGCACGAGTGTACGCACGAGGGCAATCGCACAACCATTGGTCGTGTGCGTTCAACAATTTTCCCCCCAAATGTCAAATATTTCTCGTGCGTCTACTCGTGCGCTGGTCAAATTTATGTTCATCTATAAATACGCAGGTTCGCGATTTCAACAGAGAGACCGATTTTCTTCCGCCGTTTTACGTAGTTTTTCGCCCTACTTCGTCATTTTCGTCCCCCAAGGGCTAGGGATCATCCCCTACGCTCTCCTCATCGTCTTAGAGCTCAAGAGTGAACAAGAATCATCCCTCTCGCCGCAAGCTAGGGATTTGGAAGACGAAACTTGGGTAGCGCAAAACCCTTGAGAAGACGGGTCCATTGGGAGCCGGTGACAGCGGTTCTTCTAACTCGTACGACAGCCGACGAGCGAAGCCATCACGGAGTCGCACTCCAGAGCACCTTCGTCTCCACGAAAGAGTAGACAAGCATCGTTTGTATTTTGTTCTTTATCTCCCACATATTAGGTTGAGTATGCTTGTACTTCTCCTTGTTTTGATGACGGTGGGAATGGATTTTGATGTATGAATGTTATGAATGTTTCTCTTTGAAATATATTTCTTGTTTATCCATTTCCTTCGGAGCAGCCTAAGAGACCTAGCCTCTTGTTAGTCATTTTCCATAAGCTTTTGTTGAGATTTGGTGGAGTGAGTGTTGTGGCTGCGTTGTCGTTGAGTTAGACACAAGCCGGCAAGTGTGAAGCAGAGGTCGGCAACCCGCGAAGTGTGAAACGAAGGATGGCAATTCGCAGAAGTGCGAAGCGGTGTCAGCGACCCGCATAGTAATTTAGTTTTCTGTTTTTCTGCTTTAGTGTAACGAACAAACCAAACCCCCTGTGATTCCGACATTTAAGAGACTTCGATCTCAAGTCTCTCCTTAATCGTAAAATCCACCTTTCTGTGTTCCTTGAGAGATTCGATACTCGGGGATTCATTCCCATTTTATATTACTTGTACGACCGTGGTGCACTTGCCAGCGTGCGCATCAAATTTATATTAATCGTCACTCCATTGCGGCTCGTGCACTGAGCCAAAATGTGGTAGGATGGTCTGACCTCCAATATTTATATAGCATAAGCGAGCGGGTCCCCCTTCACTTGGGTCATGTCTTGGCCCAATATCTGATGCACTAGGCCTCTTATACCCTCCTCGGAGCGATTGGGGATGCACATTTTATCACCCGGATCATAAAGAGGATGGGCATTTGGGGTCAGTTGCCTCTGATGGACCAAGTGACCGAGGGCTCGGGGATTTGCTCACCGCTATGGTGCATTTCAGATTGTTGCACGTAGTAGGGAAGAAGGCGAACAAGAGGTACGAGATTATCATGCCCGGAGCTAATGTCGGGGCTGACAGTTCTGCAGAGAAAAGTGTGGGGCGTTCGGCACAGCGTCGGACCATGCGCGATCAGAGAGTTGTCCCACCTGCACCGGAGCATAGTGTTGTCCCGCCCGCTACTTAGCATCATGTTCCCCCCCCCCCTCCTGAATTAGCGCTCAGAGGTCCTCGAAGCAGCAACTTTCTAGACTATGGATTTCATCTACCAGCAGGCATTGAGATCAAGTCTAGATTACCCTCCTCCACCTATCCGTCGTAGTTGTGCTCTGCCCGCCTCTCCGCCTGAGGATGATGAGTGATTGTCGTCCCAGCGCTCCAGTTGGATTTGTGTTGCTTCTAGTTTATTTGCAGTACTTTTCAGTTTATTTTTATGTCTGTAATAACTTTATTTCAGCTTTCCTGTGACATTGCTTGGCGGCGACTTGTGCGCCGTCAACTTAGGTATTATTTTGTGTGGTTGTGTATTGTTCTTAGCTCTTTCTTTTTACCTATTTCTTTTTGTCATGTGTTGTGTAGTTTACTGCTTGTGAATGCGTTGTTTATGCTAACTTTTATTTTCTTTATATATAGTTGTGTCTTGTGTTTTTCTCGTTGTACTCCCGGCAGGAATCCAACGGCGTAGCATATTTTGGTTGACTGAGTCGGAACCGGGAGCCGTTTTTAGCTTCAAATTCAACCACTTCTGGAATGCCCCATTCTCGGGCATGGGTAACGAATTCCTCTCCCTGCTGCATTTGTTGCATTCCTCATTTTATTAGCGTGCCTACATTCGCATTGAGGACAATGCTCCGTTTAAGTTTGGGGGATAGTTTTCGTTATCCACGCGTGCAAGCACTCACTTCATGCATTCCATTAGCGTTGTTTTTCTTTTCAAAAATCTGCTCCAATTTTTTATTATTCAAAATTTTTAATCGCTCTCGCGCATTTCATTGTCCGCACCCACCTCGATTTTACTTGAATTGTTGTTATTCCTGTGCGTTCCAATTCCATTAGGTATGTAGGTTAGATTAATTTATAATCAAAAATTCGAAATTGGGTAGTGAATCGTAGACTCATGGAGTGCTCCTAGTCGAGTGCCTATGTTCTCGGAAAGAAATAGATTTAGAGTTAATTTTTCTGCATATGTTAAATACACTGCATTTTGACTTAATATCATTGGTTGTATATCCAGTCCTCGTTAGAACGTGATCCTCGTTAGAACGCGATCCTCGTATGACGCTAGTGTAGAGTTGTGTGTGGTGTCGTTAGTGATGTATCATAGGCTCACGACGAGGGGGTTTCCTTTCTCGGTGTCTAGAACTCGCCTCTAGCGATCTTCGAAGTATGTGCACTGATTAGTAATTAACTCTACAAATATGATTTAGGCCTTCACTTGAATAGATTGAGCCTTCGTATCCGAGCCCATTCTCACTACCGTTGCGAGCCCAAGTTGCATACACCCTTCCTTTGTGTACCTCCACCTCACTAACACCAAAGTCAAATTACCAAAATTCCTATTGCACTTAGCTACGAGCTAATTTAAAATGTTATTTTGCTAATTGCGGTGGAGAACAAAATTCCGTTAGTTGGTGATATTTTATTGTTTATGTGTGGGTGTGCTTTTAGCATAATTTTGGAAAATATGAGCAGAAATACAATTTGCTAAAAGTAAATGAAGAAGAAAAGAAAAGAAAAAAATTAGAAAATTATATTGTTGCGGTGTTTGGCAAGTGGTGAGTGACCTCATATGTCAAAAGCTAAGTCTGGGGGTGTCACTCACCCATTTCTAGCCGGTGGTAGTCATTTTGATGCGAGCTCAAAAATTTTGCTTATGTGTGAGTTACCCCGATCTTCCTTAAATTCTCACCGTAAGCCTAAACCAAAATTCATCCTACCTAAGTCCTAAGGATTCATAGAGTTTAGTTAGTATCGAGTGCAGTGGAGAAGGTGTGACCAGGCGAGCCGCGAGCCTATGGCCATCGTCATTGATGGATTTCATTGGAGGCCAACCAGTAGTTCTGGGTCTATAATACCACACTCAGCATCACTACTTTCGCATGCAATATGCTTAGGACAGATCGCTTAGTTCTTCTGATTACGAGTGGATATAGTCGTACAATAGTTTGTTTAAATGCAGTGTACTTCAATTTTATGCTTAGAAATTTTCTTTAACCTATTTTTATTCCTCATGGACATGAGACTTCTCGGTCCACTTTCTTATTTCAGTTTTTATTTGTAATTAATCTCTCGTACTCCCCGTAGGTAGATGGATTGCTCAGGACGAGCAATAATTCAAGTCTGGGGGTATTTTATAAGCAAATATACAATTTAGGCTCTTTTCTAGCCTGGTTTTCCCTTCTTTTAGATCATTTGGTGTTTCTACTTGTCATTTACTTAATTTGTGTGAAAGTGTCTTGTGAGCGCATTTGAGCTAGATAGAGCATAGTTTGAGTCATTTCATGCATGAGGGAGACTTGTTCTCCCTCTCTTTTCATTTTCTTAATTTGATATTATGCGTGTGACTGTGCGGAAGTTTCTTAATTTGATATTATGCGTGTTACAAGTTGGAGGTCTTTTTCATTTCCGACGTTTAAGAAACTTCAGTCTCAAGTCTCTCCTTAATCGTAAATTCCACCTTTCCGTGTTCCTTGAGAGATTCGATACTCGGGGATTCATTCCCATTTTATATTACTTGTACGACCGTGGTGCACTTGCCCACATGCGCATCAGGGGCATCACCAGCGACGGAGGCAGAGACGTCGCCAACATAGTTAGGGCAGAAGTCAATGAGATACTCAGAGGAGCAAGTGACTAGACCCGCCTCAACAGAGGTACTCACGGTCTCCAGACCCAAAGTAGGGATTGAAGCGGGGCTGCAGATGGACAAGACTCGGTCGGTTTCTCTGTGGTTTTCACAGAGGAACCCTGGCAAAAAGAGTGTTTCTTTCGTTGAGCTTTTTCAGACAGCGAGAATTTCTTGCAAGAGGGTTATTCCTTTCAATTGCATTTGCAATCTTCTGCAACCAGTAGTTGGTTGGCAACCATGTCCATTTAGACCTTGGGTTGGAAGTTGGTACTTAACATCAACATGGCGACAGTTCTCGACGGGTGCAAGGCGTGTCTGCTTGCAAAGCCTTGATATGGATGGAATCCCGTTTTACAGAATGACCATAGAATAGTGGAGTTGCCCGACGCGCGATAATTTTTGAAGCTATAAATAGAACAGTTGTTTCAAGGGAACCCCTGTTGGCGAAATCTCTCTTTCCCCTAGCCCTCTCGCTTAAGTTAGATTATGGTTTCTTGAGTGGGAGTTCTTCACACTCCTGTGTCAGTGGCATGACCTTCAACTTGTACACATCTTATTCACACAAGGATCCTATGCATGCCTCTTTATACTCGCTTATGTTCCCTATCATGTCATTTGGGTCAAGTAGCTTTTGGTCATCCAGATCCGAACTACTTGTAAGCCAAATCTCAGCTTCAACAATTCCCTTAAGTTATTTGTTATTTTCTTGTAAAAAGCAATATATACTCTTCTTCTAATCAATGTGTCCGCCAATTATTATGATTCTCATTCAAAACCCCAAAATTTTATGTAGCAAATTAAATCTTAGTTTTAGACCTAATTAACAGTTACTTTTCACCTCAACAAAAGCACTCATGTACTCCAGACTCATAGTAAGGATTGAAGCGAGAGTTATTGATTCAGATGGAATGGCAGACTCAACTGGTTCTATCATGGTTTTCGCAGAAGAGTCTCAGCAAAAAAAGTATTTCTTTCATGGAGCTTTTCAGACAGCGAGGATTTCTCGCAAGACGGTTGCTCCTTTCGCTTGCATTTGCAATCTTCCGCAGCCTTGCATTGGCTAGCATACATCATCTCCAAGTATGAGGAGCCAGTTATGGCATCATTGAATGGGAGAGAGGCTATGGTTAATCACAGAGGGTTTGATGACAGGTTAAACAAGAGTTAAAAAGCAGCATGGACCGATGACACAACCCCATTTATAGGTAGAGCCCAGCAACACCCAATCATGGGAGTGAAACTTTTTAGGAGCTACCGTGGAGCTTAGAAAAAGTGGGGATCTTGTAAGCACCGAGTTCGGTGAAGACTATGACTTAAGGTGTGTTTAGCGGCACGGATCCCGCGCGATCGTGCGGAACGCCAGCGCGGTCATGGTCGCGGCCCGTTTAGCGGGGCCGTAGCCGGGCAGCAGGATCCACACCGCGAGTAAATTTCAGGCGGATCGGAGCTACCGTGGAGCTTAGAAAAAGTGGGGATCTTGTAAGCGCCGAGTTCGGTGAAGACTATGACTTAAGGTGTATTTAGCGGCACGGATCCCGCGCGATCGTGCGGAACGCCAGCGCGGTCATGGTCGCGGCCCGTTTAGCGGGGCCGTGGCCGGGCAGCAGGATCCACACCGCGAGTAAATTTCAGGCGGAAATCCACCGCGGGGAGGCCACCACGATCGCGGTGGACTCCACGGGGATGGGCTCTGCGGGGCATCTGCGGGGCCAAACACGCCCTTAGTCGCAGAGCATCGGGAGTTGAATACAACTGGAAGATCTAGCCTAGGGAACTCTCAATCCCCAAGGAATAAGTCGTAAAGCCCAATACTATGCGCACAGGCCCTTGTCCATCCAAACCTTGGACTGAGACTTAGCATCAACATGGAGACGTTGGTTCTCACAGATGTGAGAGGTATCTATTTGTAGAGCCTCATTACGAACGAAATCCTATTTTACAAGTTGACCATAGAACAGCAGAGTTGTCGACAAGCTGGAATTTTTCGAATCTATAAATAGAAGGAGACTTGTTGTCAAAAGCTCTTTGCCTCTTGCCCTCTCGCTTAAGTTAGATCATTGTTTCTGGAGGGGGAGTTCTTCACACACCTAGTTTAGTGGTAGAACCTCCAACTTGTAACATTGTATCCACATAAGGATCTTGCGTATTCATCTTTTTACCCGCTTGCATTTCACTGTCATGTCATTTGGGTCAAATAGCTTTTGGTCATCCAAGTTTGAACTACTTATATTATTTTCTTGTAAACAAGCAATATATACTCTTCTTCAAATCAATGTGTTTGTCAATTACTATGACTCTCATTCAAAACCCCAAAAAATTAAGTAGCAAATTAAAACATAGTTTTAGATCTAGTTAACACTTGCTTATTTCCACCTTAAAAGAGTTATGTCATGTAACTTAGGATGATGTCTTAGCCAATGCCCATTTCTCACGACAATTGAGTTACGTTGTGGCAAATCAAAGGTGTCATCCTAATAATCTGATGCAACCCAAGTTTGCATCTTTTGTTTTATTTTATTTTTAGTATTTTTATTTTTGTAGCGCACGTCTTCGCGCAATTTTAGCTTCACGCATGAGTATCACGTATTCTACTCGCGCACTATCATCAGGCTTATTGGTGTGACCGGCCCATAAGACCCTGAATGAAAAGGTCCGTCAAACTGGGACTAGTGTTAGTAAAGGCAAGCAAGAATTTTAAAATTAAGAAATTTCTGAAATTAAATATATGAGTTATTATGAGGAATATATAAAGACCACCATTATGCTCTGCATTATTCCTATCGAATCCCTTCATATTCATGAGCTTTTATTTATTTAAATCCCCCCTCTCCTGTGTGCTGCCGGTTCATGCAATTTACAATCTTTTAATTTCTCTCATTAATTTCATTAATGGGCCACATTTAAACCCTATTGTAACAGCCGGCCCACCTCCACTTTGAAAACCTCCCTTTTATTATCCAAGTTAAATCAATTTCCCAATTTAACATCCACTGTTTCCGCTGTTGAAGGATAGCCTGGACAGACCTTTCGAAGACGAGAATCTTATCTCTGTCTTCGGAAGGAAGTGCCGGCCCCAGCCCTCGTCGTCATTTCCGAACCTCGCCTCCGCCGTTTTGGCTTCTCCCGTCCTCCGACGAAGCCCCTCCGGCGAGCCCTGCCTCCTGCGAGTCTGCCGTCCACGTCCAAACCCGAACCGACGGCTCCAGATGTTTCCAACTACCGGGCGGTCGCGTTTATGCCTGTAATCTTCTCCGATTCCGTCTGGTCCTCCTCCGACCTATCCCGCGTCCAGGTCGTCTTCCTCCGTTCCCAAAATCTGAGAACGACGATCCCATCTGCAATCAGTGTTTCGATCGTGGACAAGGACAGTACCTGAGCTTTCCCCTGGGTCCACGGCCCGGGTTGTTGACTGCGGACCAAGTTTGTCACTGTTTGGAATTCGCCGAGACGCGCCTGATCTCTTGGTACGACCCTCACCACCTCTTATGACTCGGTTCCTGATAGTATAACTTTATGCTTAATTTTAATGATCTTAATTTTCAGAGCTTGCTTGCCCCAAACTAACAATATTCCTGTTTGTCGTTCGTTTCTCTTATTTTGTCGTCTTTTCTTTTCTTTGAAATGCCTGTGGGAAAATTAAATCGGAAAGGTGGATTGCGGACTAACGTTGCATACTTATGTGCGTTTGCGAACGCTGTGAAGACTATCGGTTGATACTGCTCGTGCAATTTCGCACTCGCGTCATAGTTTTAAAACAAAACTCATTTTTAAACATTTAAATTATAAATCTTCAATTTTAGTTTACATCAGTTTCGTATCAGAGGGGGTTGGATTCACTCCTATTGTGAATCCGACGATCCGTTCCTTCAAAAAAAAAAAAAATCAAAGCATTTAAAACAAATTTTCTATATAAAAATGGAGAATCGTTTTGATCAAATAGAAACCACCTTAGGCGAGTTAGCCAAACAAATGAGTGAACTGATGAAGTCGGTCGGCACGCTTAATGCCAGTATGAGAGATAATCATCACGTCGTGACCGGGTTAAGGGCCTCCGTTAATGCTTTAGAAGCCGAACGTCACCTAGGTTTGAATCAAGAACCACAACAAAATCCTAGACACGAGGAGCACAACCCTAGACAAGCTGATCCTGTACAACCTGAACCTGGCCTCCGTCGCCAACCCCGTTGGGACGATGGAGTTAAGCTTGATGTGGGTGATTTTGAGGGTCACGTGGAGCCCGAAAAATGCCTAGATTGGTATGAGCGTGTTGAGAGGTTCATGGCATGGAAGCAAATGCCTGTGAATCGTCAGGTTGAGTATGCCGTTCTTAGGCTTAAGGGACCTGCACTAGTCTGGTGGGTTCAGCTAGAGCGCACTCGTTTCACTTTAGGCCTAGCTCCTATCACAACCTGGGTAGAGTTTAAGTTGCAACTGCGGAAGCGATATGTCCCCCCGGATTATTTGCAAGCTCTGTATCGTAAGTTCCACAACCTTCGTCAGGACAAGCTTTCCGTGGACGAGTACACCAACGAATTCTTGATACTGCAGTCTAGGCTTGATCTTCATGAGGAGGACGATATGACAGTGTCCCGTTATCTGAACGGGCTCCGTTATGCTATTAGGGACGAGCTAGAGTTGCACGACTTTAGAAATTTGGGTGAAGTATCCAGTAGAGCCCGTAGAGTTGAGGCCTCACTTTTGAAGAGGACATCTGGGCATAGGTCTACTGAAAAGGCTACCTCGAGCACCACCACCACTGTGTCCTCCTCTAGGATTTCTGATCCCCCTCCTCTTGTCACTACTGGGACCCCAGCTCCTCCCCCTGGCCTCACCCGAGGTAAGGAGCACATGGGATCCAAGCCCAACCCTGGAGTATTTCGATGCTTCAAGTGTATGGAGCCCGGGCACAAATCTTCTGAGTGCCCGCGACGCCACTTCGTCGCAATTGCTGATTCTTCTGAGGGTCATGAACCAGAATATGGAGTCTTCCTTAGTGACTCCAAGCCTGAGCCTGAGTCTGATGACGTTATCGAGGTCGAAGGAGAGCAAGCTGAGCATTTAGTTTGTGTCTTACGCTATAGCTTGGTTTCCCCTAGCGAGACCACTGAGCATGATTTACGGAGGAATGAAATTTTCCGCACTACTGCGCGCATTCAGGGACACTTTTGTTCCATTATCATTGATAGCGGTAGCATGGAAAACTTCGTTTCCCAACGCATGGTTGAGACGCTAGGACTCGAGACACACCCCTTGGAGCAGCCCTATCACTTATCTGGGGTTAATAGTCACCTGACTATGCCCGTTACTCATCGATGTCTTGTGGAGTTCTCTATAGGGGACGCATATCAGGATTCTGTTCTATGTGATGTCGCTCCGATCGATGTCTGCCACATTTTATTAGGACGATCATGGCAGTTTGACCGACGTGTCATGCATGATGGTGTGAGGAACTCCCACTCCTTTGATCACCATGGACGCAGGATTGTTCTTCTTCCCCAGAAGCATAGTCTTGTTCCTAGGACTCCAGGGAGGATCTCACCAGCTTCTGCCTCGACTTCCTTAGTTACCACTGCACCCCTGTTATTTAGTGCTGCACTTCTGCCTGGACCCCTACTCCAGGAAGTCGCACTTGACTCCGGTGAGTCACCCATTTTAGATGCTCTGCCAGCACTACCACATGTTGATTTTATATTCGGCGATCATGTGTTTAGTTCGCACCGCTATCCCGTGAGTGTACGTGAGCATTTCGGGCTTGGTCAAATTAATTATGAATTTTTTTGGATTAGCCTTATTAGAGAAATTGAGACGTTTCATACAATTTTTACTCCTAATAGGGACACACGTTTTAAGGGATTTCTATGGATGCTTTTAAATGTTAAATTTGGGATCCTTTTAAAATTTTGTGACTCTGGTGGGATTTCAGCGGGTATAATCATGATGATAATTGATCTTGGTTTAGTAGATGCTCATCAGTGTCTAACGGTAGTGCGTATGACGTCTTATGAATTAATGATTCCACAGGATGACATTGCTCATTTCTTGCCGTATTTCCCACCCTATTTTGATCCATCCTCTTCACCACTTTGTGCTACTCTTCTTCCCGAAGCTCTGAATTTTATTGATCATTTGGTTATTTTGCATAAAATTATCACTAACAGTTTTCGAGCGTCTTTGGAAAATTATGACTCCATGGTTGATTTTCTCACCGGGAGTTATCTTTTTCCAATGGAGTTTGGGTTCCTGCATTTTTCAGGAAAGATGGTGTGCCATCAGATCATGTGCAACAACGACGGGTTCTTACCGTGTTCCATTATCTACCACAGCAGGGCAGTGACAGAACAATTTCTCGGATCGACTTTTGGATATCTCAATGGCGGGTTTTATCATATTCTCGACGGGGTCGAGCTCTCTCAACCCCGGGAGAATTGATGCAACCCAAGTTTTGCATCTTTTGTTTTATTTTATTTTCAGTATTTTTATTTTTGTAGCGCACGTCTTCGCGCAATTTTAGCTTCACGCATGAGTATCACGTATTCTACTCGCGCACTATCATCCGGCTTATTGGTGTGACCGGCCCATAAGACCCTGAATGAAAAGGTCCGTCAAACTGGGACTAGTGTTAGTAAAGGCAAGCAAGAATTTTAAAATTAAGAAATTTCTGAAATTAAATATATGAGTTATTATGAGGAATATATAAAGACCACCATTATGCTCTGCATTATTCCTATCGAATCCCTTCATATTCATGAGCTTTTATTTATTTAAACCCCCCCTCTCCTGTGTGCTGCCGGTTCATGCAATTTACAATCTTTTAATTTCTCTCATTAATTTCATTAATGGGCCACATTTAAACCCTATTGTAACAGCCGGCCCACCTCCACTTTGAAAACCTCCCTTTTATTATCCAAGTTAAATCAATTTCCCTATTTAACATCCACTGTTTCCGATGTTGAAGGATAGCCTGGACAGACCTTTCGAAGACGAGAATCTTATCTCTGTCTTCGGAAGGAAGTGCCGGCCCCAGCCCTCGTTGTCATTTCCGAACCTCGCCTCCGCCGTTTTGGCTTCTCCCGTCCTCCGACGAAGCCCCTCCGGCGAGCCCTGCCTCCTGCGAGTCTGCCGTCCACGTCCAAACCCGAACCGACGGCTCTAGATGTTTCCAACTACCGGGCGGTCGCGTTTATGCCTGTAATCTTCTCCGATTCCGTCTGGTCCTCCTCCGACCTATCCCGCGTCCAGGTCGTCTTCCTCCGTTCCCAAAATCTGAGAACGACGATCCCATCTGCAATCAGTGTTTCGATCGTGGACAAGGACAGTACCTGAGCTTTCCCCTGGGTCCACGGCCCGGGTTGTTGACTGCGGACCAAGTTTGTCACTGTTTGGAATTCGCCGAGACGCGCCTGATCTCTTGGTACGACCCTCACCACCTCTTATGACTCGGTTCCTGATAGTATAACTTTATGCTTAATTTTAATGATCTTAATTTTCAAAGCTTGCTTGCCCCAAACTAACAATATTCATGTTTGTCGTTCGTTTCTCTTATTTTGTCGTCTTTTCTTTTCTTTGAAATGCCTGTGGGAAAATTAAATCGGAAAGGTGGATTGCGGACTAACGTTGCATACTTATGTGCGTTTGCGAACGCTGTGAAGACTATCGGTTGATACTGCTCGTGCAATTTCGCGCTCGCGTCATAGTTTTAAAACAAAACTCATTTTTAAACATTTAAATTATAAATCTTCAATTTTAGTTTACATCATAATCCCTTGCCACAATTAAGTTAGTTGGTGGAGCACCACTTTCGTGGAATACCCTCAGCATACAAAAAACAAATTTTGATTCATTTCATCAACTAATTTTAACGATTGATCGTCGAGCTAAGATTAACCATCCTTTCTCATTCGTACTTGAGGTTTTATAATATTTCAAATTTCCTTCAGCTAACTAGTAGCTAGTTGCTACTTGCTAGTCCTTTGATTGAAAGCGTAAGTCCAAATTACCTATTAAATTTATTTACATGGTTTTAATTTCACCTTTTTTTTTCCAATTGTTGATAAGTTAAGTTTTTCACCCCTTATGTTGGGATTTTATTCTATTCACTCTTTAGAAAACTACCCACATGTCTTCTGTCCTTCATCTCGACACTTGGATATTGTATCGTCTCCTTACAGGTTGTGTTCGCCTACATTTCATGTAGCTATAAGCTTTTACTCCTTCCAAAGTTGTCTTTATGAGTTAACCTTTTCCTAATACAGGTTCAGGATAATGGCAAACATCACACTATATGCATCATCACCACTTCCAGAAGAAAAGCATAGTTAGAGCTTCATTTCTTCCATCAATTGCTGAATAATCCCATCCAAAAAGGAAGCCAAAAGTGAATTAAGATCATACCAAATATAAAATCAAAGCATCAAGTCCTAGAATCATATAAATCTCAAATAACTGAACTCATATGTACAATGTTCTTTACCAAAGTAAAACATTCGTCACATCGTCATCATCATCAAAAAATGCAATTTTGGCTATTTTAGGTCAATTTTATGAATCTTCATTTTCCATTTATTTCTTTCAGATGTTGGACAGAGTATTAAACCTACACTGAGTAAACCATCTTTAACAACTCTCATCCATTTTATATTAGGTCTACCCCTTCCCCTATCTAATTCTTTGAAACTAACTTAATCCACTCATCTAACTTGTGGTTGTCCAAATCACATAAATGATAATCTTCCACAGATGTAGCTCAAACTATTTTTTTCTAATATAATCATTCCTTAATTCTTTTTTGTTTTTCAATACATCCATTTTTAAGAACCAATGTAAATTTTTGATAATTAAAAGGAATAACCTGCAGAAACAAAAACTTCAGAGATCAATCAGCTAGTACTAAGACATAATTATTAAAATCAAAAAATCAAACCGGCGGAGGGATTATTTGATAATCATACAACTTCAATAAATTATAAATCCAAAGCTTCAATTCCTCACTCTGATAAAAATTATGTGCACACACACACAGAGAGAGAGAGAGAGAGAGATGAAGGGACCTTCGAGCGAGTCCTGTTCCAGACCATGACTCGGAATCCATTACGAAGGAGATTGAGGGCCATTGCCTTGCCCATGATACCTAGACCCAGGAATCCAACCTCCATTAAATCTCCTCTTTCCTCCTTTTCCCAAGCCTCAAAAAATCCCCTTTGCTTTCCTTCTACTCACTCCGTCTTCTTTGGAAAAACTGTAGTCCAAAAACAGGCTTTTGTTAACAACAAATCAAAAATGGGCATCCACACATTTTGTTAAACTACAAGCCACTCTAACAAAATATTCGCAGACAAATATGCTATCCGCAAACTCAATAGAAAAAGTTGAAAATTTTGCTAAATCCACCATAATTCTGCTTACTTTCAATTAACCTCGCTTCTAATAAGTGTTGAATCTCTTGATTTATTCATTATAAGATAAATGCCTTCTTCTGTCTTTGTTGTCAGTAAATATGATAGCATTCATGGCAGTTATTAGATTTACAATTCCATAAACTGAACAAGAGGAATCATTTAAACTGCATAAATCTGTTTGGATATAAATAATATATTTTCATATTGAAAAAAGTAACGTGTATACTGATAAAGTCTCATGATGCTGATAATATAAACCCCAAGGAAAATACTCAGTATTGGAATTCTACCACAATCATTTTCAGCTCTGTGCAAACAAGCTCAAGAAGATCACCTGCTCCAATGCGGCAGCGGAGTCCTCGAAGGGAGAAGGTGGAATTGTTGAGATCGGCGGCGGACTGCTCGAAGACCGGCGGCGGAGCCCTCGATGACCAGTGGAGGAATTCCTAACGACTTGCGGAGGTGACGAGTGAACTTATGGCTTTGTGGACAAGAGGTAAGGGAGAGCGGCGGCGGAGCCTTCGACGACCGGTGACGGAGCCCTCGACGAACGGGAAAGGAGCGCCGACGGTTTGAAGATAACTATTTTGCCATGTAGGTTTATGGTGTGCCTATGCTTGCAGAGTATGTTATAAGCACCCCGAAATGTGTTATTTATACTAGTAAAGAGGACAGAATGTAATCTAAGCACCCCGAAATGTGTCTCTGGAAGAACTGAAAACTTGGATGTAACGATAGTAAACCGATTAGAGCTCAACGATTTGGTGAAAAAATCGGCAACTTCATCGACTATTGAAACAATATGAACAGTAAAGTTTCATTTTTCATGTGATCCCAGACTATGCCTGACCAAAAAGCCCCCCGGGCCTGGGCTTGAACCGGGCTTACCGGGCCTTGGTTGCAACCAGGCCGGGCCGGGCCGGGCTTTCACGCATGGAAGGGGGCCTGCCTAGGCCCCCAGGGCCGGGCCTAGGGCCCGGCCCGGTTTTTTATTTTTTATAATTTTATTTTATTTTTATATTTATTTATTTTAATTTTTTATTAAAAAAATATAAACTATAAAATATAAATTAAAAAAAAAAGACAAATATTATAAGAAACAAAATTTATTAATATTGAACGAAAACGAATTACACAGAATTATACATATATGTATTTGAAAATTTGAATTCTAAAATAAAAAATAATAATTATCCGCATAAACTAACTTTGCAAATACAATTATTAAAAAAAATAAAGATTACATATTTCGTCCGCTTTTCAAAATCCGGCTCGCCACCTTTGAGGTTTTGAGCTTTAAACGGTGTTTTTAACTAATTTAGGTTGATTGCGTTCATCTCGTCTTCCATTTCGGACGAGCTATCCTCCAAATTTGAAGTATGTTGCTTCCTCCTCATTGCATCCAAGTGATCCTTGTAGCATATGCAGATTTCGAGCGATTCTTCGTTTAGACGACTTCTACGCTCGTTCAACACCCTGCCACTAAGAGAAAAAGCAGACTCTGAAGCTACTGCGCTAGCTTGGATCGTTAGTAAATCTCGGGCCATATATGCCATAATAGGATAGGTATTTACTTTACCTTTCCACCATTTTACAAAATCAAAATTTTTTATTTCGTTCATACTCATAAAATCACGAAATTGTGTCTTCGTATACAAACCTAATTCATTTAAACTACTAGATGTTGTGCGTGATTTTTTCCTAGATACTAGCTCTAACATTTTATTTTTAAAACTATCGCGTGTTTTTGGTTGCGACACATCCTCTCGGGGCCACGATCCATATAAATTATCGTAATAATTATAACATTCAGTAAAAATAGTGTTAAAATTTAAAATACTAATGTTATCCAAATTTGAGTAACTAATATTTTCGCCTAAATTATTATTTATTTCTTCTATTAAATTTTTAACGCCTTCTACGCTAAATAGAGGATTCAAAGCGGCGGCGCATGAAAACATCGCTGGCATTTCTTTATAATATTTTAAAAAAATCCATTAATTCTATTAAATCTTGCCATCCGATATGTTGTTTAAAATAATTTAATTTTTGTGTTATATTAACAAAATTTTCAATAACTAGCGGGCTAATAGGATAATATACGCCCGATAAATAATTTGTTGTCGTGTAAAAAACTTCTAATAATTCCATATAACTTTCTAAAACTGCCAATCGGACTCATTTAAATCGAACATATCTAACGTAGTATAATATTCCATAAGTAGTGATTTTTGACGAATCGCCCGTTTTAACATTGTGTAGGTCGAGTTCCATCTAATTGACATGTCAAATAAATGTTTCAAAAAATTTCACCTTGTGCGTTTACGAATTTTTTAAAATCTTGTCGTTGTTTAGAACTATAAATAAATTGTAACATTAAACGAATTTTATTAATAATTGGTTCCATATAAGCTAAACTATCATGTACGACTAAATTTAAAACGTGACATACACAACGAGTATGAAAAAATGCACCGTTTAACATAGGTCTTAAATCGCGTTTTAACCACTCAATTGCAGTGGTATTATTTGTGGTGTTATCGAAAAAATACTCATAATTTTATCTTTAATTTTAAATTCTCGCACACATTTTAAAATAATTTGATAAATCGCTTGACCGGTGTGCGGGACTTCAAAACTTTCAAAACATATTATGCGCTTATTTAGATCCCAGGAAACGGGATCGACCCAGTGACAAGTGATACACATATATGATAATCCTAATTTTATACTACTTGTCCAAACGTCGCTCGTTAAACTCACTCGGCCCTCAAAATTTTCAAAATAATTTATTAAAGATTGTTTCGCTTCTAAATAATATTTAAGTGTGTCGCGTTTAATGGTGGATCGACTTACTTGCTGATATTTGGGTTGAAGCCCTTGATGTATGTACTCGGTCTCCTCCACGTTATCATAGTGGTTGAACGGCAACCCACGTCTGATGACGTTCTTCACCTGCAGCTCCCGCTGCTGAGCTTGATCGTATGTCCATATTTGTCCGGATCCCGATAATTGCGCCTAACTGGACTCGGGAGCTTGCTTCGCCATGCACGACTTAATGTGTCGTGCGAGTGTTGAGTTGCCACTGAGTATGAGCAGTTTCCCGCAAAGTTTGCACTTTGTCCTGTGTTCATTGCCGACTTTGACTTTCTCGAAGTGCTCCCACACTAGAGCCGTGTGTTTGTGCTCCACAATTTCGTGCGCCAACGTTGATGACGACGACGCCATGCTCGACGACATCGAATGAGAGAGAGTGAGAGAGTAAGAGACTTAGAGAGAGAGTAAGAGAGATTGAGAGAGAGAGTAAGAGAGTGAGAGAGAGAGAGAGAGAGTAAGAGAGAGAGAGAGGAGAGGGGGGGTTAAATAAAAAAATAATTTAAAATTTTTTTAAAAATAAAATAATTAAAGTGGTTGCTGCCACTTGATAAAGTGGCAGCAGCCACTTTATGCTGCTGCCGCCTGCAACAGCATTTAATGATGCAGGCGGCAGCAGCCCCAACGGTTATAGAGCCGTTGGGTGTGCACCCAACGACTCTATAGCCGTTGGTTATGGGCCCAGCCTTATGGGCCTGGGCAAAGCCCGGCCCAGTTCTGGCCTGGGCCTTAAAACCGGGCTTTGCCCGGCTTGGCCCGGGCCGGTTTTCAGGCTGGGCTTTGCCCAAAAATCGGGGCCCTGCAAGGGCCCCGTAGCCCGGCCTAGCCCGGGCGGGCTTAGCCCGCCACCGGGCCTACCCGGGCTTTTGCCAGGTCGGGCCTGGGCCGCCCCCCAGGCCCGGTTTTAATGCCCAAGTCTATCCCAGACAAAGTGGACATCAATTTTGACATGCTTTGAGCGAGAATGATTGACAGGATTGGCAGAGAGATAGGTGGCCCCAAGGTTGTCGCATATAATTATAGGTTGATGAATTTGAAGTCCTAATTCATGAAGGAGCGATCGAAGACATAGGACTTTAGCGGCAACATTTGCAACACCACGATATTCTGCCTTCGTGCTAGATCTAGCCACAGTGCATTGTTTCTTAGAACTTCATGAGATAAGATTTATGTCGAGAAGGACGCAGTACCCATGTGTGGACATGCGATCGTCAATAGACCCAGCCAAATCTGTATCATTGTAGGCGATGAGATCTATGTTGGACCGAGCAGAGAAAAAGATACCATGTTGAATGGTGGATTTAAGATATCTGAGAATTCTCTTTACAGCACCCCAATGGTCTTCTGTTGGGGTTTGCATGAATTATGCTACTTTGTTGACGGAGACGGCAATGTCAGGGCGAGTAAAATTGAGATACTGAAGGGCACCTACTGTACTGCGAAACCAGAATGGGTCTTCCAATGGAGTCGTTGGACAGCTTGCATGATGTGTCCATTGGAGATCGGGCAGGTTTGGCACCATCCAGTTGTAGTTTGAGTAGTAGATCGCAAATGTATTTTTGTTGAGATAGGAAGAGACCATCGGAAGTACGTGTACACTCAACGCCCATAAAATAGTGAGAGGTCCCAAGTCTTTGAGAGAAAATTCTTTGCCAATGTCATGGATGAGTGTAGCCACCGAGGACGAATTACTCCCAGTTACAATGATATCATCAACATAGAATAGTACTAGAAGAATGATGGAGCCAACCTTTTGATGAAGTGGGATGCATCTGATTTGGAGCCCATAAAACCCATGCAAACAAGATAACTGCTGAGGCGAGAGAACCAAGTTCGTGGAGCTTGTTTGAGACCATAGATGCTCCGATTTAGTTTACAAACATGAGTGGACTTATCAGGGTCGGCAAACCCGAGTGGTTGAGCCATGTATACAATTTCACTAAGGAAGCATTGGAGAAAGGCATTGTTGACATCAAGTTGTCGTAAATCCCAACCTTTGGATAATGCAAGGCTAAAAATAGTACGAACTGTTGTTGGCATGATAATCGGGATGAACGTTTCACCATAGTCCAGCACCAGTTGCTGGTGAAAACCCTTGGCAACAAGACGGGCTTTGTACCTCTCAACCGAGTCATCTGGTTTGTGTTTGTGTTTGAGTTTGAATACACACTTGCATCCGACAATAATCATATCAGGGTTGTAAGGTACAAGAGACCAAGTTCTATTTTGATGTAATGCATTCATCTCAGTGTCCATGACGTGGCGCCATCGAGGATCACTAGAAGCATGTGTGTAAGTAAGCTCAGTCGGCGAGGATGAAAGACAAGCCAATAGACATGAGGGCAGTGGGTAGCGGGTGGCAAGCCAGAAGACTTTAGGAATCTGGGTATTATCTTGAGTTCGGGTGATCATGTGATGGGTGTAAGACCCCCCTCCCAAATCGGCGGTCCGACCGGGGGATCTTATCACACACCACCCTTTTAGCACGACGCTGAGGCGATCCCGAAGGGTGAAGGTACCAGCTTCTCCAACCCCCTTCCTTGAACACTCCGTTGTCACGCCTAGGGGTGGTGTTAAGCGAAAGTTACTACACACCAACAGAGTAGGGAAGCAGTATTCTAGCGGAAGACATCATCAAAGAGTGCACTTTATAGCACTTAACGAAATACGTAGTATTATAGAGAAAGATTAATTATCACAGAAACCTCAAACTCAAGACTTGTATGAATAATTGCAATATCTCCGCCGCATTTAGTCCTATCAATCAAGGATTCATTGTCAATATATAAATATCATGAGATAGGGCACAACAAAAGGGGATGTGGTTTAACGACTTGTACCTGACGTACCCTACTCTGTGGCTTCATCCATACATGGGTGATGTCTCTCATCCGCACATGTCACATGTGCTAAAGACAAGTTATTAGAACCACGAACAGAATCCAACCCCTACTAACAACAGACATAATATAACATTTATAAGGGAGAGGATATCTGGACTCTTATTGGGCCGAGGCAGTCTTCCCACGACCACCGCTACGTACTTTGTATCATCCTGCATACGGTCTCAGACCCACATAGTTTTATTAGTTTTGCACGGGTTGCCCTCCCAGACCGTCTGTCGTGCGGGTTGCCTTAGAGTAAAACTCATCGGTCATCCGACATTCTCCCAAGGCACATTTTCCGAAGGCACATTTAATTCCGGTAGGAATATTTCTCGAAGGCACAATATATTCCCTTAGGAATATTTCTGGAAGGCACAATATATTCCCGAAGGAACATATATCAAAGGCACAATATATTCCCGTAGGAATATTTCTCGAAGGCACGATATATTCCCATAGGAATATTTCTCGAAGGCACGATATATTCCCGTATGAATATTTCTCGAAGGCACGATATATTCCCATAGGAATATTTCTCGAAGGCACGATATATTCTCGTAGGAATATTTCTGGAAGGCACAATATATTCTCGAAGGAACATATATCGAAGGCACAATATATTCCCGTAGGAATATTTCTCGAAGGCACGATATATTCCCGTAGGAATATTTCTCGAAGGCACGATATATTCCCGTAGGAATATTTCTCGAAGGCATAATATATTCCATCAAATCTAAATTACAATCAATGCAAGAACAAAACCTCAAAACATTGATTCGTCTGCGCTGCTCTACAAGCGGCGTCCAGATCGACACTATTTAGGGTTGACTCTGAAGGGATGCCCCATCTCCATGTCAACTCTAAATTATAGGGAATAATAAAGAAAAAACCAAAACATCGATCTGTCCGCTCTGCTCTACAAGCGGCGGCTAGTTCGGCACTATTTAGGGTTGACTCTGAAGGAACATCTCATATTCACGTCAACTCTAAATTACAAGCAATAAAGGAAGAGAAAACTAAAACATCGATCTGTCCGCTCTGCTCTACAAGCGGCGGCCACTTCGGCACTATTTAGGGTTGACTCGGAGGAATATTCCATTTTCACGTCACCTCTAAATTATAGGCAATAATTTAGTAAAAGCCAACACATCGATCTGTCCGCTCTGCTCTACAAGCGACGGCCAGTTCGGTACTATTTAAGGTTGATCCTGAAGGAATGTCTCATCTTCATGTCAACTATACATTACAAGCAATAAAGAAAGAGAAAACCAAAACATTGATCTGTCTGCTCTGCTCTACAAACGGCGACCAGTTCGACACTATTTAGGGTTGACTCTGAATGAATGCCTCATCTTCACGTCAACTCTAAATTATAGACAATAATGAAGTAAAACCCAAAACATCGATCTGTTCGCTCTGCCCTACAAGCGGCGGCCAGTTCGGTACTATTTAGGGTTGACCCTGAAGGAATATCTCTTCTTCACGTCAACTCTAAATTACAGGCAATAAAGAAAGAGAAAACCAAAACATCAATCTGTACGCTCTGCTCTACAAGCGGCGGCCAGTTCAACACTATTTAGGGTTGACTCTGAAAGAAGGCCTCATCTTCACGTCAACTCTAAATTATAGGTGTCATGACCCGTCTCGACAAGGGTCAGAGCGCACTTCGGGCGGGCCGTGATGCCACAGACATGGCGGGAAGGAATCCATGCCTGCTAAGGCAGAACCAGAAATACGACACTAGCATTGAATTTGTAACTTTGAAAAGAATTTAATATACTTTATAAGAATGCGGAAGCCACAGAAAAAGGTTAATGCTCATGCATTTATAATAAAAACTAATGTCTTACACAATGCTGAAACGATGAACATGAAATAAGTCACAACAGTGAAATGCCATAATTGAAATGATCTGATACATCAAAACATCCTAGGAGTTGTCCACAATACACGAGAAAATGGCTGACAATAACTAATGAATGAAAAGTAAATTCAACAGTAACTGAAACAAAATACATAGAACCTGCTGATACAGTAATCAAAATAAAACCTCCAAGCAAAACTGCAGCTGAACGAAGAAAACTCAGGGAGCAGGCGGCACAGTCACGAACCCTAAGGCAAATCCAAACAGAAGGAAAATGCCTCAGAACAAGAAAATAATAGTAAACAACAGGCTATAGATTTAAGTACGTGCAGAAGTAATTCTAAAGTACCAATTAACATCCTGAAGCAAGCTAGCGAAACAAGCAAGTAGCTGAAACAAGCAGATCTATCTGAAATTATTAGCCTACTCCGGAGTATAGCCTAAACATTTATTTTACAACGACATAAGCTGTAATCGATGAAATGCGTAGGTGTTTATAGTGGGCGCGCATGGTTCACACTCAAGTCCAAGTGCAAGTCTTATTATAATAAGAGTACTTCCTGCTTACTGTGACCATGCAAGCAAGACGATGCACCACCTAAACCCTATTTTCCAAGATTTGCTTATGACACTCAAGACTTAAGTGATTCATGATTCTTCCGTGGAAATTTTTATCATAACAAGACATACTCACGAGATATGATTTTTGCGTTATCAGATACAGTTAATAACTTAGATACAGGTATAAAGAACTTAAATTCTTAATTTGCAAGCGAGAGGGAATTTCTCCACTTGCCTTAAGGTGAATCCGAAACTAACAAAATGCTGGCGGCGGCTAAACGGCGCAAGCAAGACTCAAGGTCCGTATTTAACCTGTCCAGGGACCATGAATTTAACATAAAGAGATAAATACACTAACACAAGCGATCCACTTAACACGCCTAAACATGAAGGGTTAACAAATTTACCTCCCTCAAGAGTGAGGGGAGAAGAGGCTACCGCGAGCAAATCGGAGACTTGGTAGCGCTTAGACGACGAAAACCCTAAATCAAAGAGGGTTTGGAGAGGTTCCACCACTAGATCCGACGAGCGGTACCGGAAACACAAACGAATATGGGATTAGGCGATTATACAGCGAACACGAGATGGATCCACATAATCACATTAATTTGGGGCGCAAAAATTAACATAATAATCTAGGGCAAATCTGAAACAACGAGATTGGAGGAGTTTCTCACCCAAGGAGACCAGATCTGGGCTCAAAAATCTGAGTAGAGAAGGTTTCAAGCAAAACCCTAGACGATCCTCTTGCTATCCACCGGCCTAATCACAACGGGAGAGGGATGGAGGGGCTACCTGCACCTGGAAGAGAGGGAGAAAGAAGCCCTGTTGCTAGCTCCAGGAGGTGGAAGGATTGCTGCCCTCACTGGACAAGGAAGGAGGAGGAGGGAAGCAGCTTTCTGCGGCTGTCGTCGTCCAGGGGAGGGGAAGAGATCCGTCGGCCAGAACAGGAGGAGGGGAACGCCGGCCTGGGAGAGGAGGGAGGCATCTTCGTCGGCAGGAGAAGCAGGCGTCGGCGTCGATGCTGTGCGCGGGAGACGAGAGCGACACGGGATCGGGAGCGGCACGGGAGAGGGATTGAGAATGCCCTAGCGCGTGCGGTTTTGGTTTGCAGGAGTGCTGGACCGTGGTTTAATCGGGGGAGGGGGAGATAGGCTGCGACTAGCATAAATGAAGGGGGAAATTATTTTACTTATTACTATTATTATTATTAGAAATCTTATTTTTAAGGGTTGTTACAATAGGCAATAATGAAGTAAAAGTCAAAACATCGATCTGTCCGCTCTGCTCTACAAGCGGTGGCCAGTTCGGTACTATTTAGGATTGACCATGAAGGAATGTCTCATCTTCACGTCAACTCTAAATTTATGCAATACTGAAATAAAGTACAGTAACTGAAATACTGAAATAAGGTACAATAATAAAAAAATGCTGAAATAAAGCCAAACATCGATTTGTCCGTTCTGCTCTACAAGCGGCGGCCAGTTTGGTACTATTTAGGGTTGAACCTGAAGGAATGTCTCATCTTCACGTCAACTCTAAATTTAGGCAATACTGAAATAAAGTACAGTAACTGAAATACTGAAATAAGGTACAGTTATCAAAAATTCTGAAATAAAGCCAAACATCGATCTGTACGCTCTGCTCTACAAGCGGTGGCCAGTTCGGTACTATTTAGAGTTGACTCTAAAGGAATATCTCATCTTCACGTCAACTCTAAATTATAGGCAATAATGAAATAAAGTACAGAAATGAACTGGACCAGTACGAGACTGGAGTGATACTGAAAACGAATTGAATGAAAGGTACTGAAACTGAAAGGAGCGGGACCAGTACGAGACTGGAGTAAAAGAAAGTACAATAGAATAAAAGGGTTAGTAGTCCTTCACTCCATATATATGAGGCTTCAGTTTCATCTCCGTTCATAGGAGGAAAGTTCTGTTTTATCTCCGTTCATAGGAGTCTCTTCCAAATTCTGCCGCTTTATTTACAGCCCGATCATGGGTATTAATTGCGCCTTTTACACATGGCTTAAACGGGTTAGAGGAACATTATTATGAGTCCCTTAAATTCTCCGAAAAGAGGCGGCTTGCAATGTTCGAGCATTATTCTAATCACAGCTCATTGAGTTATTATTCTATTTTAAGATCATTAAAATAGTAGACCATATCCGAAATTATCCAACTTTTATCCTAGGCTGATAACATTCATAATGAGCTATCATAAATTTTTCAAGGCCTTTTGAGTTATAAATAGTCTTTGCTAATTTATTTAGACTCTCTTAACCACTAGATAAATTCCCAAATATAGCAAGAGTACTTTAAAAATCCCCAAACTTTTCCATAGGGTGTGAACCATACCCTCCCACCGCCCATAATTTTTGGAGACATTTTGAAAGAGAGAATAATTCTCCATTAATTTAAAACATAGATTTTCATTATCTAAAAATAGCAAACCTTTCCCAAAAATGCCTAAATAATTATAGTAGTTGTGAGATAGTATTAGGAAGCCACCCTAATTTTCTTCAAATTTTCCATCACTGTTAAGGCCCTCTGATAATTCAAAAACCCAAAATATCATAGAATTTTAATTATTAAAAATAATAAACCATGACATAAAAATCTGAAATTTTTACTGGGGATACTCCTCACTGATATGCACAACTTTTATGTTCACCACTTTTTTCATTAGAGTCCTATATCACCCTCCAGAAAATCACAAATCTAATTCTTTATTATAAAATTATAAAAGTTTATAAATTTATAAAATATGTTAAAACTTCCTCCGCCGCCTGCACCAAACCGCCCCCTTACGGGTCTCCGCCGCTGCCGGCCGGCAATGGATCCGCCTCCGGCCGACTCCTAGCCTCCTAGGGGGCGGGTGCTCCCTCCGGCAGTGGTCTGGTGGCATGCCGTCGCCGGCCACCGTCGGAGCTGTTTACCTTCCCGTTTCGGACGGAGGAGAGGGGGAGGCGGCGTCGGCGCTCCGGCTGCCGGAGTACACATGTGATGCATCCAAAAGGTAGGGAGGGAGGAGAGGAGGAGATCCCATCTGGTTTGGGGTCCTCCGGGAGCCCTCCGACGAAGTCGCCATGGGAGGGTGGTAGAGGTGGCAGTGGAGCTTGGAGCGTCTTCTCCGGCGCCGGCAGGGTGTCGGGGTGGTGGGGTTTGGTTTTAGAGAACCTGGGAGGTGCTTCTGGAGGTGGTGTGGGGTTTTTTTTGAATGCTTAGCCATGGGAGGTCTTATATAGAAGAGGCTGATGCCCCTCCCCCTCTCTCCTTCCTCTCGGCTAACCCAACTTGCTGCTAATCATGGTTTGGTGGAGGTGACAGGTAGCTGGTGGGGAGAGGCTGAGCGTACTTGCATGGGTTAAGCTTCAAAAATATCCCAACCCACTTCCCTTGGTTTAGGTTAAAGGGAGTTTTAAATTAACTTAGGTGGCCATAGGGGACTTAGCTCAAGCATGGATTAGTCCTTATATTTAGCCATGGCTGTTTTTGGTGAGTTGGGTCTCGGATGGAGAGGATTTATATAAGTCCAAAAATCACTTCTTATAAGAGGGTTGACCCAAGTCAACCCTAAGCGGGTCCCCCCAGGTGGGTCAAAGTCAACGTAGGTCTGAGTCGTCGAGTGTCAAGGCATTATTGATGTGACGAGGTTGAAATGAAGCATTTACGTGTCTCAAGATTCTTATAATTTTACGAAAGTTTATTTTTATTTACTTGACTAAACGACGTCGGAATTGAGCGAAACGGATTTTGTTGCACTCGTATCGTCCATACGAGTCCAACACAACTGACGGAATTCAATTTAGAGCACGCTAGCTCAACATTTGAAAAATGGCATTGTTGCGACGCTTGAAATTACTCAAAATAGTCGTTTTCTCAAAACGACCTCGGATTGCAACAAAACGAGTTCCGTTGCACTCGTATTGACCATACAAGTCTAGCAGAACTGACGGAAGTCAATTTGGAGTGTTTATGGTCATTGTACCCCAATGACTTTATTGTGACGCACTACGATACTCAAAATGGTCATTTTCTCCAAACGACCTCGGATTGGGACGCAACGAATTCCGTTGCATTCGTATTGACCATACAAGTTTAACGGAACTGACCTAAGTCGATTTGGAGTGCTTATGCTCACTATACTAAAATAGTGTCGTCGTGACGCGCTACGATACTCAAAATGGTCACTTTCACCAAATGACCTCGTTGCACTCATATTGGTTATATGAGTCTAACGAAATTGATGGAAATCAATTTGAAGCATGTATGATCATTATTCCACTACGGTGTTGTTGAATCCACCAACACCAACAACCCCAAGTCGGCTACCTGAACAAAGGAAAAGAGAAACACGACAAGAAGGAGGCCTGCAACAAGGAAAGGAGAACTATCGACAGGAGCTCCCATCGATCGACGGGCGGTCCCGTCGATCGACGGGAAGACCCATCGATTTTGACTCCCGTCGATCGACGGGAGGTCCCGCCGATCGACGGGAAGCCCCGTCGATTTTGATTTCCGCACATTTTCTTGGGACGAGTTCCGTTGCACTCATATCAACCATACGAGTCTAGCGCAACTAACAGAAGTCAATTTGGAGCACACATGTTTACTATACCACTTAAGCGTTGTGGCAAGCACAATGCCACCCAAAACAGTTATTTCTCCAAATGACCACCATTAGGTGGCGATGGTCGGGTCGTGGTTGTCATATGACCCGACCTAAGTTCCTCCAAGGGCTCAACTGAACCGGCTAGACCCTATTTTAGAGTTGGGATGTTACAATGGGTGCAGATGGGAGCAGAAAAAGGTAGGACAGTGTATGGTGGAGGAGGGGAAGGAGGTTGTTGAGATGATGAAGATGGCGAAGTGGTGGTCATGGAGCTGGATGAGGGTGTATTGGGTGGTATTGTAGGAGGGGCGGAGTATGGGACGCATGAGAGGGGGATTGGGTGAACAAATGGATGGTATATAAGTGGTTACGAAAAATGTAAGTGCGTCCAGTGGGAATATGGAGACATTGGCAGCCTTTATGAGAAGTAGAATACCCCAAGAAGACGCATTGTAGAGAGCGAAAATCAAATTTGTGGGCGTTATAAGGTCGGAGATGAGGATATCAAGAACAACCAAATACCCGTAGAAAGAGATAGTCAAGAGGTTTTTGAAATAATTTTTGAAAAGGAGAGAGTGTGTGAAGAATCTTTAAAGGCATACGGTTGATAAGGAATGTTGCTGTCTGAAACGGATATGGCCAATATTGGAATGGAACATGAGAATGAGCAAGGAGTGTGAGACTAGTTTCAACGAGATGACGGTGTTTGCATTCAACCATTCCATTTTGAGCACTAGTGTGAGGACATTAGATACGATGAATAACACCATGGGAGGATAAAAGAGATTTAAATTTTTGGTATTCACCACCACCATCAGATTGGAAAATTTTAATTGAATGTTTAAAAATAAATCGACATGGGCTTTAAATTTTAATGGAACGCTCAAAAAAATTTGGCATATGCTTTAAGCTGATGGAAGGAATATGAGATGGACCCCAAAGATCAGTGTGAACAAGTTCGAGAGGGGTAGAGTGTAAGACCCCCTCCCCAGATTTTTACGATGAGACATTCGAGGTGGTTTTATGCCCAGAACCACCGCCTTGCAGTGACACAAACACACGAGTTAGTCTCCACCGCAAGACGTCGATCCTGCCGGCAAAAATGATCACCTAGGCCAACATGAGAGAAGAAGCAAGCTATAAAGATAAGTCCACAATCACGCATATATAAATATCAAAAGAGATAACAATAGTCCATCAATGAGTACTAAAAGAAAGAGTAAGGACTTATGTCTGGTACATGTCCAATAATAAAAACACTCTCCCACTCTAATAAATGTGAAAGCTACTCAAAACTCACAACTGCTTGGGGATGGATGGTGGGAGTGCATTGCAAATGCTCCTCAAGTCCTGCTACCTCGTCTTGTTGGTCATGTTGCAGCACTGACTCCTCGTGCACCTGGTTTTACGGCCACATTCGACCGTTAGTCAAAAAGACTAATTCATTTTGTCATCGCCTCCCCCCGCGACTCCTAGGCACCGGGCGGGGGGACGAAAAGGAGGAAAACAAAGTAATATAGAAAAATGGGCGACGTGGCTTTAACTAGCAAGTATATATATATATATAATGGTAAAGTGAGGCGCATTAATCAAAGAAAGTAAAAAACAACTACACTTCCATCACAGAGGCGTACCTTAACTTATATGAATGCCTATACAAACTTATAAGTTAAGATTTATGGTAATTAACTCATCATATAAAAGAGTCCATACTAATTTATACGATGAGGATCTGCAAATATATATGTTGTGTGAATGTTATGCTATGCAATGTAATGTATTATGTTATTGTTCATGCAAATACAACTCACCCACACGACTCCGTGTGCACAGATCTTTCGTTCCCGCTTTTCAGAGATAGCTAGTCTCTCAAGTACTATCGTCGTGGCTACGGAAGCAGTGGATCAGGTCCACCACTCCTAGGCGATATGCACACTACCAAACCTAGACCTCACGTACGCCTATGTACACATCTTAGGTGCACCTCTTGAGTTTCTGCGTATTCTTGCTGGAATCCACCAGTCTTTTATGATCACGTGTGGGTTATTAGGGATTGTCCTCGAGACCGAAGTAAGAACAACCTACTAGCCCTCTAAACCACTATACCTCATCAGAGTCAGCGTACTTCCATCGGTGTGCTGACTGGACTAGTACTAAAGACCCGCCACTAATATGCACATGCAAAGTACTACTTCAACCAACCGATCCTCCAGCTTGCAGGACTAACTAGTCCTCCATAACCAACTACATCCCTTAACACGGGACGAAGTTTACTATTATCGTTATTCACCTACTTAATCTAATATTGCTTAGTGTTTAGTTATACTTAGAGATTTGAGGTGAATCTTGGACTTCCTGATGACTACCCGGAGAAGGACTCAGAACGGTACTAGGAGGTATGATGGGCTGACATCTCAAACCTCTCTTTCTCAAGATATTTAAATATTGTTGGTGGCTACCCTTTTCTAAAGCCATCTCTCGATGTTACTCTTATTAATCTAGGATAGACTTATAACTCCTTATACACTATATGTGGTGCAACCACAAGCTATACTAATCTATATGCTCCAAGATTACTTCTTGAGGTGCACATGATCATGTTAATGTCATACAATCAAAGTCCTAGTTTTATCAAAAATCCAAGTGTTAATGATCGTCAAATCCATAGTTCTCATTTTTACTAAATGTAGACCAAGTTCAAGTATTGCACAAAAAATCTCTCTTATGAATCAACTATACAAATATAAGGTCAATTGATCTTCAATTTATTCCAGAATTTCATCATGTCATTTAAAATTGATTTACCAGATTATCATATATTTATAATTTAATTTGGCCATAAGACAATATTTGATAATATATAACAACTTCCAAGTTTACACATGAAGTACTAAATTGTGATGCCAAATGTTCCAACCAAATTATTAGATGTTTATTATGACATAAAAATAATCCTAAAAGAGAATCATAATTTTCCAGAATAATATGACCTTAAAATCCCATAAATACATTTATGGGGAATTTGCAATATTGAACATGAAGTATATTATTTATTAATCCAAAATTCCAATTAATTTTCCAGAGATATATATTAGTCCAACACGTAACTAACCAGAATATTAGAACTTTTCAGGTTAATATAACCTAGATTATTTCCTAAATTCACATGTGAGAAAAATCCAAATAAATGCAATAATTCGAGAAAATGTTGTTAAAAAATCTCAATAAATTTCAGAGATAAATATTATTCTAACAAGTGACTATCCAAAATATTGGAATCTTTCAAGTTAATTTAACCATGATTATTTCCTAAATTCACATGTGAGATAAATCCAAATAAATACAATAATCAGAGAGAATGATGTTCAATTATTCTTAATAAATTTCCAGAGGTGTGTTATGACCTAATAATATATGTGGAAGAGATTTGGATTTTTCCTAACTGATTTGGTTACAAATATTTCATTAACTTAAATGTGTGATAAATGAAATATTTACTCAAATTATATGAAAACATATTCAAAAATCGCCATTAATTTTCCAGTGGTTCATAATGTTTAAAAAAGTGTCTAGTCGGAGTTTTAGAATTTTCTAAATTAGTTTGACCATACACATTTCACATATATTTAAACGTAATCAATGCTTCTTGATGTGCACCCAATAATTTATAGAAACTCATAAAGCACCACCGTGAAAATATAGAAGGAGATCGTCGAATATTCGAAGGAGATCTTTGAGAGTCGAAGGAGATCTTCAAGCGTCGAAGGAGAATTCCAAGGAAATCTTCAAAGGAGCTCTCTCGGGCGTAGAAGGCAAGGTGTCTTGAAATGAAGGCTCTAGGCAACTTTTATAGCTTTGGTCGGGGTAGCTTGGTAATTTGGTCGTTGTAACCACCGTAACCACCTGACGGGCGAATCACGCTGGTCGATTCAGAGCACACAGATTGCCATTTTTCATGAATGTTCATTTCGCCCTTCGGGCAGTTCGGGAAGTTTTGTTGATGGTGATAAAGGTGACGGACGGGTCCTGCAATTTGAGAAATTAGGAAACGTTAACTATATGCGTGTTAGGAACGTGGAAGTATTCTGAGCGCGCGAGAAAGTGTTATGAGCGTGCAACGAACACGTGAGCGTTCTAAGCATGCGGTGGGCGTTCTGAGCGTGCAACGAACACGAAAAGCGTTCTGGGCGCGCAACGAACACGAGAAGCGTTCTGGGCGCACAACAAACACGAGAAGCGTTCTGGGCCCACGATGAACACTAGAAGCGTTCTGGCCGCGTGACGAACCCGAGAAGCATTCTGGGCGTGCAACGAACACGAGAAGCATTCCGGTGTGCAACGAATGTGAAAGTGTTCTGAGCGAACGGAGAACAAATGAGCGCTATCGGGAAGTGGTCGTTGCGAAAGTGAGGATGCGACCTCCAAAAATTGTGCTATTCAGGTAGTAAGAAACCGCCTCCCCCGGGAGGCGGGGGAGGGGGTGGTGCTTTGGCCGTACCCCGAGAGGGGTGCGGCTCCGGTCGGCCGCACCCCGAGGGGGGTGCGGCTACGGCTGGCCGCACCCTAAGGGGGGTGTGGCTCGGGCGCACCCCAAAGAGGGCTGGTGCGGTCCCGGCTGGCCGCGGCCCCGGCTGGCCGCACCCAAGGGGGTGCGGCCCCGGCTGGCTGCACCTCAAGGGGGTGCGGCCTGGCCGCACCCTAAAAGGGGGGTGCGGCCCTGGTTGGCCGTACCCCAAAGGGGGGTGGGTGTGGCCCCGACTGGCCGCACCCAAGGGGGTGTGGCCTGGCCGCACCCAAGGGGGTGTGGCCTGGCCGCACCCAAGGGGGTGTGGCCTGGCCGCACCCCAAAAGCGGTGGAGGCCCCAGCTTGCCGCACCCCAAAAGAGGGGGTGCGTCTTGGCCGCACCCCAAGGTGGGTGCGGCCTGGCCTCCTGGCCCGGCAGCACCCACGGGGGGTGCGATTAGACCACTCCCCCCATGATGGGGGGTGCGGTTGGGCGAAATCACGCGACGACGGACCTATTAGAGTTTGCTGGCTTCGCCAAAGTACTCAGAACCGACAGGAATGGATAACCCCCGGGCAATTTCGGATGCGTGCAGTCCCCCCCCCCCCCCCCCTTCCTGCAGGTTCAGGAGAGAAAACACTCATCACGACACCCATCCTTCCCTAGTGGCTTGACATAGCCAGCAAACCGGCCCCTCTCGGGCCAAAACAAGGTTCGAATGATGTCACGTTTCAGCAAAGGCGATCCCCCTGTCAAAGTCAATCTTGACATATCCAATCCCGTCATGGCTAAAGCTCCCACACTATAAGGAGTTGCACGAAGCAGAGGACCCGTACAAGCACGTTAATCGCTTCCTGATAGCAATGGAGACATTCAGGCTTCCCGACCAAATCAGCTGCAAAATCTTCTCAGAGACACTGCGCGGAGACGCTCTCACCTTATATTTATCCCTACCAGAGGGAGCGATCCACAACTTCACCGAGCTATCCCAGTTATTCACTGGATGGTATGAAGCCCGCACGCGGAGAATTCGAGAACACAACAAGTAGCAAGAAGAAGTCGTCACAAGCTCCCACCCAAAGCATCTCCGAGGAGGGTTGAATTTCTGCTTGCACGCAAGCATCGGCGACCCAACCTGTAAACTAAGAAGGGTGTTGATAAGCCACCGCATCTCGTTCAATATCCAGTTCATGACAACCATAATACAGCTCAAATTCCTTGGTGGGAACCTCAAACTAAGAGCAAGTAGCGCAGAACTTCCGGACGGAACAGTGATACCCACCATATGAGTCATCATCCTCCCCGTACAAGTAGGAACGCTCCCGGAACCGGTCCAGTACGACGTCGAGTTCATCATAGCCGGAGCAGACTCATTGTACGACGTAATATTCAGAAGCATCCTACTTGATGCACTACAACATGACGCTTCCATGGCGGGCCGCATGACCAACAAAGGAAAAATCCTCAGAGATTCAATTTGTGGACTCAACGCTGCTACAGCCGAACTTCCTTGGATCAACTACGATCCATCGCCAAGTCTGAGTTCTACAAAAGACTGCGCACAAGAAAGTCGTGCGACCCCAGCACTTGCTACAGAAGCTGATCCCTCAACTTCGACAAACCCACGACAACCTGGAGTCACGGATCGGAAAAGAAAGGGACGACAACAACCATTGCTCGCAAAAGCCGGTCGACCTGGCCATCACCTGTCTGCCGGCTCCCGAGGATTGGTGAACCAGAAAACCCAGGTCTACACCCCATTGAATGCCTCCCGCGAGCATATCTTATCTGTAATCTACAATAACAAGATCATCAACTGGCCCAGAGGAATCTCCCAACAAAGAGGAGATCAATCCCAGTTTTGTGATTCTCACAAGGGCATGGGGCACCGTACGGGGCAATGTACCAAATTGAAAGAAGTGATTGAACGCCTTGTCCAATCAGGACACCTAAAGATTTTCCGCCAAGCAGCTCAGAAGCAGGTGGCTCGAGAGAAGGCAACTAGGGGCAAACCCCCAGAGGGGATCAACTCCTAGACCACTACCACGCTTCAAGCGAGGTGATCAGGAAAACCCATGCAAGCATCGCTCAGAAGGACCAGGAGCGAACAAGGGAGTCTGACACTATCTACACTCTTGTTTAGTTTGTGTTAAAAACAACCACTAACCCAAAAGCCGCAAGATTACACTTGTGCATGTATCAACATTTGTTTTAGCTCAACTCTCTTTATTTGTTTCTAACTCTAACACTTTGGGGCCTTGCCCCGGGGACTTTGCATTGCCATCGATTGAAGGTTCACCCTTCTCCACCGCAGTAAGGTCCCTACGTCGTAAGGGCCTACCCCTCTTACGTTCGTCCATGATTTGAATACGTACGCTCTTCACAGTCCACTTTGGGGCCTTGCCCCGGGGACTTCGCATTGCCGTCAATTAAAGGTTCGCCCTTCTCCACCACAGTAAGGTCCCGACATCGTAAGGGCCTGCCTCTCTTACGTTCATCCACGGTTTGAATACGTACGCTCTTCACCGGCCACTTTGGGGCCTCGCCCTGGGGACTTCGCATTGCCGTCGATTGAAGGTTCGCCCTTCTCCACCGTAGTAAGGTCCCGATGTCGTAAGGGACTGCCCCTCTTACGTCCGTCCACAGTTTGAATACGTACGCTCTTCACCGGCCACTTTGGGGCCTCGCCTCGGGGACTTCGCATTGCCGTCGATTGAAGGTTCGCCCTTCTCCACTACAATAAGGTCCCAACGTTGTAAGGGCCTGCCCCTCTTACGTTCGTCCATGGTTTGAATACATATGCTCTTCACTGACCACATTGGGGCCTTTCCCCGGGGACTTTGCATTGCTGTCGATTGAAGTTTCTCCCTTCTTCACCGTAGTAAGGTCCCGACGTCGTAAGGGTCTGCCCCTCTTACGTTCGTCCACAATTTGAATACATTTGCTCTTCACCGGCTATCCTGGGGCTTGTCCCCCCGATCAACACTTCGACAATAACCAGAACAATGGAGTCACGAGACATAAAAGTACCATCACAATGTTGTACATAGCGAGAAGCGCCTAAATGAAATGGGAAAACAAAAGCAACCACACACTCATCCTTCAGCAACAATTCCTACCCAAGATGCCACGAAGATGGCAATGATTGAAACCGCTGCAGAAAAATCAAAACCTCCGAACTCCTCAGCGCAGTAATCCGGACTCCGAAGGTTTGAGGGGCTTATGATGTGCACCCAATAATTTATATAAACTCACAATGCACCGCCGTGAAAATAGAGATAGTGGGGGTCAAATGGGTCAAACCCTTGAGGTGGAGTTAGTGGGGGCGAATAGGTCCGTCGTCGCGCGATTTTGCCCAACCGCACCCCCCATCATGGGGGGAGCGGTCGAATCACACCCCCGTGGGTGCTGCCGAGCTAAGAGGTGCGACCGAGCTGCACCTCCCCCCATTGGGGTGCGATCAGGGCCGCACCTCCTCCCTTTGGGGTGCGGCCAGGCCGTACCCCCTTGGGGTGCGGCCAAGCCGTACCCCCTTGGGGTGCGACCAACCAGGGCTGCACCCCCCTTGTCATACCCCCTTGGGGTGCGGCCAGCAGGGGCCGCACCCCCCTTGTGGTGTGCGGCCAGCTGGGGCCGCACCCCCCTCGGGGTGCGACCAGCCGAGGCCGCGCACACCCCCTTTGGGGTGCGGCCAGGGGGTGCGGCCAGGCCGCACCCCCTTGAGGTGCGTCCAGCCGGGGCCGCAGCCGCACCCCCCTTTGGGGTGTGGCCAGCCCACACCCCTTGGGTGCGGCCAGCCGGGGCCGCACCTGCCCCCCTTGGGGTGCGCCCGAGCCTCACCCCCCTCGGGGTGCGGCCGGCCGGTGCCGCACCACCTTCAGGGTGTGGCCAAAGCACCACCCCTCCCTTGCCTCGCGGGGGAGGCAGTTTCTTACTTCATGGATAACACAATTTTTGGAGGGCGCATCCTCACTTTCGCAACGACCGCTTCCCGATAGCGCTCATTTGTTCTCCGTTCGCTCAGAACGCTTCCACTTTCGTTGCGCGCCAGAACACTTCTCATGTTTGTTGCGCGCATAGAACGTTTCTCGGGTTCTTCACATGCCCAGAATGCTTCTCGTGTTCGTCGCGCGCCCAGAACGCTTCTCGTGTTCGTCGCGCCCCCAGAACGCTTCCCGTGTTCGTTGCGCACTCAGAATGCCTCGTCGCGTGCTTAGAACGCTAACGTGTTCGTTGCATGCTCAGAACACTTCCTCACACGCTCAGAATGTTTCCACGCTCCCGACACGCATGCAGTTAACATTTCCTAATTTCTCAGATTGCAGGACCCGTCCGTCAACTTTATTACCATCAACGAAGCTGCTCGAACTGTCCGAACTGCCCGAAGGGCGAAACGGACATTCATGAAAAATGGCAATCTGTGTGCTCTAAATCGACCAGCGTGATTCGCCCGTCAGGTGGTTACGGTGGTTACGACGAAAAAATTACCGGGCAACCCCCAACCAAAGCTATCAAAGGAGCCCAGAGCCTTCATTTCAAGACACCTTGCCTTCTATGTCCGAGAGAGCACATTTGAACATTTCCTTGGAATTCTCTTTCGGCGCTTGAAGATCTCCTTCGGCTCTCAAAGATCTCCTTTGAATATTCAAAGATCTCCTTCGATCCTTCGAAGGTTGCGAAAGGCGACTCAACATTCTTACTTTTGTTCTCACTATCGTTCTCGGAAGAAAAAATACTTAGTTTTCCTAGAGGTTACCTGTCACCCTCAGAGTTCTCTCTCTCTCTTCCATTGTAACGAGCAACGTCCTGTCGCGCTCAAGTTCTCAATCTCTAATTGTAACCCCCAGAAGATAGTGGAAGTTGCCGGCTGATGGTTAAAATTAGATTTGCAAAACCTTTCTTGTGATGTGATTAGAATTAGGCGGGCATTTTCGAGGAGTTTCGCGAGTACTCCTACTTCGAGAAACTAACCGTTATCCTATTTCGAGGAATAGAAGTAACGGTCTTTTCTTCTTTCGAAATATCGACGATTATGCCCCGGCTATGGTGCTCAATTCTCTAAATATGTAAATAGAAAAGGAGAGAGTTTTGCAAGTTTTTATATCGTTATTATCCTAACTAATCATTCGAAAAGGCAAGTATACCTTATCGCGTATAGTATAGGATAATTTTTTAAAAAATTATCAAGGTCGTGTTTTTCCAAGAACGTGTTGATTATTTTTTACTTTGAGAACGCACTATTATTTTATCGATGAAACGAGTGATTAATTTTATAAAGTTAAAAGAGCGATGACGATGATATTTAAGCGACTACGTGCGTTAGCGAAAACAAAGAAACAATTATAAGGAAAAAGAGGTGCACACTAAATTAAAAACACACGCACTCTACGGAATTGAAATGACAGAAATTAAAGGACAGAAGTTGCAATCTCTACCCGAACGGGTAAAGGGGAAATAAATGCGGTGCAAGTTCTACCCAAACGGGTAGACGAGAAATAAAAGCAATCTCTACCCGAACGGGGAGAGGGGAAATAAATGCAGGACAATAATAAAAACTATGCTATTAAATTAAAATCTAAGTTAACAAAAACAAAATTTATCCACCTACACACACACACACACTTACAATAAATGAAAAACTAAATTAAAAACAAAAACAATAAAATTTACACTCATACACTCACACACTCAACAATAAGAAAAGAAAAACAAGAAAAATAAGAAGAAAACCAAGAACAACAAGAACAAGTAGAACAAAAAAAAAATATATATATATATATATATTCATATTATAACTTTTTCAAGAAAGTGTAAATTTGGGGAGCTCAAACAAGAGCAAGGAAATACATAAAATAAAACTCACAAACACTCACAAAAATAAAGCTCACGGGAACACTCAAGAGAAACTCACCAAATAAAACTTAGGTTCTAACTTTTATGAACCTTTAAAATAAGGGAAAGCCCACCTTATTTATAGGCAAAAAATGGGCTGCAATTAGCAAAAGAAATAGATATTTAGGACCTAGTGGGAAGCATCTGGATGCTTCTAGAAGGGAAGAGGCGTGTTTGACTTGAGCGCTGGTGGGGTGCGAGTAGCAGCTGGAACCTGGCGGGTTCTGGATTGAGATTCGTCGAATGCAGGGAAGCAGAGGGAATCGTCGAACGGCAGGCAGAGAAAGTTATCTATATGTTTTTATAATATTGTATATATATAATAATTATGAGATCGTCGAACGCCGGGTGCTGAGCGTTCGTCGAACACCGGGTGCTGAGCGTTCGTCGAACGCAGGGCGCTGCATGTTCGTCGAACGCAGGGCGCTGCACGTTCGTCGAACGCAGGGCGCTGCATGTTTGTCGAACGCAGGGCGCTGCACGTTCGTCGAACGCAGCGCGCTGAGCGTTCGTCGAACGCAGGGCAGCGTTCGACGAATTCCAGCAGCCATATATATATATATTTACTTATATGTATTATTAATACTATATATATATAATTTTTACCGATCGTCGAACGCAGAGAGGTTTGAGTTCGTCGAACGTATTATATATATAGCACAGAATTTTTAATATTTTTTATATTATTATTATTATTATTTTTAATTTAATTTTCTTTTTATTTATGATTATATTTAATATATTTATACTGTTATTATTTATTATATATATATTATTATTATTTTACATTTATTATACATATATATATATATATTTCATTATATTTATATTATATACATTATTATTACTATATTATTATTATACTATATTACTATATTATATATATATATGTATTATTATATTTTTAAAAATCATATTTACATATAAATATATCATTATTTATTATACTTATTATATTTACATATATTTACAAGTTGTTTCATACTTAAATAACTCAAGTTTTTTCAAAAAGATGTATAGCTATATACATATATAAAACAAGAGATTATTTCAAGAATCTTTATATGCAATATGCACAAAACTACCCAAAATTATGCTAAAAATTATACAAAAGATATGTATAATTTGCTATTCATCAAATACCCTCATACTTAAGCTTTTGCTATTCCAAGGCAAAAGTAAGAGATACCCATAAGACATTAATAGAATTTCTAATTTACCAAAATTTTATTTAATCGAAAGTAAGCTTGAAATAAATTTAGGAGATTAAAAGAGGTAAGTCCAACATCGTGATGATGATTTAAAAAGAGCGGAAAAGTTTTTGCCAACAAGACTTCTAAAGTTAGCTAAGTAGCGATCTAAATAATTGTAATAATTAACACCATGATTAAAATAGAATTATAAGAACTTTAACTTTAAAAAAAAAAATTAGAATAATTAAAACTTATTAATTTTACTCTCTCAATTTTTTCATTTATATCTAGTTTTCAATTTGATTGGCTGGGGGGTAGGGGGACCTTGGTAGGAGAAGAGACTTTTGATTTGGGGGTGATGGATTTTATCCTCTCACCCTACTCAAATTTTTTTTTGCTTTTGATTAGGGAATGAAAGTTTTATTCCCAAAGTGAACATTTTCAAGCTTCAAAAATAACCCAATGAATATGTTTAGGGAACGAAAATCTTATTCCCATGCCATATAATCTTTTAATAAAATTGGGTGCCTATGCTTACGGAATGAAATCTTATTCCCATTGACATAAGATCTTTTAAAACAAAATACCAAGAGAGGGGATGTAAGGGGTTTAGAAATTTCTAGATTTTATAAATTAAGAAAATTTTTGAGAGCAAGTTTTAGTAGGTTTAAAACATTCCTGAAGTTTCACACGTTTGGAGTAGGAATAATTAAAGTCTAAAGATGGCCTGCCAAAATAATACAACAAGAAGCTATTTAGGGTAAACTTGAAGTAGTGCTAAAAAAATTATTCTCAAATTAAATTAAAAACACAATATATTATTTACAACTAAAATTCAATGAATCTAAATCTTACATACCATGATACGAATAAAGGTTTTGGCAAATCAAAAATAATGAAAATGCTTATGAATAAACTCAAACTAATTTTGAGAAATACAAAGCTAATTAGGGGTTTTTATTATATTTTTGGGATTTTATCTTTTTTTTTTAATTTTGGGGTTTTTGGAAATTTTTTTGGATTTTTCTAAATATTTACAAAGTATGAAATTAATTTTTTTTTATTTTTGTGGTTTTTAGAATTTGTTTTTGGATTTTTCTAAATATTTACAAAGTATGATATCATTTTTTTTTGTGGTTTTTAGATTTTTTTTGGATTTTTCTAAATATTTACAAAGTTTGAAGAACGGAAAAAGAGACCCCCATACTTAAAACCCAATATTGTCCCCAATGTTGTAATTTAAGTATGAATAAGTCAAAAGAGGAAGATGCAGTTTGTAAAAAATTAAAGACGAGAAAATGCAAGAAAAACCCTGCAAAAATAAAGTAGACAAAGTTAAAAATATTAGATAAATATGGGGTGCCTCCCACGAGCGCTTTGTTTACCGTCGCGTAGCTTGACTAGTTTAGCATTTTTAGATATTGGGGAGGGGTAATGATTCGATTTTACCGTCCGTCGGATCGCCCGCCAAATAAAGTTTTAAACGATGACCATTGACTTTAAACTCGCCTTTTTCGGGGTGGGAAATAAGAACGGTGCCATATGGCCAGACCTCTTTGACTTCAAAGGGGCCGGGCCACCTGGATTTTAGCTTACCTGGAAAGAGGCGAAGGCGTGAATTAAAAAGAAGGACAAGATCGCCCGGCGCAAATGTTTTTGGAAATTTAATTTTCGATCGTGATGGAACTTAGAGCGCTCTTTATAAAATTTATTACTCTCGTAAGCGTTTGCACGCCATTCATCGAGCTCGTTTAATTGGAATTTTCTGGATTCGGGCGCTAAGTTCGGATCGAGGTCTAAAATTTTAAAGCCCAAAAAGCGCGGTGCTCTAACTCTACGGGCAAATGGCACGCCTTGCCGTAGACTAATCGATAGGGCGTACAACCAATGGCGGTCTTGTATGCCATACGATACGCCCACAACGCGTCGCCGAGTTTTAAAGACCAATCTTTCCTATTCGTCGAAACGGTTTTTTCTAATATACGCTTAATCTCACGATTAACTACCTCTATTTGGCCGCTAGTTTGGAGGTGATAGGCGGTGGCGAGCTTGTGCATAACGCCATATTTAGATAATGTTTTTGCAAACTGGTCATTGCAAAAGTGCGTACCCCTATCACTTACTATAGCGAGTGGCGTACCGAAGCGAGAAAATAATTTTTTGAGAAATTTGACGACGACTCTCGCATCGTTGGTGGGGAGAGCTTGCGCTTCCGCCCACCTAGATACGTAGTCGACCGCCACTAAAATATATCGATTTGTATACGAGGGAGGTAGGGGGCCTACGAAGTCTATGCCCCATAAATCGAAGATTTCGCATTCTAAATAAAAATTTTGGGGCATCTCGTCACGACGAGAGATGTTACCCGACCGTTGACAGTTATCGCATTTGCTCACATACTCGTGAGCATCTTTAAAGAGAGTGGGCCAATAAAAGCCCGCCTCTAGCGCTTTCCGGGCGATCCGGTTGGCTTGATAATGCCCCCCGGCCGGCCCCTCGTGGCAGTGACGCAATATTTGTGCACCTTCCTCGCATGAAATGCATCTCCGCACCACTTGGTCCGCGCAGACGTGAAAGAGAAATGGGTCTTCCCAAAAGTAAATTTTCAAATCAGAAAAGAATTTCTTCTTTTGCTATTTTGAAAAGTCTTTCGGATGGACCCGCGCAACTAAATAGTTTGCGTTGTCTGCGAACCAAGGAGTGGGAGAAGTTTTTAAATTAGAAAGAGCTAAGAGGCGCTCCTCGGGAAATCTATCGTCTATATCAGGCTCGACGAGCACTTCCGCGATTGGGCGCTCTAAACGAGAGAGGTGGTCGGCCGCTAAATTTTTAGCCCCCCCCCCCCCCGCTTGTCCCGGATCTCTAGATCGAACTCTTGCAATAGGAGGATCCATCAAAGCAAGTGGGGTTTGGCATCCACCTTAGCTAATAAATATTTTAGGGCGGAGTGGTCGGTAAAAACGATAATTTTTGAAAGTGTTACGTAGGGCCTAAACTTATCGATTGAAAAGACGACGGCGAGAAGTTCCTTTTCCGTCGTAGTTTAATTAGCCTGTGCGACTGTGAGCGTTCGAGATGCGTAGTAGATGGGATGAAAATAATTATTAACACGTTGGCCAAGGACGGCTCCCACCGTGATATCGCTCGCATCGCACATAATCTCAAACGGAAGGGACCAATCTGGCGCCACCAGAATTGAAGAATTGATAAGCTTATCTTTAATAATATTAAATGCCTCTACGCAGGCAGAATCGAAAATAAAAGGAGATCCTTCTCCAGGAGGTGGGTTAGCGGTTTCGTTATTTTGGAAATTTTTTGAATAAACCGCCTGTAAAAACCCGCGTGGCCAAGAAAACTCCTAATTGATTTTATATTTGAAGGAGCGGGGAGTTTTTCGATGATTTCGACCTTAGCCTTGTCTACCTCCATCCCTCTTGCGGAAATCTTGTGTCCGAGAACTAAACCTTCCCGGACCATAAAATTACACTTCTCCCAGTTTAAAACTAGGTTCGTGTCTTCGCATCGTTGGAGGACTCGATCTAGATTATATAAGCAGTTGGAAAAGGAGCTTCCGAATACGGAGAAGTCATCCATAAAGACTTCCATTATGTCCTCTATGAGCTCTCCAAAGATCGCCAACATACATCTTTGGAATGTAGCTGACGCATTGCAGAGGCCGAAAGGCATCCTTCGGTATGCGAAGGTGCCGAAAGGGCACGTGAAAGCCATTTTCTCCTGATCTTCGGGGGAGATTGGAATTTGGAAAAATCCCGAAAGACCGTCGAGAAAACAATAATATGGATGAACCGAAAGTCGCTCCAGAATCTGATCGATAAACGACAACGGAAAGTGGTCCTTCCGGGTGGCATCATTTAACTTTCGGTAGTCGATGCACACCCGCCAACCCGTAACAGTACGAGTTGGGATTAATTCATTGTTTTGATTGGCCACTACCATTAAACCGCCCTTTTTTGGCACGACATGTACGGGACTAACCCACGTACTGTCCGATATTGGATAGATAATCCCAGCATCCAAAAGTTTTATGACTTCAACCTTAACGACTTCCCGCATATTTTGGTTAAGTCGTCGTTGAGGTTGGATGGTTTTGCGGGAATTATCTTCTAAAAATATTTTGTGAATGCAAAAAGAGGGATTTATCCCCCTAATATCTAAAATCTGCCATGCAATTGCACGACGATGCTTAGACAGAACATCAATCAATTTGGAAGTTTCCAAATTGGTTAAAGTGGAAGAAATGATAACGGGAAGTTTTGAATTTGGTGCGAGAAAAGCGTACTTTAAATGGTCGGGGAGTTGTTTGAGCTCCAGGACCGGGGGTTCTTCGTAAGAGGTGGTGATTTTTAAACCATTTGAATCAAAAGGCTCGAAAGACGAATCTGGCGGCAATTCGTCTAAAGGAGGGAGATTCGCCAGATTCGATTTGGCTACCGTTAAAGAGAGCAATTCAAAAAGTGAAGAACCCTCATCCTCAAACATGGATTTCAAATAAAAACAGGAATCGTCATTCGATAAAGTGTTCCGCATCGAGGGATTAATGTGAAGTGTAACTTCGTCGTCTCCGACCCGAAGGTGGAGGCGACCGTTACTTACGTCAATTAATGCACGGGAGGTCGCGAGGAAAGGGCGACCGAGGATAATTGGTACCTCGACATCCTCCTCGATGTCGAGGATGACGAAGTCTACCGGGAAGATAAACTTGTCAACCTTGACCAGAACGTCCTCCACAATCCCGATGGGATATTTTATCGAGCGATCCGCGAGTTGGATGCTCATTTTTGTTGGGCTTGGAGTGCCCAATTCTAATTTTTTAAAGAGGGTGAAGGGCATCAGATTGATGCTCGCTCCTAGGTCCGCTAGGGCGTATTTTATTAATAAATTACCGAAAAGGCACGGGGTGGAGAACCTTCCCGGGTCGTTTAATTTAGGCGGCAATTTATTAAGAAGGACCGCCGAGCATTCCACATTTAGTGAAACACACGAAATACCCTCGAGCTTCTTCTTATTAGAAAAGAGCTCCTTGAGGTATTTCGCGTATTTCGGCATCTGAGAGAGTGCCTCGCAGAAGGGGACGTTAATCTGGATTTGTTTTAAACATTTTAAAATTTTTTGATAATGTTCGTCCTCCTTCTCTTTATTAATTTTCGATGGATAAGGAATTTGCGGGCTCAAAACGCTTGTCGCATTTGGAAAATTCGGAGCAACTAAAATTGAAGAAGAGGGTGGAGGGGTCGGAGGCGAAATGCATACTGTAGGCTCTACCCGCAATGGGGAGACGACCTCCTTGCCGCTTCGAAGGGTTATAGCATGGGCATTTTCGTGAGGATTCAGCTCGGTATTCCCTGGCAGAGCTCCGTGAGGCCACTCGGAGATTATTTTCGCAAGCTGTCCAACCTGCATTTCAAGATTTTTTAGCGATCCGGTAATATTCCGGATATTTGTTTTGTTGGACGCGACGTATTTAGCGAAAACTTCCTCGAGCGGAGAAGGTTTTGGAGGAGGCGGCGGATATCCCTTATGGAACCCGTGCGGAAATCCTTGCGGATTCGCATTTGGGGGCCGCTGTGCATTATTTGGATTACTCCAGGAGAAATTAGGGTAGTTCCTCCAACTCGGATTAAAATTATTACTATAAGAATTATTATTAGGGTTGAAGGGGGGCCGAACCGGATTACCGAGGTAATCCACCGTCTCTTCAATTAAGTTAATATTATTATTATTATTAATACTATTATTAATATTATTATTATATTAGCATTCGCCCACGCGGGAGTGGAGGAGGAAGCAGACATCTCCGCCACTTGCTTGTTTAGCCGCTCTACCTGCGATGTTAAGTAAGTAGTGACATCCACTTCAAAAAGACCAGCCAGTTTATTAGGACGCGACCTTGGCAAGTTCCATTGGTACGTGTTCATGGCCATTTCCTCGATCAGAGCTTGAGCAGCCTCCGGGGTTTTGTTGTTTAACGTTCCCTCGGCGGCTGCGTCGATCATCTGACGCGTTGAGAAATTCAAGCCATTGTAGAACGTTTGTACCTGTAGTCAAGTTGGTAGCGCATGATGAGGACACCTACGCAAATATTCTTTAAAACGCTCCCAAGTTTCGTAAAGAGACTCGGGATCGAATTGTATAAAAGATGCGATATCGGTGCGTAATTTAGCGGTTTTTGACGGAGGAAAATATTTAGTTAGAAAATTTTCCGTCAATTCGCCCCACGTGGTTATGGACCCTCACGGAAGAGAAGTCAACCACGATTTAGCCTTTGTCCGTAGAGAAAAGGGAAATAAGCGCAAGCGAATGGCGTCATCGCTGACGCCATTAATTTTGAAGGTGTCGCAAATTTCTAAAAAGTTTGAAAGGTGTTGGTTTGGGTCCTCATCTGGCAAACCGTCGAACTGAATCGACTGTTGTACCATTTGGATTATGCTGGATTTTATTTCAAAATTATTATTAGCTATCGCGAGGCGAGTGACACTTGACCCAGTATCTTCCAAATTCGGCCTGGAATAGTAGGCCATGGTCCGTTGTGGGGCCGCATTTGGATTGAGATCTGCCATATTATCCGCTATAGTATCGTCGGCTAACTCTTCGAGATTTAAGGTTTGATTTTGGTGACGAGATCGATTGCGCTCGTGAAAAGTGCGCTCGATTTCTGGATCAAAAGCAATTTCAGGATTATCCAAAGAGCTTCCCCGGGTCATATACTTTTATAAAAAAAAGTTTTTTTCCTTTTTTATAAGTAAATTTTTTTTTTTTTTTGATTTGATTTTTATTTTTTTTATGAAAATTTAAGTAAAAGAAAGAAAGAGCTTTTTTAAATAATTTTTTTTTGATTTGATTTTTTTTAGATGAAAATATATATAGATGATTCGTGTTTTGAAATTTTTTTGTTTAGTTCTTAAAACTTTTTCTATTTTTTTTGTTTTTTGTTTAGAAATTTATGTACGAGAGAAAAGGGGGAGGAAAAAGTAAAAGATAAAATTAATAGCGATTCTTTTTTTCGAAATAACAACAAGTCCCCGGCAACGGCGCCAAAAACTTGATGGGTAAAATAAAATCCAGCAACAAGTCCCCGACAACAAGTCCCCGGTAACAAGTCTCCGGCAACGGCGCCAAAAACTTGATGGTTAAAATTAGATTTGCAAAACCTTTCTTGTGATGTGATTAGAATTAGGCGGGCATTTTCGAGGAGTTTCGCGAGTACTCCTACTTCGAGAAACTAACCGTTATCATATTTCGAGGAATAGAAGTAACGGTCTTTTCTTCTTTTGAAATATCGACGATTACGCCCCGGCTACGAGGCCGAATTCTCTAAATATGTAAATAGAAAAGGAGAGAGTTTTGCAATTTTTTGTATCGTTATTATCCTAACTAATCATTCGAAAAGGCAAGTATACCTTATCGCGTATAGTATAGGATAATTTTTTAGAAAATTATCAAGGTCGTATTTTTCCAAGAACTTGTTGATTATTTTTACTTTGAGAATGCGCTATTATTTTATCGATGAAATGAGTGATTTATTTTATAAAGTTAAAAGAGCGATGACGATGATATTTAAGCGACTACGTGCGTTAGCGAAAACAAAGAAATAATTATAAGGAAAAAGAGGTGCACACTAAATTAAAAACACACGCACTCTACGGAATTGAAATGACAGAAATTAAAGGACAGAAGTTGCAATCTCTACCCGAACGGGTAAATGGGAAATAAATGCGGTGCAAGTTCTACCCAAACGGGTAGACGGAAAATAAAAGCAATCTCTACCCGAACGGGGAGAGGGGAAATAAATGCAGGACAATAATAAAAACTATGCTATTAAATTAAAATCTAAGTTAACAAAAACAAAATTAATCCACCTACACACACACACTTACAATAAATGAAAAACTAAATTAAAAACAAAAGAAATAAAATTTACAATCATACACTCACACACTCAACAATAAGAAAAGAAAAACAAGAAAAATAAGAAGAAAACCAAGAACAACAAGAACAAGTTGAACAAAAACAAAATTTATATATATATATATATATTCATATTACAACTTTTTGAAGAAAGTCTAAACTTGGGGATCTCAAACAAGAGCAAGGAAATACATAAAATAAAACTCACAAACACTCACAAAAATAAAGCTTACAGAAACACTCAAGAGAAACTCACCAAATAAAACTTAGGTTCTAACTTTTATGAACCTTTAAAACAAGGGAAAGCCCACCTTATTTATAGGCAAAAGATGGGGTGCAATTAGCAAAATAAATAGATATTTAGGACCTAGTGGGAAGCAGCTGGCTGCTTCTAGAAGGGAAGAGGCGCGTTTGACTTGAGCGCTGGTGGGGTGCGAGTAGCAGCTGGTACCTGGCGGGTTCTGGATTGAGATTCGTCGAACGCAGGGAAGATTCGTCGAACGCAGGGAAGCAGAGGGAATCGTCGAACGCAGAGAGTTCGTTGAACGGCAGGCAGAGAAAGTTATCTATATGTTTTTATAATATTGTATAAATATATATATATATATAATAATTATGAGATCGTCGAACGTCGGGTGCTGAGCGTTCGTCGAACGCAGGGCGCTGCACGTTCGTCGAATGCAGGGAGTTGCGCGTTCGTCGAACGCAGGGCGCTGCACGTTCGTCGAACGCAGGGCGCTGCACGTTCGTCGAACGCAGAGCGCTGAGCGTTCGTCGAACGCAGGGCAGCGTTCGACGAATTCCAGCAGCCATATATATATTTACTTATTTGTATTATTAATACTATATATATATAATTTTTATCGATCGTCGAACGCAGTGAGGTTTGAGTTTGTCGAACGTATTATATATATAACACAGATTTTTTTATATTTTTTATATTATTATTATTATTTAATTTAATTTTCTTTTTATTTATGATTATATTTAATATATTTATACTATTATTATTTATTATATATATTATTATTATTTTACATTTATTATACATATATATATTTCATTATATTTATATTATATACATTATTATTACTATATTATTATTATACTATATTACTATATTATATATATATGTATTATTATATTTTTAAAAATCATATTTACATATAAATATATCTTTATTTATTATACTTATTATATTTACATATATTTACAAGTTGTTTCATACTTAAATAACTCAAGTTTTTCAAAAAGATGTATAGCTATATACATATATAAAACAAGAGATTATTTCAAGAATTTATATGCAATATGCACAAAACTACCCAAAATTATGCTAAAAATTATACAAAAGATATGTATAATTTGCTATTCGTCACCGACACAGCTCCAGCCGCGTGGTTTTTCACCCTTTCCGGGTTTTCCACGTTAAAAGTCTTTGTGTCACTTACTAATTCACTCATTGACTGTTTGCTCGCTCAGTTTGCTTTCGAGATAAGGTGGTTCAATTCGACCGGTCTACCAGAGCACCCGAGCGATCCGCAACACTTATAATAACATTTCATCAGAAAAATCATACCAAAAAATTTCATTAAATTCACAGAGGTGTATTTTGAACTAACTAACCAAGTGATTGAGAATTTGATTTTTTTATAAATGATTTATTCATATTTATTTCATTCATTTAAAATTGTGACATACACATTATAAATGAAATACTTAGGGAATTTAAGTCCATAAACCTCAAATTCTCCGGGGTGATATATTCCATCATAATACATGCATGGTAAAAATCTGGTTGACATACAACAAGCTATTTGAGAAAAATACACCAAATATACTTTTGTGCTAATGCACCCCATTTCTAATCATACAAAGTTAATGCGAGTAGAATTCACCCATATGCAGAAAACCAAATGGTCTAAAGTTTTTACCAGCGGCATATAGTGATCTATATTACATTCTACCAGAAATTTGGGTCACTTTGAGGTTGTCTAGCCATGTATATCACTTATACATGCTTAATTAATTTTTTTATAAACTATAGAAAATTGTTCCCCAAATTTTTTGATTTTTGGATGGGAACTCTAACTAGGTACCCCTCATGCATGACCAAAATTTCAGCCCCATGCAATGAGTATACAATTAGGAATTTACAGAATAAGGTATATGACACCTTTAGGTCACATTCTAGCAAAATTGGGATTTTGGGGGCTATAGAGAACCAATCCAAGTGATTTAAAATTCCATGGAAAGTTAAGGCATTTGGCTACAACTTTCATATTCAACACTTAACCTAGATATGCCTCTAAGGTCCTTAATTTTAGCCTAGACGTCACTGTATTTAAGTGTGACAGAATGTATATTTATTTAAATCACTTAAGGCTGTGAATAGTTGATCCCGCACAAATCTTAACGTAAAATGGACGGGATCTGTTCATCCCCTACCTCCAGCCAACGACTGGGATTGCCCCATCCTGGGCCGACTTCAACCTAATTTTCCCGTCGATCTAGTGGCCTTCACGATCGGCCACCACCACCACCACTAGAGGTGGTGGCCGTCGATTGGCGGTGACACGGCGGACGAAAGCCGCCTCTCTGGTGATCCCAAGCAAGGAGAAAAAACTCGGAGAATTCTCACCAATCTCACATGGAATCGGGCTCAATTGAGCCTGATTTCTCTCCTAATTGATTTAGGATGCTAACACAGAGGGAGGGGAGGAGAAAAAAATCGATAATGGGGCTTGCCATCAGCTATTTCTCGGACCAACCATGGAAGTCGTCATCTCCGACGAGCTTGCACAAAATCCCAATCCTCTGCCGATTCTCCAAAGTAAAGTGCTGGCTCGACTGCTCTAGGGGTGGGGAAGAAGATGAAAGGGAGAAAAGAGCCCGAGGAGGGCTTATTATGGGTGTGCCATGAGGGGGGTGGTCGACCAAGCTTGGGTTGCTCCTCCTTGATGCCAAGTGGCATGGTGCTTGCTGGAATTTGGCTGAGGGCTTGATGGGGAGGTCAGATGAAGGCTTGGGAAGGGGAATGGGGCTGCCATGTGGCTGCCATGCGGCCTCAATTCCCATTTCTCTCTTGTCTTTACTTAAAAATTGGGCCTTTTCCAATTTTGCCCCCTTGCATGTTACCACATGCTGATTTCAGTGGGCATGAACAATATTTAATCCTTGAGCTGCAGAATGGCCTGACCTTGAGGGCCTTAGCCCATTGGAATTGACTTGGGCTCTTATTTCTCCTCTCTGTGCTTAAGTTTGACCATTGTTGACTTTAGAGTTGATTTGGTCAATTTGATGAGTTGACTGGTCCCACATGTTGGTGGTGAGTCATATGACACTGGCCAATGTTGGATGGGCCATGGTGGGGCCTTGATTGGGCTAATTGAACCATTTAGGTGTGATTTTGACCTAAATTGACTTAAGTTTGACTTTAGTCAAACTGGGTCAATTGGTTGACCCAATGTTGAGGATTCTGGTCCATTAAACCTCTATTAGGGTTTGGAATGTAGTGATGGGGTCAATTTGACCATGTGGAGTCTAATTGAGCTAATTTGGGTTGAATTGGGCTATGTTGACATAGAGTTGACTTTGGTCAATTCAATGAAATTGGTTGAGCCCAATGGAATATTTCTGCCCTAATGGTCTACCTTAGTGGTTAAGAAGACATTGGTGGGGTCATTTTGGCCAATAGAAGCTCAATTGAGCCAAATTAGGGTAAGTTGACCTATGTTGACTTTGGTCAATTTGGCTAGCTTGGTTGACCAATTCATGAAGTGAATGGTCAATTGCCTTCTCCTTAGGGTTAGGGATATGGTGGTGGAGCCAATTTGAGTTTGTGAGTTCAAGTGGAGGTGATTTGACTTAGATTGACTGGTGCTCTTTTGTGTGCATTTGGTGGGGTTACCTTGTCTTGTTGAGACCTAGGACCACCTACTTGTATTAACTCACATGTCATGCCCTAACACTATCAATGGGTCTAGTAGGAATAGAGATGTTACACAGAGACAACAAAAGAAGACAATGAGAAAGGAAGACGATGGCTTTTCCCTTGCTGAGAGGCGACACAAACAGAAGGACCCCCTCGATCAGGAAGAGTTGGCAGCTTATATTGAGATAAAAGATTGGAGACATCGTGTCTGGAGGGATGACCAAGGCGTTCATGCCATGCGGAAGATGACACACGTTCACCAAGGAGAGCTTGTGGAGAAGATGACGGGCTCTTTTGTCCCAGTGGAAACGTGTAGAGACCATCCTTAAGATGACCTTGCAACAAAATTTTCCTCGTGGTGAGATCCTTGACAAGACAAAAAGTAGGATGAAATTCAAGTATGAATTTGTTATCGGCAGTAAATATATGGACAGAAAGAAGGTTTTTTGGTGATATTGAGCACACGTAGGAGGTTACATAAAATAAAAGAGGAGGATGGAGAGCTCAATATAGAATAACCAGAGGAGTGGATAGGAAAACTTTGACTGTTACCCATACGGATAGTGTCTGGACCTTGGTATTCAATTTGAACGACTAGGTTGTTCATATCCGCAGTAAAGTGATGGGTAGCTCCAGAGTCGACATACCAGTTTGGATCAAATGATGTGCTGCCACTAGCTGAGTGCAGTAGAGCCGCTGGGTTGGAGGAGGAATTGAAATCATCATATCAGTTGTAATATTGGAGGGCGTAGTGCTCATACCAATTGCAGATTTGACATTGAGGTCGTCCACCTGACAACAGATGAGAAGGTCAAGATCTGCCACGTCCACAACCACGGTCGCGACCTCGTCCTCGACCACTACCATAAAAGGAGTGGGCAGGTGGGGTCAAGTAGGACTCAGAGAATCTGGTAGTTGTGTGCACACCATACGTTGGTAGAAGGAGGTCGGTGGGGTCGGATGACGGTAAGGTACGTCCACGGTGAATTTATTAACTGAGCATGATACCAATTAGTTCATCGGAGGAGATTGGGTAAACTCTAATGTTGACAAAGGTGACAAAAGAGTCGTAATCAGTAGACAAACCACTGAGGAGAGTAGATACGAGATTTGAGTCAGTGACTGGGTGCGCGACTGCTACAAGGTTGTCCATGATGGACTTGATAGATTGAATGTACTCAAACATGGTGGTAGATCCCATCTTGACAATATGTAATTGATATTTGAGTTGTTGCACACGAGCACGAGAGGACGAGGCAAAGATCCTCTTGAGGGCAACCCAAACATCACGAGAAGTAGTGAGATCGAAGACATGAGCCATTACATGTTCGGTAAGGGATGAGATGATCCAACATGGCAGCATTTGATACAATTTAATACATTGGGTGTATGTAGGATGGATGATAGGGAATCCACTTGTTGCAGAGGGAGGGACATGTCGAGATGGACATGGCAATGTGCCATCAACATATCCCTCAAGATCATGAAGCTTGAGGATAGGGAGGAACTGAGATCTCCACACGAGAAAATTCCCTTTTGTCGAGTTTAATATTGATAAAGTGAGTAAGATGAGGTAGGGATTGGAGAGTGGAAGTTGCTGTAGTTGTCGAGGGCGGGATGGAGGAAGAAAACGAATGGGAAGGTGAAGATATGGAAGAAGAACTTGTCATGGTAGGATCGACCATGACTATAATACCATGATGAGAAGAGAATAAGAGAAAATATGTTTTTCCTTAATTCACAAATCTTGTACATCAAGAGGTATTTATATATGTTACAAGAGAGAGAGAGAGAATATTATATTTTAGTCTATGTAATAAATGCATGAATTTGTGTGCTTCTCCTTTGATAACTAAGATATGATCATATTGGACGACAAAGATTGTAATCCGTGTTCTTGATTAATACACAATCATGAGAATCCATTGATGGGTTGTAACTTGCCAATCGTGCATGAAGAAACAATTCAAACTTAGGAAGACCAAATCATCATTTTGATTTTGTGTCTCTAACAGCCCCGCCACTACTTCCTCGATAGTTTCTAACAACAGCCCTGATGCCGACCTTTTTCGCTACTTCTAGCGCCCAAGCCACTTATCTGCAACGAAGCAGTCTTCAATGGTTCGAGGCCTTCGTAGATGGAGGCTAGGATCGTCAGAGATGGAGGCTAGGCGTAAGTCGTCAGCGAGCTTGGCAGTAGCGGACGCGGGGTGTTCCTTGGATAGGGTGGCGAGGAGACAGTTGTGATTTTGAAGCCGTGGTCGAGTGAGCAGCATGAGAGCTCTAGAAAGAGATGATGTGGCCTTCATCTAGGTAGGGGAAGGCGAGAGCATGAGGCGTGGCCTCCATTAATGGATTTGGAGAAGGATTGAGATCTTGTACAAAGTCAAAAGTTGGATGGTGGACGGTGATCCCTCGTTCTTCTTGATCCCGAATTTTGCATAAATTTTATAGTTACTTCTCTGTTTTTTGTATCTGAATGAGCAAAAAATAAATTTAAGGGTGTTTTCACTATATTTCTTTTCGGGTTTACCCAATCTTAGGAGAATGATTGGACCTTTACCCGATCTTAGGGTGTTTTCACTGTTTTTATCAAAGAAATACTTTTCTCCGACCCACCTCTCTCGCTAAGATTTATCTGTGTTTATAATTGAATGAAATGGTAGGTCGCGACTATCAACTTCATATATGTTACATAATAACTCAAGCCATATGATTTTGGGTATTGTTATTATGTTTGATCATATATTAGGATAAAGGGGTATGTTGGTTTCTTGAAAGAATAAGAAACCTTATTCTTCCGCCTAGGTGCTTGCAAACTCTTGTGTTGGGATTCAAAGAACGATACGACGATCTTTAGGGACCCCTACCCATAGTTCAAATCTTAGGTATGCCTATCTAAAATTATAGCTCTCATGTCGTCTTGCTCAGGGAGACAAAAGTGGTGTGGAATCCTGCGGTCTAGCAATGAAGAGAGATAAGAGAAAATACATCTTTAAATTAAAACAAAGAAATATATATTTTCTATAACATATACATAACTACTTTTCACAAAATAATCTCTATTTCCTTACCGATCATTCGTTCAAAACTGCAATTAAAGGCATCCACACAAGTTATGTACAAAACGAGCGCGGAAGAAACTACATCTCGCGCCCTTGGGAGTTGTAGCCTCTACCGTGAGGTCCTCGTCCCTGACCTCATCCTCGGCCTCGTCCTCGCTGTGCTGCTGGAGGAGCCATGGGACGATCCAGAGAAATCCCTTGCAGCTGCGGGCAAAAGTGTCGAATGTGGCCCGACTGATGGCAATGGAAATAACCCTCTTGAATGGGCTCTCCTGGCGGCTGAGGCGCCTGAACCTGATATGGTGGGGGCAAAGGTAGCAGTCGTGCTGGCTGCTCCATCTTGAAATCTGGCGGAAATACCCACCATCTCTCCTCTGGTCTCCTCCTCTTCCCCTAACGTTCTGCCTCCTCCTGAAGCTGGGTCCTGCTTCCATCACACCCTCCGCGGGCCTCTTACACCTAGCCTGGACCCCCAAGTGGTCCGCCTCCTATTAAATTTTTTGAAGTGGAAGTGGACTGTCCGGGAGGCCTATTTTAGGAGACCGCAGAGACCGCATGATCTGGCGATCTGGTATGGCGATCTGGCTTTGTGTTCGCGCATCTCTGGTGTTGGCGGCCTATGTTGGTTTGCCGGTTGTGCCCAAGTATTCTTGTTCGGGCAGAGACCGGGCGGTCTAGTATTGGAGGTCGCTTCGGCGGCTTGTACTTCGGTCTGCTTGAGATCGCTCTTGCGGTCTGCTGTGGTTCCGATCTTATGGGAGAGCTGCTGTCCAGCCATGCGCCGCCGGCGTAAGACCAACCTTGGTCGTACGCCTCAGCGCACGGCCTAGCCGGTCGCCCGGCCGACCGCCCTTGGCCTCGCGCCCCTGACATGTAAGACCCCCTCCCGGAACACATGACACGGCCGAGGGGAGTCTTATGCCCAGGACAGGCGCCTTGCGGGAGCGCCAACACATGAGCTAGCCTCCCCCACAAGACGCCTATCCTGCCGGCCAAACCAACTGAACAGCGTCAACCTATCAATAAGTAAAAGCAAGAAGCCATATAAAGATATTCACATAAATAAAAGTCCAAATAAGCACAAAAGACAAGAAGCTCCGAGAGCTCCTGCAATAGTATCAGAGTATCAAGCTAAATGCCCCAAGGGCTACATCTCAAACTGTGCTCACATCTGCCACAAACGGCAACCAAGGTACCATAGTCACCAACCCTGCACACCTGACCTGTCTGGCCTCCTCCAGCACCATGCACTGCTGCTCTAAGGAACACTCCTAAAAAGAGGGACGTAGCAACCGTTAGTCATAAAGACTAAGTGGCTTCCCATCCGCTCCCCCGACGACTCCAAGGCACCGGGCGGTATGAAAGGAAGAAAAGCTGCAATATAAGCAATAATATACAAAGCAGGTGACAGGAATGGTTGTTCATATAAGTCAATGGTATAAGTACCCAAGTACTTGCAATAACTCTAACTAACAAGTTCATAAATAACAGTGGTTATATAAGCAAGTACTAGTAACAAGAAAGCATGAGCATAGTATCAATAAACCGAATTGAACTTAACTTATAAGGATGCCCATACAAGCTTATAAGTTAAAGATCTGAACATGAAGGTAACTCATCATATAAAGGTGCCCATACAAGTTTATATGATGAGGATCCAATGCGGTGCAATGCAATGATTATGAAGGATGAATGCAATGCAATGATTATGATATGATGACTCACCCATGCAAAGTTGCTATGTCGACATAGACCTTTAGTTCTCGCTTTTTGAGTGGTAGCTAACCGCTCAGGCATCTCCCGTCGTGGCCAGACGGAGACAGTGGAACGAGCTCCTCCACTACTAGGAGGGTATGAACACTACCAGTCCTAGGCCTCTGTACGCCTCGACGCTAAGAACACAGAGCAGAGACCCTGCGTACTGCTCAACGCTAAGAACACACAGCGGAGCCTTCAAGGACACATAAGGGGACTTGGGTAGGTGAGCACCAAGATTCCAACCCAACCGGTCTAGAGTCTACTGCCAGCTTCTGTCGGTGTCACGACTAGCAAGCCCGTAGACCCGCCACAAGTAATCCTCCCCAGCGGGGTCCATTTGTATCCGTGTATCAACATACACCAGGACTTCTAATCCAAGTCCTTCTATACAATCCGTGTATCTACGTACACCAGGACTTCTAATCCAAGTCCTTCTAAACAATCCGTGTATCTACGTACACCAGGACTTCTAATCCAAGTCCTTCTAAACTATCCGTGTATCTACGTACACCAGGACTTCTAATCCAAGTCCTTCTAAGCAATCCGTGTATCTACGTACACCAGGACTTCTAATCCAAGTCCTTCTATTTCAAGATAACACTTAGTTCTTCCAAGCCCAACATGGTTATTCATTTTCAGTCTCTAACAGAGTTCAACAGCATAATATTTTACGACAATATATTTAATTAAGAACCCATATCAAATCGAGCCTTGTTGAAACTTCTACCGTAGTTCCGCTAGCTTGTTATGGCCATTCTCACCAAATATTAGCCCCATCGGCATTCCCAATTATTAATTAAGGTGTAATGCGAGAACGAACTATGATTGGCAGAATCACAACAAGTAACCTGGAATTTTCGCAATTCAAACTACAATGACGCTGATTATCAAAACTGAAATTCTGGGAGTTCTACTCAACCCCAAATTATGTGCCACACCATTTTGGAAAGCTCTCACCAAGGGCTACACCATTCATGTTGAGTTCTAAACCCAGATCCCAGTGGCTCCTACCTAAAATCTGCTCTGAAGTCAACTACAATAATCTGGACCGCAAAAGCAGCACACACTTAACCACATTCCAGCTTTCTGGACAGTCCACTCGACTGGACCTTTAGGGAGCTACAGGGCACTTCAGAAAATGGGTGACCTATCATCTGAAAGCTCTTTCCGAGGGCTACAACTTTCATGTTGAGCATGAAGCCTAGTTCTAGCGGGATCAAACCTAAGAATTGCCTTGAACCAAGCTGCGCACTGATTCATCCCTTAATAACCAAGTGAAATGTTATAAATTGAAACTTCTTTAGCAAGGGGGTTATCATCACATTTATCACACAAATATATAATTAACAACCCTAATTAACAGAGGTTGTTCATCATCTTTCCCAAACAAGGGTTAGGTTAAATCCCTAAATGTCATTCCCCTCACTCTCCCCCAATGACCATGGGTTTGCCCCAAATTAAATCTCATCTCTTCCTTTTGAAGAGAAGAAATGATCCCTAGAACCTCGCGGCGAATGATGCCCTAATTTTGAGGTTCCGACTTAGTCTTCCTAAGGAAACTCCATTAAAGCTCACACGAGAAGCTCTCTTGAGCCTTCATCTCTCCTATTGTGATCTAAGAGGCTAACACCAAGGGAGAGGGGAGGAAGTCACCTGATTTCCGGCCGACGTTCGCGGTTGTCTCCTCCGCGGCATGGCGGCAGTTGGCCAAGACTAATTAAAGGGCCCTGATCCACAGAAATATACAACATGTAATCAGTCAACAATAAGAATAAAAAGCCCCCCCCCCCCCCCCCCCCCCCCCGACTTCTCATGAACTCCTAACAGGAGCTTTAACCAGCCGGCCAAATAAAGCATGGAAGAATCGACACCTAGAAAAGTGAAATCCCAAATAATATTGCACTAACAGCAGCCTTAACTAGACAAGAACATACAGCCAGTCGGCCAAACCAAAAGCCTCACAACTGCATATAAAGTTTGGCTCAGATCTCAACAAAACTTTTAACTGGAAAGAGGAATTAAAATAAGAACAGCAGAAAGTGCTACCAATAAATCTGGACTGCATAAGGGGGACTGCATCAGGGAAATCCAAGCAAAACAGGACTGCATACGGGCTAAAAGGCAGCAAACATCTAAACCCTCAACGAAACCAAATAAATCAAATTCAGTTTCAAGTAACAACACCCAACCTGCAACCGGAAAGAAGAACAGCAACCATGCAGTTCTGAACAACAATCAGAAGTTTTAATGGTGATGGGTAGCAGGAATTCCCCTTATTAAGCCAAGTTCATCAAGAAGAGAACCACCCAAAACAAAATATCATGAAACCTCAAAGGAAAACCCACTAAATCTACCAAACACCTTACCAAAATACTCAACTTAATCAAAATCAGAAAACCTCAAAAGATAACTAGAACTTACAGTGAAAAGTTGGAAGCCGAAATATGTCGATCGAAGGCCTCAACTCCTCCTAATCCAACAACAACGCCTCCAAGAGTCAACCACCTGTCCTAGCCGAGCTTTCCCAGCCCATTCGACGAGAGGGAGGAAGACGATCGAGCAAAGAAGAGATAAGCCGAGCAAGCCCTAGCATTCTCGTGCCCGCCAAGAGCTCCAGACGGGGAAAGAGGATAGGTATCAGGAGAGAAAAATCGTGGATAATTATATCCGAGCCAACAGCCCACCGTCTTTTGTAAATGCCTATTCGCAGCCCAACTTAAACAAAGGCCATTAAAGATGAAATTAAACAATAGCTATTGGCACACCAACAAGTATAAGTCACATTTTATGAGGCCAAATGTAGTGCACATCATAGTTGAAACATATTTGTATACCATTGATCATTTACACATATATTTGTATGCAATATCCTTGTCAAAAGCCATCTGTATCAAAATATAAATATAGTGATATATACACATTCCCGCAAGACGAATAAAAGCTCAAACACATTCTTAGCGACATTGAGTTAACACTGATTTGTATTTTCATCATAGGGGCCTAGCGCGCACTGGGATGTTACAAACACATAAACGAAGAAATAATTTCGTCCCCGAAATTTAAGTTGAGGTTAGGAGGGTCTTCCGGATGGGATTGAAACATACTCACCATATGCAGTTACGGATGATTCACCCTTAACAATATCAAGCTCACTTATACATTCCCAATCGTTATGATTTATACATATGGTCTAGATTATATGAGCGCTCTTGTCTTGTACAGTCATACGAATTAATCGTGACTCACACTATTTCAACAATGGCTCATAGAAACTACACATAGCAATCCCAAACATAAAACCAAACATGATGGGTATAGCAACCTCTAAATCGGGATTATACAAACCAGCCCCAGTATAAATCCAAGCATAGCAGCAGAAAATTTAGACAAGGAACAAGATGCAGCCCCCTACAAAATGCATAAGCATAACAACAGCTCCTATAGCAGCCCCTAATCATAAGCAAACAACTTCAATAAAACAAGAGAAGAAGGTAGAACAGCCCCAACATAATAACATAGCAGCAGCCCCCAATGACAAGGAAAGAAGCAGCCCCCAAATAAATTAACAGCAGCCCCCAATAACAAGGAAATTTCTACAAACCAGCCCCCAAAGTTAAACCAACAAGAATGATGCTATAAGGCAACCTGGAGCCAAATGCAGCAGCCCCAACGTAATAAAATTCAATAAGCAACCCCCAAAATAGAATGGCATAAGGCAACCCCCCCCATACAGAATACTATAAGGCAACCCCAAATAGGATATAAAAACAGCAGCCCCCAAATAGAGATAAGCACATAAGAGGCAGCCAACAAACCTACACCAAACTGAAGTAGCCGAAACTCTTGGATCTATTGGGGCTGAGGTAGATGTACAAGGTGCAACCGGTCAAACACCAACCCATGAGGCAGTTATAATAGGTGACTTTAAAATGGTGGAAATGCTTTTAAAGTATAAAGAGAATTTAAATACCATAGGTGCTACCAGCTGTACTGTAGTTCACTGGACAATTATCGGAAAAGATGAAAAGCTAGCTTAGCTATTGATGGAAAAGGCTTAAAAATTAAATAATAGTATTCGATACTTTCTGTTACTATGAGTACAAAGCTGCCGGTCACTGGAACAAGTAAAAAAAACCAAAACCGAATTCCATCCACATATCCTTCAAATTTAACAATTTGCTAGCCTTGCAAAATCGTCGAGAACTAGCAAGGGAAATTCCCAGGGAGCTTGGCCTCTAATTCCCCCGACTCGCCAGGAATTAGAAACAAAATTCCAAGGGAATTAAGATCTGTTTCTTCACACCGATAAGGATTTGCAAACAAGGCTCCATGAAACTTAACCGCAAAACCAACCGCACCTTCTAACAAGTGTATAAATATATATCTAGAATTAAAACCAACTAGAGCTGAGCCAGGCCATAATATGTAGAAACGGAGCTATCTAAACTTTAGTCGATCAGAATTAGTCCTTTGTTTAACTAGGATCCGGCAAACTATCTGTCTTCTAATTATTGGTATGAATACCTATCCGGGACTCCGATCAAAGTTCCAACAACGACAAGTGCAGAGAATAACAAGGGCAGAGTATGGCAGCACATGATTTAGCCGAGACATAATCAGAAGGGCCCAAAATGAACCCAGCAAACAGCCCCACCAAAAGTAGGAGCCCATGGTTCAATAGCAAGAGAGGTCCAAGATTTGCTATCAGCACACACACACACTTATATATATAAAGATATGAGCCCTAATGAAATTATATAACAGCAGCCCCCCCAATTAGAACAATACTTAAGAAGCAGCCCAACATAATTCTAGACTGAACTACAAAGTCAGCCCTTAAATAAAGACCAACTAGAATATATATATATAGCAGCCCAAATGAAATCAACACCCCCAACTGGTGAACGCATAGCAGCCATCCCCATATGGAACCCACAATTTCGCAACCAAGGAAGGGCAAGCAGCCATGAAGATACTGCAGAAAATATTGCTAACAACCAAGAGGGAAACACCAAAAAAAAAACAGCCCCAAAATTTCGCCAACAAAACTAGAGAATCAGCCCCAATGATCCAAAACCTTTGTCAACGAAATTTTTGGAGTTCAGCCACTAAATTTAAGATCCAGGAAACTACCAACAAGAAGAAGATTCAGAAAAGAGATGGAGGGGAGGGAGGGAAAAGTTTTCTTGCTCCAGCATTCACCTTTAAAAATCCTTAATTCAGAATATAAGCATAGCAGCCCTTTCCAAACAAAGTACCAACTGGGTACTACACGTATTTATAATGCAATTGTATGAATTTGTCGACTTAACAAATCACGTAACAATGCCTTAGCACCACGGGTGCTACAATTTCGTATTCTTTATCTTTAATTGGACGCTTGTAAACACACCTCTTTGATCAGCAATCGATACAATTCTCACTTAACAAACTTTAAGGCGTCCCCCAAAATTTGTCATGCGGTCGTCAGATCGACCTTTGATCCTTGAGAGACATTACAATGCTACATTACAGTTTACTTCTCTGCATAGTATTCATTTAGAGTGAAGACCTGCTCATCCTTAAGGTACTCACCTCTATTACTCTGGGAGTGAACTCACCATAAACCAAAACATGGTGTTCAATCATCCCCTTGCTTAAGATGAACTCATTCATCAAGGAGTGCCAAATTCCAATATCAACGACTTGTAACGAATTAAATGGGAAAAACTCATTGTAGCAAGGCTAAGTGAAGCCGGCCACAAAGATTTTTGGCTCCTGGTAGAATCCCAATTGGCCAATCTGCTAGGCCAATAAATGAAGGGACAAGCCCCCGTACGTTTTTGGACTAAATTTCATCCACCGCCCATATGGTACATTCATCTCACGTATGAGCACAAATCTTAGGGGCATATCTTCCTCGACTTAGAGTTCTTACCCTATAGATCCCCGTGATGATGCACTTATATATTAGCCGTGATGTAGAAATTCAAATTTTACGGCGACGACCAAGCTGCATCTCATTGTAATGAGAGTATGTACAAATAACATCCAATTACCCGATACATAACTAGCCCAATAAATGAAGAGATAAGCCCTCGTATCTCTTCGACTGAGTTTCTTCTACCACCAATATAACACATTCGTCCCACAATGAGCCTTCTCTGGATCCGAATTCTTATCATATCTTCTCCATATGAAACCTTCTACATAAATAGAAGTGAGAGGTATCCACATACAGTATAAAAGACATGCTTGGTGGTCTCTTACTAAGCTGATAATAGACTACATGCGCCAATCTCATTGAGGTTGACCTAATATTTTGGGTAAGGTGATAATATCACTCCATATCCGAGATAGAAATCTCAGGGTGTGAGTTTCTAGCATCTACACTCACATTAAACTCTTCCCTTAATCATTTGACGTCACTTATTGCTTGGCCACATCATCCCCGAGATTGGTATAAGGTTAGGGTATGTCACGACATATCCTGCTAAGTCGACCAAAGTGGTATCCTAGTTAGGTTGGCATAATCCTATGCCAGACCAACTCTAATTGTTGGAACGGGAATGGCAATTACTGTCTCGGAATGAGCCAGCATCTATACGTAAGGGTACGAGTTTGGCTTAGGTTGGCACTTTCTACAGGAAAAAGTGGACATACTTAATGTGAATCACACATGGGCACACCACCGCATCCGCTGCATCAGTTTGTCCTCAAACTGATTTAGCAAACATGGTGGCCTAGTGGTTTAATGGACTTCTTTATCTCAGGATCATTGCAAGCTGATACCATTTGTAAGACCCCTCTCCCGGAACACACGACATGGCCGAGGGGAGTCTTATGCTCAGGACAGCCGCCTTGCGGGAGCGCCAGCACACGAGCTAGCCTCCCCCACAAGACGCCTATCCTGCCGTCCAAACCAACTGAACAGCGCCAACCCATCAATAAGTAAAAGCAAGAAGCCATATAAAGATATTCACACAAGTAAAAGTCCAAATAAGCACAAAAGACAAGAAGCTTCGAGAGCTCCTGCAACAGTATCAGAGTATCAGAGTATCAAACTAAATGTCCCAAGGGCTACATCTCAAACTGTGCTCACATCTGCTACAAACGGCAACCAAGGTACCATAGTCACCAACCCTGCACACCTGACCTGTCTGTCCTCCTCCAGCACCGTGCACTGCTGCTCTAAGGAACACTCCTAAAAAGAGGGACGTAGCAACCGTTAGTCATAAAGACTAAGTGTCTTCCCATCCACTCCCCCGACGACTCCAAGGCACCGGGCGGTATGAAAGGAAGAAAAGCTGCAATATAAGCAATAATATACAAAGCAGGTGACAGGAATGGTTGTTCATATATGTCGGTGCGTGGTATAAGTACCCAAGTACTTGCAATAACTCTAACTAACAAGTTCATAAATAACAGTGGTTATATAAGCAAGTACTAGTAACAAGAAAGCATGAGCATAGTATCAATAAACCGAATTGAACTTAACTTATAAGGATGCCCATACAAGCTTATAAGTTAAAGATCTGAACATGAAGGTAACTCATCATATAAATGTGCCCATACAAGTTTATATGATGAGGATCCAATGCGGTGCAATTCAATGATTATGAAGGATGAATGCAATGCAATGATTATGATATGATGACTCACCCATGCAAAGTTGCTATGTTGACATAGACCTTTAGTTCTCGCTTTTTGAGTAGTAGCTAACCGCTCATGCATCTCCCATCGTGGCCAGACGGAGACAGTGGAATGAGCTCCTCCACTACTAGGAGGGTATGAACACTACCAGTCCTAGGCCTCTGCACGCCTCACCGCTAAGAACACACAGCGGAGACCCTGCGTACTGCTCGATGCTAAGAACACACAGCGGAGCCTCCAAGGACACAGAAGGGGACTTGGGTAGGTGAGCACCAAGAGTCCAACCCGACCGGTCTAGAGTCTACTGCCGGCTTCTGTCGGTGTCACGACTAGCAAGCCCATAGACCCGCCACAAGTAATCCTCCCCAGCGGGGTCCATTTGTATCCGTGTATCAACATACACCAGGAATTCTAATCCAAGTCCTTCTATACAATCCGTGTATCTACGTACACCGGGACTTCTAATCCAAGTCCTTCTAAACAATCCGTGTATCTACGTACACCAGGACTTCTAATTCAAGTCCTTCTAAACAATCTGTGTATCTACGTACACCAGGACTTCTAATCTAAGTCCTTCTAAACAATCCGTGTATCTACGTACACCAGGACTTCTAATCCAAGTCCTTCTATTTCAAGATAACACTTAGTTCTTCCAAGCCCAACTTGGTTATTCATTTTCAGTCTCTAACAGAGTTCAGCAGCATAATATTTACGACAATATATTTAATTAAGAACGCATATCAAATCGAGCCTTGTTGAAACTTCTACCGTAGTTCCGCTAGCTTGTTATGGCCATTCTCACCAAATATTAGCCCCATCGGCATTCCCAATTATTAATTACGGTGTAATGCGAGAACAAACTATGATTTGCAGAATCACAACAAGTAACCTGGAATTTTCGCAATTCAAACTACAATGACGCTGATTATCAAAACTGAAATTCTGGGAGTTCTACTCAACCCCAAATTATGTGCCACCCCATTTTGGAAAGCTCTCACCAAGGGATACAACATTCATGTTGAGTCCTAAACCCATATCCCAGTGACTCCTACCTAAAATCTGCTCTGAAGTCAACTACAATAATCTGGACCACAAAAGCAGCACACACTTAACCACATTCCAGCTTTCTGGACAGTCCACTCGATTGGACCTGTAGGGAGCTACAGGGCACTTTAGAAAACGGGTAACCTATCGTCGGAAAGCTCTTTCCGAGGGCTACAACTTTCATGTTGAGCCTGAAGCCTAGTTCTAGCGGGATCAAACCTAAGAATTGGCTTGAACCCAGCTGCGCACCGATTCATCCCTTAATAACCAAGTGAAATGTTATAAATTGAAACTTCTTTAGCAAGGGGGTTATCATCACATTTATCATACAAATATATAATTAACAACCCTAATTAACATAGGGCTGTTCATCATCTTTCCCAAACAAGGGTTATGTTAAATCCCTAAATGTCATTCCCCTCACTCTCCCCCAACGACCATGGGTTTGCCCCAAATCAAATCCCATCTCTTCCTTTTGAAGAGAAGAAATGATCCCTAGAACCTCGCGGCGAACGATGCCCTAATTTTGAGGTTCCGGCTTGGTCTTCCTAAGGAAACTCCATTAAAGCTCACACGAGAAGCTCTCTTGAGCCTTCATCTCTCTCATTGTGATCTAAGAGGCTAGCACCAAGGGAGAGGGGAGGAGGTCACCTGATTTCCGGCCGACGTTCGCGGTTGTCTCCTCCGCGGCATGGCGGCAGTTGGCCAAGACTAATTAAAGGGCCCTGATCCACAGAAATATACAACATGTAATCAGTCAACAATAAGAACAAAAAGCCCCCCCCCCCCCCCCCCCACTTCTCATGAACTCCTAACAGGAGCTTTAACCAGCCGGCCAAATAAAGCAAGGAAGAATCGGATCCTAAAAAAGGGAAATCCCAAATAATATTGCACTAACAGCAGCCTTAACTGGACAAGAATATACAGCCAGTCGGCCAAACCAAAAGCCTCACAACTGCATATAAAGTTTGGCTCAGATCTCAACAAAACTTGTAATTGGAAAGAGGAATTAAAATAAGAATAGCACAAAGTGCTACCAATAAATCTGGACTGCATAAGGGGGACTGCATCAGGGAAATCCAAGCAAAACAGGACTGCATACGGGCTAAAAGGCAGCAAACATCTAAACCCTCAATGAAACCAAATAAATCAAATTCAGTTTCAAGTAACAACACCCAACCTGCAACCGGAAAGAAGAACAACAACCATGCAGTTCTGAACAACAAGCAGAAGTTTTAATGGTGATGGGTAGCAGTAATTCCCCTTATTAAGCCAAGTTCATCAAGAAGAGAACCACCCAAAACAAAATATCATGAAACCTCAAAGGAAAACCCACTAAATCTACCAAACACCTTACCAAAATACTCAACTTAATCAAAATCAGAAAACCTCAAAAGATAACTAGAACTTACAGTGAAAAGTTGGAAGCCGACATATGTCGATCGAAGGCCTCAACTCCTCCTAATCCAACAACAGCGCCTCTAAGAGTCAACCACCAGTCCTAGCCGAGCTTTCCCAGCCCATTCGACGAGAGGGAGGAAGGCGATCGAGCAAAGAAGAGATAAGCTGAGCAAGCCCTAGCGTTCTCGTGCCCGCCAAGAGCTCCAGACGGGGAAAGAGGATAGGTATCGGGAGAGAAAAATTGCGGATAATTATATCCGAGCCAACAGCCCACCGCCTTTCATAAATGCCTATTCGCAGCCCAACTTAAACCAAGGCCATTAAAGATGAAATTAAACAATAGCTATTGGCACACCAATAGGTATACGTCACATTTTATGAGGCCAAATGTAGTGCACATCATAGTTGAAATATATCTGTATACCATTGATCACTTACACATATATTTGTATGCAATATCCTTGTCAAAAGCCATCTGTATCAAAATATAAATATAGTGATATATACACATTCCCGCAAGACGAATAAAAGCTCGAACACATTCTTAGCGACATTGAGTTAACACTGATTTGTATTTTCATCATAGGGGACTAGCGCGCACTGGGATGTTACATGACACGCGCGACCGGTCGGCCAGCGCTCGGACCGGCGGCCGACTATCCGACTGGTCGGCCCGCTCGGTCGCGCGCATCTAGCGCGTGCGGCAAGGCCGCCTCCTCGGCCGGGTCGCCTCCCATCTGCGCGCAGTTTCGCGGTTGGCCTCCAGGCCGGCCGCCCGCAGCCGTGTGCCAGCCGCCCGCCGCAACACACGGCCTAGCCGGCCAGCCAGTCGGCCGACCGCCCCTGGCCGTGCGCCTCCGGCGCGTGCGGCCAAGTCGCCTCCCCGGCCGGGTCGCCTCCCCGGCCGCCGCACGGTTCCATGGCCGGCCTCCCGGCCGACCGTCCGTAGCTGAGCGCCAACCGGCTGCCCTGCCGTAATGGCCGGCCATCTGGTCGGCCGTCTCCAGCCGAGCGGCCTGGAGGCCGCACGGCCGCAAGGCCTTGCGACCTTGCGGCCGGCCGCCTCCCCGGCCGGCCAGCCTTGACCGGCCACCTCCCGGGTCGACCTTTCGCCCGGCCGGCCGAGCCTCCATGGACGACGGATCTCTTCGCCGGCCGGCACTCGCCGACGGCCGGGCTCTCCGCCGTGGACGTCTGATCGCTCCGCGTCTTCTCCACCCTCCGATCAGGGCGTAACCATCCATGTAACTACCCTCTTAATGGATTGGTGCGAATATCTGAAATAGACCTGGTCTGCGTCCAGAAAAATCTTAAATTAATACGCGCCATATTTCCTATAGCATTGTTCTGCGTTTAGTGATTATGGTGGTTATGGCCCGCGGTTATCCGCATAACCACCACAACCACCCCCGAGGCCTATAAATAGACCCCATACTTCTCCTCATTCTCTCATATTTTTCTCTCCTCCTCCCTTCTTCCCTCCTAAGTTCAAAAGAGAGAGCCTCCCTTGGAGATCTCTCTCATTTTCGAGGCCTCCTTTACAGGTTCTTCAAGAGCTTCGAAAATCGCCTGGAGTTCTCACACTTCCTTCAAGTTTCCCTCCAAGCAGGATCGCACAGTGGTCGTCGCCATCAAGGAGACGTTAGACGTTAGACGCTCGAATGTTCAGAATACTAAGCTCTTGACTCCCAGGGTGCGAAGAAGACCATCCGGACTCCAGAACGCGGTGCTCCCCACTGCGGCCGAAGAAAGTACTTAGCTTCGAGAGCGGTGGCCTGTTACCCTCCAAGCATCTCTCTCCCTCTCGCCCATACTGTAACATGGCGCAACCTGTCGCCCTCGGTTTCTCGAATAAGACCTGTAAAGAGCCATCAAATAGTGAGGATATGATTGCATATTTAATATATAGATAAATTGCATATTTTTAGACAAGCGCACCTATCGTTTATAGTAGATGGTTCGATATATCAAGGTCGTATTCCACATGACCGTTATAAATATCGTACTTCATCTCTCATTCTATTATTATGTCTAATTTTCATAAGATAAGTTATTAATCTAGGATATGATTGAACAAGATTAAGATAGTTTTGATGCATTGATTTGACTTTCCAAAGTAAGGAAATAAAGATTATTTTGTGAAAAGTAGTTATTTATATTTTATAGAAAATATATATTTATTTGTTTTAATTTAAAGATGTATTTTCTCTTATCTCTCTTCATTGCTAGACCACAGGATTCCACACCACTTCTGTCTCCCTGAGCAAGACGACATGAGAGCTATAATTTTCGATAGGCATACCTAAGATTTGAACTATGGGTATGGGTCCCTAAAGATCGTCTTATCGTTCTTTGAATCCCAACACAAGAGTTTGCAAGCACCTAGGCAGAAGAATTAGGTTTCTTATTCTTTCAATAAATCAACATACCCCTTTTATCCTAATGTATGATCAAACATAATAACAATACCCAAAATCATATGGCTTGAGTTATTATGTAACATATATGAAGTTGATAGTCGCGACCTACCATTTCATTCAATTATAAACACAGATAAATCTTAGCGAGCGAGGTGGGTTGGAGAAAAGTATCTCTTTGATAAAAACAAAGTAAAGATACAATATGACGAGACATGATTACATAAACAAACTGATAGAACCGCTCGAAGCATCCAAATGAGGATCAAAGTAGAATCCCCTATCCGTTGCCCCTAGGTAGGTATAAATAGGTAAACCTAAGGAGTAATTATGGGTTTCGAGTATCCGTGTACACGAAACGGCTCGTTAAGCCTCCGAACCCGTTTATGTCCAAATATGCATTAACAATCTCCTCCTATATTTGTGACAATAAACGTGTACGTTTCAGAGTGCAGAAAGTAGTGAGTAACAAAATTGAGTTTTCGACCTAACACATTATCATAAGAGTTAACACATTAAAACATCAAAAAAGTTTGCAAACAGTAATAGTTAAACATCCAAAACAAAGTGCTACTCATGAAAATAAGTCTGAAAATACATAGTGACTGTGGATCAAAACATATAACAATTCTACTCGGAGAGTAGATCATCAGCATCCATGTCAAAACTCACTTTCTCTCCTCCATCTTCACCAGTGCCTGCAAGGAATTTCATGAGTTAGACTCATTGAATTCATAAACATATGCAGTAACTTCAAAAGTTAACTAGCTCTACCTAAATGAGCTTAGAACTTGTAGCATTGGTGAAGTAACACTGTCATCATCTCTATCCAGTCTCAGAAGGACCAGTCAAGTTATGATTTTAATAAATCACACATTGTTATCTTACTCATTAATGATCACTGCGTACCTCATCATTAAATGATTTGACACACCATCATTTGCAACATTATCAAGTGTGGAATAATGTGCTATGATCATTAATGTTGGATTGACCTTTACAACAAATTTCTGTTCCTAGTTGAATAATTTCGAAATCAACTTACAATGAGAAAGATGCTTAATTATCAAATGTGGAATAACAGGCATCTAACCATCTTTGGTTTTCATCAAGAAATTATTTGGGGTTTTCAGTCTGTTATTTAGATGCTTGAATATTGCGACTATATAGGTTCTTACTTTTCAAAACATAAACCTTGGAAGAAAGTTTCATATTCCTATGAACTTTAATTCCATTTACCTCGATGTTTTGATCGTGAGAGCTCTATTTAAGCCTTTGGTCAATGCGTCTGCAATATTATCTTTCGATCTCACATCAACTAGGGTCATAACCCCTTGACTTGTGAGAGCGGTCAAACAGGATTGTTTCATCCTAAGTTATCTTCCTTTTCCATTGAACAAAGTGTTCGTAGCAATCATTTTAGTAGCCTGATTGTCACAGTAAACTGCAACAGAATTTAGTTTCAGGCTTGTCAGTGGAATGTCCAGTACCAAATCTCTTATTCACTCTGCTTCTTCTCCTGTTGAAGCCAGAGCGTAGAGTTCGGATTACATAGAAGAGAGAGCAATACAGGATTGTCTCTTGGACTTCTAGGCTACATCTGCTCCTCCTAGTGTGAATATGAATCCACTAGTGGACTTGCTGTCGTTTAATTTTGAGCACCATAATGCATCAGAATATCCTTCCAGAACTGGAGGATGACCATTATAAAATAAAACATACTGTTGAGTGTGCTTTAAGTACCTCATCAACCTATCGAGGGCATTCCAGTGGTCTTGACCAGGATTACTAGTAAATCTACTCAACATGCCGACCGTAAAGGCTATGTCGGGTCTAGAGCAGACCATTGCATACATGAGACTACGAATCAGTTTAGAATAATCTAAATGTCTAATCGCATCTCCTTCATTGGGCTATAAGCAGTTGTTATAGTCGTATGATGTCTCTAATGCTCGACTTTCACTGTATCCCCACGTGTCCAACAAGGACTTTATGTAGTGACTTTGGCGTAGGGAAATACTATTGTTCCCAAAGATCACTTGCATGCCTAGTATAGTTTCAGCTACACCTAGGTCTTTAATGCTAAATTCTCTCATTAGGTCTAACTTAACGTCATCCACTTCGGATTGATCAGATCCTAGAATAAGCATATCATCCACATACAAGCATATTAAGGCGACTTTGTTTGATCTATTACGTATGTAAATACATTATTCCGAGAGACTCGACATGAATCCCATGTTCTTTACACTATAGTAAAACTTCTCATGCCATAATTTCGGTGCTTGCATTAGTCCGTATGGTGACTTGATTAGTTTACAGACTTTACTTTCATGACCTTGTACTATGAAGTCTTCAGGTTGGCTCATGTATATTTCTTCAGTCAGATCTCCGTTTAAGAACGCAGTCTTAACATCCATTTGATGAACAATGAAGTTCTTAATAGATGTAATCACAAAAAAGATCCTAATAGTTGCTAAGTGACACACAGGTGAGTAGACATCAAAATAATCTACTCCGCTAACTTGTGTGAAACCTTTAGCCACCAGACGTGCTTTATATTTAGCTACGCTACCATCATGATTCAGTTTCTTTTTCAGAATCCACTTACACCCTATAGTTTTAGCCCCTTTTAGCTTATCAACCAACGTTCAGGTGTTATTCTGAAGTAGAGAATTCATCTCTTCATCAATAGCTTCTTTCCAGAGTAGGGAATCCCTGGATCTCATCGCTTCCTTATAGGTGGATGGATCAGCTTCTACATGGCAAGTGACAAAGCCACTACCGAAGGTTCTGAGAGTTTGCTCTCTTACAAAAGTTCTCCTAGACTCTAGGCCAGAGTTGTCTACGGGAATGGAATAGGAAGTGCTTGGTACTGATTCAGGATCTTCTTCAGTAATAGTGACTTGCATACATGGGAGAGACAAGTTCTTATCCTTGAGGAACTTATCTTCAAAGAACACTGCGTCCCTAGATTCTATAATGATATTATTAGAAATATCTAAGAATCGATCTGCAACACTATCTTTAGCACAACCTAGGTAGACACATATATTGGTCCTAGGTCCAATCTTAGACCGTCTAGGGTCAGGAACCCTGACATAGGCTATACAGCCCCAGGTCTTAAGTCTAATAAAATACGGAGGTCTCTTAAACCAAAGCTCGTAGGGTGTAACCTCTAACTTATCATGAGGTACTTTGTTTAGAATGTGGTTTTCAATTAAGACTGCTTCTCCTCAATAAGCGGAAGGCATGCCTGCAGTCAAGAGCATAGAGTTTTACATTTCTGTTAACGTACAATTTTTACGCTCAGCTATGCCGTTAGACTGGGGTGAGTAAGGAGCAGTGGTTTCTGCTATGATTCCATGTTGGCCAAAGAAACACTTGAACTCACTGGACAGATATTCTCCTCCTCTATCAATTCTAAACCTCTTAATTTTCATGTCTAATTGGTTTTCTACACTGGTTTTGAAAATACAAAACTTTTCAAACGCTTCGTCTTTAGTTTTAAGAAGATAGATGTGTCAAAACCTAGAACAGTCATCTATAAAGGTGATCAAATACTTCCTGCCTCCTCTAGTGAAAAAACTTTTGAAGTCACAGATGTCGGAATGTATTAGTTCTAAGGGTGTTGTGCTCCTAGTAACCACACTAAAAAGTTTCATAGTGATCTTAGTCTGAGCACACACTTCACATTTATCAGGTTTTTCTACAGTGTCTAATGCAATCCGGTGAGTTCTAGCAATTTGGAACATTTTCCTATAATTTACGTGTCCTAGTCTCTCATGTAGACTCTTAGGGCTAACTAAGTTTGTGTGAACTTGTTGAACTATGTCCTTTGCTAGACTGAGTTTATACATCCTATTGTGGACGTATGCATACCAAAGTAGTAAGAGTTAACTGACAGTATTATTCTACCGCTACTAAAATTGAAAGACATACCAGCATCACATAGTAAACTAATAAACACTAAATTAGCAGCTAATGAAGGAATGAATTTAACGTTCTTTAAAGTTAAAGTCTTACCTGAGGATAACAGCAAAGTTGCATTCCCCACCTTCAGTACGTTAGCTGTCTCTCCATTTGCAACTGTCACAGACTCTCTTGCAGCAGTGAGATCTGTCATCAGATTTGTGTTGTTGCAAACGTGGCACGTTGCCCCCGAATCCAGGTACCAGGTCTGTGCACAGAAAACCGAAACCGACCAAACCGACCCGAACCGACCAAAACCGAACCGAATTTGGACCGAACCAATCGGTTCGGTTCGGTTTCGGTTTGGGGGGGCTGAAAACCGAGCCTATTCGGTTCAGTTTCGGTTTATAGGGTCGGTAAACCGAGAAAACCGAACCGATTATAAGTTTGGACTTGGAGTTTGTCTTGTCGGATTAAAACATGAGGTTGTGAGGATTGAGTTTGAAGTTGAACCCGAAATAACGAGACCATGTAATATCACTTATCTTATCATAACTTTGTAACAATTACCCGAGCGTGAACGAGTAAATTAAATATGTTGTGTTTATTGATTTTAATTTTAAACTAATACTTGAACTTATTGTATTAATTGTACCAGTTAATCTAAATGTTATTGTGTTTTTTCATTTTCCCTTCAATGTCGATGAACTGCTTTGTAAATTTACTATTAGAAAAGCACTTGGACAAACATTAAAAATTATTTTGAGGGATAATATGTTTTAGGTTTACCAAAAAACCGAACCCATGTTAAAAAAACCGAACCAAACTGAACCGAACCGATCCATTTCAGTTCGGTTTCGGTTTTGGGTGTGTAAAAACAGAGCTTATTCGGTTCGGTTTCAGTTTTACCTAAAACCAAACCGAACCGAACCGCTTGTAGGCCTACAAGGTACCATTCCGTGCTGGCTTTCCTGTGTCCGACCATAGCAACAAAGTCGGATGACTCAGCTAGGCTAACCATATTGGCCTGATTGCCATCTCGTGGTGCTCTGGTCCTTTCCTTTTTAGGGAGCTTGCAGTCAGATGCACTGTGTCCCCACTTGTTGCAGTTGAAACACTTGCCCTTTATATTTTTAATCCTTTTACTTGGGCCTACAACATGGGAAGGATCTGTAGGAGGTTTGGCCGCCTTAAGATGAGACACGCGTTTAGAGCTAGTGATCATGTTACCCGCAGCCTTCTGCTTGCTAACAACTTCTAACGCGTGTCTGGTCCTATTCTTATCCTCAATGCGTATAAAACACTTGAGCTCATTCAGGCCAACCTGCATCTTCTTGCGGTACATTTCAATTTTGAAATGATACCACGTGGAAGGCAGCTTATAAATAATCGTGCCAGCAACAAAACTATCTGGTAACGAGATATTCTCACTGTGCAAGGAATCTACTAAGTTTTCAAATTCTGATACCTGAGGGAGAATGAATTTCTCCTCGTCGAACGTGAAGGAATGAAATTTGTCCACCAGATGTGCTTTGGACAAGTCCTCCTCCTTCCTGAAGTGCTCCAGTGCCTCCCAGATCTCCTTTGCAGACTTCATCTTCAGGTAGTTCTTTACCAGACTGGAGGAAAGAAAGTTCAGCAAGTAATCTCAGCAGAAATCCTCGTCACTGACCCACGGTGCCTCATCCTCGGTACCATTCACACCATCACGAACTGACTGAATGGTGTAGAACACGTTCAGGTACTTCATCCCAAACTGGGTGTTCAACTTCTAGTCGTTGAACTCTGTTGCCGTGTACTTTTCCAATTTTACCATCGGAATAGGAGACGAGAAGTTGTTCCCCTTCATCATCGTGCCACAACATCAGAGATCCGGCTATGAGACAGAGTAAATAGGTATCTGTCGCTAGTGCCGGCGGTAGCCGGGGTGGTAGTGAAAAAATGGGCTGGCGCTAGAGGATACCACAGGCGGTAGGACCAGTGATAGGTCTCCTTCCCCATTCAATAACCGCACCAGGCAGGCGGCGCTGTAGGCGGCGGTTGCGGGTTCAAAACCTTCATCCAGGCGGCGAGCCTTGCTGAAGACGGCGATGGCTACGACTGCATTGAGTGGCGGTTTGCGGCTTCGTCGGCAGCGAGTGCACGAGAGCAGGGATCTTGCGTGCGGGCGACTGCGAGATCCGGGCGAGAGCACTACAGGCGGTGCGGGATCTTAGCAGACGACGGCGAATGAGACCAGCGGCTGCTAGAGCACCGGCGGGCGAGGAGCGATCCGAGCGCACGAACGGGGGCACACGCGGGAAGGTCGCCGGAGGAGGCGCGATGCAGGAAGTTACGTGAGAACTCTTTTCTCCAGGCGTGCGTGCGGGAGAGTGCTCTTGAGTGGTTATGGGCTTTGCTTCGAGAATGATAGAGCCGCTCGAAGCATCCGAATGAGGATCAAAGTGGAATCCCCTATCCGTTGCCCCTAGGTAGGTATAAATAGCCAAACCTAAGGAGTTACTACGAGTGTCGAGTATCCATGTACACGAAACGACCCGTTAAGCATCCGAACCCGTTTATGTCCAAATATACATTAACACAAACTTAAACAAGAAACAAAGAGTAGAGAGGAGGGAAGAAGAATACAAACATATAGAACCATTCATGATGGACTTCCACTCTCCAAGTCTTCTTCTTCTCATTTTTCCTCTATGGTGTTCACATCTCTTGAGAAGATAGATGTGTCAAAACCTAGAACAGTCATCTATAAAGGTGATCAAATACTTCCTGCCTCCTCTAGTGAAAAAACTTTTGAAGTCACAGATGTCGGAATATATTAGTTCTAAGGGTGTTGTACTCCTAGTAACCACACTAAAAGGTTTCCTAGTGATCTTAGTCTGAGCACACACTTCATATTTATCAGGTTTTTCTACAGTGTCTAATGCAATCCGGTGAGTTCTAGCAATTTGGAACATTTTCCTATAATTTACGTGTCCTAGTCTCTCATGTAGAGTCATAGGGCTAACTAAGTTTGTGTGAACTTGTTGAACTATGTCGTTTGCTAGACTGAGTCTATACATCCTATTGTGGACGTATGCACATCCAAAGTAGTGAGAGTTAACTGACAGTATTACTCTACCGCTACAAAAATTGAAAGACATACCAGCATCACATAGTAAACTAATGGACACTAAAATAACAGCCAATGAAGGAATGAATTTAACGTTCTTTAAAGTTAAAGTCTTACCTGAGGATAGCAGCAAAGTTGCGTTCCCCACCTTCAGTACGTCAGCTGTCTCTCCATTTGCAACTGTCACAGACTCTCTTGCAGCAGTGAGATCTGTCATCAGATTTGTGTTGTTGCAAACGTGGCACGTTGCCCCCGAATCCAGGTACCATTCCGTGCTGGCTTTCCTGTGTCCGACCATAGCAACAAAGTCAGATGGCTCAGCTAGGCTAACCATATTGGCCTGATTGCCATCTCGTGGTGCTCTGGTCCTTTCCTTTTTAGGGAACTTGCAGTCAGATGCGCTGTGTCCCCACTTGTTGCAGTTGAAACACTTGCCCTTAAACTTTTTAATCCTTTTACTTGGGCCTACAACATGGGGAGGATCTGTAGGGGGTTTGGCCGCCTTAAGATGAGACACGCGTTTAGAGCTAGTGATCATGTTACCCGCAGCCTTCTGCTTGCTAACAACTTCTAACGCGTGCCTGGTCCTATTCTTATCCTCAATGCGTATAAAACGCTTGAGCTCATTCAGGCCAACCTGCATCTTCTTGCAGTACATTTCAGTTTTGAAATGATACCATGTGGAAGGCAGCTTGTAAATAATCGTGCCAGCAACAAAACTATCTGGTAACGAGATATTCTCACTATGCAAGGAATCTACTAAGTTTTCAAATTCCGATACCTAAGGGAGAATGAATTTCTCCTTGTCGAATGTGAAGGAATGAAATTTGTCCACCAGATGTACTTTGGACAGGTCCTCCTCCTGCCTGAAGTGCTCCAGTGCCTCCCAGATCTCCTTTGCAGACTTCATCTTCAGGTAGTTCTTTACCAGACTAGAGGAAAAAAAGTTCAGCAAGTAATCTCGGCAGAAATCCCCGTCACTGACCCACTGTGCCTCATCCTCGGTACCATTCACACCATCACGAACTGACTGAACGGTGTAGAACACATTCAGGTACTTCATCCCAAACTGGGTGTTCAACTTCCAGTCGTTGAACTATGTTGCCGTGAACTTTTCCAATTTTACCATCGGAACAGGAGACGAGAAGTTGTTCCCCTTCATCATCATGCCACAACAGCAGAGATCCGGCCATGAGACAGAGTAAATAGGTATCTGTCGCTAGAACCGGCGGTAGCCGGGGTGGTAGCCGGTGCGGTAGTGAAAAAATGGGCTGGCGCTAGAGGATACCACAGGTGGTAGGTCCAGCGATAGGTCTCCTTCCCTATTCAATAACCGTACCAGGCAGGCGGCACTGTAAGCGGCGGTTGCGGTTTTGAAACCTTTGTCCGGGCGGCGAGCCTTGCTGCAGACGACGATGGCTACGACTGCGTTGAGCGGTGGTTTACGGCTTCGTCGGCAGCGAGCGCACGCGAGCAGGGATCTTGCGTGCGGGTGGCTGCGAGATCCGGGCGAGAGCACTATAGGCGGTGCGAGATCTTAGCAGATGACGACGAACGAGACCAGCGGCTGCTAGAGCACCGACGACCGAGGAGCGATCCGAGCACACAAACGGGGGGCGCACGCGGGAAGGTCGCCGGAGGAGGCGCGATGCGGGAAGTTACGGGAGAACTCTTTTCTCCAAGCGTGCGTGCGGGAGAGTGCTCTTGAGTGGTTACGGGCTTTGCTTCGAGAATGATAGAACCTCTCGAAGCATCCGAATGAAGATCAAAGTGGAATCCCCTATCCGTTGCCCCTAGGTAGATAGGCAAACCTAAGGAGTAACTACGGGTATCGAGTATCCGTGTACACGAAACGACCCGTTAAGCATCCAAACCCATTTATGTCCAAATATACATTAACACAAACTAAAACAAGAAACAAAGAGTAGAGGAGGGAAGAAGAATACAAACATATATAACCATTCATGAAGGACTTCCACTCTCCAAGTCTTCTTCTTCTCATTTTTCCTCTATGGTGTTCACATCTCTTGAAATTTTCTGGACCTTCGGGGCTGAATCAAGCATGACTTATTCAGGAGAAATCTTCCTATTTATAGAGGCACATCCAACCGTTCAATTTCCCGGGCACACTGGCAGGACACACGGGCGTGTGCATCTTGTCATGTGCATCAACCGACACGTCTCCAGGCTCCAATCGTGTCCCACGGTCCTTTGATGCAATCAGTTAGGCACACGGGCAGGACACACGGTCGTGTGCATTCGATCGTGTGCATCAACCAACACACATACATGCTCTGATCGTGTCCCCTGTCTCTTTTCTGCAGTCGGTTAGGCACATGAGCAGGACACACGGTCGTGTGCCACAGGCGTGTTTCACCAAAAGTCGCGCCTCTTAATCTTTAAAACTACAATCATGTGTTGGGCCACAAATAAATGTTTCCCCGACTCATTTGGGACGTGTCTCTTCATCATTTAGATCCATTTAAAGCCCCAAAAGTGTCCTGATTCGTTTGATACCAAATTTAACTTATACCCACACACTTAAACAAATATTAAACGCATAATATCATATAGAGCACTGATTTTAAACATTTTAATCAATTTAAATCAAATAAACATTAATGACGCGCATAATAAATATATATAATTCAAGCGTCATCATGAGACTAAGAGATACTAAAAGAGGGAGAAAGACGTGTCGCTGTTTGAATACGGGCAGGATGAGTGCCAGCAAAGAGGAAGAAAGAAAGTTGTGTCCCTGCATGAAAGTATGGGAGACTAAACGCTAGATAAATTATTGAACTGCAAATAAAATAGTAGACTGCAAATAAATTATTTTGGACTGTAAATAGCGATGAAATATAATAGCGATAATTGGACCGCTTATAACATCACTAGAAAAGTACTTACGATTCTTTTTATTAATGCACCCACGTGCTAGACACATCAACTACAGAAAAAAATTAGCTTCTTATTTCTAGCAGAATAAGGATCTAACGCCTCAACACATTTTAGTAGGTCACGAATTTGTGATGTGTATGTATAAATGTATTTGTGTGTATGTATAAATGTGTGTGTATGTATAAATGTGTTTGTGTGCATGTATAAACTCTTGAAATCATATTAAACAAAAGTATGAGAAATAACAATTTTTTTTATTGTGCAGGTGACGAGGAATGATTGAATAAAGTGGAACGAACGCACCGGAGATCATACCATTTCATGTTATATTTGAGAACAATATTTATTTTTATTGATATGTTTTAATGTTTGAGAACAATATATATTAATATTTTCGTTTAAAAAAAACAGGTCTCAAAAAGCTGTTCTACCAAACAGTTTTATTTGAAAGAGCTCTGTTCAATCAGCGCTTATCCACAGACCATCCAAACAGCCTGCAGCTTTTCAAAACAGCTCCTCAAAGAGCTCTGTTCAATCAGCAGCTTCTCAATCCGCAGCAGCTCTCCCAAACAGACCCATTATCTTCCTAGCATTTGCAGGAGTTGTAGAAAGTAATAAAAATCTCAACTCTATAATAGAATATTGGCATGCCGAACACGCATTTTTTTCTATGGCATTAACAGAACCTTGGAAAGTCTCGACAATAAGAAAATGCAGTTGCTTTAGAAGAATGGTTTCCAAACCGCCGTTTTTGACGGATTTCTCACAGGGTCTCCGTCGAAATATGATAATGATCTCCGTTCTTCTTGTCAGCTTGAGGGCATTTTTGGTCTCCTTTGCCTCATTGGCGTGTAACACTCCACCCATCCACGTAATATAATATGGTTGTGGTTGGTCCCCCACAATATATCACATACACAGGTAAATGGTATAAAAAGATAAAAGAACAAAAGCTCATAAAGCAGCACTGGCGGAAGCATTTTAAAATTTGTAAACTATGAATGTTCATCCATTACATTTAGGAAAACAACAATGTTTGGCATTAGACCTACATCATATCATGACTGAACATTAAATACAACAAACACTACTGGTGCAAGTATACAATCTACTCATCTGCTCGCTTCCCGAAATAAAAAGAGCAAGAAAGTGTCCATCCTCCCTGCAAGCTACTCATGGCTTTAAGCCCGCTACGTTCCATTGCATGCTGAAGCGCATACTATAAACACAAGTTTGTGGAAAACGAAGGTCGGCTATGAGCTAACTACGAACTGCATAACAACTCTTCCTCCCAGTCATCCTAGTGGACCCTAGGACAAATTATCGCATACCTGCTGTAATAACCCAAAGAATAATAACAATAATAATAATAATAATATTAGGTAAAAAAAGAAATGAACTCTCCTCTCCTTAATACCTTAGCCGAGCCCCCCCTCTCCCGATATCCTCTCTCTCGGGCGGCTAGGGTTCGCTCTCTCGATTCCGCTCCCATGCCGCTCTCCCTCTCCCGTCTCCTGCGTGCTCCGCCTCCAGCCGCCTTCTCCGCCTCCAGCCGCCTCCTTCTTCCCCTCTCCTGGACGCCGACAGCAGCAAAGAGCCGCTTTTCTTCTCCTCCTTCTTCGGCCAGTGAGGGCAGCAACCCTCCCCCTCGCTTCCTCCGGCCGACTGTGCCTTCTCCTCCACTTCTCGAGGGCCGACAGTGGCTCCTCCTCCTCCAAAGAGGTCGACAACCCCTCTTCCTCTCCATTTCGGCTAGCTAGCGTATTTCAAGGGGACTCCTAGGGTTTCGCTCGAAACCCCTCCTCGTGGATTCTTGAGCCTAAATCTGGTCTCCTTTGGTAAGGAACTCCTCCAAAATTTTCGTTTTTAGTTTTGCCCTAAATTCTCGTGGTGATTTTTGCTTTCCGATCGACGTAATTTCGTCGGTCCCTCTTGTGTGTGTCGTATATCCGCCTAATCCCAATTTTTTTTTGCATTTCCGGTGCCGCACATCAGATCAAGTGGTGGAATCGCTCTGAACCCTCTCCGATTTAGAGTTTCCGTCGCTTAAGAGCCGCCAAATCTTCGATCTTTGTGGTAACTCCTCTCCCCTCACACTTGAGGGAGGTAAGATCGCTAGTCTGCTCTTGAGTGTGTTTTTGCAAAATAAACTGCCCGTGTTAGCGTATGGTTTTCTCCTTGTCAAGTATCAAATATCGTCTGCGGTTATCCCTAAACAGGTTCAATAGAGCCTTTGACTTTGCTTGCGCCGCTTAGCTGCTGCTGGTAGTTTCAGCTTCACCTTAAGGCAAGTGGAGAATTTCCTCTCGCTTGCAACTAAGAATTTAAGTTCTTTATACCTGTATTAAGTTATTAACTGTATCTGACAACGCAAGAATCATCGCTCGTAAGCATGTCATGTTATGTTAGAAGTCTCTACAGAAAATCATGAATCACTTAGGTCTTGAGTGTCATAAGCAAAATCATGGAAGCTAGGGTTTAGATGGTGCATCGTCTTGATTGCATGGTCATGGAAAGCAGGAAATACTCTTATTCTAGTAAGACTTACACTTGAACTTGAGTGTGAACCATGTGCACCCACTGTAAATACCTACGCATTTCAACGATTACAACTTATGTCGTTGCAAGAGTGTTTATGCTATACTCCGGAGTAGGCTAATAATTCCAGATAGTTCTGCTTGTTTCAGCTACTTGTCTGTTTCACTAGCTTGCCTCAGGATTTAATTGGTATTTTTAAATTTTTAATTTCTTTGCTCGTACTTAAATTTATAACTTGTTTACTATTATTTTCTTGTTCTGAGGCATTTTCCTTCTGTTTGGATTTGCCTTAGCGTTCGTGACCGCGTCGTTTGCTCCCTGAGCTTTTCTTCATCTAGCTGCAACTTTACTTGGAGGATTTATTTTGATTGTTGTATCAGCAGATTCTATGTATTTTGTTTCAGTTACTGTTGAATTTATTTTTCATGTATTGATTATTGTCAGCCATTTTCTCGTGTTTTGTGGACAACTTCTATGATGTTTTGATGTATCAGATCATTTTATGTACTACATTTTTACTACTATGGCTTATTGCATGTTCATTGTCCTAGCATCGTGTGTGACATTAGTTTTTATTAAAAATGCATGAGCATCAACCTTTCATTTCGACTTCCTCATATTTATAAAATATATTAAATTCTTTTCAAAGTAACAAACTTAAAACAATTGTAGTTTCCTGTTTCCGCCTTAGCAGACATGGATTCTTTTCCGCCCATACCTGTGGCATCACGCCCCGCCCGAAGTGCGCTCTGACCTTTGTTGAGATGGGTCGTGATAGTTGGTATCAGAGCCAGGTTTAGCATCTAAAGATAAAGTATTTTAAAATTTCCATATATTTTGAAATATATTATGTAAATATATGCACATGCATCATTTTCTCACTCACTTTGTCGTTGTTTGTTGTTCGAGGCCGAAACACGCACCCACTCACTCATAAGCATGAGTAGTATGTGTACAAATGTTAAGGGAGTATGGGAAAGCTTAATATTTATATGCATATGAATTTCCACTAGGATATACACCGCTTGCGAATATTAAATTGTATGGGCGATTTAATATTTTCAAGTGCAATGACATTAGAATCATCATGCGCATGATATGTTAAGTGATATGGGCGCTTAACATGGCATGCGTATCCGTTCATGGACATTCTTAAGGATGCATTGTAGGCATAAACACGTTGCATGCATAGCATAGCGCATTGCACAAGTGGTAACCTAAAAACAACAGATGACGATTGTACACACATGGATTTTTCAAATCATTATTCTATCATACGCGATCTTATCATCGCATTTGCACTTGCATAGCTATCACCTAGAGTTGTCCAATGAAAATGCTGTAACTATTACATGATTTACGTGTTCAACAGTATTAGAATGCTAGAACCTGTAGTCTCAATCCTTTATGCTTAACTTGACTGTTTATCTTACTCGATTCTTTGTATCCCCTTCTAGATGACTCATAAGCGATCGCAACGCAAGCAGACAACCTCTTCAGTGGGAGGAGCATCTGGAGTATCCACTGCCCAGCTGTTGAGGCAGATTCTGGAATGTCTCACCCGCCTGGAAGAGAATTGTCAAACTCCTGATCCTGCCCTTGGTTCGGCAGTGCAGGGACTGCTGGAGTTACTAACACTACATCCCCCCTGGAGTCACCCCTCCTGCACTGATTCTGGGACCGGCTCGCCTGCCATCACCTTGGTGGCCCCGCTCGTGACAAGCCTGGCTGCCCCACCCGTAGCAGTGGCAGATACTCTGGCATTCAAGAGGCTGAATCCACCATCTTTCGATTGCAATCGAGATTACTTTATCATATTTGAATGGCTTTCCCAGATGGAGAAGCATTTCGAGTATGCTGGAGTTCCAGAAGCTCAGAAGGTTCTCCCTGCGGCCTACCAGCTGACCGAGGATGCGTACACCTGGTGGCTTCAATGCCGCAGTCTCCCGAATTCAGCCACCTTGATTTGGGGGCAGTTCAAAGAAGTTATATTGGAGAAGTTTCTCTCTTCTGTGGAGCGAGACAAACTAGCTGAGAGGTTCTTGTCTCTCCAGCAGCCCCGCATGACAGTGATCGAGTACGAAAAGGAGTTCTCTCGCCTTTCCCTCATTTTTGCAGAGTTTGTGCCTAATGAGTCCAAGAAGATCAGCCGTTTCATGAAGGGACTTCGTCATGATTTCCGCCAGCATGTGGTAGCTCATGGCGCCACCACCTACACCGAGACGGTGGGTGCTTTCTTGCAGGTGGAAGCTATTGAGCTGGATCGCGCTGCCAAGAAAATCCAGCATGGTTCTAGCAACGTCGTCACCTCTAACCTCAAGCGCAAGGGTTCTCCATCTCAGGAGCAAGGCCTCAAGCCCAATGAGGTGTGTGTCTTCTACCACAAGGTGCGCCATGTCGCCCAAGTCTGTCGCTCCCTCCTGAAGAAGCAGAAGATGGTTATTCCTGCGCAATAATCTCAGATGAGGCTTGCCTCTGCCGCCTCTGTCCGTGCTTACTGCAAGAGGCCATGCCACTAGGTAAAGGACTACCACCGTAAGAAGAAGGCCTGTTACAAATGTGGGCAGGTTGGGCACCTCATGCTAGACTGTCCTATGAAGGAGAGCCCGATCCTCACTCAACCTCTGCAAGTTATCCCCGGAGCTCAGGGCAAGGCTGTGCTGAACGTCATCACTCAGGGCGAGGCGCTTGCATCCACCGGCGTCATCTCTAGTACGTTTTGTGTAGAATTTTAATTTTTTCTACATTCTTAAATCTGGCTTGCCTTAGTTTCGAATAATCTTGTTATGCGCCTATGTTTTCCCCTTTTTAAGGAAGTTTTAGGATCAAGAATAAGTGGATGCAAATCTTATTTGATTCCGGAGCATCACACTCCTTTATTGCATGCTACATCGTGGGCCTTCATAGTTAGCATACTACACCACTTGAGGTTCCTTTTGAGATTTCTATACCCGGTCATCTGCATCTCTCAACCAGAGGTGTTCTCAATTGCCCGATCCTGCTTGGAGAATTGCAAGTCGTCGCCGACCTCATAGTTCTGGATATGACAGAGTTTGACGTAATCCTGAGAATGAATTGGTTGGCCGTGCGCGTATCGAGCGAAGCTTAACTGCGTGGCGAAGAGGGTCAATCTCAGCATTGGAGGCAAGGATTACATCGTTCATGTTCAGACCCACAGTCACCTGAAGGTAATCTCTGCTATGCGCACCACTCGGCTTCTTAGCCAAGGATGTTTTGATTGCTTTGTTTATGCTTTGCACTCGGATTCTATCTCTCCTCAACTCGAGTCTATTCTGTTGCTTCGGAGTGTCCTGGTGTATTCCCCGCCAAATTGCCTGGGATGCCTCCTGATCGAGATGTAGAGTTCTGTATTGATGTAGAGCCTGGAATGCGCCCCATACCTAAAGCTATTTATCGTATGACACCACTTGAGCTAGAAGAGCTCAGATTGCAGGTAGACAAATTGCTTGAGCGTGGGTACATTCGCCCTAGTTCTTCACCTTGGGGATCCCCCGTACTCTTCGTGAAAAAGATGGATGGATCCATGAGATTGTGCATCGACTATTGAGATCTTAATAAGGTAACCATCAGGAATAAGTACCCCCTCCCGCATGTGGATGACCTATTCGATCAGCTTAAAGGTAGTACCGTCTTTTCCAAGATAGATCTCATATCGGGCTACCATCAACTGAAGATCAAGGACTCCGACATCCCCAGGACGGCCTTCCGGACTAGGTATGGGCATTTTGAATATTTGGTGATGTCTTTTGGATTGACTAACGCCCCTTCTGCATTCATGGATATGATGAACAGTGTCTTCCATGAGTACTTAGACAAGTTCATCATCGTTTTCATTGATGATATCCTGGTCTACTCCAAGACCCGCGAGGAGCATGCAGCCTATCTTAGACTCACTCTCTCCACCCTTCGTCAGCATCAACTTTATGCCAAGTTGGCAAAATGTGAGTTATGGCTGGATCGTGTTGCCTTCTTAGGCCACGTCATTTCAGGAGATGGACTTTCTGTTGATCTGCCAAGATTTCCGCAGTTATGGACTGGAAGCGACCTTCTACCCCTTCCGAGATCCACAGTTTCCTTAGTTTGGTTGGCTATTACCGACGCTTCGTCAAGGGTTTCTCATCTCTTGCTGCCCCTTGACTCGACTAACTCAAAAGCATGCTAGATTCGAGTGGTCAGATCAGTGCGAACAGTCCTTTTCTGAGTTGAAGCAACGTTTGTGTTCAACGCCTGTTTTAGCTCTTCCATCAGAGAGGTTGGACTTTTCAGTCTACACTAACGCTTCCGGTGTTGGTTTGGGTTGTGTTCTGATGCAGGATGACCGCATTATTGCTTATGGGTCGAGGCAGTTGAAGGTTCACGAACGCAGCTACCCCACTCATGATCTGGAGTTCGCTGCGATGGTGTTTGCTTTGAAGCCTTGGCGTCATTATCTCTATGGCGTGAAGTGTCACTTTTTCACCGACCATCAGAGTTTAAAGTATATCTTTGTTCAGAAGGACCCCAATCTTCGTCAGAGGCGTTGGCTCAAGTTCATGGCAGATTATGACTTGCAGCTCACGTATGTTCCAGGTAAAGCCAATTCAGTTGCAGATGTGTTGAGCCGGCATACCTTTGTAGCCGCTTGTGCACCATATCAACTATTCTAGCATCCTTGATTGATGATCTCGATCAGATGGATATATCCATCACACCAGAGGGTCATGAAGAGGTTTTTGTTCCGTTGTGGGTAGAGCAGGTAAATGATTTATAGTAATTTGATCCTGCACTCCAGCGCATCTGCCGACAGGTTGAACTTGGGCCCTTCCAGATTTCTCTATCTCTGACGATGTTTTGCGTTTCTGAGGCCGCCTCTGCATTACTGATGTTCCTAAATTGCTCGATGGTATTTGCCGAGAAGCTCACGAGTCTCGCACATCTGGTCATCCAGGCAATAATAAGATGTATCATGACTTAAAACAGATCGTTTGGTGGCCTGGTATGAAGAATTATATAGTTCGCTTCATCTCTCGATGTCTGACGTGCCAGAAGGTGAAAGCTCAGCGTCAGCGTCCTGGCGGTCTTTTGCAGCCTTTGCCTATCCCCGAATGGGAGTGGGAAGATGTCTCTATGGACTTCTGTTGGATCGTGAGGGGCCCTTAGAGGGGGGGGGGGGGGGGGGTGAATAAGGGTTTTTAAAACATGATTATTTAATATGAAACTTTTGTTGTTTTTCTTTAAATCAAATTTAAATCAAAACTTAAGAGGAGTGAATCAATTTAAAACAAACCAAAAGAACATGATTTTCATTATATTTAAGATTACTAATATGTGATTTCTATAACGCTAGAAATCGAAGGCGAAATATGAAATCATCTTTTTGTTTTCTATACCGACTCTTCTCACCAAGAATCGGTTGGCTTTAGCCGATCTTCCCCAGATCCGGCCTCAAGCCGCTCTAGCCTTTCTATACCCAGAAAAGGCCTCGAGCACCCCCTAGATCTACTTCCTAGACCTAGTCGCCAACACGAGGCGAATTGCTCCCTAAGTCCTACCCAGACCTAGTCGCCAACACGAGGCAAATTTACTTCCAAGAAAATAATAAAAGGTTACAAAATATTTGAATACATAAACTAAAACTCCCTATGAAGAATTCTATAGATGGCGAAGGTCGCTGAATATTCTTGAAGTCGAAGCGCGCGTTCTTCGCGTTGAGTAAGCGTTGATCCGGTTCTCCTTGAATTCTTTGCTCGAATATGCGCGGGAGTTGAAATACTTGAAAATACGTCTCTGATTGAGTTTCTGGAGTGCTGGAGTAAGGCTCAAATAGATCAGTAGTCAGAGATGTCAAAATCATCCATTTTATAGACTTTGAGCTAACGCCGGCGTTAAGTGCTAATGTCGGGCGTTGACCATGTATAACAACATATTGATGGCTCGGATCATCAGAAGAGGAAGGAGATTATGCACTTTAGGAATTGTTTTATTTTAGGCAATACTAACGCCGACGTTAAGGCTAACGCAGGCGTTGGGCAAATCATTCTTAAAGCTCCTCCTGCAATCACGGCTGCTTCCTCCTTGCCATAATCGTCGATTGATAACGCCGTCATTAAGTGCTAACGCTTGGCGTTGAGTTTCCTTCTCTTTTTACTCAGTCAGTAAGCCATCCCGTCGGTCGACATCCCATCCCATCGGTCGGCATCCCATCTCGTCGGTCGCTAACACCCAACGTTAAGACCTAACGCCTGGCATTAGACATCTTTCAATCCTTCTGCTTGTGGATAGTGCCAGACCAGTATTGCAGCAACCTGGTGTCATATCTGTCCAAACCTGCATGCTAAAAACACAATGACAAACAAGATCAAATACAAGCAAGATTTGTTATTCTCAAATTAAAGGGATGCGAAAAACCATGTTCCAACAATCTCCCCCTTTTGATAATAACAAATCCAATAGAGATAAATCATAATCATATATAAGATATGTGTTTTAGAAGGTTATATGACACAAAGCAATCATAGAGATAATAATAAGAGTTATAGTTTTTTTAACATTGTGCTCCCCCTACTTAAGTGCTCCCCCTTAGTGTATGCACCCATAGACTAGATTCATGCTCCCCCTAAATCTATTGAATCCTACTCCTTGTGATTTATCATTTTATTCTCCCCCTTTTGTTATTAGCAAAAGAGGGTGAAGTGTAAAAAAAAGAGAGAGGGCAAAAGGTAGAACATAACGAAGAGAGGAAGTAAGAGATTTGTTTTAACATAAGATAAATCGTGATCGAGCTAAGAGTAGCACATCGGAAAAAAGTATATGATAAGCGTGAAAGAACAACATTCCATGATTTTACCAAAGGAATTCTACCACTTGCTTTACAAAGTAAATTTTAAGAATAATATTACTTGTCGAAAGAGATGCAATATTGTTTGACAAGCACAAGTGAAGTATGAACTAAGAGGTTAGCATGATAGACCATGGTAAACGAAATACATGACCAAAAGAAAAACTGCGGAAAAATAAAAACAAAATAATTAAGAGTAATATTTTTGTTATAGTTTGACCATTCCAACAATATGTCTAGACTTGTCACATTTGAGCATTTAACTTTCAAAATTTTCATAACTAATAGGCAAGCATGAGATAACATATTCAAAAAGATAAGAGCTACAATGTAACCAATTCATATTTCAAGTAAAGAAAACATTGTAGAAATCATGCTTTGCAATCTAGTGCTTTTACTTAAGGTTTTAGAGAATTATGTAATGATGCATTAGGATCCAATTCTCATGAGTGGAAGCTTTATGAAAACCAATGATGTGTGCATAAAGTGTTTTGATAAAAGTATACAAGTGAAATAATCAAAACACATGACATATGTAATGAAATAGTACCAACAACATTAAGAATGTAATCTTATAATTACTTTCACACATCATTTTTTGAATAAAATTTCAAAGCACAAAACATAAGTACAACTACCAAGGTGCTTCGCCCACACAATGCTCATTAAGACTTATCAGGGAGCGAAGTATTGCTTGGGGGATCACATAAGCATTTGTATACAAATTTTATTTTAAGGATCCGGTGTACAAATAAAAGTGAGAGAAAGAGATATGTTTGCATAAGACACTTTACAATTCTTTCCAAGGTGCTCAACCTCACAATGCTCATTAAGACTTATCAGGAGGGTGAGTAGTGCTTGGTGGAGTTATCTTTGGCATATTATTAATTGATTTTTTTGTTGAGGCCAAAAGTCTCCGAATTCACTTGTTGTTGCAAACATTTATAATTTTGGAGTAACACTTCTATGCGTGCAAGAAATTTATTTTTAAAAGATGGTGTAGGTAATTTAGACATACAACTCAAGGTGTTAAAACTATTACACTACACAATCATGCAAAACTAAGATTATGAACACATGTAGATTATCAAAGTAGTGAGTGTATGAATCATTGATAAACATAAAACATTTCTCATACTTAGATGCATGCTAGGCAATCATACACAATTATCTATAGACTATTTCATTGCACATAATCAGATTAAGGTCAAGGCATGAAGATAAAATAATGTTGAGGAAATTTGAAATTAAAATTAGACATTAAAGACTATCTTTAAGTGTATGCCAAAACAATTTGACCTTTTGAAACAAAAATAACTAAGATGTTTGCTCTTGTGAAGTTGTATAGTCAAACCATAATTTTGTAAAGAGTTAAAGCAAAACAAATAACAAAAACATATTTTTGATCATTTTGAATTATTTGATTTTTTTTTTGTATTTTGGAAGAAAACAACAAAATTAATAAAAAAATAATTTGAAATCAGACACAATAAACTGAGAAAAGTCATTAGAAAAATACCAGAAATAGACTAGTGAAAGCAGAATTTTCATCTGGAGAAAAAGACTAACGCCTGGCGTTAAGTAGTTAACGCCGAAACAGTACTCGATTTTTGAGGTTTTTGAAAAAAATTTCTTTGGAATAGGGAGTATGTACATAGACCTTCTTAGGGTAGAAATTTTAGAGAAAGTTGATATGTTTTGAAGGCTAATTTAAGCATATTTTGGTGGTTTTAAAATATTTTTTATCTTTTATATTTAAAAAACATATATACATTTTTTTATTTGGAAGGAGACATAACATGTTGTGATTATCAATTTGTTATATCTAAGACTCCTAATTCTAGTCTAAGTAGAGCAAAGCGGGAATCCGGTAAAGGTTTGGTAAATATGTCTGCAAGTTGTGAATCAGTTCCAATAAAGATTACATCAACATGTTCCTTTTTTATATGATCCCTAATAAAATGATGTCTAACGTCTATGTGTTTGGATCTTGAGTGATGAACGGGGTTGTTGGTTAAATCAATGACACTCTTGTTGTCACACTTTAGTTCTATGTTAGTTAGATGAACTCTGAAGTCTTCTAATGTTTGAGTCATCCATAAGGCTTGGGCACAACAGCTTCCTAGTGCAATATATTCCGCCTCGGTTGTGGAGAGGGCAACGGAAATTTGTTTTCTACTTGACCATGCGACTAGAGAAGGACCTAAGAAATGACATGTGCCACTAGTGCTTTTTCTTTCTAAAGAACAACCCGCATAATCGGAATCAGAATACCCATGTAATATAAAGGAATCATTCGTTGGATACCAAAGTCCTAATTTAGGTGTGCCAATTAGATATCTAAAATTTCGTTTTACTGCTTTTAAATGAGATTCTTTTGGGTTTGCTTGGAATCTAGCGCATAGGTATACGACAAACATAATGTCGGGTCTAAATGCACTAAGGTACAATAAGGATCCAATCATTCCTCTATACAAAGTTTGATCAATGGAAATTCCAGTTTCATCTTTTCCTAATTTTAGTGACGCACTCATTGGACTACTAGCTTGTTTTAAGTTTTCAAATCCAAATCATTTTAGCATATCATGTATGTATTTAGATTGACATATGAAGATTCCATCATTCTTTGGGTTATTTGAAAGCCTAGAAAATAAGTTAATTCACCAACTAGACTCATCTCAAATTCATTCTGCATTACTAGTACTACTTCATTACACAACTCTTCATTAGTGGCTCCAAAAATAATATCATCAACATATATTTTTGTAAAATAATTATATCATTATCAATATGCTTAATGAAGAGTGTGTTGTCGGCACTACCCATTTTATAACCGTGCTTTAATAAAAAGGATGTTAGTCGTTCATACCATGCACGGGGCGCTTGTTTTAGACCATAAAGCGCCTTTTCTAATCTATAGACGTGATTTGGAAATTTTTCATCAATAAAACCGGGGGGGTTGTTCAACATAGACTTCTTCTTTAATTATCCCGTTTAAGAAAGCACTTTTTACATCCATTTGAAATAATTTAAATCTTTTATAACTTGCAAATCAAGAAAAATTCTAATTGATTCAAGGCGAGCTACGGGTGCAAATGTTTCATCAAAGTCTACCCCTTCGATTTGAGAATAACCTTGTGCTACCAATCTAGCTTTGTTCCTAGTGATCCTAGACTCACCATCTAATTTATTTTTAAATATCTATTTTACACCTATGACCGGGTGATTAGATGGTCTTTCAACAAGTTTCCAAACCCTATTGCGCTCAAATTGATTTAATTCTTCATTCATAGCAATAAACCAAAATTCATCATTTAAAGCCGTAGAAATGTTTTTGCGTTCTATTTTAGAAACAAAACATAAATTGGAAAAAGATTCATTAAAGGCAGAACGTGTAGTTACCGCTCTTGACGGTTCACCAATGACAAGATCCCTTGGATGATCTCTTGTGAACCTAAGATCGCTTGGAGGCACAAAATCTTCTTGCACCGACTCTACTTCTTTGTCCTTTCCAAGTGGTTCATCGTCATCAAGCTCCAAATGTGAAGGGGGTTCATCTTCTTTTCCTGTAATATTAGTATCTACACAAGGCACAAGTTCATCAAACTTAACATGAATAGATTCTTCAACCTTTTTAGATTTTTTATTATATATCCTATATGCCTTGCTAGTTGATGAGTACCCAAGAAAGATTCCTTCATCGCATTTTTCATCGAATTTAGCTAATGCATCTTTGGTATTTAAGATAAAGCATTTACATCCAAAAACATGAAAGTACGATACATTAGGTTTCTTTTGGTAATACAATTCGTATGGAGTTAATTTCAAAATAGGGCGATACATGATACGATTTATAACATAACAAGATGTATTTACCGCTTCAGCCCAAAAAGATCTAGGCAACCCATACTCGGATAGCATAGTGCGTGCGAGTTCCTGAAGGGTTCTATTTTTCCTCTCCACCACACCATTTTGTTGGGGGGGGGGGTGCGTGGAGCGGAAAATTCGTGTTTAATTCCTAGATTATTGCAGAAAGTGGTGAAACTATCATTTTCAAATTCCCCTCCATGATCCGACCTTATGCATTTAATTTTTAAGTCTAATTCATTTTGAATGCGATTGCAAAGTCTTGAAAATTCAGAAAATGCATCGGATTTGGAGGTAAGAAATAAAGTCCACGTGAATCTTGAAAAATCGTCAATTAATACAAAAGTATACTTTTTACCACCAAGGCTACAATAGCTAATTGGCCCAAAATGGTCCATATGAATTAGTTGCAATGGTCTTGAGGTGGATACTTTAATTTTACTTTTAAACGATGTTTTTGAAAATTTTCCTTTTTGGCATGGCGAGTATAAGGAAGAAAGGTTTCCATTTAGGATTGGCAATCCTCTAATAATTTTATTTTTTGATAATTTTAAAATCAACTTGGTGCTAGAATGACCAAGACGCCTATGCCATAATTCAAGTTCTTCATTTTAGATATAAGACATTTAAGAGATGCACGCGATAGATCATGAAACACAATTAAATAAACGTTATGAATTCTTGGTGCAGTGAGTACTATATTATTAGACTTAGGATCAATGATTTTGCACAAATTAGTAAAAGACTCAAATAACACATTAAGGCCTTTATCGCATAATTGACTAATAGAGATTAAGTTATGTTTTAGGCCTTCTACAAACAAGACATTAGTAAGAGAGAAAGAGTCGTTACCCACTGTACCGGTGCCCAATATTCTTCCTTTTCCATTGTCACCAAACGTCACGGTTCCTCCATTTTTCTTAGTGAGGCTAAGGAATTTTGCTTTATCGCCCGTCATGTGCTTGGAGCAACCTGAGTCCAAGTACTACATGTCTTCTTTGTCCTTTGCCTGCCAACAAACCTAAGAAGAAAAAGTTAGTGAAGATCCGGATACCCAAGTGGTTCCTCCCATAATGTAGGTGGAGAACTTAGGTACCCAGATTTTCTTAAGAGTTCGCTTTCCCTTCTTCCTGCAAGAGTCAGTGGTGTGCCCAAACAATAAATAGTTGGCACAAGCAACAAAAGGGGTTGAGACCTTTTTCAGAGACTGTTGTTGACCCTTGCTGGTACACACAGAGGTAGAGGGAGTGAAGGAAATATTTTTATGAAAGGATTTTTGATTTCTGAAAGCAGAGCTAACGCCAGCGTTAGTAGTCAACGCTGGGTGGTAGGTTTCAGAGACATATCCCAACCCAAACTTAGCAGATCCATGGCACTGGTTGCCCAAAATTATATCCAGTGATTTTTAGCCAACCCCAAATTTGTTTATTGCCACATTAAGATCATTTATTCGGGCTTTTAAAGTGAAGTTTTCACTTAATAAATTTCCACATCTCTTTGCAAAATTTTTCTTTTCATTTTCAATTTGGGAAAGAGATATTTTCAACCTTCTTTCTAAGTCTCCCTTTCCTTTCATGAGTGATTCGATGTTGAAGAGAGCCTTAGAAAGATCGTTTTCAAGTTCCATTGCCTTTGCCAAATCATTGTCATTCTTTTGGCATGACATTATTTCTTTATTTAATTTTTCATTTTGTTTTAAAAGGATTTTATTTTCAGTTTTAAGAAGATTAAGATCTTTTAAATTTCTTCCAAACGATTTGCACGTTTTTAAATATTCAACATAAAGATCATCATAAGTAGAAGGGATTACCTCAGTGTCGCTTTAGACACTGCACTCGTCATCAGTAGATTCTTGGTGCTTCACCATGAGGCACAAGTTTGCCTCACCATCCTCACTTGAACTTGATTCGCTTGAGCATCCGGATGAAGAATCATCCCATGTTGCCACCTTCAAGACCTTCTTCTTCTCCTTTCCTTTATGCCACTTTTCTTTTTGTTCCTTCAGGTACTTTGGACATTAGCTTCTTATATGCCCGGTCTTCCTGCAGTGGAAGCACTCAAGAGGTGGTCGCTCTTCATCTTCGTCGCTTGATTTTTTCCTTTTTCTCCTTTTTGGAAGATGCTCCTTTTCGAAAGTACTTACGGAACATGTTTCTTCTCTCTGGATTCTTCATGAACTTTGTGAAGTTTTTCACAAATAGACTCTCCTCGTCATCTTCCTCATCGTTATCCTCTTTTCTTGACTTTAGAGCCAAGGCTTTCTTCTTTGGCTCCTTATTGTATTCCTCATCTTGAATGTTGAGTTCGACCTCATGGGTTTTGATATTCCCAATGAGGCTCTCGATCTGGAGCTGCCATAGATCATGAGATTCGGAGATTGCAGTCACCTTTGGATTGAACTTTGTAGGAAGAGACCGAAGGATCTTTAGCACCAAGTCACCATTTGAGAAAGGTTTTCCAAGAATCTTTGAGGCGTTGACAATCTTGGTGAAGCGAGTATACATTGAGTCGACGTCCTCATTTGGATCCATCCTGAACCTTTCAAATTCTGATTCCAGTTGGAATAGCTTTGAGTCTTTGACCTGCGAGGTACCTTCATGAGTTATTTCAAGCAAATTCCAAATGTCATAAGCAGTTTCACAAGCACACTCTATTAAATTCAGTCCTATCTAATGCCCAAAATAAAACATTCATGGCTTTAGCATTATTTTTACATTTATTTTTATCTCCATCATCCCACCTATCTTTAGGCTTTTCCATGGTTACTTCTCCAACAATATAAGTAGGAGTTGAATATGGTGTTTCAACACTAGCCCAGACATCTAGATCAAATTGATTAGAAAATAACGCATGCATGTTGTCCAATAATTGTAGTCAGTTCCGGTGAAAAGTGGCGGTCTACTTATTCATTTCCCTTCATGAAAAGCGAGATCACGAGACGCCATTATTCCCGGTTGTTAGACCATTTTGGAATAACCTCACTCTGATACCACTTGTTGGATCGTGAGGCGCCCTTAGAGGGGGGGGGGGGGGGTGAATAAGGGTTTTTAAAACTTGATTATTTAATATAAAACTTTTGTTGTTTTTCTTTAAATCAAATTTAAATAAAAACTTAAGAGGAGTGAATCAATTTAAAACAAACCAAAAGATCATGATTTTCATTATGATTTAAGATTACATAATATGTGATTTCTATAACGCTAGAAATCGAAGGCGAAATATGAAATCATCATTTTGTTTTCTATACCGACTCTTCTCACCAAGAACCAGTTGGCTTTAGCCGATCTTCCCCAGATCCGGCCTCAAGCCGCTCTAGCCTTTCACTACCCAGAAAAGGCCTCGAGCACTCCCTAAATCAACTTCCTAGACCTAGTCGCCAACACGAGGCGAATTGCTCCCTAAGTCCTACCCAGACCTAGTCACCAACACGAGGCGAATTTACTTCCAAGAAAATAATAAAAGGTTACAAAATATTTGAACACATAAACTAAAACTCCCTATGAAGAATTCTGGAGATGGCGAAGGTCGCTGAATATTCTTGAAGTCGAAGCGCGCGTTCTTCGTGTTGAGTAAGCGTTGATCCGGTTCTCCTTGAATTCTTTGCTCGAATATGTGCGGGAGTTGAAGTTTTGGAAAATACGTCTCTGATTGAGTTTCTGGAGTGCTGGAGTAAGGCTCAAATAGATCAGTAGTCAGAGACGTCGAAATCATCCAATTTATAGACTTTGAGATAGCGCGGACATTAAGTGCTAACGCCGGGCGTTGACCATGTATAGCAACATATTGATGGCTCAGATCATCAAAAGAGGAAGGAGATTCTGCACTTTAGGTATTATTTTATTTTTGGCAATACTAACGTCGGCGTTAAGGCTAACGCAAGCGTTGGGCAAATCATTCCTAAAGCTCCTCCTGCAATCACGGCTGCTTCCTCCTTGCCATAATCGTTGATTGATAACGCCGACGTTATGTGCTAACGCCTGGCGTTGAGTTTCTTTCTCTTTTTAATCAGTCGGCAAGCCATCCCGTCGGTCGACATCCCATCCCGTCGGTCGGCATCCCATCCCATCGGTCGGCATCCCATCCCATCGGTCGACATCCCATCCCGTCGGTCGCTAACGCCCATCGTTAAGACCTAACGCCTGCCATTAGACATCTTTCAATCCTTCTACTTGTGGATTGTGCCAAACCAGTATTTCAGCAACCTGGTGTCATATCTGTCCAAACCTGCATGCTAAAAACACAATGACAAACAAGATCAAATACGAGTAGGATTTGTTATTCTCAAATTAAAGGGATGCAAAAAACCATGTTCCAACAACTTCATCACGGGTTTGCCCCGTACTCTGAGAGGACATGATGCGATTTGGGTCATAGTGGATCGCATGATGAAAGTGGCCCACTTCATCCCATACAAGGAAGGTCATTCCACCGGGAAGATGGTCTGGAATTATTTTTCTGATATAGTTAGACTTCATGGGATTCCTCAGTGGATTGTTTTTGACCGTGACTCGAGGTTAGTTTCGCACTTTTGGAAGGGTTTTCAGCAAGCTTTGGGCACCAAGCTCAACCTGAGCACCGCTTATCATCCAACTACCGATGGGCAGACCAAAAGGGTTAATCAGATTCTTGAAGACATGCTTCGGTGTTATATTCTGGAATACAAGAGAGCTTGGGATGAGCACCTACCGTTGGTTGGGTTTGCCTACAACAATAGCTATCAAGAGAGCCTCAAGATGGCCCCCTTTGAAGCGTTGTATGGGCGTCATTGTAGGACTCCTCTCTATTGACAGAAGTTGGTGAGAAGGTGGTGTTGGGCCCTGAGTTACTTCAGGAAATGGAAGAAGCCACCAAGAAGACTCGTCTTCATCTCAATCGTGCCATTGAGAGGCAGAGGAAGTATGCTAATCAACGCCACCGTCCGTTGGAGTTTGCCGTAGGTGATCAGGTGTTCTTGAAGGTTTCTCCCACTCCTGGGGTGAAATGGTTTGGTCACCATCATAAGCTCAGCCCGAGGTTTGTGGGGCCGTACACCATCTCAGAGCGTGTTGGAGGATCTGCTTATCGTTTGGAGTTACCTGCTTCGTTGTCCAGAGTTCATGATGTTTTCCATGTCAGTCAGCTCCAGAAATACATCCATGATCCTAATCGTGTTCTCGAGGAAATTCTGGTGGCTCCTTAAGCTAATTTGTCTTATCCGATTGAGCCCGCCAAGATAGTGGAATATCAAGAACGCAAGCTTCAAAAGAGGACCATTCCTATGGTGAAGGTACTTTGGATGCATGGCAAGTCTGAGGAGTTCACTTGGGAGCTCAAAGCTGACATGCGTAGCAAGTATCCACACCTTTTCTCTTGATCCTGGTATACCTCTGCTCTTGTTCCTCTCTCTATTTAAGTACCTTTTCAGTTAGTTCTCTTGACTTGAAATCCTCAGAAGTTTCGGGACAAAACTTCCTAAGTGGGAGAGATTGTAATAACCCAAAGAATAATAATAATAAGATTAGGTTAAAAAAGGAATGAACTCTCCTCTCCTTAATACCTTAGCCGAGCCCCCCCTCTCTCGATATCCTCTCTCTCGGGCGGCTAGGGTTCGCTCTCTCGATTCTGCTCCCGTGCCGCTCACACGCTCCCGTCTCCAGCGTGCTCCGCCTCCAAACACCTACTCCGCCTCTAGCCGCCTCCTTCTTCCTCTCTCCTGGACGCCGGCAGCAACAAAGAGCCGCTCTTCTTCTCCTCCTTCTTCGGCCAGTGAGGGCAGCAACCCTCCCTCTTGCTTCCTCTGGCGGACTGTTCCTTCTCCTCCGCTTCTCGAGGGACGACAGTGGCTCCTCCTCCTCCAAAGAGGTCGACAACCCCTCTTCCTCTCCGTTTCTGCCGGCGGATTTCAAGGGGACTCCTAGGGTTTCGCTTGAAACCCCTCCTCGTGGATTGTTGAGCCCAGATCTGGTCTCCTTTGGTAAGGAACTCTACCAAAATTTTCGTTTTTAGTTTTGCCCTAAATTCTCGTGGTGACTTTCGCTTTCTGATCGACGTAATTTTGACGGTCCCTCTTGTGTGTGTCATATATCCGCCTAATCCCAATTTTGTTTGCGTTCCTGGTGCCGCACATCAGATCAAGTGGTGGAATCGCTCTGAAACCTCTCCAATTTAGGGTTACCGTCGCTTAAGAGCCGCCAAATCTTCGATCTTTGTGTAACTCCTCTCCCCTCACACTTGAGGGAGGTAAGATTGCTAGTATGCTCTTGAGTGTGTTTTTGCAAAATAAACTGCCTGTGTTAACGTATGGTTTTCTGCTTGTCAAGTATCAAATATCGTCTGCGGTTATCCCTGAATAGGTTCAATAGAGCCTTTGACTTTGCTTGTGTCGCTTAGCTGTTGCTAGTAGTTTCAGCTTCACCATAAGGCAAGTGGAGAATTTCCTCTCACTTGCAAATACGAATTTAAGTTCTTTATACATGTATCTAAGTTATTAAGTGTAGCTGACAACACAAGAATCATCGCTCGTAAGCATGTCATGTTATGTTAGAAGTCTCTACAGAAAATCTTGAATCACTTAGGTCTTGAGTGTCATAAGCAAAATCTTGGAAGCTAGGGTTTAGATGGTGCATCGTCTTGATTGCATGGTCACGGTAAGCAAGAAATACTCTTATTCTAGTAAGACTTACACTTAAACTTGAGTGTGAACCATGCGCACCCACTGTAAACACCTACACATTTCAACGATTACAGCTTATGTCTTGCAAGAATGTTTATGCTATACTACAGAGTAGGCTAATAATTCCAGATAGTTCTGCTTGTTTCAGTTACTTGTCTATTTCACTAGCTTGCCTCATGATTTAATTGGTACTTTAAAATTTCTAATTTCTTCTGCTCGTACTTCAATTTATAACTTGTTTACTATTATTTTCTTGTTCTGAGGCATTTTCCTTCTGTTTGGATTTGCCTTAGGGGTTGTGACCACGCCGTATGCTCCCTGAGCTTTTCTTCATCCAACTGCAGCTTTACTTGGAGGATTTATTTTGATTGTTTTATCAGCAGGTTCTATGTATTTTGTTTCAGTTACTGTTGGATTTACTTTTCATGTATTGGTTATTGTCAGCCATTTTCTCGTGTTTTGTGGACAACTCTAAGATGTTTTGATGTATCAGATCATTTTATGTACGACATTTTTACTACTATGACTTATTGCATGTTCATTCTCCCAGCACTGTGTGTGACATTAGTTTTTATTAAAAATGCATGAGCATCAACTTTTCATTTCGACTTTCGCATATTTATAAAATATATTAAATTCTTTTCAAAGTAACAAACTTAAAACTATTGTAGTATTGCTGTTTTCGCCTTAGCAGACATGGATTCCTTTCCGCCCTTGCCTGTGGCATCACGACCCGCCCAAAGTGTGCTCTGACCTTTGTTGAGACGGGTCGTGACACCTGCAAACATGCACGAGTAACATGCAACATGTATATCCAAAACAACAAACTAGCTATGTTATACTAAACATGGTGAATGCTCAATCAAAATCAATCTTCTAGGTTTGCACAAGTCAAATGAGTAGACCTATGAATGCATGATGGTTGGGTTCACCTAAAGCATCACCTCAACCTCCTATCACATCACTGCATATTCTAGTACTAGACATATCAATCATACACCAAATTGGGCACTTGCGGCCTCCATTTCCACATTCAAGTATCACAACATCAAGGGATATTTATACTCATATCAACCTTGTTTCATCCAATAGGTAGGTACATAGCCAACACCTTTTGGTGGGAGTGTCATCTCGCCACCGAATGTTGATCCATAGGTGGGCATAAACTCAACACCCCTTGGTGTGAGCATCATATCACCACTGAATGCTAGCGATAGGCGGGCATAAAGTCATCACACCTTTTGATAGGAGGAGCATCTCACCATCGAATTCTGAATGATATGTGGACATATATCCATCATACCTCTTGGTGGGAGTATCACCACACCACCGAATTTCGAGTAATATGGAGGAATCATATTGTCTCACCTCTTAGCGGGAAGCCTAAGCACACCTCATCGCCGAATACTGAGCAAGGAGATATCAGCATCTATGTCATCACAATCATGACACCTAAGAATCCATTCGTCATGCAATCAAATGCAATCATCATAACCCTATCTAGGATTTTTGCGGCTATCGAATGGCATCACGTTCTACTCACACTGCAGTATCCTCTATTCCTATTGCTAATGGTTACAACACACCATGCACTTCAGAGTCATTCTATGGTACACAATCTAGCGACGCCTATAAGCATCATCACATCATCAACACCGATCCATGCCTACATCCATGGGTAGGCTTCACACATCATGCCCAATCAACACGCATGTCTAATTTTCTAATGCATTCATGTCGAGGTCGCAATCCCACGCCTCGGGGTTGTAAGAAAACCAAAGGAAGTTACACCCTCCGCTAATTAGTAGAGGAGACTTTCATATACAAGAAACTGAAAGTAATATGATCATACATCGGTCCTAAGAATGGAGAAAAGATTTGTTACCCTTGGAGCTCTCTTCCATGCCATTAGCAGGTAACGATTAATCAACACATAGAGTTCTCCACATATCAGGAATGAAATCAATATTCCACGCTCCTACACAACCGCTATAGCAAGATCGCCCAGCCTAGGTTTTCTCCCTTGGTCTCTCGCTCTCATTTTCAAAAAATAGGAAAGTCTTCTCTGTCTTTTCCCCAATCCGACCTAAGTGAATTTGAGGTAAGTCCCCCAGCCATCAGATTAACCCCCCTTTTGATCTACGATCTCAATCAAGCTCTTTTTATTGCTCAGGACCCACCAGATTTCTGTTTTCCCAATCGCTCAATGATCGGCCCTAGACTAGTCAACAATCACCTACAAGCTCAATGATCTGTCTCTCGGTCGACGATTGCAATTCAGTTCCTTCGGTTGATGATCGTCGATCGACAATTGCAATTCAGTTCTAATCCTTCCTCTTAAAACAGAGGGCATTCTGCCTATATTCTCTCCAGGTTTGGCTAAAACATCATATTGCTTTTACTCCTGGTTTCAGGAGTCAACTTCTAAAAACTGGGGTATTACACGGCTCCTTAACAACATTCTTCGAGCTTGGGAAACCCTTATGCTGCATGAATGGGAGGGGGTTACTTGTATCGGTAGGTGTGTAGGTAGAGATGGGGAGGAATTAGAAGAGGTAGGTTTTAAATGTTTATTTTGTTATTTTGAAGTGTGTCTATAACAAATATTTGTGTGGCCAATAATACTACTTGATATACACTCGTTCATATAACACTCCGGGGGTGCGTTTAGCCGTATCTCCACCATGAGAGTGGAGTTAGTGGGGGCGTGCTAACTCCTATGACAATGGGAGGGGGGGGGGGGAATAAACCACCACAACCATCGCTCGTTCGAAACCGCTTTTGCGACAGCGAGGCCGCACCCCGCCACCGTCGGGCGCAGCCAAGGTTGCGTAGTCACACCCCACTAAGGGGGTGCGGCTAAGCATGCCCCCAACTAAGGGGGTATGGCTCGCTCCCTGCTCGCGGAGTGCGGCCGAGAACGCACTCCAGATAGTGGGGGCGGCCAAAACTACACCCCATGGGGTGGGGTGCGCCCAACATCGCACACCCCATAGGGGTGCGGCCGGCGCAGCACCCCCCTTGGGGGTGCGGCCGACACTGCACTCCCCACGGGGGTGCGGCCGACGCCATGCCCCTCTCGAGGGAGGGGGGGGGGGGGGGGGGCGACTGGAGTGCAAACACCCCTCCTTTTCAGGAGGGTGCGCCTTCCCGTCTTGAGAGTTGCGAGCTCAAGCAGGCTTGCACAATTACATCCTTTGCTTTCCACCAGCGAAACAAGCTAAGTACTCCTGCATTTATCACACACTAAGAACGCTCGCGTGTTCGTTGCGTGCCCAAAATGCTCCCATGTTCGCTGCACACCAAGAACGCTCCCATATTCGTTGCGCGCCCAGAACGCTCTCGTGTTCATTGCACGCTCAGAACGCTCCCATGTTCGATACGCGCTCAGAACACTTCCACATTTACGGCACGCGCGACAATTAACATTTCCCAATTTCCTAGATTGTAGTTCCAGTTCACTTCGCTCAATGCTGTCAACGAAGCTACCCAAGCTGCCCAAGTTGACCGAACTGCCCAGGGGGAAGACGGAAATATCCAAAAAGTGGCAATCTGTGTGATCCAAATCGACCAGCATGATTCGCCCGTCAGGTGGTCACGATTGTTACGAATTACGATGACAAAATTACCAGGCTACCCCTGCCCAAGGCTATAAAAGGAGCACATGACCTTCATTTTAAGATACCTTGTCTTCTACGCCCGAAAGAGCTCCTTTGAAGATTTTCTTGGAATTCTCCTTCGGCGCTTGAAGATCTCCTTCGATCTTCGAAGATCTTCTTCGAATCTTTGAAGATCTCCTTCGAGCCTTCGAAGATCTCCTTCGAGCTTTCAAAGGTCTCCTTTTTGCCTTTGAAGATTTTACTTCACGTCGGAAGATAGTCTTCTAAGTGGGTTGGGAATCCTATTGTTTATAGGGTGTCTACTTTATCACCTAGAGGGGGGGGGGGGTGAATAGGTTTTTCAAATTATATTATCCCCTTTTAGGTGTTCTTGATTTTTGGTTAGTAGATCTGTAAAGTAAAGAGCAAACCACAGAAAGCACACAAAAGATCTATAGAGGTTCCTCAAGACCGGGTGTCTTGAGTAGTCCTCTGTCCCTCTGTGCCTACCTAGCAGTGTGCTCGGATCGGTAAACTCCGCCAAAAACTTCAAGCCCTCAAGCCTTACAACTCGGACCCGCAAGTCCCAACAGCCTAGGCCCGCAAGCCCCTACTGCCCCCGAGCCCGCAAGCTCGACACTCAGGCCCTCAAGCCCTACAACATGGACCCGCAAGTCCCAACAGCCTAGGCCCTTAAGCCTCTACTGCTCCCGAGCCCGCAAGCTCGACAAATTGCACCCGCAAGTGCACTGCCCTGGCCCTCAAGCCTCACAGATCTCCATCCCGCAAGCTAGACGGTGTCGGACCCGCAAGTCCACTGCCCTGGCCCTCAAGCCTCACAGCTCTCCAGCCCTCAAGCTAGACAAATAGGCCCGCAAGCCTTTACAAGAGATTACAGTAATAAGACTATTACTTCTACCGGATGAAGATTGTCAACTTTAGCCTGATGAGGATTGGCTTCTTACGATTGAAGAAGATTTTTTGATTCAGATCTTTGACAATGCAGTTCTTTTTCAATCTACTCTTTGCCTGATGAAGATCGGCTACTTTTCAGTTGATGATGATGACTGATTCTTCAGAGAGCACTTGATGCTTACTCTCGTTCTTCTTCTCCGCTGAATATACTGTTCTATTGAAGAGCGGCGAGATTCTTTCTTTTTCTTTTTCTTCGAAGACTGATTTTCTAGGGCATCATTGTTCCCCTTTTATAGGACAGATGAGCCGTATAACGGTCATAAGTCGTATCTTTTAATGTCAGATGCCCCATATCTTTAGAATACATGCTGATTGGACAATTGGGCGGCGACATTAAATGCTGACAGCGTGTCCGCAATAATTGAATTTTGTCTCGACGATATTTCCACCTTCAAGCTGATACTGACAGTATCTCGACGATATGGACAATATCTCGATGACAGGACTTTGTCGAAGTCTTGAACTTTGATAGAACTTCAGTTATTCTTGCTTCTGCCTCTCATGCTGGTATCTTGACGATACGAGATATTCTTGCTCTTCTGTATATACGACGATAAGCTTTCTCTGACTGTGTCATTGAGATCTTCTTTCTTGCTGCCTGTCATCATAATCATGTTGTTCTCTCGATGACATGAGTGATGTTATTTCGACGCTTCAGCAGTTGCTAGTCTTCAGCTTGTCTTTCTTCAGACGACATGCCTTCTTTACGACGATGTTTGTTCTTTCTCGAAGACAAGGCCACTTTGGTGAAGTTGACGATACCGCGTCTTCTCTGCATTCGACGATCTTGCCCAGTCTCAGCGGTCGATGATCTTCCTTCCGAGTTCGACGATCTTGCTCCTGCGTTCGACGAACGTGCCAAATCTCAGTAGTCGTCGATCTTCCTTCTGAGTTCGACGATCTTGCATCTGCATTTGACGAACGCGCCAAATCTCAGCGGTCATCGATCTTCCTTCTGAGTTCGACGATCTTACTTCTGCGTTCGTCGAACGCGCCAAATCTCAGCGGTCGTCGATCTTCCTTCTGAGTTCGATGAACTCCATTCTGCGTTCGAAGAACGGTATTCTGCGTTCAACGAATCTTGTCCTTCTTGACGATATATATAGTACTTACAGAAATAGTTAAAGTACTTGACATTTGTCGATCTATGCAAGCATGAGCTAGATGGAGCATTAAATACAACTTGCACTTATCATTGAGCTGAGCACTTCTTCAAATCAGGAACATTGCTGGGCACTGTTCCCAACAATCTCCTCCTATTTGAAGAAGCGCTAACTTACCTCAATGATAAATGCCACACATGAAAAGATATATCATTTCAAATAGTAACATCACACTTACAACAACAATCATAAAAAGAGATGAGATGTTCTTCAAGCATATAAATAGATTAAATGTTCAATAATAAACATTAACATTCATTTGCCCCATCAAAACAAATTAAGATTATAATTTGTTGCCCCATCAACGTCTGCTGCTGCTTGCTCCTTTGTTTTTCTGCCTTTGCCTCTGAAGGTAGTTGATGGGCAGGGGAATTCTCTTAGGGGAAGGAGGAGGACCTTGTGGGAATGCTAGCTTGTGGTTCTTCCTCCTTTCCAGCTGCTTCAGGTGTTTCCCCCATTCAACTGTTTGATTTACTCTTTGATAGTCCTCTTGAGGGTATCCAAACTGGATCCATGATTCTATTATTATTTCTGTTGTTGTTAGACTCCACCTTCCAGATTGTGGATCCAGCTCAACTTCTCTCAGTCTCTTTTGCCGATATTGGCTGCTCTGACTTCTCTTTCTTTTCCTGGAGGTTGCTGATTCTCCAGACTCTATTCCATATTCGGCTGAGTCAGTGCTTGCAGACGGATTAGCAGCTTCATATCGTGATGGGGGTTGCTTCATTGTCTGCTTTATCTGATTTGTTATCCACATCGCTTGATGTGAACTGGCATTTATTATTTTCTTCTCCCCCTTTAGGGCTTGTTCAATTACCCTTTCCTCGAGTCCTTCTCTGACTTGATTCAGCTTGTCATGCAAGCTTTGTTCAGTTACATCCAGGTTGCTGTTTACTTGCAGCAGATGTGTATCTAAAGTATGAGCGTTCTCATTAACCTTATTCAGAATTTGATTTCGGTTATTTTCAGCATCTGTTTCTATCTGCTTAAGACCATAGTACACATTGTCTGAGAATGTGCCTTGCTTTTTCAGGATTTTATGGGTTTGATGTCCCACTTTATTAACTTCCTCACTCATTTTATCGATTGCGGGAGCTGCCATGGTATAGAAAGGAGCGCATTGGGTGTTGAGGTTGTGTATGTCGCTCTTTACTTTCTGAATTTCCCCCTTCATCTCTTTCCGTAGACTATCCACAGCTTTTACTATGAATTGTGCAAGATGTTTTCGCTGAGCAGACAGTAAGGCTGATAGCATGTGGAAGAGAGATCCTACCTGAGTCGAAGATGGCTCAGCAGTTTGTCCTTCTTGATCTCCTCCTCCCTGTGGATCTGCTTCACTGACATCTTCAGAGGATTCTTCACTGATGTGCGCTGTGACCTTGGCTTTCCCCTTAGAACCTTCTGGCAAGGGCTCACTTGGAGCAATGAGCACGAATTTGCTTGCTACATTTAGCTCTCGGCAGTCTGAGAGAGTGATGTCTGCTGTTGGCTCATTTCCTTGATCATCTAGGGCAGAGTACCCCAGTTGGGTCTCCCCCTCAACCCGTGCATTCTCCTAATGTGAGCCTCTAGCTGAGAGCTCACCATCAAACATCTCTGTGTCTTGGGCTGAGCTCCCAAGTTGGGACTCCCCCTCAGCAGGAACACTCCCCAAGTTGGGGTTTCCAGCATTTTCAATAACCTCTGTGGGAGCAGGTTCATGGATTGATACAGGAGCATTTTCTTTGGTGGATGTTTCTCCTCCGGATGGAGTGGGATGGTGTGGGGGTGGTTCAATGTCATCAGAGCTGCTTGATGACCCTTTTTCTTCGGAGGTGTTTATTTGGGTTGCTGGTTTCTTCTGTTTCTTGGGAGCAGGCTGGTCATCAGAGGATGGTTTGAGGATGGACCTATCCCATCGGCCCAACATTTTTGCATCCAATTTCTTGGAGTAATGAAGAGGTACTCCCATTCTTTTATGCAATGTATCACCCTGGTTTTTTAGAAGAAAAAAGGGACAATATCTTCCATACGAGGGGGACTTCAGGGTGTTCTTCACTCTCAGGAAGAGGAATTCACTCCAATTGATTTTCTTAGAGTGGATTATTCTGGCCATGACAGCAAACATGTCTTTAGATATGCGGTCGTGGGAACCAGGCTTGCACAACAACACTTTGCCAACAATGTCAGCTAGCAGCTCCCCCTTCTGATTGAATTCAGCTCTTTTGATAGACCCGTAGGTCTTCCCTGTGTGTCCGCACCATGTGTAGCTTGCTGACATATCCTAACCTGACTTTTACTTTTGATTTAATTTGATTTGTAAACTTCATTTAGGCTTTAGGGGACAAAGTCAAATTTTAAATATTATATTAGATGACCATGCCATGATGGCTTAAACACAAGAAGAAAAAGAGAACATTAGACATATCATGAAGTAGAATATTTTGTAATTCATTTTGATTTATTTCTACTTCATGCAAATGAATGATACTAGTATATAATAGTTTTAGGTATCCAAAAGGGACCAAGTGGGATGGTTCCTTTGGGTACCCAAATACATCGAGTTTGCTTTTGTGGAGACAAAGATGGATGGACCCTTTCAAGTGGAGTTAATATTTCATTTTTTATTTTGGGTCTCCATTCATACTTTGATTTAATATTATAATTATGCATCAAATTTCCATATTCATTAAAATTAGACTTAAAACAATAATGACTTTTGAAATCATTTTTCATAGGAAATTTTTGCACATTTGAATTTAATTTTGGAGATACATAATGAGGGTTAGAATTAATTATGCTTGTGTGATTAAACATTCTATTAGGTGTTGTTTAATATATTTTAAAATCCTAGTAGAGGTTTTACATATGTTTGATGATAAACTAGAAATAAAAGATTTTTTATTGCTTGAAATTTTTTGAACAAATAGTTTCAATGATTCTAGTTTATTAGATAGAATATTATTTTCATTTATCAAATGCTTTTTTGAAATTAAAAGTTCTTTTTCAAAATTCTTGAATTTTTCTTTAATATCATTGCAATCAAAACAAGGCTTTGAAATATCAATTAAAGAGCAAGATGGAGAAACCACATCACAACTAGATTCTATATTAGCCTTTAACCTTTTATTTTCTAAATGTAAATTTGAATTGGCCTTTTTTAATTTCTTAATTTTACGTTTAGTAGATTGTAGCAATTGTAGCTTAGAAATTGAATTACACACAATAAGGGATTTTGATTTCCTTACAACGCTTGTGGATGAGGACTGGTTTGAACATGAAGTTCCTTTTTCATCATTATTGCATTCCTCTTCCATGGATGAGTTTTCATCTTCCCTTAAGTTAGATGTGTAATCTACAGATTCATCATGCGAGGAGCTTTCTTGAATACTTGTGCATGCTTGCATATTCTCCAGTTTTTGTGATTGTTCGATATCTGTAGATGGAGAATCATAAGTCATGTCAAGAAAATTCCATATCTCGCATGCAGTAGGAAAAGTATAAATGAGTTTGGAAATATTTTGATCTAACGCACAAAACAGACTATTCATAGATTTTACATTTAAAACCATTTCATTTCTATTTAATACGCTAGGTGGGTTTTCAATAGTAATATTCCAAACTTTTTCATCTAAACCTTTAAGAAAATTTTTCATTAATATTTTCCATCCTTTATAATTTCTTCCTTCAAATAAAGGTGGTGCTAGAGATTTTCCTTCTTCATAAAAATTTCCCCCACTAGTTGAAGCGAGATCATGAGATGCCATTATTCCCGGTTGTTAAGCCGATTGGAATAAAACTGCTCTGATACCACTTGTTGGATCGGTAGGCGCCCTTAGAGGGGGGGGGGGGGGGGGGGGTGGGGTGAATAAGGGTTTTAAAACTTTTTCTTATATTTTGAATGTCTTGAAATATTAAGAGATTGAAATAGTGATTTAGAATGAAGATCTAAATTGTTTTGTAATGAAAGAGTGAGAGATAAACAAATTAGAGAAATGAGGAGTAAATCAATTTCATTACAAAAGGAGAGACATGAATATAATTAATAAAATTGATTACAAAACTAGATTTCTATGACGCTAAAAATTGAAGGTGAATAATAAAATACTTTTTGTTTTCTATCCCGACTCGTATCCCCACGAACCGGTGGCTTTAGCCTATCCTTCACTGGATACGGCCTCAAGCCGCTCTAGCCAATCCTTCCCTGGATATGGCCTCGAGCAGCCCCTAGACCTAACCTAGATCTAGTCGCCAACATGAGGCGAATTTCTCCCTAAGCCCTTCCCAGACCTAGACGCCAACGCGAGGCGAATTCTCTAACGGTTTACAAAAGATATGAAATGAATAACAACAATATAAAACTCCCTATATGGATCTCTTGGAGAAGTAGACGAAGACCCATAGAGTATGATCGTAGTCGATGCGGTCTTTCGTCACGGTGATGAAGCGCGTTGAAATCTTCTCCGTCGATCTCCTTAAGCCTTCATGGAATTATGGGAGTATCTCTCTAAACCCTCCCTTATATGAAGTGGCACGAAGCTCTAGAGTTTTGGAGTAAGAGAGGATGAAGAAGATGGATCCAAGGGGTCCTTTTTATTGCCTTGGAGCTAGCGCCTGCGCAATCGCTACCGTCAGCGCTATCCCAGTTTAGGAAATATCCTCCGCGTGAGAATCCTTCATTTTAAGCAAGCCGGACGCCTTCCTCTTATGCTTTGCGCTACCGCCTGCGCTAGTAGATACCGGGCTGCGCTAGCTACTATCGCCTGGCGCTAGCACCTTCCATAACTGTTTTTGAAATTTTCTCAAATCAGAGCTAGCGCCGGTGCTAGCGGACATGTTGGAATTTTGGCTTCAAATTTTGGCTCAACTTTCTTATGTTATCCTTGAGTCATGTGGACTTGTTTTTCTGCACACTTAAACACACAAGATCAAATATACATAAGATTTGTTATTCTCAATCCTAGGAGATGTGGAAGACTATGTTCCAACACATGCTACACAAAAATGGATGCCTAGGGTGCTACAGAGCTCCAAATCTAGTGAACTTAATTTCTAAATTTCGTCCAGTCCAAGGGCTACATTTTTCATTTAGGTGACTTTTCCTGAATCATCACCTATAATTTTATATTATTAATTTAAGATAGAGCCCATTTTTAAGCTTATTATTAAAATCATAATCATTAAATAAAATGCATAAATTAGGCTAATTTGGACAGGATCTGTTCGTCTCCCTCCTTGAGCCGACGACTGAGATCGCTTGCAGCTGGGCCTTCTTCCGAAATAAAATCCGACCACCTAAGGTCATCTCCGGCCAATCCCTCAAGCCACCACCTCTGACCGATGTTGGACTATCGATTGGCGGTGAAAACTCGACCGGAGGTGGCCGGAGTTGGCCTCCCATCATTTTTGATTTTCGGGTGTGAACGCTAAAAATCCGAAATGGTAGACCACCATCTCTGCTTCGATTTGAAAATGGAAAAAAAGGGGGAGGCTAGCACAGGTGGAGAAGAGAAGGAAACATGCCTTTATTGAGCTCGTCGATGACCAATTGCCTAAGACGCCATTGCCGATCCTTGCTCCGACGACCCTTGCCATTTCCTCCATTCTCAGCCGATTCCTTCAATCCAGGATAGCAGATTGATTCCTCCAGGCCCTCTAAAGCTGATGGTGTCGTCGAAATGGGTTGAGGAGGCGTGTATATGGGGCTGTCATTGGGGGGAGGGGTCAGATAAGCCTTGGAAGCTCCTCCTTGCCTCCACTTGGCACACCTCCAACTGGAATTCGACATGGATCTCTGAGGGGAGTTAAATTCTCTACTTGGGAGGAGGAATGGGCTGCCATGTGGAGGGAATTCCACAAACCATGGTCGTTCCTTTGTTAAAATTGGGGTTTTTCCAAATTTAGCCCTTGCATGTCACCCCCATTTAATTTTCTGACGGTAATCATGGTTAATTGCATTTGGGATGCAGGATGGGCCTTTAAGATTGGGCAAAACCCATTGGAAGTGGGCTTAATTCCTTAAATTTCAATTTTGGCTTAGTTTGACCAAATGTTGACTTTTTGGGTTGACTTGGTTAAATTAAGGTGATGACTGCCCTCATATGATGGTCTTGGATCCCTTAACACCATTCAATATTGGTTGAGTCATAGTGAGGTCAAGATTGGGCTAGTTGACCCATTTATGGTTGATTTGACCGAAGTAGACATATAGTTGACTTTGACCAAATTGATTGAGCCCCCTTGATTATTATTGACCTAATGGTCTCCCTTAGTGGTTAGGAGGGTATTAGTGATGTCAATTGGTCATTTGAAGTTTATCTGAACCAATTTAGAGTAAGTTGACTCATTTTGAGCTAGAGTTGACTTTGGTCAAATTGCCTAATTTGGAAAACCAATTCATATGGTTTATGATCAATTGAATCCCCTTGGAAGGTTTGCCATGTAATGGTAGGTTTAATTTGGTCACATGAAGTCCAATTGACTTCAATTAAGCATGTTTGATCTATTTGGGGGTAGAGTTGACTTCTGTCAATTTGATCAACTAGGTTGACCCAAATGGGTCCTAAATGACCCAAGGGACTCCCTGAGGGGTTTAGAAAGGGTTGGTGGGGTCATCTTGTCATTTTGAAGCTTTATATCAAGCCTTAAGCCTTGGAGTCAAATTTGGCTATTTGCACACCAAGATGATTTTCACCTGTTCACCTTGGTTCTTAGGGCCATTTTGGTCTCTTAGAGTAATGTCATGACCTTGACTTACAAGATGCATCTTAGGGGTCTAGTTGTTCTGGGGATGTTACAATAAGATCTCCTTAGGGATATTCAATCACCACCATGCCTGTAGCAAAGAACTATAAGGAGTTAAGATCCATGAAACTCATATATGTTCAAAAGAAAATTTTCCTATTTGGAAAGAGAGGGTCAGACTATACATGAAGGCATCAGACCCAAGAATCTTTATCACTGTAGAGGAAGGACCTTTTGTTCCAATGGTCACATCAACCATTGATGCTACAAAGCAAGTGCCAAAGAAATTCTCTGATATGACCAAGGATGAAATGAATTTGGTTACTATGGACAAAATGGCTAAAAATATTCTGATGAGTGTTATAGATGACTCCATATTTTAGAATCTGATTCATTGTAAAACTGCAAAGGAAATGTGGGACTCTCTTATGGTTTACATGGAGGGCACTGAGTAAGTAAGAGATGATAGTAAATCTCTTCTCAACCAAGAATATGAGGCCTTCAGGCAAGAGAAGAAGGAATTAATAGCCGACTGTCCTATTAAAAGAAAAGAAGGAAGGAAAGCTGATGAGAACAGGTCTCACAAAGGAAAAAAACCTGAGAAGAGCTTCATTGCCAAGATGCCTAAAACCCTGAGTGAGAGTGACTCAAGCTTATCTAAATCAGAAGAGAACACTTACATTGGGCTCACTGCAATTTTTAGAAGATGAGTGGCAGGATGACTATCATGAAGCCTGGGTGTGCATAAGGGTTCCCTTATCACTGTCAGACAGTGAGTTAAAAGAAGAGATCTGTTATGGACTAATGGCCTTAACTGATGAAGAGAAGCATGATAATTCTTATCCTCATAAGGTATGTATTAGATCCCCTCCATCTAATTCTGGATCTAATTCTAAGACTGATGCTGAGTCAGAAGCAAGCTCATCATCTGATGATGAGAGTGACTCTGAGCTAGCTGATGAATATAATGATCTAGTAAGTAAGTATGATGTTATCCTGAAAGCACTAAAAAGAAGTAAGTCTTTGGTCAAAGCTCAGGTTGAAGAAATAAAAATTCTTGAGCCATTCAAATCTCAAGTGGATGAGAAGACCAAAGAAATAACAAGAATGGACTATGAGATTATAGTACTTCAAAAGAAGTATGAGGCTCATAGCAAAATGATAGATCAAAAAGAAAAAGTTATCAAAGATATGTAGGATAAACTTCTCATTGAGAGGAAGTTTGTGGCATGCTATTCTAAGCCACAAATTATGTTGCCAATAATATATAGATTTCTGCACCATATAAAGGTGTTGTAGGATACACTAACGAGGCAGACAGTGACAAGCAATCCAATGATTAGACAATGTTCAGAACAGTTATTTTGCCTTCCAATACATATGATAATGTTTTGTCATATGGATTTCTGTGAATGCTCTACAAGTGGAACAAATCCACAAAACTCAAGGAATGGAGCAGACATAGGACTGAGTATCTTTAAGGCTTCTCACGAAGAGATCTGGATGAAACATCAAGGATCATCTGTATTTGGATCTACATCAACAACATCCAAAAGTAAGGGAAAGGCTGCCGCTCAAAAGCCAGTCCCTAAGAAGAAAAATCAGGTCACTGTACAACCAATGTTTCATCATGCACACAGTCACCAGATTCATCAAGGAAATGCTAGAAATACTGCAACCCGCTCTTATGTTCATCAACATCCTACTCAAAAGATGACACAGAAGAGGATGTATAATAGGTTTGAATGCTAGTGTTGTGGCAAAATAGGCCACTTTGCCATAGACTGTTGGTTCAACCCAACAGTACCTCGGGCAAGAAATGTGAAGCTTGCCAACAATGTTATGGCGAGGCATCCTGTTGGGAAAACTAACATGAACCAAGGACCCAAAGCTGTTTGAGCTCTTAAGGTAAAATGATTTCTGTTTGCAGGTATGCCCAAAGGCCAATCAAATGCCAATTTGGTATTTGTACATTGGGTATTCCAGGCATATGACTGGGCAAGAAGCGATCTGAAGGATTACACCCCAGTGAAAGATGGACCCAAAGTTATCTTTGGAGGTTCAGATAGAGGGGTTACAAGAACTTGATGCTGATTATGCAGGCTGTAAAGAAGATATGAGATTAATCTCATGGAGCAGTAAGAAGCAGACTAGTATGGCTATTTCAACATCAGAATCAAAATAACCATCAACATGAAGCTCCTATGCTCAGCTATTATGGATTCAACATCAATTACAAGACTAGAATGCGAAGATGTCCAAGACAACACTATTATGTGACTCATAAGTGCTATTTCAATTTCTAAGAATCATGTATCACACAACATGACTAAGCATATTGAAATCAAGTACCACTTCATCAGGGAGCATGTTGAAAAGGAAGATATTTGTCTTGAGTATGTCCCTACTGACAAACAATTGACAGATATCCTTACAAAGCCCCTTGATGAAGCAAAATTCAACTCCTTTAAATTTGAACTAGGCTTGCTATATGTAGAATAAGTGCATTAATGCTCACATAATTTTAACATTGCTGCTTCACACTTGGATGCTAATTTCTATTAAGAACTATGTTTGTGGTTGTTAACAATATGCTTGCAAGCACTTTAGAAAATTATAGGAAATAACCCAGAGAACCTGCCCATGTCGTTGTGATATCAGGATGACATGAAGACTATATCTTCGTGATATCAAGATGACACACTTTCAACAAACAGTCAATCAGGAATAGTGGATCTCATCATCACAACCTTTGAATCTTAATTCATTCTCCTAGGTTTAAGCACCCAGGTATGCACCTTTTGACATTCCAAGATATAATATATATAAATAGGTCAAATGTTTAAACCTAGAACATAAAGTACATTTTCCCTAAGTCGTCGACGAGTTAGTGCCCGCACAATCACAAAGTTCTGCTGTCCCTCAGCTCTCGGAAAAATGGATCCCAAGAAAGGCGAGGATTCCTTCAATATAGGTAGTGAATTAGTCAGAAATGGATTCATGGATGCAAGTGAGGAGATCAAAGATGCCATCGGCCTGCTAACAACTGCTGGATTGGAATATGTGATTTAAGAACCAACAGTTATAATGAACAGGGAGGTACTGTAATTTTACTCAAATGCAAGAGTGAGTTCATCAGGGAAGGCCATTAAATCCAAGATTGTTGCTACTAAGTTAAAGGTCAGTGCCATGAGCTTGGACAAGGTATTACAAATGCCTAGGTTTGGTACAGATGAAGAAGATGATGAAATCTCAGAGTAGGACTTTAGTGATGAACTAAAATGGTGTGGTCACTCAGAAAAGACCTACGGGTCTCTGAAAAGGAAGAACTTCAATCAACAAGGGAAGATATTGGCTGACATAATTGGAAAGGCATTCATGTGTAAGCCAGGATGAGATGACAAACTCTCAAGGAATATGTTTGAGATCATGGCTAGGGTGATCCTAAGCAAGAAGATAGATTGGGTCGATATTCTGTTTATGAAGATTCAAGAAAGTCTTGAAGTGCCAAACTTTGGAAGGATATTGTCCTTGTATCTATTGAATACAATTTCTGGTCAGCTGAACAAAAGTTGAGAGTCCCAACTCATTACATGAAGAAGATAAACATACAGATATTGGGAAGATGGGAAAAAGTTCTGACAAGATTTCCAAAGAGCAAGAAGGGCAAGGACTCAGGAAAAAGAAAGAAAGTTGCTAGGTCAGAATCTGGCTCAAAAGAAAGATCAACTTAGAACAGTGAGCCTAATGTGATCCCAAACCCTGCAAACACTGAGGGGGAGGAAATTCAAAGAACTATTGCTGAACCTACTACAGAACCACTAGGTGAGCCTATGGTTACTGATGAATCTCTCACTGATGTTTCTACTGCAAAGATTGAGGGGGAAAATGTTGCTTGTCAAGGAGATGTTCCAGTTGAAGGGGAGACTCATGATGATCTCTAAGCACAAAACATTATCAGAGTATTGGAGGAATAACTGCTATTGAGGGGGAGTCTCATACTGAGCTCCCAACTCTAGAGGCTGAGGAAGCAACCTTCACTAGGTTGGCTGTCCAAGAGGACCTGGAAAGTTCCAAAAAGGCCATTGATGATGCTATCCATGAGAAGGAAGATACTGAAGGAAATCATGATAATCAAAAGCCAGTACCCCTGATCATTGAGGGTGACAACATGTGCAGAGACTTCCTTCTGCTTCCAGAACAAGAGGTTGCCAAAGAATATGACATTGCTGATTAAAGACATGACTCTCCTGATAATATTTTTAATGATGATGCTATGGCTGACATATATGAAGATCTACAAAGAAAAGTGAGTAAAAAAGTGCAAGATCTTCCAAGCTCATCCGATCAACAGTCTCAAGAAGAAGCTTCAGGTTCAATGACTACTCCAAGGGTGTGCATGGAAAACCAAAATCTACCGAACTGATCGGTTTGGTTCAGTTTTGATTTAGGTGGGCTGAAACTAAGCCAAATCGGTTCGATTTTGGGTTTTAGGCTCGACAAACCGTAAATACTGAACCGACAGTAGTATTCGACAAATCGTAATATAGGTAAATGTGTTACAGCCTACAGGCTCACGTAGACGCCGCTCGGCCGCTCGACTCGTTTAGACTTTAGACATAATAGATTAATAGGCAATACTCAATAGTTAATGTCACCTTTTATAAATTTTCCAATTTTATATTTCTATTTCATGCCTCATCGGTCCGTCGGTCCGCCTGTTAGGGTTAGGAGTTCAGGTATTTCCTAACCCCGTGGTCCGCTACTCGCTTGGCCGCTCAAGTTCGCAGTTCACACTTCCGACTTCCCTCTTCTTCCTCAATCCTCCAGTCAGGGTTAGGGCTACGAAATACATGCGATGAGCCGATGACTAACGACTTACTCTTCCTTCATCGAGCGACAGATGGGCATCGACGCTTGGTGGCTTTGTTCGCATTTCCTTCAATTCTTCCTGCTCTACACGACAAAGATGAGTCGATGACTTTTAGTCGCTCCTACAATGGTATTCTCACTTCTCAATCTTACAATGGGGGGGGGGGGGGGTGTTGGAACCTTAGTTTTGATTTGAGTTAGGATCCACCTTTAATGTCTAAGTTTCTATCATAACATATCTTACAACTTAGATTAAATCTCATTGAGAAAGAAGGCTGAATATATATATATTAATAGGCTGAAAAATAAGAGAAAGATAAAAATAACACATGTTCTCTGCGTTCGACGAATGGCCATCTGCGTTCGACGAACGGCGCTCTGCGCTCGACGAATGGCATTCATTCCGCGCTCGACGAAATCAAGCCATCTCAGCGGTCGACGAAGATCACCTTTCTCAGCGCTCGACGATCCTGTCTCAGCGGTCGACGCTTTTACTCAAGCTCAGCGGTCGACGCTTTTACTCGTCTCAGCGGTCGACGAAATCCTGCGTTCGACAAACTCAAGCCTGCGTTCGACGAACAGCTCAATATTCAGCGCTCGACGATCCAGCCCGTCTCAGCGGTCGACGAATCCTTCTGTTCAATGAACTCAAGTCTCCGTTCGACGAATATTCAGCAGATGTTCAGAACAGTGAATCAAATGATCAGGTCGACAAATCAAATGATGAGCTCGACGAACATGAAGCTGAGCTCGACGAACGTGAAGCTGAGCTCGACGAATTTCTCCCAGCTATATATATTGATATTCTCAGCTCGACTAATATGCTGTCAGATTTATTTAAAGCAATATTTTATTATTCCTATTTATATATTGCTATATATATATATTGCTGCCTTAACATTTATATATAGCCGTTGGCAGAAGCATTAAATGTTATAGCCATTGCAGCAAAGCCAAAGACGGCAATTTGTCTGCTCGAGGATCTGGGAAATAAAAGAGATATTATTTCTTTCCTCTTTTGTCGGCAAGAATTCAAATCAGCCGAAAGCTTCCATATTAAATATACAGAGGAAGATCAAAGAACAGCAAGCAGCAGATAACATAGAACAACTAGCAGGCGAAACAGGAAAAAGAGAAAAAGAAGAACAGAGCAAAAAGAAGAAGCAGATTCAAAATATATTATATCTTTTTTTTGCCTAACTCTTTCTTGCAGATCTTCTATACAACCTGAGACAACAAATCAATATCATTTGCTCAGGGATCTAAACTACAAGAAGAAAAGAGGAGTATTGCAATCTAGAGAAGGAGCTCCATCCACAAGCTGTCATCAAACTAAATCAGACAGGGGGGAGCTCTATTCAACATCTTCATCAAGTGTCTTCTCAGGAAAGAGAAGAACAACATAACCTTTTTCTGTTTTCTTTTATTCCTTCCCATCTTGTACAGGGTTATAACTCCCTTCAAAAGTTAACTCCCGGTTTCAGGCCACCTTAGCAAAAACCTGCATCTTGGTTTATAAGCACCTTATCAAAAGCTTATAGGTGATTTGGGCACCTGATCATACCTCCATTGGTGTGTGGGCACCTGAACAAAAACACCTTGGTGTGAGGGCACCTTATCAACAACCTCCAGTGGATTCCTACCAGTGGGTAGAAGAGTAGATGTACCCAGTTGAGGGGAACTACTATATATTCTTGTGTCATCTGGATGTGCTTTGTTTTTGTTTTATTTCTTATTTGCTGTGCTGTGTTTATTGCTTTGCCTTCTAGGTGTTTGTGTTTATTTCTCAATCAGCACTCAACACACATATATATACATAATATTATTTTGAAGTAAAATTTAAACAAGAGCCTTTAATAATATTAAGAACTAACTCTCCTTTCAATTGGTATCAGAGGTGGTTGATTTTATTACTTCATTTTCTTGCAACTGATACTCAATTGAACTCACTTTCAATTGGTATCAGACCAGGTTGATTTTTCACACAGGCTAACACCTGAAATCACAAAGATCACTTAGTTCTTAAAAATATTTTTTTTAAATGGCACAATCAGATTTTTCATTTTCAGATCCACCTATATGTAATTTGGATAGTTTTTCTTTATGGCAAGTTAGAATTAAGTTATATATGAATGTCATAGATGAAAATATTTACAAATCTATTTTGACAGGACTTTCATCTTCAATCCCTTCATCTGATGATCAAGAAAAGTTGAAATGTGCTGATGCCATGACCATGAACATATTGGATCAATCAATGTCAAAAGACATTCGTCTTAAAGTGGCTGACTGCACTTCAGCAAAGGGCATCTGGAACTCCCTCTCAAGGATGGTAAATGAATCCACCTTTACTTCTTCCACTAATTGCACTTTTGATGCAGAACCATCATTCAGTCTAACTGAAGAAGAAGAAAAAGAAGAACAGAAGGCCAGAAATTTCTGCATGATGGCAATATATGGCTCAAATTACATATCAAATGCTGAATCTGAAGCAGAAACGGTAACTGAGGTAGAGGTAACTTCAATTCCTAATTTTACCTCTGATTTTAAATCTGTTTTCACATCATTAGGTACAGATTTAATAAAATCTAAAATTACCAATCAGATTTTAAAATAACATATACAGATTTAATATTTGAGAAGGAAATTAAAAAGGAGTTAACAAACATAAATATTTTAACTTATGAATATAACAAACCTAAAGAAAATTTTAAAATATCAGCAGAACACACTATCTGTTTAGAAAATAAGTTCATTAAAGCTGAAAAGTTTAGACAATCCTTTAAAGAAAAAGAAAAACTTTATGTTCAGCAAAACCAAAATATATTTTCAAATTTGTACTTCAATGAAATAAAAAGGCCAATATATCAATCCATAAGGCAATTTTTAAACTGTTTAATATTTTGACTCAAATTATAATTAAACAGCAGTTTTAAGATTCCTTGGAATTTCCTATCTTAAAGACAAAATCAGATAACTTCACATTCTTCCAGATTTTCTCCAAAATCAAGTTGAGCATTCTACTCAAATTGTAAGATTAGAAATGATCAGAGCACTGAGTGTGAGTCTCTTCTGATTAAGGGGATTCTATAGAAAGAAGCTATCGGGCATTGTCTTTCTGATTTTAAAATTCCTTGAATCCAATAATAGCTAGCAATTCATTTTTATTAAATTCCTATTTAATTCAAAATCTAGGAAATCAGAAATTGCTTAAATGTTTTTAAAAAGAAGAAAATAATCTCCGACCCTTAAGCCTTAAGTTATTCAGACTTTTTATGCTTTGGTATCCTAAACCAAATAGGGGGAGATTGTTAGAACCTAATCTTAATTTGGATTAGGATACCAACTCAAATAGGGGGAGATTGTTGGAACCTTAGTTTTGATTTGAGTTAGGATCCACCTTTAATGTCTAAGTTTCTATCATAACATATCTTACAACTTAGATTAAATATCATTAAGAAAGAAGGCTGAATATATATATATATATATATTAATAGGATGAAAAATAAGAGAAAGATAAAAAATAACACATGTTCTCTGCGTTCGACGAACGGCCATCTGTGTTCGACGAACGGCGCTCTGCGCTCGACGAATGGCATTCATTCTGCGCTCGACGAAATCATGCCATCTCAGCGGTCGACGAAGATCACCTATCTCAGCGCTCGACGATCCCATCTCAGCGGTCGACGCTTTTACTCAAGCTCTGCGGTCGATGCTTTTACTCGTCTCAGCGGTCGACGAAATCCTGCGTTCGACGAACTCAAGCCTGCATTCGACGAACAGCTCAATATTCAGCGGTCGACGATCCAGCCCATCTCAGCGGTCGACGAATCCTTCCGTTCGACGAACTCAAGTCTGCGTTCGATGAATATTCAGCAGATGTTCAGAACAGTGAATCAAATGATCAAGTCGACGAATCAAATGATGAGCTCGACGAACGTGAAGCTGAGCTCGACGAATTTCTCCCATCTTTATATATTGATATTCTCAGCTCGACTAATATGCTGTCAGATTTATTTAAAGCAATATTTTATTATTCCTATTTATATATTGCTATATATATTGCTGCCTTAACATTTATATATAGCCGTTGGCAGAAGCATTAAATGTTATAACCGTTGCAGCAAAGCCAAAGACGGCAATTTGTTTGCTCAAGGATCTGGGAAATAAAAGAGATATTATTTCTTTCCTCTTTTGTCGGCAAGAATTCAAATCAGCCGAAAGCTTCCAGATTAAATATACAGAGGAAGATCAAAGAACAACAAGCAGCAGATAACATAGAACAACTAGCAGGCGAAACCGGAAAAAGAGAAAAAGAAGAACAGAGCAAAAAGAAGAAGCAGATTCAAAATATATTATATCTTCTTTTTGCCTAACTCTTTCTTGCAGATCTTCTATACAACCTGAGACACCAAATCAATATCATTTGCTCAGGGATCTAAACTGCAAGAAGAAAAGAGGAGTATTGCAATCTAGAGAAGGAGCTCCATCCACAAGCTGTCATCAAACTAAATCAGACAGGGGGAGCTCTATTCAACATCTTCATCAAGTGTCTTCTCAGCAAAGAGAAGAACAACATAACCTTTTTCTGTTTTCTTTTATTCCTTCCCATCTTGTACAGGGTTATAACTCCCTTCAAAAGTTAACTCCCGGTGACAGGCCACCTTAGCAAAAACATGCATCTTGGTTTATAAGCATCTTATCAAAAGCTTATAGGTGATTTGGGCACCTGATCAAACCTCCATTGATGTGTGGGCACCTGAACAAAAACACCTTGGTGTGAGGGCACCTTATCAACAACCTCCAGTGGATTCCTACCAGTGGGTAGAAGAGTAGATGTACCCAGTTGAGGGAACTACTATATATTCTTGTGTCATCTGGATGTGCTTTGTTTTTGTTTTATTTCTTATTTGCTGTGCTGTGTTTATTGCTTTGCCTTCTAGGTGTTTGTGTTTATTTCTCAATCAGCACTCAGCACACATATATATATATATATATATACATAACATTATTTTGAAGTAAAACTTATACAAGAGCCTTTAATAATATTAAGAACTAACTCTCCTTTCAGGGGGATGAGGCGACTCTTGAATTTTTTAACCATATCTAGTTGAATCATGTCCTCACCCGCCTTTTCTACAACAAACAAAATCAGTCAACTATCATACATACGTTACTTATTATGTGAAACTATTATTATAGTTCTGAAGTATGTGAATTATATGAATTATAGTTTTGAATTATGTGAATTATAGTTCTATATCAGACAGAGCTATCATAACAGAACAATGATGTTTTACTGGTTAAGTGATCAAGTATTTTTTGTTATTCACTTTTTCATTTTCCTTATGTGATTGTTAATGTAGTATTGATTACGTCTTATTCTATTGCAATGTTGATACCGAACAATGAACTGGTGTCAGTGATGGATGAAAATAATGTGCAAACAATTTAAGGAAAAGAAATGCAGTGCAACACAAGTACAAAGAATACTGATGATGCTTCAAATTCTGATCATGTTTCAAAAAAGCTTTCTTGCAGGTGAGCAGTGCCCTGCCATAGAGCCGACTATGATGGTCGGGGGGGGGGATCATTATGTGGTTTGTGGTCAGCTCATAGCTGACCCTCGTTTACCTCTTATTTGTGGATGGTACAGGTGCTGGTGAGCCGAGCGGGAAATATCGGGCAGAAGCCGAATGCTGAGCTGGCCCTCGAAGGCCAAATTATTTACTGCTTTTTCATGTATTGCCGGCCTGCGTGCTAATGTATGTTTAGAGTTTGATACATTGGATGAATGTAAGCCCTTAAAGCCATAACACTATCTTGATGACATTCTTGAGTAGGTGGACATTCTTGTATTAGGCTTTTAAAACAAGCTTTCGCTAGTGCTTTATATGCTCTCGTGTAGACTTACTTTTCTGTTTATCATCTCATAACGCCTAGCTTGTGTGTTCAATATGGAGCGGGGTCCCGACCGAACCTATTGTTATATTGTTTGTATATGCAGAGTGTTACTATTTGGTATCAGACTTTAGGAGTCAATCTGAAGTTTTAGGATTCGAGGCTGAATTTCTTTTTAAGTGGTGGAGTGCACGTGATGTGCATTCCCCTAAAATTTAAAAAAAATTGATAATAATATCCACTTAGGTATGGAAAACGTGCTTGTTTGTGGAACCTGAGCATTCCTTGATTGATGTTTTGCTAGTTCTCGATCACTAAATTGTGTGTTTCATGACTATAGTTGACTAGGAGTGGAGAGGGGAGTCCTCAACCCCATAAGACTGTTGAGAATAGTGAACTTATTGATGCTCATATGATGTCCCCTTCTACTAAAATAATTAAATGAGTCACAGAAGTGGTCTTTTCCACGTTTAAAGCACAACCAGGAAGGATTGTACATCCTCATACTCCTGATGTGGCCCCAATGTCGGTTGTTGTAGTTGAGTCGTAGAGAAACCGCAAGCACGTTGCTAGTAGCTGAAGCACTTTCTGAGCTTCAACCCTCCATCTTTTTCCAGGACTCAAACCCCAATGAAAGTTGAGGAGTGGTTGTCAAGATTTAAGAGGCCCTTTGACTTGCTTTACTTGTGAGAAAGTGGGGCATGACCTGAGAGTGTCGAATTGGCCGTCCGAAGATGGAATATTGAAAGTTGGAGAACACTTGGACAACAAGTCTAAACTATGCCGAGATAGGGAAAGCAATGGTGTTTTCCACTTCCCAATATCCTCCAACCCAGCTGAGAGTGTACTCTCTTAGCCAATAGGAGGCCATTCACCAAAGTGTTATTTGTGTGATGTTTATTCTAGGGTTTTGTAAGACGTACAATTGTGGCCATAGTGCCGTTGTAATGCTATTTTTCCATAAGAATAACGGATGTCGAGATTAGAGCGAGGAAAGCACATGAAATCCTAGTGATTGATTGCGATGCTGAGTTGGCACATGGTTAGATCTTTTATGCTTAAGGGGACGTAAAACACCATGCTTGGTTGACAATTCCCCATGGTACTGATATTCCATGTGTGGGTAGGGATCACAATGTGGTCATCGAAATCGGTGACCATGCACGTGCATGCCTTTCAGGTGTGTAATTAAGCTTCATCCAAATATTCAACTATCCGATGAGAGCTCTCTTCGATACCAGAGCCTCACATTCATTTCTTTTGGTGAACTTCGTGATGCGCATCAGAGTGCCATCTACCTTAACAAAAGATAAATTGGAGGTTGTGTTGCTAAATGGATTCCAGATGAGCGCGAATAAGAGAAGCTGTGAAAAGGTGTGGATTGGGAATTAGGATTTTGACTTGGAAGCGTTGTTACTACCTCTATCTGAATTTGATGTGCTATTTGGCATGAACTGGCTCTCAAAGTAGCAGACATGCATCAATTGCAATTTAAAGGAAATCACATTGGGAAAGAACACCGAAGGTGAGACCATATTTGCTAGTATGCGATGAGCGAGAAAGACGCTGATGTCTGCTCTCCAAGTGGTCAAGGCAGTGCAGAAAGGTGCGGAGTTATTCTTCACTTTATTGGAGTCTTCGGAGCCCAAGCCCAGTATGTGTGATATTCCAATAAGAGCGGAGTACGCGAACGTGTTTCCAAATGAACTCCCTGGGGCTCCACCTCAGCGAGATACTGATTTCTGCATTGAGCTAGGACGGGTGCCAAGCTTGTGTCACGCTCACCATAGCGAATAGTGCCAAAAGAAATGGAAAAGCTAAAGGTTAAGTTGTAGGAACTGTTATAGCAAGGCTTTGTACGCCCAAGTTCATCCCCTTGGGGTGCACCGATCCTCTTTGTTAAAAAGAAGGACGGAAGCTTGCGTCTATGTATAGACTACCACAAACTGAATAAGCTAACCAAGAAGAACAAATATTCGATCCCAAGGATCGACGACTTATTCGATCAGCTAGTTGGGTCAATTGTGTACTCAAAATTGGACTTGAAGTCCGGTTACTACCAGTTGAGAATTAAGGAATGTGACATTCCCAAAATGGTATTCAGTACCTGCTACGTGCACTACGAGTTCATGGTAATGTCGTTCGGCCTCTCAAATGAGTCGTCGGTATTCATGGATTTGATGAATCGGACGTTCCAAGAGTACTTGGACCGATTTGTGATCATCTTCATCGATGACATATTGATGTACTCACAGTTCGAAGAGGAGCATCCAGATCATCTACACGCGGTTTTGAGCACCTTGAGGAGGAGTCAGTTGTACACCAAGTTCTCTAAATATGAGTTTTGGATACCGTCTGTGGCGCTCCTTAGTCATGTGTTTAGTGGAGAGGACATCGCGGTGGATCCGTCGAAGATAGTGACAATCTGAGAGTGGCCGATGTTGAAAAACATGGTAGAAGTCCGAATCTTCTTGGGACTTTCTGACTACTATATGCGCTTTATGGAGAACTTCTCGAGGACCGCACTTCCTCTAACTATGTTGATTAGGAAGGAGCAGAAGTTTGTTTGGTCGCTGGAGTGCTCACAAGATTTTGAGGAGCTAAAGAGCAGCCTGACCACGATGCCCATTTTATGTTTGACATGTAGTACAGAAGGCTATGAGATTAATAATGACACCTCAGGGAGAGACTTGGGTTGCATTCTTGTTTAATTTGGGAAAGTGATTACCTATGGCTCACGCCAATTGAAAGTGCATGAGAGGAACTACCCGGTCCACGACTTAGAGTTGGCGGTCATGGTGTTCGCTCTTAAGCAATGGAGACATTACTTGTATGACATGAAGATCGACATCTTCATAGATCACAAGAGTTTGAAATACTTGTTGAATCAAAAAGAGTTGAATATGCTGTAAAGGAGGTGGAATGAGTTTCTCAGGGACTACACCTTCGATATTCATTACACTCCCGGGAAGGGTAATGTTGTTGCAGATGCGTTGAGCCGGTAGTCTCCCATTCAATAAAATTGGATTTTGATGCACAATGAGCATTTAATCCGTGATTTGGAGTTCCTTGAGATCTCTTGTGTCGATAGGAGGTAAATGACTACAACATGCTTGAACTGGAGGGAGGTTCAATATGACATTGCAGATTGAGTTCGACAAGCTTTGAAGCTTGACGAAAGCATGAAGCGTTATATGGCAGAGACTGTGGATGGGTCCAACACAAACTTCACCTTCGAAGATGGACTTCTTTGGAAAGCTAGCAGATTATGCGTCCCCAGCGTTGGAAAATTACGAGAGGAATTGATGTACGATACTCACTTTACCAAGTACTCAATTCACCTAGGGAGTATAAAAATGTACATGGATATGCGGAAGCTCTTTTGGTGGCAAGGTTTGAAGAAAGATATTGCCCTCTACGTGGCCAAGTGTCATAATTGCGCATTGGTCAAGGCCGAATGTTAAAGACCCGGTGGGTTTCTAAAGTCCTTGCCGATCCCGGAATCAAAGTTTGACGATATATCAATAGATTTTGTGCACAGATTGTCAAGATCGCAACATATAAACAACGCAATTTGGGTGATCATCGGTCATTTGACAAATGTATCTCACTTTATTCTGAACTGGAAGGATGACTCCATGGAGAAAATAACAAAGCTATATGTTGATAACATTGTGCGATTGTACGACATTCCCCATAACATCGTGAGCAATCCCGACGGGCATTCACATCAAACGACTGGAGGCTAATCCACCAGCTATTGGGTACCAAACTAAACCTTAACACGACCTTCCACCCACAAACGGATGGGCAGATAGAGAGGACCAATATGACTATGGAGGATATGCTCCGGATGTGCGCCTTAGACTTTAGAAAGAGATGGGAGGACCACCTCTACATGATTGAATTGGCCCTTCGAGGCTCTATATGGTAGGAAGTGTCGTAAGCCCTTGGCTTGGGCGGAAATGGGTGACGCGAAGCTATTAAAGTGAAAAGAGGTAGACGAGGCGAATATGCCAATCCATGCAATGCAAGAGTGATTTTTAATTGCACAGGATATGCAGACTAAGTACTAGAATGCCAAGCACCAGAACATCAAGTTCGCCATTAGCGACTGGGTTTACTTGAAGATCAAACCGTTCAATGGAGTATCGAGGATTCGAAACTTGAAAAAGCTAAGTCCGAGGTACTTAGGACTGTTTGAGATCTTGGAGTGTATTAGTGAAGCTGCGTACCAGCTTGCTCTATCTACAGAGCTGGGCGGTCTACATGATGTGTCCATATTTCTATGTTGAGGAAGGCGGTGCAAGAGCCTACACATGTGGTTGCGGTCGACAATGTGCCAGTCGATGGTGGGCTAAAGATGAAAGTCAAGCCCATTCACATCGAAGACATTGAAGTCCGACAGTTGCGGAGCAAATTGATCAAAATGATCAAGGTCTACTGGCACAATTACGGCCGAAAGGAACTCTCTTGGGAGCGAGAGCAAACCATGCTCGAGGAGTTCCCTGAGCTATTCCACTCAGGTACAAGTAAATTTTGTACTTTCCTATTCTTGAAATTTCGGGACGAAACTCTTTTAAGGAAGGGGGAGTTGTAATTCCCCATTTCCAAAAGGTAAGAATTCACTAGAAAATCTGTAGTAGATCGCTAACGCCGTGCGGTAGGAGTTACTACTGACAGTAGCTTATCAACGAGAAGAGATACCATGTCAATGAGAAGTGATGCCATGTCGAGGAGACGAGGTGCCATGTCGACGAGATGAGGTGCTATGTCGACAAGAAGACTTAACACTGCTCACGTCGACATTGGAATCGGCGGTTGCACCACTAAAGCGATACCGCGATGCAACAACTGTACCGTCGGGCGGTAGATGATGGAACCAGATTCGTTAATCAACGATTGTGGCCATCAATTTCACTTGGGCTTTGGATTAAGGGCTGGGACTTGTTCCAGATTCTATTAGGTCGGTACCAGAGGATAATATCATAATTTCTATCTTGATTTTCTCTCTCCAAGGCTAAGAAAGAGAAGATTCAATGAGGAAGAAGAAGAGCTAGATCCTGCCATTGTTGGAACTTCGAAGCTCCAAATTAAAAGCCGAGTCCGGATCAACGGAGAGGAACCCGATGCAGTCATTTAATTTCCATCCGACTCCATCTTCGATTCATGGCACCAAAGAGATCTTGAAGGGTAACGATCCTTCTCCCCGATCTTAGGACGTAATTTGTCCTTTCATATATTATTATATGCTTGCATAGGAAGAGCCTCCTCTACTAATTAATGGCGGGCATGACCTCCTTTTGTTCATTCGAACCCCGAGTCGATTTTGTTTGTCCCCTGCATATATTTTGCATATAGAAATTCGGTAGACGTGCAAATTTATGCATTGTGTGTGAAGCCTACCTGTGACCGTAGGCCCAGATCAGTGATGTTTGATTTTAACATTACATTTATGTTAAACCTAGTATGCATGCCAGAGAATGACTTCGTGAAGTGCATCATCGTGTTACAGGACTTGAGATTAAGGTGTCTCTTAGAGTACCTAATGAAAGCCCCATGATTGTGTTGTTGTTGAACTCAAACCTTCATCATAGATTCATAGTGGAGTTGACTTAGACCTCCTACATCGGTTGTGCTTGCGAAACATAAGTCCTCTTTTAAGGATTAGGTGTGTAGCTAAATATTTTGGTAGCACTTGTATGTGTTAAACACTTACGGGCCGAGGTGAAGCCGTACCCACATCGTGCTAGTTGATCATGATGAATTGAGCATGAGCAAAGTCGATCTGAACCCGTTCCATGCAGATCAATGTGAAGTCTTAACCTCCTGTACATCGTTTGATCATGGGATATGCCGTGGAAGGTATGATGGCCTAGACTGAGAAAATCTAATTTCCCACCTAAGTTTGCATAACTTAGGGTGGTGGTGGTGCCTATGAGAGAGTACACCAAAAACATGCCTTGAGTGCATGAAGCGTGTGGTCTTGAGTACCCGCGTTTGTGATATGATGAATTGATGTTATGTTAGCCTCATGCGTGATTGCTTAGGCAATTGTAGGGAACCTCCGGGTGAACCCATCCAACATCATTTGCATACCTAGGGTCCCTTTACTTTGATGCTCAACCTAGAAGATTGATTGTGCTTGAAACCTCACCTTGTGTAGAGTAGTTACACTTTCTTTATTGTATTACATGTTGCATGTGCGACTTGCTTATAGGTGAGCGATGCTCCGCCCTGGTGCCGACTAGGATGACTGGGGGGTGAGATCATTATGCGGTTTGTGGTCAGCTCATAACTGACCCTCGTTTACCTCTTATTTGTGGATGTTGTAGGTGATAGTGAGCCGAGTAGGAAATAGTGACCTGAAGATCAATACTGAGCCGACCCTCAAAGACCAATCAATTTATTGCTTTTTCATATATTACCGGCCTGCCTGTCGATGTATGTTTAGAGTTTGAAACATTGGATGAACGTAAGGCCTTAAGGCCATAACTCTACTTGATTACATTCCTGAGTAGGTGGACATTCTTGTATTAGTGCTTTTAAAACAAGCTTCCGCTAGTGCTTTATATGCTCTCGTGTAGTCTTACTTTTCTGTTTATCATCTTATAACGCCTATCTTGTGTGTTCAATATGGTGTGGGGTCCCGATCAGACCTATTATCATATTGTTTGTATAGGCATGGTGTTACACCTCTCTTTGCTCAATTTGACTTCATACTGAGTTGGCAGCCGAGCTGGAGGTGGTCATGGTCAATGCAAGGCTTACATGGCCGGGACTAGTCATAACTACCTCAATTGGGCTTGGAAAATGATTGTTTAAGCTTTATAAGTGAGGTTTGACCAAGTCAACTTTTGGGGTTGACTTAGTCCTTATCACTACAAGATGTGGGGTCTATTGGGAACTGTGCCCAGCAATGTTCCTGATTTGAAGAAGTGCTCAGATCAATGATAAATGCATTATGTATGTGATGGTATATTTTATTCATGACTGTAGAAGATAAACAGTATGTCAAGTAATTTCTAAGTCTAAAATCATCAAGGACTGGATATATCGTTGAGATAATTGACATGTCATTGAAAAGCATCAAAGCTATATCACTAGTATATAGACGATAAAAGTAATGAAAATTAACTAAGTAAAATATTGTCTCAAGACTCAGCAGATGAATCGTTGAGAAAGATATCATTTCTTCGAATCAGTTTCGACGACATCGTCTTGAAGAAAGCTTATCATTGATAAAGCTTAGTGACGATATCTCGACGATATCGTCTTGAAGAAGACACATCATCTTGAAGGATGAAGAAAGCTTATCGTGGATAAAGCTAAGATGTCTCGACGATATAGTCTTAAAGAAGAGGTATAATCTTGAAGATTAAAAGACATAACTCTTTAAGTCACGAAGAAAGGTTCATGTGGACAAACATTAGTTTGAAGACCTCACATCGTCTAGAAGATCAAGACGATTTCGTCTTGAAGAAAGACTATCAGCCTGATGAATAAGTCTAAGTCTTATAAGAAGAAACATCTTGACGATATCGTCTAGAAGAAGTAATATCATTGAGATATTATATAAAGTCTTAAATAAGGATGTATGTCGACAATATCGTCTTAATGAAAACATATTGCCTTGAAGATTGAAGACATATTGTATATAAGGAAGCATCTCGACGATATCGTCTAGAAGAAGAAGCAATCTCATTGAGATATCAAGTAAAGTATTGAAGTAGAGAGTATGTCGACGATATCGTCGTAAAGAATATCTGTCGTTTACACTAATCAAGACGATATCATCTTGAAGGAATATTATCGTCTTGAACAGTTGTAGAGCAGCATTTAATGCGCAGACATTCTTGGAAATTTATATTCAGGGAATGTGCATGCCGCCTATCTTGCGCACAAATCAAGGAGCAATAAATGATATATTCTCTATAGAACATAGCCTTACACAGTATTTAATGATGAAATTTATTATTTCTATATTTTACAAGTTCCAAGAACGGCCAGTAATTATGATGAAATATTGCCAATTCTGCAAGACGTTTCAAACGGAAAAATTGATTATGGAATAATTAACAAGGACTTTTATGCAAAATTTCAGAGCAATATAAAAGGAGACATTTTTATGTACAGGACACACTTGCTCAGTATTCTATCTCAAGTTTTCTCATACATACTTTCAGAAGAGAAAGAAAAGACTCAACAAGAAGAAGACTTCACTACTGCTGTACTGTGAAAGTCTAAAGAAGATTCTAAAGAAAGGTTCATTGATCCACAAGATTTCTGGGCTTATTGTTACAACAAGAAGAAGAAGATATGCTATTCAAAGCTTTCATCCTGAAGTCTTTTCTTCCACAACAATCTTTCTGTATTACTTTGTAGGATTCTTTGTGAGTCTGAGCTGGTAGGATCTTGTGATAGATCTGAGTTGGTAGGGTTCTTAGTGAGCCTGAGTTTGGTAGGATCTTGTTGAAGATCTGAGTTATTGTAAGACTTATAAAGTCTGAGCTTGGTAGGGTTCTGTGTGAACCTGAGTTGTAAGATCTGTTTATAGTGAAAAGATCTGAGTTGGAGAAGTTGCTTAGTCTAGCACACTGCTAGATAGGTGGGAGGGACAGTGGACTACCTCTAGACACATTTTCTTGTAGGGAACCACTATAAATCTTGTGTGTTTTCTGTGATTGCTTTTGTGTTGTGACAGTTAAATGAAAAGTAGAAAATAATCCTAAAAACACCTAATCACCCCCCTCTTGGTGTAGTTTATAGACAACCCATATATTTCAACTGGTATCAAAGGTAGGTTGAGTTCAAAGGCTTAACAACTTAGAACAAGATCTACAAGTTTTTGATTGGGGTGTGATCTTTCAATGGCCTGTGAGCATCATCAAGAGATGAGATCAATGAGGCTGCCCATCTGCACCAAAGAGAACTTTGTCATATGGAAGCTAAGAGTCAAGTTGTTCATGGAAGCATCAGATCCCATATTATTTATGGTTGTTGAAGAGGGACCCTATGTCCTCATGACTGGTTCACTGACTCCAACAACTCCTTCAGTCCCTGAAACTTTATCACAGTTCACCAATGAAGATGTAGATCTGATAACCATGGATAAGAGTGCAAAACACATACTTGAAAATGCAATTGATGATTCTACATCTCAAAATTTAAGTCATTGCAAAACAACAAAAGAGATGTGGGATTCCTTGGAGATCAACATGAAGGGAACTAAAGAAGAAAACTCAAAGGGGAACACCAGAGAAAGGGCCATGATTCTTGTGGATGAAAGCCTAAGGATTACCAAGGACAAGATTCCTGAAATTCAGAAAATCTCTGAAGACAATGAAGCTTCTGAGGCAAGCACATCAGAATATGATGACATTGTTAAAGGACATGTACTCTTCACTAAGCAGCTCAAAAGGAAAATGCCTAGAAGAAGAAGAGACAGTCATAGGACATCCTCCTCAAACTCCAGAAGATATGGTCAACATGATAAGTCCAAATCTTCAAAGGAGGGAAGGTATAACTCTAAACTCAATGAATTTAATTTGACTAACTTAGTTTGTTGTCACTATAAGAAGACATGTCACATGATTGTTGACTGTCCCTCTAAGAAGAATGAATCCAAGAAGAGTGATGATAGAAGAAGTCCAAGGGACAAGAAGGAATCTGAGAAAGGATTCATTGCTAAGAGAATCAGAACACTCAGTAATTCAAACTCAAATTCATCATAAGCTAAGGAGGAAGCTCTCATTGGCTTCATGGACATAACTGAAGAAATCCAGGATGACAACACCTCTCTTGGGGAGGTACTTATTAGAGCTCCCTTATCTATCTTTGATTCTGAATCAATGACAGATTACGTGCATGAAAGTGAGTGTGGATCTGCTTGCAATATCATATCCTCAAGATCTCCACATGAGGATGAATCTAACCTAGTGCATCATAATGAAGCCTTGTGGATTTCTTTGAAAAGAAGTAAGAAGCTTCTTAAAGATCAATCTAAGGAGTTAGCATCCCTAAAATCTGCCCAAACTGAGATCCAAGAGACAGCTGAAAAGCTGACTGCTATGAGCAAAGAAATGGACAAACTCAAGGATGCCACAAAGCTCATAAATGCTGAGTTGGGTAAGAAGAACACGGTCATCAAGGACCTTGAGGAAATGTTATTGGCTGAGAAGAAAATTGTTGCCAGTTTCTCAATGCCCAAGACTGTCCTTCCCATCGTTGACTAATTCGTTGACCAATTCTCAGCACCATTCAGAGGTGGTGTAGGATTTGGTAAGGAGATAGTCAAGGGCAAGGCATCTGAAGCTCAACCTTCTTTCAAAGAGAAGCTACTGGCATCAAATTTTTCTGACCAAGAATCTTCACATGGTCATCTGACCAGGGCTTACTCTACAAGAAGAAGTAAACACTCCAACACACATAGGAGAGCAAGCTTTGGGCCAAGTGCTTCTAAATCACCCCTTGAAGTGACCCAAGTGAAGAATCTATGTTCTCATGTCCATAGATCTGCAACATCAACACTTAAAAGTAAGGAAAAGGAAGCCAAGCATGTCCCCAAAGTGGTGAATCAAAAGGTGGTGATACCAACAGAACTGCACACTCACCATTGCGAGATTCACCCAAGGCCTGTTAGATCGGTTATCTTCACTCCTGTCCATCAACACTTCCAGTTGGTGAGGCATAAGAGAAGATACAACAGGTATGAGTGTTGGTGCTGTGGAAAGATCGATCATTTTGCCATGGACTGCTGGTTCAATCCAACAGTGCCTAACGCAAGAAGAGTGCAGACCACTCAGTGGTGTAATAGTTCAAGTCATTCCCCTAACATAAACCTAGGACCCAAATCCAATTGGGTGCCTAAGGATAAGTAATCCTTTTTGCAGGTATGTTCAAATGCCAACCCTTTTGGTATTTGGGTAATGATTGCTCCAGGTACTAGGCTGGAGTAAACAAGTACTCAAGAAAACTCAATCAAAGAGAATAGACCAATAGTGACACATGGAGTTTCAAACAAACTGATGCCACTCAAATCCCAGCACTCCTCCCACAAGAAGTTCAACCTTCTCTTGCTTCTATTGAGGGGGAGATTCTAAGGGAAAATACAACTATGATGGAAAGTGATCCAGCTCCTCAAAATGAGGTACATCAAGAAGATATCCTCAAAATTGCTCAAGAGGTTGTTTTGAACATGAAAATTGAGGAATCTGGGAAAGACCTAAGTAGTGGACATGAAGTTTTTAAAGAATCTCTCAAATCCCTGCAACAATGAAGGGGGAGTCCACTGCTCCACTCACTGTCCACTGCTCCACCTCACCTCCAAGGATAGAAGATGAGCACCATGTTCCAACCATCATAGTTCCTACTCTCGCATCACCATTCTTGAGAAGTAAGCAAGTCAGAAAAAGCAAAAGACATCATGTTGTCACTAGAAAACAAGAAGCCAAAATTGAAGAAAATGAAGTAAATAAGAATCAAAACCGTGAAAAGTAGGGCCCTTGCTCAAGAAAATATCAAACTGGTATTTCTATATAAGAAATGAGAAGGAAAAGATCTAAGTAGCACTATCTCCAAGAATCCTTCAAGAAGTGCTGACAATCTCCTCAAGATTGGAAAAAATATCAGATGAGTATTTCACCGACATAGATGAATTCTCAGCGATACAAAACAAACAGTCTCGACGACAAAACCTGCATCTCGATGATATTGGTGGAGTCTTGTTGCCAAGGTTGAAGTAGCTTCAACGACACTATCGACGTCAAAAATACGCATCGTCGAAATACAACGCAGATACTTAATGCAATATTAGATCTTTAATCAGAGCCGTCTGATGGATTTTCAATCTACTAACCAAGACAAAAAGGTACGCGCCTCTTCATCTACTTCAAATATAAATAGAGTGAATGATTAGATCAAAAATTACACCTTCATTTGCCCTAAGTCATTTCCGCGATAAACCTCCGTTCCGTCTCCGACAACCGCTTATTCTCGATGTTCTGCTTTAATGGCTCCCAAGAGGGAAGAATCCTCAGTCATCTCTGGATGCAAGGTTGTGAGGGGAGGATTCAGCTCTTGTTCCGAAGAGATTAGGTCAGTAATTGTGTTGGTAGAATTGGCAGGACTGGAGTATCTGCTCTGCGAACCTTGTGTTCTAATGAACAGGGAGGTCCAGGAATTATTTGATGAAGCGAGAATCAATCGTTCAGAGGCCATTCTAAAGTCTACTGTGGCCGGGAAGAAGATCAAAGTATCTGCCAAGAGCTTAGGAAAAGCATTGAGGATTCCAAGACTGGAGAAAGAAGTGGAAGAGGAAGATCTTCCTGCTGAAGATCTATCTATTGGATATGCCTAGTGTGGGCACAGTGGGAAGACCTATGGGTCTATTAAAAAGGCAGAATTCAATCAGAAGGGAAAACTCCTTGCAGACATTATAGGGAAAGTACTGTTGTGCAAGCCTGGTTCCCATGACAGGATTTCAAAGGAAATGTTTGAGACAATGTGCAAGATCATTGTTTCAAAGAAGACAGACTGGAGAAAGTTCCTATTACAGAGGATCAAGAACACCCTAAATACCCCATCATTTGGAAGAATCCTATCGATCTTCCTCCTGAATACCCTTGGGGATGTAATGAAGAGAAACATGGGAGCACCTCTGCACTATTCAAAGAGGTAAGATTCAAAAATGCTGGATAGATGGGAGAGAGTCATCTCCAAAACTCCTAAGGATGCCCAAACTTCTACAAAAGGAAAGAAAAACAAAGTTGTGATAGCTGATCACTCAGATGAGCAAGGGTCCTCTAGCAGTTCTGAAAGAGGAGAAGCATCATCAATTCCTGACCCAAACCTGTCCAAGGTTTCTGAGGAAGAAGGAGCTCCATCCCTACAAAACCTGCTTTGACATAGGGGGAGGTAGCTCCAAATCAGATGATCCCAGAGGACATGAGTGAGCTTGCTAACACAGAGGTTCCAGAAGAAAGAAGAAGTCCCCTTATGGGAAGTGATCCAGTTGAGGGAGAGTTCCTAGGTGGAAGCTCAACCCAAGACACTGAGAAAATTGAGTGGGAGACCCATCTGGGGTGCTCTACCCTGGAGGATCAAGCTGAAGGATCTGTACCTGAAAAAGCAATCCAAGAGAAGGATTCTTTAGAAAAGGAAACTGAAGAAAATTTGCCAGAGAAGGATGAAAGTTCTGATCCCCAGACTGGGCTTGACCTAATTATAATAAAAGGCAATCAAGTGCTGGTGGAAGAAGATGAGCAGATGCAGGTAAACTCTCCTGACCTTCTGGATCAAGATAGTGTTCCTGAAGGTTCTCCAGAAGAAAAAATAGCTGGACCATCTATTGATCACTCAGGCTCCCTGTTTCATATGATCTCAGACCTGCCGAATATTCAAAGGGAGAAGATAGAAAAGTTCATTCTACACACTGTAGATGACTTGAGGCAAGAAATGAAGGATGAGCTGCAGACTATACAGAATGATATGCATCATCTCAACACTCAACACACTCACTTCCTTCATTTAGCAGCTCCACCCATGGAACATATTGGTTAGGAGATCAACAAGGTTGGACATTAGACTCATCGGATCATCCAAAACCAAGGCACCATGCCAAGGAATACAGAGAGAGCTTTTCAACAGATATCAAGGTTCATGAATTCAGATAGAGATCAAATTTTGAACAAGATGGAAGTGAATACTCAGAACTTAGATGAACATCTGCTAGAGGTAAGAAATAACTTGGATGAGGATGAACAACATCTGCATGAGAGGATGAATTTAGTACAAGTAGCTCTTGATGATCACATAGTTGAAGAAGTCCTAAAGGGGGAGAGAGCAATGATAAATGCTGGCTCAAATCAAGCCATATGGATAGTCAATCAAGTTAAACATGCCTTATAGAAGCCTCCTTCAGCCTTTGAGCTAGCAGAGCCATCTGAAAGCACTGCATCAGAGATTTATGGCATATAAGTTGAAGAATCTGCCAGCTCCAGAAAAAGGAAAAAGGGTTCAGGGCAAGAGGTATAGGCAGAAGAGGTTTAGGGAAATTGAGCAGGATCCACAGTCATGCAAGTGGAGTCCTAACTCTAGGACCCTGATCTCAGAAGCATGGATGGAATTTGGATACCCTCAGGATGGGTTAGAAAGAGTCTACTATTCTGCTGATTGGAATCTGCACTTAACTCAAATGGAGAAAATGAGAAATCATAAACTAGCATTTCCTCATGGCCATCTTCCTCCCCCAAAGAAGATTCCAAAACCAATTAGCTTCTATGAAAGGCAGAGGAGAAAAGGAAAAGGAAGCAGCAACATGACCTGAAGATCATGGGATGTTTTATCTAAATATGACTTGGGAAAATAACTGCAATATTTTTGTTCTAAAACATTCTCTATTTATATCATGTTATAGATGAATCATATAATAATTTCTGAATGTCTACAAATTATGATTTTATTTATCCTTTGACATTTATCATTGAAGTGAGTTATGACTTCTTCAAATAGGGGGAGATTGTTGGGAACTATGCCCAACAATGTTCCTGATTTGAGGAAGTGCTCAGATCAATGATAAATGCACTATGTATTTGATGGTATATTTTATTCATGACTGCAGAAGATAAACCATATGTCAAGTAATTTCCTAAGTCTAAAATCATCAAGGACTAGATATATCGTTGAGATAATAGACATATCATTGAAAAGCATTAAAGCTATATCACTAGTATATAGACGATAAAAGTAATGAAAATTAACTAAGTAAAATATCGTCTCAAGACTCAGCAGATGAATCGTTGAGAAAGATATCATATCATCAAATCAGTTTCGACGATATCATCTTGAAGAAAGCTTATCGTTGATAAAGCTCAGTGACGATATCTCGACGATATCATCTTGAAGAAGACACATTGTCTTGAAGGATGAAGAAAGCTTATCGTGGATAAAGCTAAGATGTCTCGATGATATCGTCTTGAAGAAGAGGTATAATCTTGAAGATTAAAAGACATAACTCTTTAAGTCATGAAGAAAGGTTCATGTGAACAAACATTGGTTTGAAGACCTCACATCGTCTAGAAGATCAAGACGATATCGTCTTGAAGAAAGACTATCATCCTGATGAATAAGTATAAGTCTTATTAGAAGAAACATCTCGACGATATCGTCTAAAAGAAGTAATATCGTTGAGATATTATATAAATTCTTGAAGAAGGATGAATGTCGACGATATCGTCTTAATGAAAACATATTGCCTTGAAAATTGAAGACATATTGTATATAAGGAAGCATCTCGGTGATACCGTCTAGAAGAAGAAGCAATCTTATTGTGATATCAAGTAAAGTATTACTGTAGAAAGTATGTCGACGATATCATCGTAAAGAATATTTGTCATTTACATTGATCAAGACGATATCATCTTGAAGGAATATTATCGTCTTGAACAGTTGCAGAGCAGCATTTAATGCGCAGACATTCTTGGAAATTGATATTCAGGGAATGTGCACGCCGCCTATCTTGCGCATAAATCAAGGTGCAATAAATGATATATTCTCTACAGAATATAGCCGTTACACAGTATTTAATGAAGAAATTTATTATTTCTATATTTTGCAAGTTCCAAGAATGGCTAGTAATTATGATGAAATATTGCCAATTCTGCAAGATGTTTCAAATGGGAAAATTGATTATGGAATAATCAACAAGGACTTTTATGCAAAATTACAGAGCAATATAAGAGGAGACATTTTTATGTACATGACACGCTTGCTCAGTATTCTCTCTCAAGTTTTTCTCATACATACTTTCAGAAGAGAAAGAAAAGAATCAACAAGAAGAAGACTTCACTGCTACTGTATTGTGAAGGTCTAAAGAAGATTCTAAAGAAAGGTTCAGTGATCCACAAGATCTCTGGGCTTATTGTTATAAGAAGAAGAAGACCTGCTATTCAAAGCTTTCATCCCGAAGTCTTTTCTTCTACAACAATCTTTTTGTATTACTTTGTTGGGTTCTTTGTGAGCATGAGCTGGCAGGATCTTGCGATAGATCTGAGTTGGTAGGGTTCTTAGTGAGCCTGAGTTTGGTAGGATCTTGTTGAAGATCTGAGTTGTTGTTAGACTTATAGTCTGAGCTTGGTAGGGTTCTGTGTGAACCTGAGTTGTAAGATCTATTTATAGTGAAAAGATCTGAGTTGGAGAAGTTGCCATGTCTAGCACACTGCTAGATAGGTGGGAGGGACAATGGACTACCTCTAGACACATTGTCTTGTATGGAACCACTATAAATCTTGTGTGTTTTCTGTGATTGATTTTGTACCGTGACAGTTAAATTAAAAGTAGCAAATAATCCTGAAAACACCTAATCCCCCCTATTGTTGTAGTTTATAGACAACTCATATCTTTCAGGGCCCTTGTCAATAATTTCAGTTGGGTGATACCAAGTGCCAAGGAAGTCTCATAAACCCTAATTATGGTTAGGGTTAACCAAGTCAACCCTCTAGTTTGACTTGGGTTAACCCAATGGTGAGGTGGATTCATTAGGGTTTACTTGAGTCTATTGGGTACCCACATGGGCTAAGGTGTTCCACTGGAGTGCTATGACATCTCTTGGGCTAACCCTAGGCTAGGTCAAACCATAAGGGTTTGAATTAAGCTTAACCCTAGCTAGGGTGGTCATTTATGGTATCTAGGGTTCACCTAGGTTTCAAGTGAAGATTAGGGGTGGCCTAGGTTCACTACCACCTCTTGGGGTGAGGTTGGGCTCAACCTCAACTCACTACTTGAGCTAGGGCACTCTAGGGCCCACTCAGGGTTCCTTATGTGCCCTTGGCCCATTAGGGATCCAAGGGTTCTAAGAGAGTGTCATAAAAATCCTAGGGTGTCTAAATTAATTATGCTATTACATGTTCATCCACGAACCTAAAAGACTATGGGATCGATTTCTGGGCCTACAAACACAGGTAGGTTTCGCACACCATGCCAAAATCTATAACGACTACCATATTTCTAATGCAATCTCATGTCGGGGATGCAATCCCACTGTTTGGTATTGTGTCCACAATCACCTAGATTTGAAGATTGTGAAATTTTCTCGAATCTTGTGAGAGCAAGCAGGAATAACAACTAGAGATACAAGCCAAAACAACCAGAAACAATCTTAGGCAAACAAACGATCTTTATTGATAGCAAACTTCAATTACAGGGCAAGACATGCTTGACGAGACATGATTTCGTCAGCACAAAACTCCAAAGAGAAATACAAAAAACTGAGGATAACTGGAGACCGCCCAAGCCGCGCGACCTCCCCTGCGATCTCTGCCAGTTGCAAGACCGCAACTCTCTGCCGACCACAGAACACCACCAGACCGCTGCGCAGACCGCTCCCTTCTTCCGACCTCCTGATTCTCATGAACTCCAGCACCACAACTCCAAGCCGCAGACCGCCCGAACACTTTCAGAGGAAGAGGTGATCGCTGCTGCCCACACTATCCGCAGAAGCTGCACAATAAGAGTTCAATCAGAGACCGCCCGGTCAGAAATAAACAGATCGCAAGAACAAGAACGAACTCAGCTTACACTTGGTGTGTCTATTTGTTTGCTGCAATAGTGGCTCCTATTTATAGGTGTGAGACCTGATCTGGTCACCACCCTAGAGATAGGATCACCACCCCTCCAGACCGCGCGACCTGACAGTCACACTGCGCGATCAGCAACATTACTTCTGCTTCATTTTTTGGTGAACCCGCCAGCGTCAATGTCGCCATGAGAGACCGCCACTCTCACAGCAGACCGCGACTCCACAAAGAGCTCGCCAGACCGCCCGAAGCTATTCACCACCTGTGTTTGCACGAGACCGCGAACACAGTCAGTTCGCCATCAGATCGCGAACTCCTATCCGCATGCCGATCCCCTTCTGAGACCGCGAACAGCAACCAGCTCGCATACCAGTCTACTCCTGAGACCGCGAACTGAGACCGCGCGACTAAGACCCTTAGTCCGCGAATACCCCCAGAAAGCCCGGTCAGCTACCAGACCGCATTCTGGAGAGAGCCTGGATCAAACTGTGCGGTCACACCAGACCGCCACAGCCTTGAAGAGGACAGCACGCCACGCGGTCACGCACAGACCGCGTGGCTCCACCTTCAGCAGACTTTGGACAAGACCAGCGGTCAACCCGGGAGACCGCAGCTAGGCTTAGACCAGCCAGACCGCAGATGCAAACCGCCAGGTCGTGCGGTCACGTCAGACCGCCCGACCTCCTCCCAGACCGCCCAGGTCCAAAAGCCTCCTTCACTTCCACTTCAACAATTTCAACACTCCCCCTTGAAGTGGGAAGTGGAAACCAGCCCAAGTAGCTCCCTTAGCCGTGTGAACGGCCCCTTTGCCAGCGCCTTTGTGAAGATGTCCGCGACATTGTCTGCACTCCGCACATGCCCGACCGAAAGAGATCCCTCCAGCACCTTCTCCTGTATGAAGTGATGCTCGATCTCGATATGATTGGTCCTCGCGTGACAAACTGGATTGGTTACCAGTTTGAGAGCACTCTCGTTGTCACCGCGTAGCAGAGTCGGCTCCCGAACCTCTTTGTGGACATCTCCCACCAACCTCCTAAGCCAGATGGCTTCCTGAGCTGCCAAGGCCGAAGCCTTCTATTCCGCTTCTGTGGTGGAGACCGATACGGAATCCTGCTTCTTGCTGCACCATGATATAGCCGTAGGGCCCTCCATGAAGACGAATCCAGATGTCGACTTCCGATCATCCGAATCTCCCCCGTAATCAGCATCCATGTATCCATGCACTTCGAAGCCCGCATCCCTCCTGTATAAGAGACCCATGTCCGAGGTCGCCTTGACATACTTCAGAATATTCTTGGCCGCTAGCAGATGAGGTACCCGTGGCTCCGCCATATACCGACTCACTCTGCCTACTGCATATGCAATATCCGGCCTCGTGATCGTCAGATAGATCAAGCTCCCAACCAGAGCTTGGAACACCAACGGATCTTGCATAATCCTCCCCTCATCCTTCCGAAGCTTCATAGCCTTCTCCAGATGTGTAGAGATGCACTTCCCTTCCTTCATGCCGAATCGCTCCACGATTCGCTCTGCATATCCAGCCTGGGACACCAGCACTCCACTTTCCTTCCTCTGCACCTCGAGTCCAAGGAAATGGTGAAGCTCACCTAAGTCCTTCATCTCGAACCTGATAGCCAGCTCGGCCCGAAGCTGAGCTACTTCCTCCTTCGAGTTCCCCGTCACGATCATATCGTCGACGTAAAGCAGCACGATGACTTGAAGCTCCACACTCTTCTTGACGAACAAGCTTGAGTCTGAGTCTGAAGCACAAAACCCACAAAATAGGAGATATTCTGCGATCTTCCCGTACCACGCCCTCGGCGCTTGCTTCAACCCATACAGGGCCTTCTTCAGCTTGCAGACATGCTCCGGAAAATCCTCAGACACAAAGCCTGGCGGCTGGACCATGAAGATATCCTTGTCGATCTCGCCGTACAAGAAGGCGTTCTTGACGTCGAGCTGCCAAATCTTCCATCCCTTGAATGCCGCCAAGGCAATGATAAACCGAACTGAAGTCATTTTTGCCACCGGACTGAATGTCTCCTCATAGTCCTCACCGTATTGCTGCGAGAACCCCCGAGCCACAAGGCGAGCCTTGTACCGCTCGATACTGCAGTCAGCCTTCTTCTTGAGCTTATAGACCCACTTGCATGTCACCGGAGTGGTGCCCTTTGGCTTGGGCACTAGAGACCAGGTCTCATTTTTCTCGAGAGCTTCCTTCTCCTCTTGCATCGCAATATCCCACTCCTTCACGCCTCTGGCCTTCTCAAAGCTCGACGGCTCCCTCTCATCCAAGGGTCCAGCGAAGAAACATGAGACAAAGCTCACTGCGTTTCCTCCTGTATAGCGATCAGGGGCGGTGATCGCTCGCTTCGACCTCCTCAGCTCATTCCCCTGAACCGCATTGTCTCCAGCTACTTCTTCTCTAGCTCCCCTTCCAGACGTGCTAGGAGCACCGCTCCCCCTGTTCCTTGAACCAGAAGCCTCCGTCTCAGAACTAGAAACTGATGGACCACCTGGTGACACAGGTAGCTCCACCTGAAGATCCTCCACAGCTTTCTCTGACATTTCCATCCTGCTTTCTGGTAGCTCCACATCAGAAGACCCCTTGTAAGATGTCACCTCATCGAACACGACGTCGCGAGATACAACAAACCTCCGCGTCTCCGGGTCCATGCACTTCCATCCCTTTTTGCGCTCATCGTATCCAAACGAAGACTAGCTTCCTTGCTATCGCATCTAGCTTCGTACGAAGCGCATCTGGAACGTGCACATAGCAGGTGGATCCAAACACCCTAAGGTGTGCCACGCTTGGCTTCTCCTTGAACATCATCTCATGCGGGGTCAACATGTTGATGGGGCTCAGAGGCATTCTGTTGATGACGTAGGCAGCACAAGACATTCCCTCCGCCCAGAAGGACTTTGGGATACTCTTGGCATGCAGCCAACACTTGCAGGTTTCCGTCAGATGACGGATCTTCCGCTCTGCAACTCCATTCTGTTGTGGAGTATGAGCACAAGTGAGCTCCCTCCGGATGCCTGCCTACCTGCAAAAACTGGAGAACTCAGCAGAGGTGAACTCCCCTCCGTTGTCCGTCCTCAGCTTCTTGATCCGCAGATTCAGCCGACCCTCCACGAGCTCCTTGAACTCCACAAACTTGGCAAACGCCTCCGCCTTCTCCTTCAGAAAATAAACCCAGACATATCTGGTGTAATCATCGATCAACACCAGCATATACCTGCTGCCTCCGAGACTTGGGGTAGCAGTTGGTCCCATCAAGTCACCGTGGATGCACTCCAACGGCACACTACACCTTGTCTGCGACTTATCAAACGGCACTCGATGAGACTTGCCGAACTGACATCCCTCGCAAACATGACCTTCACCGTAGGAAGATAGATTTGGTAGGCCCTTGACCAGACCTCTCACCGCCATAGCTTTCAGCTTATCCATCCCTACGTGCCCCAACCTCTCATGCCATATCACGACACCATCATTCGTCTTCATCTTGTCGACATAAGAACTTATCGATAAAACGAACAAGTCTTTCGCTCTCCTCCCGACATGGACGACCTCGGCCTTCACGGCCTCTACATTACGTAGAAATTTCACTTCTGTTGGGCCGAACAGAACGTGATACCCAGCGTCAACAGCGTTGGTCACGGAGAAGAGGTTTTTCCTCATACCGGGAATATGATAGACACTCTTCAAGGTTAATGACCCTCTATCACTGCCCAAGGAAACAACCCCGACCTTCTCGACTGCATGCACAGTATTATCTGCAGTAATGATAGCATTATTACCTGTAGGGCTCCGCTGAAGAAAGCTTCGACCCATCCCCGGTGAGGTGATGACCACACCCCGAGTCCACGATCCAGTCCTCCTGATAGTTGATAGGAACCGAGGCTCTAATAGAAGCCGAGAAGGCTCCTCCCCATCCTCCATTAACCTGCCTGGTCGGTGCTTCCTCCTTCTCAGCAGCATGCCCTGGCTGAGTATTCAGCCTGCAGTCCTTCTTGAAGTGCCCAACCTTCCCGCATTTGTAGCATTTGAAACCTTCCTTCTTCTTCTTTTCCTCAGCCTTAGGAGGATAGCCCCTCTCCTGCTGTCCAGAAGTTGAAGGCCCATAGACTACAACGGTCTTCTTCTTCTTATCCCACTTCTTCTTCTTCCCTGAGAAGAGAACCTCGCCATCTCCCCCAGACACGGACACCCCCGCCATCTGCCTTGCCAGACTTTCCTGCGACTCTAGCAGATTCTCCAGCTCTATCAGAGACGACTGATTAGCCCAACCCTGCACCGATGTCACAAAGGCCACATATTCCTTCCACAAGCCGCGGATGATGTGCCTCTTCAGCTTCGCCTCAGAAATTGGCTCATCAGGATCCAGTGCTGATATCTCAGCGCAGAGGTTCTTCATCTTCAGAAAGAATTTGAGATAGAAAGATCAACCTGAGCCGACCTTGCCAGCTCATTCTCTAAGAACTGTAGCCTCGCTACATTCTTCTTGTTAAACAACCCATCCAGGGCTCTCCAGATCTCGGCAGCTGATCCACACCCTAAGATATGATCAAATAGATCAGGTGAAATGGCACGCTTCAAGGTGAACTCGGCCTTAGCATTGGTATTTCTCCACGCCCTCATGGCCGGACCATTGTCACCCGCTTCTGTTGCCTTCACCTCTTCTGTCGCATCTCCTCCAACAACCTCCCAGAGGTCCTCCCCTAGAAGATAGCTCTGCATACACGACTTCCACTTTTTAAAGTTAGTCGATGTAAGCATCTCAATCCCAAGACCTCTTGCAAATCCACCTTCCATTGTTCTTCCTCTGGTTCCTTCTTCACAAAGGCGATGACTACTCTAAGTTATTCACTGCTCTATCCACTCCAACCTCGCTCTGATACCATGTGAAATTTTCTCGAATCATGTGAGAGCAAGCAGGAATAATAACTAGAGATACAAGCCAAAACAACCAGAAACAATCTTAGGCAAACAAACGATCTTTATTGATAGCAAACTTCAATTACAGGGCAAGACATGCTTGACGAGACATGATTTCGTCAGCAAAAAACTCCAAAGAGAAATACAAAAAACTGAGGATAACTGGAGACCGCCCAAACCGCGCGACCTCACCTGCGATCTCTGCTAGTTGCAAGACCGCAACTCTCTGCCGACCACAGAACACCACCAGACCGCTGCGCAGACCGCTCCCTTCTTCCGACCTCCTGATTCTCCCGAACTCCAGCACCACAACTCCAAGCCGCAGACCGCCCGAACACTTTCAGAGGAAGAGGTGATCGCTGCTGCCCACACTATCCGCAGAAGCTGCACAATAAGAGTTCAATCAGAGACCGCCCGGTCAGAAATAAACAGACCGCAAGAACAAGAACGAACTCAGCTTACACTTGGTGTGTCTATTTGTTTGCTGCAACAGTGGCTCCTATTTATAGGTGTGAGACCTGATCTGGTCACCACCCTAGAGATAGGATCACCACCCCTCCAGACCGCGCGACCTGACAGTCACACTGCGCGATCAGCAACATTACTTCTGCTTCATTTTTTGGTGAACCCGCCAGCTTCAATGTCGCCATGAGAGACCGCCACTCTCACAGCAGACCGCGACTCCACAAAGAGCTCGCCAGACCGCCCGAAGCTATTCACCACCTGTGTTCGCACGAGACCGCGAACACAGTCAGTTCGCCATCAGATCGTGAACTCCTATCCGCATGCCGATCCCCTTCTGAGACCGCGAACAGCAACCAGCTCGCATACCAGTCTCCTCCTGAGACCGTGAACTGAGACCGCGCGACTAAGACCCTTAGTCCGCGAATACCCCCAGAAAGCCCGGTCAGCTACCAGACCGCATTCCGGAGAGAGCCTGGATCAAACTGTGCGGTCACACCAGACCGCCACAGCCTTGAAGAGGACAGCACGCCATGCGGTCACGCACAGACCGCGCGGCTCCACCTTCAGCAGACTTTGGACAAGACCAGCGGTCAACCCGGGAGACCGCGGCTAGGCTTAGACCAGCCAGACCGCAGATGCAGACCGCCAGATCGTGCGGTCACGTCAGACCGCCCGACCTCCTCCCAGACCGCCCAGGTCCAAAAGCCTCCTTCACTTCCACTTCAACAATTTCAACAAAGATGTCCCCTAGTGAACTAAAATGAATTGAGTATGTATTTGATGATTTCTGTTTAGATGTGTTATGACAGGTCTTAATGCTAAGTGCACACCAAAGTCAGGTTGCAATGGATCACCAAACACAGTTCTGGACAATGTAATCCCTCATTGTGTAGAACAAAGTGTTGGTCCATGTGTAATCTCTCTTTTGGGGTGTACTTCATATGCTCATAACTGAAGGTTTTCAAGGTTGAGGAGTGGAGTAGGTTTTCAGAAGAAAAGAAAGTTTTGCTAAGTCAATTCGTCGAGATGTCTCGGGACATTCCGAAGAATCCCGACGAATCAAGACAGAAGCCATTTGTCTTGTTTAAAGAAGAAAAATCTGCAGCTAAGTCCATTCGTCGGATGTTCTCGTGAACTCCCGACGAATCCCGACGAATCAAGACAGAAGCCATTTGTCTTGTTTAAAGAAGAAAAATCTGCAGCTAAGTCCATTCGTCGGATGTTCTCGTGAACTCCCGACGAATCCCGACGAATGAAAACAGAAGGTGTTTTTCACGGGTTGTTCAGTGTTTTTCTGTGGCCAAGTCTTTTCGTCGAATGTTCACGTGAAGTCTCGACGAATGACGGACAGACGGATTTCAAATCTTTGTTTCGTTTTTGAAAATTAGGGTTGGCCGCCATGTACAGTACACGTGTCGTTCCTCCCTTCTTTGTCGCACGAGCCGTTGAAGTCCTCCCTATAAATAATCCTTTATTTTTAGGGCAAGGATCATCTCTCTCTTCTTCACCCGATTGTTCAGAAAAGAAAAGCTGTTTTCTTCTTCCTTTGCTGAACAAGTATTCTGAGACCTAACATCTGCTGCTCAAGATTTATTCTTCATTGTTGTTAGAGATTTCTCAGATAAGAAGGCCTTTGATCTTATTGCTGCACTCTACATTGAAGATTCTTTCGAATAAATCAAAGGGCCTATTCAGATCAGGTTAGCCAAGTCTATTTTCTTCCAAATCTTTCAAGATCCAAGCTTTCTCTCTCAAGGAAGAAGAAGACTCAGTTTTCCCAAGATCTGAAGTTAATCTCTGTTGAGGTTTAGAAGAAGTATTTTATTTCTTTCTCTATTTGATTTCTGTAGGAGTTTTTACTCTGAGTTATTTGTAGGAGTGGTTTTCTCCGAGTTGTAGGAGTTGTTTTACTCTGAGTTGTAGGAATGGTATACTCCGAGTTGTAGGAGTTTTGACTCTGAGGTGTAAGATTATTCATAATCTGAGATTGGTGAAGTAGCCGAGTCTAGCCTCGAAGTGCTAGATAGGCGAGGCAGGAAAGAGGACTACCCACATCGGGGAACCTCTATAAAATCCTTGTGTCTGTGCTGTGCTTTATTGTGTTCATTTCTGTGTTATATTTTAATTCCGCGCAAAGACATAGAATCCACCTATTCACCCCCCTCTAGGTGATTTAGGCCGCAACTAGACACTTTCACCCACACCCCAAGATTCTAGCAAAACTAAAGGAGTTCATACTCTCCATTAATTAATGGAGGAGACACTCCTAGGCAATATAATCAAGCAAGGCATGTCATCCAACATCCCTAAGATAGGAGAGAGGCATCATTACCCTTGGATCTTATGGAACCGGTAAACGTTGAAAGAATCAGAAGAAGATGACTAGAATGATGTGCTCTCTGTGCATTCAACCTCAGCTCATCATTTGGAGCACTAAATCACCTCAAATGGAAATATCTCCCAAGACGTACCCCTCCTTTTCTCCTTCCCTTCTCCTCTCTCTCAAACTCAAAAAATGATGAAAGAATAACCCTAATTAGCCCCCTTTACAACCAAAAGAACCTAAGGAAACAATCCAAACCCTTAGATCCAGTGTCCTTTCCATGGCTTAAAACGAGCAAGAATTTTCTATTTAGGCCCGTACTCAGCATGTCACATGGCCTAGGCAGTCCGTGTGTCAGACCGTGTACCGCCGTATAGGGCTTGGGAGACATGATTTGGTTTGACATGCCTAGGTACAATGCTTGGTCAGGCCGTGTATAATGACATATACACATACATGGCTTGACCCAAGCCATGTTCAAGGTCATGTATAGCTCGGGAAGTTGGATTTCAAGTCTGTTACTCCAGGGATGGGTACACGGCTGTGTATATGGCCGTGTTTATGGACATGTAGAGTCAAAATATCCTTTAAATGACCCTAAACTCCTTCCCAAGCTATCTTGCATATTTAGGGACTCAACCAATGTATCAACCATCTATTTTATGGCATAAGATTAACAAAATCGAGGTATTACACATTATAAGTATATCTCACATGTATCTGCAATGCAAACGATGTACATGTTTCATGATTGTTTTATGATGTGTAATATTAATTGTTAATCATTTATCATGAAAAACCCTTAAAATATTATATTAAGTGTTTATGTGCCTTCCAATTGATGACACTCATCGAGGACTTGATTAATGACGTGTGGGATTGCCAAAGCGAGATTCACTAATCTATCTCGCCGAGGTGCGTTGGGATAATTATGATATCCAACTGTCAAACATTGAGTCTCAAATTGATTAAGGGCTTAGAAGCATGAAGTTGGGAAGCACCATAAGATGGTTACATTTAAATGTTATTCATCTAACAATATAATAATTGTATGAGGTACAGTTTGTTGGAACACGGTTTTCCGCATCCCTTTGGTTTGAGAATAACAAATCCTACTTGTATTTGATCACGTTTGTCATTGTGTTTTTAGTATGCAGGATTGAACAAGGATGACACTAGGATGCTATATTTTGGTCTGGACTAGCTCAATGTGCTAAAAGAAAAGAAAGTGGTCTAATGCCAGGCGTTATAGCCAATGCCGGCGTTGACCCTCGATCCCGCCAATGTGTAAATGCTATGGAGGGAAGCTGCCGTGATTGTGGGAGCAGTTTTGGAATGACTAGGTCTAACGTCAGCGTTAGCCTTAACGCGAGCATTAGGGTTGCCTAAAAAAGAGTGTTCCAATCATGTAATACCTCCTTCCTAGAATGAGGATACACGCCATCAATCATTACTAAATTGAGTCAATACCTGGAGTTAGGTCAAACGCCATCGTTAGCTTCCTCTTCTATAAAAGGGTGATTTCATTCTCAAAATTGACATAACTCAAGGAGCCCTAATCCACCTCTCAGAAAATCTCTGTGAGGGCCGTATTTCCATACCACTAAAGTTCTCCCATTCAAATTCAAGAGAAGGAATCAAAGGAGGATCAGATCAACGCAAACTCAACGCGAAGAACGCACGCTTCGACTTCGATTATCTTCAACAGTTTTCATCGTCTCCTTCAAATTTCTTCATAGGGAGTTTTCAATTTGAATTTCATATTTTGTAATACCCTTTTATCTTTGTGATCATCTAGTGGAGAATTCATCATGGTTGTTGGCGATTAGGTCTGTGTGTGACTTAGAGGGAATTCACTGTGTGTGTTGGCGACTAGGTCTAGGGCTTAAATCTAGGCGGTGCTCGAGGCCTTTCTGGGGATAGAGAGGCTAGAGCAGCTTGAGACCGTATCAAAGGATAGATCGGGTAAAACCAACCGGTTCTTAGGGAGAAGAGTCGGTATAGAAAACAAAAAGAGATTTTCATATTTACGCCTTGATTTCTAGGGTTATAGAAATTCTCTTTTGTAATCAATTTTATTAATAATATTCATGTCTCTATTTGTTCAATAAAATTGATTTGGTTTTCAATTCTAGCAATTTACTTTTGATCTAATCTCTTTCTTATAAAACATCAAAAGTTTTCTTTTACAATACAAAGATTTCTAAAACCCTTATTCACCCTCCTTTAAGGGCGCCTTAAGATCCAACAAGTGGTATCAGAGGAGGTTATTCCAAAATAGTTTCACCACCGGGAATAATGGTGCATCGTGATCTCGCTTTCTATGAGAGGCAAGAAATTAGTAGACCACCACTATTTACCAAGTCCGCTTATAACTACTGGAGAACTAGGATGCGTTGTTTTCTAATGAGTTTAGATATAGAAGTTTGGGCAATGATGGAATAACGCAATTCTCCTTCTACCACTGTAGTAGGAGAAGCTACTATTGAAAAACCCAAAGATAAGTGGTATAAACAAGATAATCTTAAATATAAAAATAATGCTAAATCAATGAACGCATTATTTTGTGCTTTAAATAGAACTGAATTTAATCGTGTTTGTGCTTGTGATACTGCATATGATATATAGAATTTATTGGAAATTACTCATGAAGGTACTTCGTAGGTGAAGGATTCAAAGTTTTTCCAACTGGAATCGGAGTACGAAAAATTCCGCATTGAACCAGACGAGGAGATCAACGTCATGTACACAAGGCTCACAAAGATCATAAATGCATCGAAGATCCTCGGAAAGACCTTTTCAGACGGAGACCTAGTGAGGAAGATTCTCAGATCTCTCACACCAAAATTCAGTCCAAAGGCGACGACCATATCAGAGTCTCATAATTTAAGGAAACTCCAAATTGCGTGCCTCATTGGGAATCTAAAAACCCATGAGGTGGAACTCAAAATTCAACATGAAGAGTACCATGCGGAGCCAAAGAAGAAGGCCTTGGCGCTAAAATCCAAGAAGGAGGCCAATGATGATGAAGAGGACAAAGAAAGCCTCTTCGTAAAGAATTTTAAGAAATTCATGAAGAATTCGAAGAGAAGAAACTTTTTTCGAAAATACTTCGTGAAAGAAGCAAAAAGGAAGGGATCATCCTCTACAAAAGAAAAAGGTAGTAACAACGATGACGAGCGGCCACCGTCGGAGTGATACCACTGCCGAAAGACTGGACACATTCAGAGCCAGTGCCCAGAATATCTGAAAGAGCGAAAGGAAAGGAGGCACATAGGAAAAGAAAAGAAGAAGGTTCTAAAGGCAGCTACATGGGATGACTCCTCCTCCGAGGAATCAAGTGGATCTTCTTCAAGCGACGATGAAGAGGCAAACATGTGCCTCATGGGCAGGAGCAAATATCTCATCGACGATGAAACCAGTGTCCAAAGCGACATTGAGGCACCTCCTCCTACTTATGATGATCTATATGATGAATTTCTTCAAACATGCAAATATTTTGAAAACATTCTTAAGGATATGTCTTAAAAACTGAAAATACGATTCTATTAAAATAAAATAAAAAACTAACTAAAGAAATAAAAGCTTTTGGAAAAGAAAAGTTACATTGACAAGATAGTGATCTTTCATTGGCAAAAATTCAAGAACTTGAAGAAACTCTCTCTAAGGCCCTCTCCAAACGCAAATCTCTTGTGAAAGAGAAGGGGGACTTAGAGAGAAAGCTAAAAACCTCTCTTCTCCAAATAGAAGATGGAAAGAAATCATCTGCAAATCGATGTGTGATGCTAGTTACCGAAAACACCTCTTTGAAAGCCCGAATTCATGATTTAAATATGGCTATATAAAAATTCTGTGTTGGACAAAAAATCACTAGACATGATTTTAGCCAACCAGTGCCACGGTTCTGCAAAGTTTGGGCTGGGGTATGGTTCAGGAGGCTACTGCCCGACATTAACTCCTAATGCTGGCGTTAGCCCTATTTCTAGAAAACAAAATTCTTCTTATAAAAAATCATCTATCATCCCTACCACATTCCTGTCTACCAGCAAGAGTCAACAAAATTCTCGGAGAAAGGTCTCAATCCCTTTTATTGCGTGTGCTAATTGTTTGATTTTTGGTCACACCTCGGACTCTTGTAGGAAGAAGGAAAAACACACTTTAAAGCAAATCGGGGTACCTAAGGTCTCCACCTATACTATGGGAGGAACCTCTTGGGTATCCAGATTTTTACTCCCATCCTCTTTTTAGGTCTGTTGGCAGGCTAAGGATAAGGAAGGTATGTGATACTTGGACTCAGGATGCTCCAAGCACATGACAGGCAATAAAGCAAAGTTCCTTAGCCTCATGATGAAGAAAGGAGGGATGGTGACGTTTGGTGACAATGGAAATGGAAGGATCATGGGCATTGGTATAGTGGATAACAACTCTTTTCAAAATTATAAATCAAAGGGAGCTTGTCATTGGAGAGCCATCAAAAGGGGTAACAACTCGCTCTTCCCTACATGAATCTTTTTCAAATCTTAGCTTTGTTTCTGAAATCGAACCAAAAAACATTTCAACCGCTTTAAATGATAAATTTTGGTATTTAGCTATGAATGAAGAATTATAACAATTTGAATGAAATAAGGTTTGGAATATTGTAGAAAGACCATCTAATCACCCGGTAGTAGGAGTAAATGGATTTTCAAAAATAAATTAGATGCTGAATCTAGGATTATTAGGAACAAAGCTCGCTTGGTAGCACAAGGGTATTCTCAAATCGAGGTGGTATATTTTGATGAAACATCTGCACCGTTGCTCGCTTAGAATCCATTAGAATTTTTCTTGCATTTTCGAGTTTTAAGAGATTTAAATTGCTTCAAATGGATGTTAAAAGTACTTTTTAAACAGATTATTATGGAAGAGGTCTATGTTGAATAACCCCACGAACCCCCCGATTTCATAAATGAAAAATTTCCAAATCATGTATTCAAACTAGATAAAGTGCTTTATGGTTTAAAACAAGTGCCACATGCTTGGTATGAAAGATTAACTTCATTTTTATTAAAGCATGATTATGCAATGAGAAGTGTCGATAACACATTCTTCATTAAGCATGTTAATAATGATTTGATCATATTACAAATTTATGTATATGACATAATTTTTGGAGCCACTAATGAAGAGTTGAGTAATGAAGTTGTACTAGTAATGCAAAAAGAATTTCAAATGAGCTTGGTAGGAGAACTCACATATTTTCTAGGTTTTCAAATCAAACAAAGAAATGATGGAATATTTATTAGTCAATCTAAATATTTATGTTCATGATATGTTGAAATGATTTGGATTTGAAAACATAAACAAGCCTTTACTCCTATGAGTGCATCTTTAAAATTAGAAAAAAAGATGAAGCCAGAATCTCTATTGATCAAACGTTATATTGAGGAATGATAGTTTCATTATTGTATTTAAGTGCTTCTAGACCCGATATTATGTTTGACTTTTGCTTATGTGTTAGATTTCAAGCTAATCATACAGAATCTAATTTAAAAATGGTTAAATGAATATTTAGATATTTAATCGGATCATCTAGTCTAGGGTTATGGTATCCTTTTAATGATTCATTTATATTGCATGATTATTCCGACTCAGATTATACCGGTTGTTCACTAGATCGTAAGAGCACAAGTGGCACATGTCACTTCTTAGGCCCGTCACTTGTAGCATGGTCGAGTAGGAAATAATTTTGTTCCCTCTCCACCACTGAAACCAAATATATTGCACTAGGAAGTTGTTGTGCACAAGCCCTATCGATGATTCAAACATTAGAAGACTTTGGGGTTCATCTAAATAATATCGAATTAAAATGTGACAACAAAAGTGCAATCGATCTAACCAACAATCCAGTTCATCATTCAAGTTCCAAACACATAGATGTGCGTCATCACTTCATTAGGGATCACATTAAGAAAGAACATGTGAGAGTTAGCTTCATAGGCATGAAGTCTTAACTTGCAGACATCTTTACCAAACCTCTCCCCGATGCTCGTTTCAACATGCTTAGGTTGGAATTGGGTGTCTTAGATATATCCCATTAAAACCTATAAAGAGCTACTTCTCCTCAAACAAATTTCATTGTTATTCTCTCATGCTTGCTGTGTCTCATCATATCTTCAAATGCCTGAATCTTTAGTCATCAGAAATTTTCAAATTTGAACTATAAGTGCTAATGCGCCGCGTTGTGTCTAATGTGCGGCGTTAGACTATTTTCCTGAAATTGGCACTTTCTTTCTGCCTTTCTCTTTGTATGTCTCTTTATATCTCTGCTTGCATCTTATTTTTATATTTATTTCTCGAAAAACCAGAACCCAATAAAAATGTAAAAACAATTTTAAACTAACAAACACATGCTTAAAGAGCCTTCTAATCATCTCTATAATGTCTGAAATTTCTACACTGAGAACGCCTTTATATAATAACTCTAAATTAAAGAATTTATTTTTCAAAAATAAAAGAAATCGTGGACTATTTCGACGTTAAGAGTCAATGCCCAGCGTTTGGCGTCCACGCCAGCATTAGGAGTCAACGCGTGGCGTTCGCCCTTTTGCTCCAATTTCCATTTCTTATTTTTGAAAAAATATATGGTGTTTTCTCATGCATATTTTCTGTTTTTCTCTATTTTGAATGTTTTTATTTATCTATTAATTTTGTTTTTTCTTTATTCAAAATCTACAAAAAATTCCAATAATAAATTTTTTTCAAAAATATGTTTTGTCATGCTTTTGTTGTATTATTATTTGATTATAAAATTTCATATGAGCAAAAATCTTGTTATTTTCTTCTCATATGGTCAAAAGTGACTAAACATACTCTTAAAGATTTTCTCCAATGTTTAATTTTATTTTCAAGTTTCCTAAACATTATTTTGGCTTTCTCATGCATTGGCCTAAATCTTGTTATGAGCAATGAAATAGACTATAGAAAATTGTGTAAGATTTCCTAGCATGCCTCTATGTATTAGTAATATTTTATGTTAAATAATGATTCAATCACTCACTCTTTCGGTAATCTATATGTGATCATAATTTTAGTCTTGCATGATTGCGTAGTGTAATTGTTTAACATGTTAAGTGTATGTCTAAAATACCTACATCTTTTTTTTTTCAAAAATAAATTTCTTGCACATATAGAAGTGTGATTTCAACTTTTTTGTTGTTTGCAAAAAACAAGTGAATTCAGAGACCTTTGTCCTAAATTAAAAATATGAATAAAATGACAAAGATAACTCCACCAAACACTACTAAGCCTCCTGATAAGTCTTAATGAGCATTGTGAGGATGAGCACCATGGAAAGAATTATAAAGTGTCTTGTGCAAACACTTCTTTTTTATCACATCTATTTTGTACACCGGATCACCCAAAATAAAAAATTTATAAAAATGCTTATGTGATCCCCAAGCAATACTTGGCTCCCTGATAAGTCTTAATGAGCATTGTGTGGGCGAAGAACCTTGGTAGTTGTACTATTTTTCTGTGCTTTGAAATGAACATTCTAGAATTGGCGTGTGGAAGTAATTCTAAGACTACACTCTTAATATTGTTTTACACTTCATTACATATGTCATGTGTTTTGATTATATCACTTGTATACTCTTATCAAAACACTATTAACACACATCATTATCTTTCATAAAGTTTCTACTCATGAGAGTTGGATTCAAATGCATATCTACGTAATTCTCTAAAAAGCTTAAGTAAAAGCACTAGATTGCAATGCATGGTCTCTACAATGTTTTTTTACTTGAAATATGAATTAGTTACATTGTAGTTATTATCTTTTTGAATATGATAAATCATGCTTTCCTTTAGTTGTTGAAATTTTTTCAAGGTAAATGCTCCTTACATGTGAAAATTCTTAAAAATTGTTTGCATTTGTTTTTTAAAATGTCAAAAAATTTCTCTAACAATTAAGACCTTATTAAAGAGCCACACCATAGGTGATCAACCAAAGCTGACTTATGATTTGGTGAAATATGGATCTTGTCCCACCAGAGAGTATCTCCCTTAAAATTTCTGAACTAAAGGTAAGGGTTATTAATTTGATTAAAAATAGTTGGAGTATTTTAATAAAAGACCTTATTAAAATAATATAGATATAATTTTAAATATAATACTAATTTTAACTTTGCACAAGTTTATAGTAGAATATCCATGGCAAGTAACACAAACTCCATCTTGTCCCTGCGATCAGTCCTTGAGAAGGACATGCTCAATGGGATAAATTTCTTGGATTGGTATAGGAACTTGATGATTGTCCTCAGACGGGAGCAAAAACTCTTATCTTAAAGGAAGATCCACTTGAAGAACCACATAGTACCGCATCTCGTATAGAGAAAGATACTTATAAGAAGTATCATGATAATTCTTTGGATATCAAATGCCTCATTCTAGACACCATGACTCCTAAGCTTCAAAAGCAACATGAGAGCATACCTGGTATTGAAATCATCGAGCACCTCAAGAAAATGTTTCAGGGGCAGGAGAGACATGATCTTTAAAGGCATTATTTCAGTACAAAATGACAGCTCGTGACCCAGTGGGAACTCATGTGCTCATGATAATTTGGTATATTGAGAACCTTCAGAGATTGGGTTTTTCGATAGGCTAAAAGTTGTCCACTGATTTAATCTTGCTCATTGCTCGATAATTATGAGTAGTTTGTCATGAATTATAATATGAATGAAATTGACAAAACACTGCCCGAGTTGCTAGTCATGCTAAAAACTGCTAAAATTAATATGAAGACGGACAAACCTCTAGCCCCATACTGATGGCGCATAAAGGTAAGGCTAAGGCTAAGGGGTTTAAAAAGACTAAGATGAGATCTAAGTCTAACCTCAAGTCTCCAACACTAATGAATAAGGGTGTGGATAAAGAAGAAAACAGTCATTACTATTAAAAGTCTGGACACTGGAAAAAGAACTATTAATGTACCTTGACGATCTGAAGAATAACAAAGGAAGTGAGACTTCCACTTCAAGTATATATATTATAGAAGTCAATCTTTTTACTTCTTCATCATGTGTATTGAATACTGAATGTGGTTCTCATAATTGTATAAATGTGTGGGAACTGAGAAGGAGAAGAATGTTGGCTATACGTGAGGTAGACATACGAGTTGGAAATAGAGCAAGTGTTGCTGTCATAACTATAGGAACTTATCATATACTATGCCTAATGAGCTTGTAATAGACTTTGAGAACTTTTATTATATACATGCTATTACTATAAACTTTATTTATGTTTCATGTTTTGACTTCAAAGAATTATCATTTGTTATTAAGAACAATATCTGTTACACACACACAGACACATACAGACACACAGACACACAGACACATAGACACACAGACACACACACACACACACACACACACACACACACACACACACATATATATATACAACGACACTTGTTTCTATATTGTGCACATGTTTAATGGTCTTTATAGTTTGAACTTAGACCAACCTATGTATAACATATATAATACTAAGAAGTTGAAAACAAATGACTTCAATCATACATATCTCTGACATTGTCATTTAAGTCATATAAATGAGAAGCGTGTTTCCAAACTCTAGAAGGATATACTATTGGACTCATTTAATTATGAATCATATGAGACATGTGAATCTTATTTGTTAGGATAAATGACTAAGGCTCCTTTTATTGGGCATACTGAGATGGCAAAGGATCTCTTGGGTATAATATATTTTGATGTATGCAGATATATAAGCTCCATGGATAGGGGTGAGTTTTATTACATCATTACATTTAGTGATGATTTCAATAGATACAGATTTATGTACCTTATGATACAAAAGTATGAATCCTTTGAAAAGTTCAAGATTGAAGTATAGAACCAGCTAGGAAAAATAATTAGGTCACTTTGATCTGATCATGGTGGAAAATATTTAAGTAAATTTTTTTAAAAACATCTGAGAGAGCATTGTATATTATCACAAATCACTCCTCACAGAACACCACAACATAATGGCGTGTCTGAGAAGAGAAATTATATCATATTCAACATGGTGCGATCTATGATGATTCATGTAGATCTTCCTATTTCCTTTTGGGGATATGACTTAGACGACAACTTTTACACTAAACAATGTTCATACTAAAATGGTTCAAAAGTCATCATATGAGATATGGAAGGAAACATCCTAGTATATCTTTTAAGGGTTGTGAGGCTTATGAAATGTCAAGCATCTGACAAACTTGAGTCAAAATTAGATAAATGTTATTTTGTGGGTTATCCTAAGAAAACTAAAGGATACTATTTCCACAATCACTTTGAGGGAAAAGTGTTTTTCATAAAGAATGGTGTTTTCCTTGAATAGGTGTTTATTTCTAGAAGAACTATTAAGATAAGACTTGAAGAGGTTCAAGAACCACAAGATATGAATAAACCTGAGGTGGAACTTGAGTAAGGACTACAAATTATTATAGCACAGGAACCTACTCAATAAATAAAATCCATATGCTGATCTAATAGATGACGTGTTGATCCAGAGAGATATGGATTCCTTTTGACTCAACAAGGTGATGTATTGCTCGAGGATCAAGATGAGAACATCAACTATCAGAAGGCTATAAATTGAATGGACCAGACTCAGAGAAGTGGCTTAAGGTCATGAGATCTGAAATGAACTCAATATATACAAACCAGGTATAGACCTTGGTTGAACCACCTGAAGGGGTAAAACACATAAGGTGCAAATGAGGTTTCAAGAAGAAAAAGATATGAATAGGAATGCACATGTTGGGAAAAACCCTTTTAAATTTGATATAACTGATTAATTAAATGATTTAATAAATTACCTAAGTATGTATAGAAAGGAAATAAGTCTATATTTGTATGATTTGTAATCAGGTCCAGGATGCCAAAGACTCGGAAAGCACTCAAGAAGCAAAATCAACTAAGTTAAACTTATGTGCGTCGAGAAGTATTCTACGCACGTCGACTAAGACTAAGTATACACGCCAAAAAGTTAACTTCATGCATCGAGAAATAATTGACGCACGTCGAAAGCAATGATCCCTCCTTACGTCGAGATCTCATAAAAGGAAAGTCTGAGTGCAACTACTCAGCTTACCTCGAACTCTCTCTACTTAATAATTTGATATAATTGACTAGTATTCGACACATAATTAATAGAATGTCAAATTCTCGACACATGAAGTTACTTCTCCATTTCAAGAAGGTAATTATGGTGATTGATTCAGATGAGGAAAGTCTATATTCTGCATCAGTCATATATATGTGAAGATTTCAAAAGAAAGATAGCTTTTTGGGCTCTCGTCTGAATTCACTCTTCCCTCAAGAATTCGGAATTCTCTCCTCCCTCTAGAAGAAGTTCTCTCCAAGAACCCTAGTCGACAAGATTTTTTTTCCTATGATCTTAGCCTCTCCTTCTCTCAAGGGGTTCATCTTCTTCAGGATTTTTCATAGATTGGATTTATCTTCTCCTTATTGAATCCATGCTTCTCTCACAAGAGGAATTGCCTGCTGCTGGCATCATCAAGAATCCAGACAGTGAATCCAAGTTTAAGTTCCTTCAGAGATTTGTTAAAGAATGATCATATTGTGGAAAAGCTGCTTCTACATCTTCATAATCCAGAAAAGAGTTTTGAGAATCTTTCTTACAAAAATTCAGATTTGGTTCTAAGAGTCTCCTTAGCAAATGACTCAGTTGGTCATGAGATTCCCCTTATCAAAGGATTCAGTTGGTCCTAAGAATCCCCTTATCAAAGGATTCAGATTGGTTATGAGAGTTTATTAATCAAACGACTTAATGTATTGGCTCTAAGAGTCTCCTTATAAAAGACTCAACACTGTTTAGTGGATACCTACCAAGGGGAAGAAGAGAGGATGTACCAAGTATTGTGGGTAACCTCTATAAAATTCGTGTATCTTCTGGTTGCATGTCTTTCTATTATTTTTTTGCTTCTGTTATTCTTAATTAAACAATTGTGGCATGTTCTGTTATGGGATTAGATTTTTATAACTCTATTCACCCCTCTAGAGTAATCCTTAATAACTCTCCCTCACTTCCAGTACTGTTATTCAAAGGGCGATTAGTTGGTAAATGTTTCAAGCAAATTCATGGTGTTGACTATGATGAGATATTTCCCCCAATTGCTATAGTAAAGTACATCAGAATCTTGCTTGCTATCATAACGTACCATGATTATGAAATTTGGCAAATTGGCATCAAAATGACTTTACTTAATGGAAACCTCCTTGAGGATGTGCACATGACATGGTCTGAGGGTTTTATATCTCCACATGAAGTCAAAATAGTACGCAAGCTGCAACAATCCATTTATGGATTGAAACAAGATTTTCGAAGTTGGAATCTTCATTTTGATGAGAAAATCAAAGTGTTTGGTTTCATCAAGAATGAATATGAGCCTTGTGTTTACAAGAAGGTTAGTGAGAGTGTAGTTATATTCATACAATTATTTGTAGATGACATTACTCATTGGAAATGACATTCCAACCCTACAAAATGTTAAGACTTGGCTTGTAAACTATTTTTCTATTAAGAACTTGGGTGAAGTAACCTATATATTAGGTATATATAATGATCTATAGAGATAGGTCAAATAAGTTGTTTCTACTAACCCATAACATACACATTAATATGGCATTGAACTAGTTTAACATGCTTGAGTCAAAAAAAGAGTTCTTACCCATGTCTCATGGTGTGAATCATTCTAAGACACATTGTCCTAATTCTCAGGATTATCCGCATGAGTTTTATTCTATACACTTTTGCAATTGGATTAATCATATATTAAATGTTATGTACTTGTTCTGATATCTCATATGTATTGAGCATGAATAGCAGATACCATTCGGATCCAGGTGAAGGTCACTGGATAGAAGTCAAGAATATCTTAAAGTACTTATGAAGAACTAATGATGTATTCTTGGTATATGATGGTGAAATTGAATTGGTTTTAAAGGGTTACATGGATGATGGTATTCAATCTGCTAAGGATGATTCAAAGTTTCAATCAGGTTATATATTTTACTTAAATGGAGGTGTTGCAAGCTGAAAGAGCTCAAGACAAACATAGTAGCTATTTCTACTACAAAGACTGAGTATATCATTGATGCTGCATAGAAGGAGGTTGTTTGGATTAGGAAGTTCATAAACGAGCTTGCTATAGTTCCTAGCATTATTGGTCCAGTGAGCCTTTACTGTGACAATAATGGAGCCATTGCACATGACAAGGAACGTATATCACATCAATGCTCCAAAAATATACTTAGGTGTTTCCATTTCATTCGAGAGATCATCGATAGAGGAGATATGAATATATGCAGAGTGTCGACTGACAACAATATTGCAGATCCACTAATGAAAGCTCTTCCTAATATGAAGCATGATGGTCATACTAGATCACTTGGTATTAGATATATGCATGATCAACTCAAGTGGGATACTTATAGATTTTGGCTTGTCAATTTTATGTTCATGTGATGACTAGTAATTATTTTATTTATATGTTTAAGGCGCTTTATATATTATGTTTATTCTTTCCTATATTGATAATATAAATAAACATAATGATTATCCTTAGAATATTTGTTTTCATAGAAATTCAAGTGCATTACTTGAATCTGATATCCTATGTTTCATATGAAACATTATTCTTAAATCATCCCTAGTCAAGGTATTATTATAGAATGGACAATAATGATACATTAAGACTAGTATGTGGGTTGACTGATGACCGAGTCTCATAGGTCATGATATTGGATATCAAGACATCACATGGGTACTTGTAAAAGAATAAGTGTACTGTACAGATCCACCATGCAATTACTTTGCAGATTGTTATATTTGTGTTATAAGTAGTTCTCATAATGACCATGGTGTATGCAGTTCTTTGACTTGAACTCACTACATTATTACATGAGGAGAATTGCACTTTGATGTCAATTAAACTCATTCTTGAGAAAGGTTGACTATAAAGTTGGTTCTTGGGTGCTTTGCAGATCGTGTAAGTAATTGTTAGTGATGTAGATGAAATTTATCCCTCTTATATAATAGAGTGATGTCCATGGGCCCATAGATGGAAGTTATCAACTCATGCATTATTTCTAAGTGGGCGCGTATTTTCGCCTGGGCGCATATTTTTCACCCGGGAGCAGGTTTTCCCCCGGGCGCACGATTTTTGCCTGTGAGGCCATTTTTTTCCCGGGCGGCCATTTTCCCTCGCGCGCGCATTTTTTCGTCCAAGCGCGCATTTTTCGCCCTGGCGGCCATTTTTCGCCCGGGCGGATGTTTTTCGCTCGGGCGGCTATTTTTCGCCTGGACACGCGTGTTTGCCCGGACGCGTGTTTATGCTCGGCGTGCATTTTCACCAACATTATGTTTCAATATTTTTTTTTAAAAAAGCAGCTTTCAAACAGTTGTTCTACCAAACAGTTTAAATGAAAAAACTCTATTCGATCAGCACTTAAAAACAAACTCTCCAAACAGTCTACAACTTTATCATTAGCGCTTTTCAAATACCTCTATTCTCAAAGCTCTATTCAATCAACAACTTTCTTATCAGCAAACCCGTCCCAAACAGAACCTTAAGCACTTTCAAATCACCATAAATATATACACCTCCTTACACGATTGCAAATAATTAAGATACAATTTTTTCTCAGATTCATTACAAATCTAACTTGGATCAGCATCAATAACATCATCATGCATCCTCCTCCGTATGGTACCAAAACTAATAATCTCGCATGCATTTAACTTTTTATGTTGATTTGATGACAATGTAGCTTATAAGCAGAAAATACTTATCAAATATCACTATAAGAAAATTGATTTTTAGTTACGAAAATCTTGGTAAATATTATGTGTTCGTCACTAAAGATATTTAGTGATCAAATTTAATTCGTCACAAGATGGTTGCAAAAGCCCCGCCACTAACTGTATTTTGTGACCAAATCAATTTTCTCACTAAATGTATATTCTTAGTGATCAAATTAATCTTCGTCACTATATGACAATTTCTTGCCACTAAAAAACTTTTTTGTTACCAAATTTCTTGTCACTAAAAGATTGTTTTTGTGATCAAATTACTTTAGTCAGTGATTGTGCAATGCAATAATGACATTTTTTGTTACTAAAATTATTTATTTTATCCTTAAATAAAACAGTAAATAAAATACTCATTTTCTAAGAGAATCTCGTGAATGAAAGATAAATTTACTTTTAATTTTATTAATAGAAAAAAAAGAAAGGTGGGAGATAACCCAAACCCCTCTGTATAGACCAATAGAGCTTTTATCTTTATTAAACTCAATAAATTAAAAAATTCGATAATAAATAAACATTACATCATTCTTTCTTTAACAAGCAAAATAAATAAATATATTGTGATGACCAAATATCCTTCATCATCAATTCTCTTGGTAAAATAAATAAATAAGGGCACTTATATTTGTAGGCCTCAAATCGCTATTTGCAGCCCCTTGATATTTGCAACCCTCAAATTGCTATTTGCAGCCTCATTGGATATTTGCAGCCCATAGACAAAAAATATAAAATTCTATTTTTTTTCTTATAGTAATAACCAAATTCAGAAGACCAAAATAAACATATAACAATCAAATAAAATCAAAATTTCATCATGAGACGTCAAACATTTTCTCAAAATGATGAACACACATATTATTCAAAATGAACATGGGGTAGAAGATCTCATCTCCATGTGCATGACAATCAAGGTATTATAAGCATATCAAAGAGAGTGTGATGCCACCATCTGTTTGGCATGCCACTTATCTTTAGCCTATATTATAAAATAAAAGATGCACAAAAGAAATTACATTATGGCATCAAGCTCTAGATGGTTAAGCCTATAGATAACTTGGTGTAGGGGCATTACCCGTTCCCATTAAAAGTTTTCATTGCAGCCCAATTTTGCCAAACAATCTGTAACTTTGTTCGAATATCTTTGGATGAGAGAAAGCTGTAGGTGTGGTGTGTCTTTTAGTAGCATGGTATTATTGGCTTCATTGTTTCCCAAGCAAAACCCTCTGAGAATTTGGTTAAGCATAAGAGAGCATAAAACAACCTTCGCCAAGGTCAATTACTCGGAAACCTTCATAATCTCCCCATTTTGCAAGAAGCTGCTTTGCTAACCATTCAAAGGCGCAGATTAAGAAGCATTTTGAAGAGCTGGATTGCCTGCACCATGGCATTATTGCGCTGCAGAAGGCCGTCAGGTCTCACCGACGGTCCCGAAGATGGCGGCGGAGGGCCGTATTAGACGCCACAATCCTGCATTATGACGTGAAGAGACCCTGGATAATTCAACATTGTAGGCAGCGCAAACGCGAACACTAAGGCAAATTCCAAAACAAGAAAGAAAAGCCTAAAAACATTGAAATGAACATGAGCAAGGTAAAATAAAGTACGAGCATGCGAAATAGAAATATTTGTGTACTAGTTTTCATGAAGCAAAGCCAAAAAAGACAGGCAAGTAAATGAGTCAAACAAAAATATCTAGAATTATTATACTACTCCGGAGTAAAGAATAGATTCGATCACAATAAAGACATAAGATGGAACAAATGAAAGGTGTAGGTGTCTTTAGTTGATGCATATGATTCATGATTCAGAAGGATTCAAATTCAGATTCAAGACTTGTCGGAGATTCAGAGTTGTTGTTTGTGGTCTCTATGGGGTGGCTCTTACAATCACTCACCCTTGAGCCAAGGAGCTCATGCTTGCTATGACCGGTCCTTTGTTCCGGTTAGGAATTCAAGAGGGAACCCAAGTCAAAGAGATGCATCAATTAAACATCACCTTTCATTGTTCGCGTATGTTATTAATGAATTAAATGATTCATAATTTGGTGATTTCTAGCGCATCAAGATATGCTACCAAATACTGATTCAGATATACAAGAGTAGAATTTACAAACATGAACGGGGGGGGGGGGGGGGGGGGGAGGGGGGAGGGGGGATCAAGTCATGGAACAATTATTACAAAAGTCTTAGGGCCAGACATACATAAGAAACAAGATTCGATGACACAGAAGAAACTAGATAGAGAGTTTTGAGACTTGCGGGTATAATTATTCACGAGTGATAAGATCACTATGCATCATTTTCTATGATACAAAGTATTCATTCAGATTAATCCATTCCAAGACACGATTATCTTCTAAGTAAACATGTGTATGATTCGAAGACTTTACATAAAACGCAATTCATTTACTCGCTAGCAAGAAACCTTAACATTTATCGTTATACCAATTAATGCTCATGCTCAAAAAGAACTAATAGTCTTCCAATTATCCATCAAATGAGATGAAATTCATTTAAGTTGAAATCCATTAAAATCATCATTCACATTCACAACTTGTGCTATTCCAAATGCGTGAAACCTCAAACTACTAATAAGTTAATTTAGGTATTCAAGATCTAAGCTTATTTGACGAAACATGTATTCAAAAGTGAAGTCATAAAATCATAAGAACAAACGAAATAATTAAACGCAATGCTTGCAAGAGAGAGGGATCTCTACTTGCCTTAAGGTGCAACTGAAACTGACGACAACGGCTAAGCGGCGCAAGCAAAAATTAGAAACCCTAATTCGAACCTGATCAAGAACGATGAAAGCGATATTGGAGAATTCACTATGCTAACAAAGACAATTAATTTATAAAATCTAAAGCACGAGAGGGTTTATGAATTATCTCCCCCAAATGTGAGGGAGAAAATTAATATTGCGGCCTTCATTTATAATTCCATTCACATGTATTATATGGATCCGACATTATTGTGAGTTTTTATACTTATAATTTATTAAAAAATTTATTAATCTATTCCTTTTTTTCTCTCAAAATATCTTCGTGAACATTATACATGATTTTTTGTTGTTGAAATTTTAGGAGCGATACTTTTTATTTGAACATTCATATACTTTAATTCAAAGGAAAAGACAAATACATTTAACTTTGTTTTTATGTTCCAAGCCCTAATAATATGATGTCCGATAAAATAAAATAAAATATTTTATGATGTTTTTGTGTTTTTGAGAGAGAGATATCAATAACATATTATTTTGAATTAATAGATATCAGTAGAGGTGGGCATTAGGACCGGGCCCATCAGGCCAGCCTGGGCCCGGCCCGGTAAAAGACCGAATGGCCCGGGCCTGAAAAAGCCCGATCCAGGCACAGGCCGGGCTTTGGGGGCCTAACAAGGCCCCCATTCTAGTTAGCTGCCCGGCCTGGTGCCCAACCTGGGCAAAGCCCGGGCAAAGACCAGGCCCTAGGCCCGACCTGAGACCAGGCCGGGCAAAGCCCGGGCCAGGCCTGGAAAAGCCTGGCCCGGCTTTGTTCCGTTGATCAACGGCTCCCAAAGGAGCCGTTGATCAACACAACGGCTCTCTCTTAAAGAGAGAGCCGTTGAATTGATTCCTGGCAGCTGCCAGGAATCATTAATTCCTGGCAGCTGCCAGGAATTGGCAGCCTACGCCTAGGCTAGGGATTATTATTATTTTTTAATTTTAAAAATTTTTTATAAAAACCCTCCCCTCCCCCCCTTACCCGGCCCCTTCCCTCTCTCTCATACTCTCTCTCCTCTTTATCTCTCACTCTCTCTCATTCTCTCTCTTCTCTTTATCTCTCACTCTCTCATTCTCTCTCTAAAGTATTGAGAAGATGGCGTCTTCCTCCTCCATGCCTTCGTCCTCCGCATCGACCGCGCAAGAAATTGTGGAGCATAAGCACACAACTCCAGTCTGGGAGCACTTTGAGAAAGTGCGGATCGGCACTGAATTTAAGGCAAAGTGCAAACATTGTTTGAAGCTGCTAACCGTTAGCGAAAATTCAACGCTCACCCGACATATCAAATCATGTCTGGCTAAGCAAGCCCCGGAGGCCACTCAAGCGCAAATTTCTGCAGGCGGTCAAATCTGGACGTATGATCAGATGCGTCAACGAGAGCTTCAAATGAGGAACGTCATTAGACGTGGATTGCCGCTCGGGCACTACGACAATGAGGAGGAAACTGAATACATACACGAAGGGCTTCAGCCAAAATATCATCAGGTAAGTAGATCAACACTTAAACGTGATGCATTTAAATCTTATTTGCAATCGAAACAAGACTTAATAAATTATTTAGAAACTTACGACGGTAGAGTTAGTCCGACGAGTGACGTTTGGAGTAGTAATATAAAAGCAGGAGTATCGTATATTTGTATTACTTGTCATTGGATCGATTCCGATTCATGGAAGTTAAATAAACGTATTATATGTTTTGAGTATTTCGAATATCCACATACTGGTCACGCTATTTATCACGTAATTACAAAATATATTCGTGAATTTAAAATTAAAGATAAAATATTAAGTATTTCTTTCGATAACGCTAGCAATAATACGGTCGCAATCGATTATTTAAAACGTGATTTGAGACCAATATTAGGTGGGATATTTTTTCATACACGGTGCGTATGCCACGTTTTAAATTTAATTGTGCAGGATAATTTATCGTATATGGAACCCTATGTTAATAAAATTCGTATTTTGTTAAAATATATTTATATTTCTAAAAAACGCAAACAAGATTTTAAAAAATTTGTAAATGCACAAGGGCTTAAATTTTTAAAACCTGAATTGATATGCCTATAAGATGAAATTCAACATATAAAATGATAAAAAGAGCAGTGCGACAAAAACACAACTAATGGAATTTTATAGTATGTCCGAAGTTCATAATTTTCAAGATTCTGATTGGGATGTAATTGAAAATTATATGGAATTATTAGAAGTTTTTTATAGATCGACAACTATTTTATCTGGCGTTTATTATCCTACTAGTTCACTCGTAATCGAAAATTTTGTATTAATTACAGAAAAATTGAAAACTTATAAAAAATATGAAGGTTGGCGTCCGTTAATTGAAATAATGGAAGAATTTTTTTTAAAATATTATAAAGAAATGCCAGCTATGTTTTCATGCGCCGCAACTTTAAATCTTTTAATTGGCGTAGATGGCGTAGAAAATCTTATAGAAGAAATAAACGATAATTTAAACTTATCTGTATCGTATCAATTTTTTGATAATATAAGTGTTTCAAAATTTAATACTGATTTTACAGAATTTTATAATTATTACGATCAGTTATATGGATCGCGGCCTAGAGAAGAAAGGACCCAACCAAAAACCAAAGATTTTTCTAAAAAATCAAGATTTTAGAGTTAGCCGCCCGGAAAAAACAACGAACTTCTAGTACTTTAAATGAATTAGGATTATATACGAAAACACAATTGCAAGATTTTATGAGTTCAGATGAGATAGAAAATTTTGATATTTTACAATGGTGGAAAAATAAAATTAATATATATCCTGTTATGGCCTTTATGGCCAGAGATTTACTAACAATCCAAGCTAGTACTGTAGCTTCGGAGTCTGCATTTTCTTTGAGTGGCAGGATTCTGAATGACCGAAGGAGCCGCATGAGCGACGAGACTTTGGAAATGTGCATATGCTACAAAGACCACTTGGATGCTATGAAGAGGAGGCATCTTGTCGCATCGATCGAAGATAGCTCATCCGAAGTTGAAGATGAGCTAGGCGGCCTAAATTTGGGTACAGAAGATCAAGCCTGAACGTCATTTCCGAGGGCTCAAGTGCTCAACTCTAAAGTGCCAAGACTAATATTGTATTATTGTAGATTTTTTAAAGATCAAATATTTGTATTTTTGTATTTTCATAATCATAAAAATATCTGGACGTATTTAATTTTTATTGTCGCATATTTTTGTAGTTAATACTTTTATCAATAATAAAAAAAAATTCATTATCATTTTGTGTGTATTACTATTATCAATAATATTATGTATTTAAATATTTTTTTAATTTTTTTAAAATTTTAAATTATTTTTTAAATATGCCGGGCCAGACCCAGGCCTGGGTTGGGCCTGACCCGGCCTGCAAGGCCTTGGTAGGCCTCCTCCTCAAGAGGAGGCCTATGCCCAGCCTGGGCCTGGCAAAACCCAGGCCCAAGCCCGGGCTTTTTCCAAAAAGCCTGGGCCCGGCATGCCCAGGCCCAGCCTGGGCCTGGCGGTCTTTTTGCCCAGGTCTAGATATCAGTGTATTGCACAATTTTTGACAAATAACATTGTCTAGATATACAATTGATTAGGATGTCAATTTGATCATAAAGTAATAGTATGTAATTTAGGAGTAGCCAAAGAATCGTAACTCCTAAGTCATTTTACTATGTATTGTAGTAGTTATATAAAATAATTGAATAAAGTTAATAGACTACGTAAAGAATAGAATGACACATAATATTGCGATTAATTTATAAATATAATAATTTGGCCCTAGAGTGAGGTGATTATAAATTTATATTTTAATTGAAATAAGATCTTGGATTTATATCATGAGTAGATATTTTTATGCCCAAAGGTACAAAATATTTATAATTGTTATTTTATTTGTTAGTCTTATTATTCAAGTAAATAATAAATTCATGCATATTAGCAACCTCAACATAGAGGAAGGTTGAATTTATTATCATCATTTATTTGAGTTTGACATTAGTTGATTCAAATATAAAGTTAACTAATCATAGCATATTTTCTAATTTACTCTTAGTTATTGCAGCTAATTTTACTGCATTTATTTCATCTCAAGTTCCAATTTTAACTGGTGAAATTTTTTTGGATTAGAAAGAAAGTGATCTAGGATGTATGGACATCGATTTGACTTTTCGCATGGAGGAACCTCCTCTTCCTATAGATACAACTTTAGTATATGAAAAGAATCTTTATGAAAAGTGGGAGAGATCTAATCGCTTGAGCTTAGCACTCATAATTAAGGACCCACATAAGTAAAGCTATTAGAGGTTCTAATCATGAATGTCATAAGGTAATAGATTTCATGAAAGCCGTGGAAGATTAATTTGTGAAATTTGATAAGTCACTTGCAAGCACTCTAATGAAGAAGCTTTCGAGCATAAAATATGATTGTGTTAAAGATGTACATGTACACATTATGCAAATGAGGGACATTGCATCTCATCGTAACTCCCTAAAGCTTGAATTTTCTGAATCATTTCTTGTGAATTTCATTCTTAATTCCCTCCCTATAGAGTTCGGGCAATTCAAAATATCTTATAACACACATAAAGAGGATTGGTCAGTTAATGAACTTTTAACAATGTGTGTACGAGAGGAGGAGGGGCTTAAGAATGAAAAGATTGAAAGTGCTCACTTTGTAGCACATTTGAAAGGTCAAGCAAAGAAAAACAAGAGTGTCTTTAAAGGCCAGAAAGAAGATAAATTGATAACAAAAGTGCATGCAAATCTAAGTGATTATAACGTTGTTTGCTTCTTCTGTAAGAAGAAAGGACACATGGAGAATGATTGCTTTAAGTACAAGAAATGTCTAGAGAAGATTTCATATGTATGTCATCAATCTTTTTTGTTGATGCTCCTAATGATACATGGTGGATTGATTTTGACTGCATAATTCATATATCCACTAACATGTAGGGCTTCCTAAACCTGATGAAACCAATGGGGAATGAACAAAGCACCTATTCAGGCAATCAGATGTGTTCACAAGTGGAAGCAGTTCGACTTATAGATTATTATTATCTTCCAGTTATGTTTTAGATCTTGAAGACACTTTGTATATTCCATCTTTTTCTGAAAATTTAATTTCTATATCCAAACTTGTTAAATGTGGTTTTAAATTTATCTTTGATGAATTTGCTTTTGAAATTTCAAAAGATAAAGTTACTGTTGGATATGGAAAATTAATTTATGGTTTATATAAGTGTGATCTTGACCCCACTTCTGAGCATAGTTATAGTAGTTAGGACACATCTTCATACAGAGAGTTAAGGGATTAGTAGATGATGTAGTTTTACTAACTCTTGATTTTACTGATTTTGAAACTTTTGTTGGTTGTATTAAAGGAAAGAATTCTAACTAGTCCACTAAAGGATCAAGGAGGAGTAATATAAAATTAGAAATCATACATACGGATATATGAGGACCTTCTCCTACACATTGTCTAAATGGACAAAGACATTTTATCTCTTTTATAGATGACCATACAAGATATATGTATCTCTATATTTTGTTTGATAAAGTAGAGGTCATAGATGCCTTTAAAGTATTTAAAACAAAAGTAGAGAAATAAAAGGAAAATAAAATTAAAATTGTAAGGTCAGACAGGGGAGGAGAATTTTATGGAAGGTATATTGAAAGAGGACAAATGTCGGGTCCATTTGCTAAGTTTCTTCAAGATGAGGGTATTGTTGCTCAATACACCATGTTAGGAACACCACAACAAAATGGTGATGCAGAAAGAAGAAGCCAGATGCTTATGGATATGGTAAGAAGTATGTTGAATACCTCTAATCTTCCACTAAATTTATGGAGTGAAGCACTAAAATCAATAGTATATATTTTAAATAGAGCTCCATCAAAGTTAATTCCAAAAACAACTTTTGAACTATGGTGTCACGACCCGACTAATAACAAATATCAGAGTGCGCTATGGGCAGGTCGTGATGCCACAGACATGGGGGAAATAATCTCCATGACTGTTAGGCGGAAGCTGAGATACTGATACTTAGTTTTAGAATAATTACTTTAGAGTAAAATAGATTGTTTTTTATGCGGAAGCTTTAAAATATGGCAGTGAGATTATTAGATGCACATGCATTTTTAATAAAACTCATGATATAAGTTCAGATACAGATTTTTATACAATGACAAATCTAGAGGAATGAACATGTAAATCAAGTCAAATTCTTATACATATATTATTTAGCCTAGCAGTTGTCCATGATAACAGAGAAAATGACTTATCGTAATTATTACATAAAAGAAATATCTGATAGTTAATGAAATGATACATACAAATAGAACCTGTCACATCAAGAAGATAAATATCTAGAAGCTGGAGATCAGGATGCAGGCGGCGCAGACACAGACACTAAGGCAAATTCCAAAACAAGAAGGGAAAAGCCTCAGAACATTGAAATGAATAGTAGCAAGATAAAATAAAGTATGAGCATGAGAAATAGAAATATTTGTATACCCATTTTCATGAAGCAAAACCAACAAGACAGGCAAGTAAATGAATCAAGCAAAAATATCTAAAATTATTATACTACTCCGGAGTAAAGAATAGATTTGATCACGATAAAGACATAAGCTGAAACAAATGAAAGGTGTATGTCTTTAGTTGATGCATATGATTCATGATTCAGAAGGATTCAAATTCAGATTCAAGACTTGGAGATTCAGAGTTGCTGCCCGTTGTCTCTAAGGGGTGGCTCTTACAAGCACTCACCCTTGAGCCAGGGAGTTCATGCTTGCAATGACCGGTCCTTTGTTCCTGTTAGGGATTCAAGAGGGAACCCAAGTCGAGGAGTTGCATCAATTAAACATCACCTTTCATTGTTCGCTTATGTTATTAATGAATTAAATGATTCATAATTTGGTGATTTCTAGCGTATCAAGATATGCTACCAATTACTTATTCAGATATACAAGAGTAGAATTTACAAACATGAACGTGGGGGGGGGGGGGGGGGATCAAGTCATGGAACAATTATTACACAAGTATTAAAGTCAAACATACATAAGAAACAAGATTCGATGACACAAAAGAAACTAAATAGAGAGTTTTGAGACTTGCGGGTTCAAGTATTCATGAGTGATAAGATCACTATGCATCATTTTCTAGGATACCAAGTATTCATTCAAATTAATCCACTCCAAGACACGATTATCTTCTAAGTAAACATGTGTAAGATTCGAAGATTTTACATAAAACGCAATTCATTTACTCTCTAGCAAGAAACCTTAACATTTGTCGTTATACCAATTAATGTTCATGCTCAAAAAGAACTACTAGTCTTCCAACTATCCATCAAATGAGACGAAATTCATCTAAGTGGAAATCCAATTAAAATCACCGTTCACATTCACAACTCATGTTATTCCAAATGCGTGAAACCTCAAACTACTGATAAGTCAATTTAGGTATTCAAGATCTAAGCTTATTTGACAAAACATGTATTTAAAAGTGAAGTCATAAAATCATAAGAATAGACGAAATAATTAAACGCAATGCTTGCAAGAGAGAGGGATCTCTACTTACCTTAAGGTGCGACTGAAACTGAAGGCGGCGGCTAAGCGGCACAGGTAAAAATCAGAAACCCTAATTCGAACTGTTAAAGAACGACGAAAGCGATATTGGAGAATTCACTACGCTAACACAGACAATTAATTTATAAAATCTAAAGCATGAGAGGGTTTAAGAATTACCTCCCTTAAATGTGAGGGGAGAGGAGATTACCATGCGGAAATCAGAGATTTGACGACGCTTGGGTTGCGGAAATCCTAAATCGGAGAGGGCTTTGGAGAGATCCAGCCAATTAGGGCGACAAATGGTGCCGGGGAGCACGAAAACCTAGAAATTGGATAATTATAAGATGAACAAAAATCTAAAATGCGATTATACGCAACTTGGAGCACAAATTTGCAAAATAATTAAAACAAAAATCTGAAAGGAGGAGGGAAAATGAGATTCTTACCCAAGGAAGTCGAATCCGAGCCCAAGTAGGAGAGGGAAGGGGAACCCTAGTCGTCCCTCTCGCAAATCCCTAATTAAATCGAGGAGGAATATGGGGAACTATGGCTATCAGCCCTTGGAGGAGGAAAGGGGCTGCCAGTCCCTTGGAGGAGAGGGAGGAGAGGCTGTCGGCCTTAAGGACTGTGTTGGGAAAAACCCTATGATTTAACTTAACAAATTACCTAAAAGTGATTTTATTCCTTAGGTTGAATTATCCATTGTATAGTGAGGGTAATCTGGTCATTAGATGTCTTAGGAAGTCACACTCAACCTAGGGTGTCAAGGCCAGATCAAAAGAAGCAAAATTTGGGCAAAGTTAACATTTGCGTCAAATAGAATTCGACGCAACGTCAAGTTATTATCGACGCTACTCTGACTAAAAGTCCAAGTAGGTCACCCCTGTGTCGAAGTAATTCAAGTCGATGTTACGTCAAATAGATATCGATGTAGAGGCCATGGACCTGTCGAAGTACTTTGGGAAGTCGACGCAGCTTCTACTTCAACTCAGCACAAAAGGAAGTATCTGTCGAAGCAATCTAAAGTCGACGCAACATCGACTTCATCTCGACGCAAATAATGAAGCTCAGAGCCATGCCTTCAACTCGATGGTTACGTCGATAGGGTATTGACGCAACGTCGACTAGCAGAGTTCAATCAGAGCAAAGATGAATTCAAAGCTGCTCCTACAAGAACTCGAAGGTGCGTTGCTAAGAGAGGAAGAGAACTCGACGCTATGTCGAATACAGTCTGAAAAGGGAAACCTTTTCAGCTGTCATTTTGGACCCTCTCTCATGCCCCATCTCACTCAAGACCGTTCTCCAATGGCTCATTAATTGCCTTAAATGGAAAGAAGGTCTTAAGAGGACAAAAAGCTTTCTTGGAAACAAGCTGAGTGTTGGTGTGCGGGTCGGGAATTAAAGAAGGAAGGAAAGATTAATTGTCCAGACAAATGTACCTTTTCAGGACTTACCAGAAAGGGAAAAAAAATTCAAAATAAATAGTGGGACAATAAAAGGCAAGAAGAAAAAGAGAAAAGCATGGCACTTATCACAATCGACCACATTGTTCTATTGTGGGTCTTATCTTCTCCTTCTTCCTCTCTCAGGAACCCTAATAGACAGCATACAGGAAAAAAAGAAAAAACTGAAGAACATTCTCTGCTCAGAGAATCAACTGCTGCTTTCTCATCATTATCATACAACAACAATACTATTATAAAGAGCAGAGAGCAGAAGGATCAAGGTCTTACACGAACCCTAGCAATCATCACTATCATAAGCTAGGGTTAATCTGATACGGATCTTGAAGAGCATTCAAAGAATAGCACCTCAAGGATTGCTGTTACAGAAATCTGATAAACATATTTCTGATTATTTCTTTCCCCTCTTACTCTACCTTTCTTACACCCCTTGTACAGAGTTTTGAGAATCCCTCTTCCAAAAGATTCAGTGGTTCAAGATCTCCTTATCAAAAGATCTGGTGGTTCAAGATCCTCGTATCAAATGATCTGGTGGTTCAAGATCTCCTTATCAAAAGTTCTGGTGGTTCATGATCTCCTTATCAAAAGATCAGTGGTTCTAAGAGTCTCTTTACCAAAAGACTCAGGCACAGTGGTGCATCCCTATCAGGTGGTAGAAGAGGGGAGTACCCACATTTTGGGAAACCTCTATAAAAAATCTTTGTGTCTTGTAGATTGCTTTTTTGTGCTGTCCCAAGTTCTTTTTATTCTGCATTTTATTTCCTGCACCATTATTATTCTGCTTGTGATCTTGTTGAGCATAAGTCCTTAGTTTATTTTATTGTTTTTCACAGTTAGGATATAAATAAGTTTAAATCTCTATTCACCCCCCTCAAGAGGATTCTCAGAGGCACACTGTGCACTTTTAATTGGTATCAGAGGGAGGTTGATCATTAAAATGTTAACACCTTGATCAAAAAGTCCTCCTACTCTTTTCTCCGTATTTCAAAGAATATTTTATAAAGAATATCAGTTCTGAGGATTATGCATCAACAACCCCACCAGTGTGTAACCTAAAAGGGTTTACACTCAGGAAGGCCAGAATAAAAATTTACATGAACTCTATTGATGAAGATATCTTTGATGTTATGATTTCAGGTCCTCCAGCTCCACTCAGACAAGTTACCAGTGGAGCCTCAACACTGGAAGTTATCCCAAGGAATGAGTGGACACAGGCTGAAAAGAATACAGAAGCCTACAATGTTAAGGCTATGAACATACTATTGTCCACTCTGTCAGATGACATATTTCAGGAAGTGGCTGAATGCCAGTCTGCAAAAGAAATGTGGGATACAATGATCAGTCTAGCTGAAGAAAGTGATGATAATGAGAAGGGTCAGAAGAAAGGAAGAAGTGTCCCAACTAAAACTTGGTGTGACTCAGAATCTGAGTCATGCTCCTCATCTGAAAGTAAACAGGAAAGTACTGCTGAAGAAATTTGTCTGATGGATTTGGGGGCCTCCTCAGATAATGAAGAAGATCAGGTATCATACTTAGATGATTTTGATTTCTCTTCCAATGAGTTTAAAACTTGCCTTAAAGAGTTCTGCCAAGATCAATTAGAAGCAGAAAATCAAATAAAAATACTTAGGAAAGAGTTAAAAGAACTGAAAAGTAAAAGGATAGATGAAAATTACTCCTATGATAATCAACTCAGGATTGAGGTAGGAGAGTTAAGAAAACAAGTAGATGAGATAAAAGGTTGAAAATATAAAACTCAAGGAAGAGCTTACAAAGACAAAGGCCTTTGAAGACTCACTCAATGGGAGGAGCCAAAAACTCAAAGACATCACACAAAATCTCAACCTGAGATTTAAACATCTTGGTTTAAGAGCAGACCCATCCACCAACACAGAAATCTCTAGGAGACCTTCCTGGAAAAATCCAGCAAATTTTTTTGGATCTAGTGAGGATCAAGTAAGTGAAAATAGTGAAATCTGTGAAGAAGTACATGATCACCCTAATAAAGTTACAATATTCAATAGAGTGAATATTGATAACCAACAAGGAATATTAAGCAAACATCCTGTAGAAAAATTCATAAATAACCATCATCTAGATAGAATCACTACATTCAGTAGAGTTAATCCAGCTAATGAAAAGAAAACTCTAAGGAAAAACAACTTAGGAAAAATTGGGCACTTCCAATTGGAGAAACCTGTGAATCTCTATCAAAGAACTAAAACTATGATGAGAATTATTTGACATTCTGCAGACCTATTATACTTGAACACCTTTTATACACATTTCAAGCACTATATTAATAAACATAGGTTTGGGAAACTCATTCATAATCATCCAAAAGGGTATCATGAAAGACCCTTCTATTCTTTCATTGAACCCTACAATGGTAAAAGAAAAGGGCCCAAGGTAACCTGGGTCCCTTCTAATGTTTGAACTACTTGTGCAGGATTAGGTAAGGTCCCACTCAGGAGAAAATGGAGTGGGAAGAAAGATGTAGGTCTTGATTAAGGAACAAGATTTATTCAAGGGAGTAATTTCTGCCTTGAATCTTTCCTGATGGTTATTAAAATCTTATTATAATCTATTTTCAATAAATATAATTGCTGGGAAAAACAACAAGAATTTTCTAAGGAAATAGATCTGTTCATTCAGAGGTGCGTAAAATAGAAGTCGATGTACCATCGACTTCTACTCGATGCCAGCGTCAAGAAGCACGCAGAGGAGATAATTCGAATTGATCTCGACGCAACGTCAAGTTCCTATCGACGCATGCGTCGTCTTATTAGTCTCTGACTAAAGTCGAAGTTGAGTCGATTTATAATCGACGTAATTTTGATAGGACCACGTCAACTTAAGGTCTGCTGAATAATCTCGAAGTTACGTCGAGTACTACTCGACGCAACGTTGATATAACAGCGCACGCAGAATTGCTTATAAAAGCAATCACGACACAACTATGCGCGCCAAATAATAAGCTCTATCGACAGTGCATCGACCTAAACCCTAAGTTGCGACGATTCATCTGCTTTTAAGCAATCACTGCGTCGAAATATTTATTCTTTTGAATTCCTCTCTTCTTTCTCTCTTGCTCTCGTGTTCTCCAACTCTCCCGTGCTGTTCTATCTCTTATGTTCTCCTTGTATGTGCAGGTACCCTCAAGATCACAATGGCATCTCTGTCACTTCAACAAGATGATATTGAAGCAGTTAAGCTTGCCCTCGAGACTGTGTTATCAAAGTTCTGCTCACTTTATCTTGACTTCTCCATGGATTGTTATCGCAAACTACGCCGCCAACACAGAAGGTTGCAAGACCTTACATCTGAAATCAAGGCCTTTGATGAGGAAGTGAGATCGGCAGTCATGCCTGCTGACAGCTTTATATCTCTCTTTAATGATATAAAACAGGGGGAGAATTGTACTAGCAGGCAACAACTTCCTCAAGATTCTGTATACACAACAACAATCCCTCTCTCTTTCATCTCTAAAGGAGAGCCAGCTGTATCATCTAAACTACAACTTCCAGATACAACAACTCAGGGGGAGGCAATCCTTCCAAGGACCCTGCCCTTTGCTCAGGGGGAGTCATCAACTCAGGGGAGATCCCTTTAATCTCAGATGATCAGATGTACTTAAAGACTATGCAGGAGTTCCAGGTAGATACTGAAAGCACCATCTCTGATGCAGTTGCATTCAGGGTGTCCTCTGAAGACTCCACAACAACACCCTCACCAGTCATGTTGACTGACCACGATCTTTCTTCACCTAACCCAACTCAAGATCAGTTGTCTCCTTCTGCTAAGTTTCCACCTTCAGCACAGCTTCCACCTCCACCTCCAGCTCAACTTCCATCTCCACTTCCTTCAATTCTTCCAACAACTGTCTTTAGAGGGAGACCTTCATATAGAGGTAGAGGAAGAGAAAGATTGCCTATCTGGGAGATGTACTCAAAAGAACAAAGAAAGGATTACAAGAAAAATAAATCATATCATAAGAAATATGAGAAGGTTGAAGTCTCAGTGAATACAATGAAAACCTAGAACGATCCAAAGTTCTATGAAGCTTTAGAGGACATTGGTGATAAAGATAGATATGGACATAAAGCAGCCCAAAAAGAAATTGAGGAAAAGAGTAAAAAGTTTATTGATATTCTGCAAAGAGGAAAACAAGTTGTTGAACAAGAAGACCTAGCAAAAGCAATCCCCATCAAATTCTCCTTGTTTGACCCCACTGATTATCTTACAAAAAATCCTAAAGCTAAGATGTTGGAGGAAATAGGCCAACTTCACAGAAGGGGCATTGGATGCGTTCCAGAGGATACAGAGGAGCCTCCTCAGAAGAAAAAGAAAGGAAAACAACCTCCTGTGAAAAAGAAAAAGATACTGTTCAAGTCTGCCCCAGACTCTGGTAAACCACAATCAATCTTTCTTGTACCAAATCTTGATGGGGACTCAGAGTCAGATGATCTAGAGTTGGAAGCCATAAACCTGTTGACAGCAAAAGTTCTTGGTCTGGGCTTCACCTTAAAAGATGTTTCTCCTGAAACAGAAAGTGACCTGACAAAGCTGTTCAAAGGTCATGAAAGAATACAAAGGAATCCAGAGAAGGCAACTCCTGCAAATTTCAAGTATGTGGAAAGAAAGTTCAGAAAGATCTATGAAGACTTATCTAATTTTCTGAAAGGAAGGAAGTAGATGTATTCTTGGGTAATCTCTGATAAACTCCTACGAAAATTAATCAGATACATTTCTGCTTACTGGTTCAATCTAGTCACTTATTCAATGTCTTGTTATCTTGTCTGTATTATTCTTGATTATATAAGAGGAATGTGTAAAATCACTTCATTCAATTTGGTAAATTGGTTAAGATAAGTAGGGGGAGATTGTTGGGAAAACCCTTTGATTTAACTTAACAAATTACCTAAAAGTGATTTTATTTCTTAGGTTGAATTACCCATTGTATAGTGAGGGTAATCTGGTCATTAGATGTCTTAGGATGTTACACTCAACCCAGGGTGTCAAAGACAGATCAAGAGAAGCAAAATTTGGGCAAAGTTAACATTTGCGTCAAATAGAATTCGATGCAACGTCAAGTTATTATCGACTCTACTCTGACTAGAAGTCCAAGTAGGTCACCCCTCTGTCGAAGTAATTCAAGTCGATGTTACGCCGAATAGATATCGACGTAGAGGCCATGGACCTGTCGAAGTACTTTGGGAAGTCGACGCAGCTTCTACTTCAACTCAGCACAGAAGGAAGTATCTATCAAAGCAATCTAAAGTCGACGCAACGTCGACTTCATCTCAATGCAGATAATGAAGCTTAGAGCCATGCCTTCAACTTGACGGTTATGTCGATAGGGTATCGACGCAACGTCGACTAGCATAGTTCAATCAGAGCAAGGATGAATTCGAAGCTGCTACTACAAGAACTCGAAGGTGCATCGATAAGAGAGGAAGAGAACTCGACGCTACGTCGAATACAATATGAAAAGGGAAACCTTTTCAGCTATCATTTTGGACCCTCTCTCATGGCCCACCTAACTCAAGACCGTTCTCCAACGGCTCATTAATTCCCTTAAATGGAAAGAAGGTTTTACGAGGACAAAAAGCTTTCTTGTAAACAAGCTGAGTGTTGGTGGAAGGGTCGGGAATTAAAGAAGGAAGGAAAGATTAATTGTCCAGACAAATGTACCCTTTCAGGACTTACCAGAAAGGGAAAACAAATTCAAAATAAATAGTGGGACAATAAAAGGCAAGAAGAAAAAGATAAAAGCAGGGCACTTATCACAATCAGCCACACTGTTCTATTGGGGGTCTTCTCTTCTCCTTCTTCTGTTAAATTTTGATTGAACCGTTTAGGAGTAAGCAGGAGTTGTATCAACAAGAGTTATAGCCAAACAACCACAATGCCAAAACAGCAACACAAGAAATCTTTATTGAAATAGAACTGCTTTACAATGCGAGGCATACATGGCGAGACATGATTCATAAGAATCACGGAGATGAGAAGAACAAACACACCAAAAAACAGAAACCAGCAGTCTGCCAGAAAGAGACCGCTCGGACTGCAACAAAGGCTCAGGTCGCCCGGCTTGTTCTGCTGTACTCCCAGACCGCTTGCACAGTCAGACCGCAGAAACACCTTGAGACCGCGCGAACAGAAGCAGACAAACTGCACTGCCAGACCGCAATCCCAGACCGCACGAACTGAAGCTTATTGGAACAAAGAACTGAAGCTGTTGCCAGACCGCAACTCAGACCGCCTAACCGCTGAAGGTCGCCTGATCACTGAGTCCGCTGCAAACAGCACAAGAACACAATAACCCAGTTCGCTGACAGACCGCAGACGAACTGTTTATTCAAGCCACCGGAAATCACCAAGGAAGGAGACCGCACCCTGCTGACCGCAAACCTGCGAACACAACAAAGGTTAACTCGCATCCAAGTCGCGCGAACTCAAACTTGAGACCGCGAGAAACAATCCGGGCTCTGGTTCTTACAGTTCTTGTTAGGAATGACGGGCCATGCACCCCTATTTATAAGCGGGTGGACGGATGTCGTCACCGCACAAACCGGGATACAGTCACCACCCATCAGATCGCGAACGGTCTCAAAAGATAGACCGCGCGAACACAGCACTTGAACAAAATTCAGTCCAAGACCGAAGACAGCAGCAAGCCGCGCACAAGCCGTGCGAACACATCGATCACCCTTCCTGAGATCGCCAACACAGAGAAGCAACTGGCCGACTTGAACCAAGTCGCCAGAACAACACAACCAAGCCGCCCGGTCACAGCAGTTAGCCAAGAACAGACCGACTAGAACAAGACCGGAAACAACCCGCATCAGGTCGCCAGAACCAGCGACCAAACCCAAGAAGCAAGCTGGCCGATCACACCAGATCGCCAGAACCAAACCGCCAGAGCACCAGCGCAGACCGCGCGGTCTCTGCGGTCTCCAGCCTTCAGATCGGCCGGACTCCTTTCCACTCCACTTCAACAAATTTCAACATCTTCCTCTCCCAGGAACCCTAATAGACAGCATACAGGAAAGAAAGAAAAACTAAAGAACATTCTCTGCTCAGAGAATAAACTACTACTTTCTCATCACTATCATACAACATCAGTACTATTATAAAGAGCAGAGAGCAGAAGGATCAAGGGCTTACACAAACCCTAACAATCATCACTATCATAAGCTAGGGTTAATCTGATACAGATCCTGAAGAGCATTCAAAGAACAGCACCTCAAGGATTGCTGTTACAGAATTCTGATAAACAGATTTCTGAATCTTTCTTTCCCCTCTTACTCTTCCTTTCTTACACCCCTTATACAGAGTTTTGAGAATCCCTCTTACAAAGGATTCAGTGGTTTAAGATCTCCTTATCAAAAGATCTGGTGGTTCAAGATCATCTTATCAAAAGATCTGGCGGTTCAAGATCTCCTTATCAAAAGATCTGGTGGTTCAAGATCTCCTTATCAAAAGATCTGGTGGTTCATGATCTCCTTGTCAAAAGATCAGTGGTTCTAAGAGTTTCCTTACCAAAAGACTCAGGCACAGTGGTGCGTCCCTACCAGGTGGTAGAATAGGGGAGTACCCACATTTTGGGGAACCTCTATAAAAAAATTTTGTGTCTTCTGAATTGCTTTTCCGTGCTGTCCTAAGTTCTTTTTACTCTGCATTTTATTTCCTGCACCATTATTATTCTGCCTGTGATATTGTTGAGCATAAGTCCTTAGTTTATTTTATTTTTTTTCACAGTTAGGATAGAAATAAGTTTAAATCTCTATTCACCCCCCTTAGAGAATTCTCAGAGGCACACTGTGCACTTTCAGACTGCCAGCTTGGGGAGGAGATGGGTTGCTACCGGCATATTGGAGGAAGAAGGAAGCTGTGGCCTTCTTGAAGGAAGAAGAATCACGGCCAGAGCAGGAAGAGGAGGAGGCGAAAACCACGATAGGAGGAGAAGTAGGAGGCAGTGCCAGCAGAAGGAGCAGGAGCAATAGGAGGCGGCGACGCTGCATGTGAGAGACGGCATCGGGATCAGGAGCGGGATCGGGATCGAGAGCACGACTTGCGGCTAAATCTGGAGCCCTGGACCGAAGGATTATAATCAGGGGGGGAGGGGGCTGCGGCTAGCAAAAGCTATTAATAGAGTTTTTAATTCATTTAAAATCTCCCTTTTTAGTTATATGGGATGTTACATATGGAATGGATGGAAACCTAGTTTGAGACATATACACATATGGTGATGCCCAGTTGAAGTAAATTTCTATAATCCAAACATATAGAAATTAGATTCTAGAATAGTCAGTGAATACTTCATTGGCTATGCATTAAATTCTAAAGGGTATAGATTCTTTTGTCCTTTCACACACCTAGAATCGTTGAAGCAAGAAATGCTAAATTTCTAGAAGATCTTGAAATTAGTGGAATAATATTCCTTTTATAGTTCAATTTGAGGAGACAAAAAAATTCAATTCAACACCTGATAAAAATGAGTTGATTGTTATACAACGACCATATCCTTAATAATTAATTCAGGTGGAGTCAATTCATAATGAACTACTCCATGAACTAGTTGAAAAAGATTTACCTCATGAAGAATCTGTTGTCCAAAATCAAGTTAATTTGGAACGACCAGGGGAATTAATAAGAGAAAATAAAATTAGAAGATTTGCAATTCATGATGATTTCATTGTATACTTACGTGAATCAGATGTTGTAATAAGATTAATAGATGATCCCATTTCATTTTCACAAGCATTAAGCTGCAAAAACTCCACCTTTTGGTATGGTGCCATGGAAGATGAGATGGAATCATTGTAAAGTTTGGAGTCTAATTGAGTTGCCAAATGAAGCTTTAGCCATAAACTATAAATGAGTCTATAATACCAAAAGAGATGCTTCTTGTAATATTGAGCATTATAAAGCTAGACTTGTGGCCAAGGGTTTCACTCAAAAGAAAGGCATTGATTATCATGAAACCTTCTTTCCTGTTTTAAAGAAGGTCTCATTAAGGATAATCATGACATTAGTAACTCATTTTGATATGGAGTTACATCAGATGGATGTGAAAACTGTCTTCCTAAATGGAGATATTAAAGAAGAAGTATACATGAAACAACCTGAAGGCTTCTCTAAAGATAATCAACTTGTTTGTAAGTTGAATAAGTCATTGTATGGACTAAAGCAAGCATCCCGTCAATGGTACCCAAAATTTCATGATTTTATTATCTCATTTGATTTTACTGAGAACATTGTGGATGAATGTGTGTATCTTAAGGTCAGTGTGAATAAATTTATGTTTTTAGTCCTATATGTGGATGACATTTTAGTTGCAAGTAGTGATTTAAGTTTGCTTTATGATACTAAATATTTTCTATCTCAAAACATTGAGATGAAGGATACAGGTGAAGCCTCCTATGTTCTTGGCATAAAGATTCACAAAGATAGATCTATAAGGTCTCTAGGTCTATCTCAAAAGGCCTACATCGAAAATATTTTAAGAAGTTTTGGAATGGAAAATTGTTCACATACTCCAACACCCATTGTTAAAGATGATAATTTTAGTTTGGATCAATGTCCAAATAATCTGTTGGAACTTAAGGAGATGAATGGAGTACCTTATGCTTTAGCAGGAGGGAAACTCATCTATGCTCAGGTTTGCACAAGACCTGATATAGTATTTGCAGTAAGAATGTTGGGTAGATATCAAAATAACCCAGGCCTTGATCATTGGAGAGCTGCTAAGAAAGTAATGAGATACTTAAAAGGAATCAAGAATTATAAGCTCACATACAGACATTCAAATCATCTATACGTGATTGGGTATACAGATTCTGACTTTGGTGGATGTAAAGATTAAATAAAGTCTACTTTTGGTTATATTTTTCTGCTTGCTGGATGTGCTATTTCATGGAAAAGTACTATGTAGAGTATGGTCGCCACATCTACCATGAAAGCTGAATACATTGCATGCTATGAAGCCACATGTCAAGCTTTAGGGATTAGAAATTTTATATCTGGTCTTAAAGTTGTTGAGTCTATTTCATGGCCATTAAAGATCCACTATGACAACTCTTCTGCTATGAGTTTCTCCAAAAATGACAAAAGCAGTAATCACATCAAGCATATAGATATACAATTTCTTATAGTTAGAGGTCATGTTAAAGAAGATAAGTGGATATCCATCACATCGGTACTGAGTTAATGGTTGTAGATCCCATGACTAAAGAACTGCCGACTAAAGTTTATAAAAATCACGTTGATTGTATGAGCCTTACTAGTTCATTTGATGTATAAGTTGCCTCTTATGTTATTTTAAAGGACCTCAAATTGTGTTATTTTCACATTCAATATATATATATATCTTAATATTGTTTGTGTGCATAGAGATTTTGTCAAAATAAACTGGACCAAGAATGACTTAGAAGAAGTTCATTCATAAAGTAAAAGGAACTCATAAAGTTCTTATATATGAAGTATTGAGCATTGTAATAGTTGGAAGAGAGTATTCTTATTGTTGAGGATATGACCGCCAATATTTATGCATCAAACTTTTTATGTAAGTGTAACATCCCCCAAACAACTAGACCCATAGAGTGTTTTTGTCATGACTAGGTCATGACAAAACCCTAGGAAGCTTGAAGAGACCATTTGGCTTTAGGCTTGAAGGGGAAGAACACCTTGGTCTATAATTAGCAATCTCCAGTTACCAAGCTTAGGGTTGGAATTTAGGGCCTCACCTTACTCCTTTAACCCCACCATAACATCCCTAACCCATTAAGAGTCCCTTGGATCACCAAGGACCCATTGGGGTCAACCAAAGAGGTCAAGTTGACCAAAGTCAACATTAACCCTAAACTGGTCAAAGTAGCCAAATTAGGGTCAATTGGCCCGCACCTTGACAAATTGATCTTACCTAGACCTTCCTAACCCTTAGGAGAGGCCAATGCATCACTAACCACCCATTGGGGTCAACCCAAAAGGTCAAATTGACCAAAGTCAACTCAATCCTAATTTTAGGTCAAAATGCCCTACTTTGACCTAATCAAGCCCAATCTACTTGGGCTAGGCCTAATTGGAGTGGACCAACAGATTCATAGGCCTGATATCTACTCAACGGGCCATACAATTTTTGGAAATGATGAGTAGGAGAGAGAATGTGCAATTTCCCTTATGAAGAGAGTGAAAGAAGAGAGAGAAGGCCATTAAAAGCCATGGGAGGCCAAGGGACTCCACTCTTCATCTCCAATGGCTTTGTACCTCCCCCCTCATCAGTTTTGAAGAGTTTAATAGCCATGGCCGGCCACCCAAGTGGCTGATTTAATGGAATTTCAGTTTTGTCCAAAAACTCCTAATTACCATTAATGGTGAAATTGGAGGTTTCACCTCTTCCCCTTCCACAAGTGGCTCTTTAAAAAGCCTCACAAGGTTATGAGGATGAGTTTCCCCCACTCACCAGGGAGAATCGAGCTTGTTGATGTGGAGGATGTAGAGGCACCAAACTTAGGATCGGCCATGGCAAGGAAGGGATTTGGCAAGACTTTAAGGCTCCACACAGGTCTGGTTCTTCTCCTCTACTCCAGTGGATAGATCCACATCTACTGCTTGCAAGGTTTAAGGCCAATTGCCCTTAAATCATGTTGGCCGAAAACTCCATTTTTTGGAGATTTTTCTTCTTGCCTAAACCTCCAGTTCCGGCCACCACCGGCCGGCCGAGACCTCCTATCGCCGGCCACCACCTCAAGGAAGGTGGTGGTGGCATTGGCTGGCCGGGGAGGGGCGTGGGTGGCCGGAAAAACCAAGTTAGAATGGATACATGAAGGGCTCATCTAAGCCGTCGGCGCATCGGGGGAAGATAACCCGATGCCGTTGATTTCTTCCTGTTCAGATCTTTATAATAATGTATTATTATTCTGTTTTATGTTTTTATCACTGGCAGTAGTTAGAATTGATTATAGAAAATACCTAGATCCCTCTCCTGGAAAAGTGGTCAAAAACAAACTTGTAGCCCTTGAGGTCTACTTTATTTTAAAATTGATTTCACATCATTTGGGTCAGTGGTCTGTCCACACCACTCAAAATGGTGTAACATGTACAAAGGGTTGACCAGAGCTTGATTTGTGTGCCCCCACTAAACCATACATCCAAATGTTCTGAAATTTGGAACATAGTCTAATTATACATACCCCCTAATAATTTCCAAAAATGAGAATTTCTGGTTAAACTTTTTCTAATATTTTTGTAAACATTTAATAATTCATGTAATAATTAATTATAGGGTCTAATGACCTCCAAACCCTACCAAATTTTGGTGGGTGGTTCTTAGAGTCATGGTATGACCCTGGTAAAAATTTCATCCCATTTGGGATTGATTTGGTTGGTATTTGATTAACCCAAGATTGGTCTAACTAAAGGATTCTTAGGTCAAAAGTGTACATGTTGGGTTTGAATGGTCAATCCTCATCCAAAGGTGATGAAATCTTGGCCACTGATTTAATATCACATAATACACCTCCTCCAAAGATTTGGGGTGATTTGGGATGGATGTGCCCTAGGACCCTAGTTCAAACCTTAGGGTTGTATATTGAACCCATTGAAGGACATAGGGTCATATGTCCTTGGATTGACTTGAAATTTGGTAGAGAGGTTCATAGGGTGGTATTGAGCCCTAGGTAATTTATTTGGAATTTTTAGAGACATTTAGTCTCTCTGAATTAGTTAAGAGTCATTAGGGCACTCTCTTACTAAAAGGAATTACATGCCCATATATCCTAGGATGTTTATGAAATTTTGGCAGTGAGTTTTAATTGATGATATCATCCTCTGATAATTTTACTAAGAATTTTGAAGTGTTATATATTGTACTTAATTCACAACCCCCAATGTTTGCCCTAGTTGTATGAAAATTAATTATGAGTTTAATACTCTCTGGAAAATCACGAAACTTAGACAGAGGACTTTTTAGAGCAAGTATCTGATCTGTTAATTTTAGTATAATTTTTGGAGTAATGCATGTATTCCTTCATAAGGTGTCCTTAGACTGATTTGTTTAAATAATAGAATTATGGGGTCAAATGGATTTAGAAAATTATGGAACTCCATCAGTAAACTTTTCTGACCATTCTGGACAACAACTAATATTCTTGGAATTTATGAATAAGAATTTCTAGCACTTTCTTTGTAAATCTTTGAATTGGATTAATTAGTTAACATTTTAATTGGAGGTCAAAACCTTTCTGGAAACTTGTGAAATTTATATATGGCTGTTATTTTACTGTTATATAGTTGTACATATTTTAGTAAGGTCATATCTTATCAGAAAACCATACATGATGTTCAAAGACATATGTTCCCTGATTTTGGAGAAATTATAATAATTAACAAATATAGTAGGAAAATTATGAATTTCTGTATTTGGTCATATAATGTCATTACACACCCCCAATAATAATCATGAGTCATTTGGATGATTATTTTGAGTACCTCCTCTCATGCAGCTCATATAGCTCATTTGGTCTGCGCATAGCAAAGTAGTAGAGTTAAGATAATCGGTAGACCATTTGGTTGGAATAAGTGGTAGTTGATGTACCTAATTTGGATGAAGAGATTTGAGGTCACCAATAGGAGTCTATGTGTTGAGTGTGCCCGGTAGTTAAGGGCGAGTTTGTGCTTGAGATTATCGAAAGATCGTCATTCCCTTGGAGTGGAATAAAACACACTTAGGGTTAATAAGTGTAATGGTGAGAGGGGTATGCTTAGGGGTAGTTATCAATAATAGTAAGTGTTTTAGAAAGGGTGGTTTGGGCTATCATCCCATCGTACCTCCTAGTACTGCTGCGAGCCCCTCACATGGTAGACCTCGGGAAGTCCAAGATTAACCCAAAGCTGTAGGAATAATTTATTACGCAAGATTAACTTAATAAATACTCACAACCCATTGCTACAGGTGGTTAGCTGGTTTGTCTATATGAGCGGTATGCTCGGTGGTTGTAGGCACAGACAGGTTGGTCTGATGAGCCGATGGCTCAGAAGGTTATGGTGACAGGCGGGTTAGCCCGAGGAGCTTATGGCTTGGAGATAGATGGTAATCATAATTGTATGTGCATAAAGGTGGTGGGTCTTTTGGTATTGACAGTCATTCACACTGATGTCGATACGCTGACTCGGCAAGTGTGGATTTGCACTTAACCAAGAAAGTCTGGTGGTCCAGCCAGTAAGAGTACGCAGGCGCTCCGCAGTTTTGCGTTGAGGCGTACGATATGTCTAGGTTAGATAGTGTGAATACCAACCTAGAGGTGGGCGAGGCCTAACTCACCGCTTCCGTTTGCCACTATAGGAGTATCCTGAGAGTTTTGCTAGCTCCGAAAAGGGGGAACTAAAGGTCTGTATGCATAAAGTCGAAGTGTGTGAGTTGCACTTATTTGAACATAACATTAAATTGCATAACTCTGCATGTCATAGAATAAGCATTGCATTTCAACCCCTACCCCTATCGTATAAATTGGTTATGAGACTTTTTATACGATAGGCCTTGCTAAACGACCCCTTGGTCTATAGGTCTGTATGGGCAGTCCTATAAATCAACGGTTACTTTTCTTACTTTACTATGCCTTACTTTACTTCACTGTCATACTTACTGCTCTACGTTTATATATATACACTGTGTAGTGGTAGACATTTCTTGTAGAATAGATCTGTTGTCACCTGCTTTGTTTAATACCCCTTGTTGTCCTCCACTTCATCCCTCCTGCACGATGCCTAGGAGCCATTGGGGGAGGGGTGGGGGAACATAAGGCTTAGTATTTTGACTAACGGTCGGTGGACCATATCATTTTAGGAGATCAAGGAGTAGCACCAGGATACGCAACACCAGCAGAGGCCGGTGTAGTTGGAGGTGTGCCAGTTTAGTACAGGAGCACCAGTTTCAGGATCAACGAGTGATTAATATTTTGCTTCCGCGAGTGAACTTGTAGTGAGTACATGACGTACAGGGCATGAGCCCCTTATTATTGTTATCTTTATTCAGTTATTGTCTGTGGACATTTACCCTTATGGTTTTATATTTCATGTGATGTGGACTTGAGCTTCTCTATATGATCTAATATACTTTTCTTCTTTTGTGATTGATATGACCGACAGGATCCGTGTTTTGTAGTGACGACCTTCCCGAGTGTTGGTGATTATGGGCATAAGACCCGGTAGCGAAGCAAAAAAAATTGGGGTCTTACAGTAAGCATGAGTACATTTTTCATAATCTTTTCTTCTGTGTACATTTACCCTTATGGTTTTATATTTCATGTGATGTGGACTTGAGCTTCTCTATATGTTCAAATATACTTTTCTTCTTTGTGATCGATATGGCCGACAGGATTGGCATTTTGTAGTGACAACCTTCCCGAGTGTTGGTGTCACCACAAAGTGGCGGTTCTGGGCATAAGACCCGGTAGCGAAGAAAAAAAAAATTGGGGTCTTACAGTAAGTGTGAGTAATTGTGAGTACACAATTCGTAAATTATTTGATTACCAATTTCATAATGAGATCCAAATGCTATTAATAGAAATTGAAAGATATGGGTTAACTGTAAACTACACCTAGAGGGGGAGGGGTGATTAGGTGTATTCAATTTACTTAGCTATTTAATGATTTATTTATCTCAGTACACAAGCATCACAGAAAACACACAATGATTTATAGTGGTTCCCAACTAGACAATGTGTCTAGAGGTAGTCCATTGTCCCTCCCATCTATCCAGCAATGTGCTAGACTAGGCAACTTCTCCAACTCAGATCTTTTCACTATATTCAGGTCTTACACTCAGGTTCACATAGAACCCTACAAAGCTCAGACTTCACAAGTCCTACAAATTCAGATCTTCGACAAGATCCTACCAAACTCAGGTTCACCAAGAACCCCACCAACTCAGATCTATTGCTAGATCCTACCAACTCAGACTCACAAAGAGCCCTACAAAGTAGTACAGGATTGTGGTTGTAGAAGAGAAGACTTCAGAAAATGAACAATTGAATAACAGATCTTCCTCTTCTTCTAAGTCCAAAGATCTTGTGGATCAATGAACCATTCTTCAGAATCTTCTGTAGAACTTCACAGCCAACAACAATGAAGACTTCTTTTTCAGTTTGCTTTTCTTTCTCTTCTGTAAGTGTATGTCGGAATGAACTTGAGAAAGAATACTTAGTACACGTGTGTTCTGAGGAGGAAAATCTTTCTTTTTATACCCCATTGTACTTATGCATAAAGGTCTGTGAAATTTTCCGTAGATCTTGGAGTGAGCAGGAATTGTACAACTTAAAGTTACAGCCAATAACCAGAAGCACATGAAACAAAGCAATCTTTATTGATAATAGCAGGAATCTTCATTACAGAGCGAGGTATACATGGCGAGACATGATTTCGCCAGTACACAAAACCAAAAAAAAAATACAATGCTGAAGAAAGATAACTGGCGGTCTGAACACAGAAGCCGCCTAACCGCCTGTCCGCTGCGACTTACTGCCTTCACCTGAAACCGGCTATCAGCTGAGTCCGCCCGAACAGAACAGAACGAACACGAACAACAGTAACTCGCGGCCTTCCAGAACTCAACCTCTGATCTCCCGACCTCCTGCACACTGCTAGCTGCTACCCGCAGAACTGCTACAAGACCAACTAGAAGAATAGCCGTAAGTCGCAATCTGCACAACCCGCAAAACCTACACAGATGAGATCTATCAGCAAGACCGCCCGATTACAAAGATGTTAACAGCAGCTTCCAGAAATGAGTACTGCTTACAGTTGGTTCGATTAATGAACAGTGCCAGGGAGTCCTATTTATAGGCACGGGAAAAGATCCAGTCACCGCCCATGTGATAGGGTCACCACCACAAAACCGCACGACTAGAGCAACTCACGCGGCTAGCACCTCTGCCATAAATGAGCACCGCAGGCTAGCCAGACAAGAATTCATCAGACCGCCAATTTGAAGACCGCGCTACTAAGGCAAGAATGCCAAGTCGCCACCATCAGTATCCGCATAGAGAGCTCGCGCGAACACCAATAGAAACTGCGCGATTAGATAGATATACAGCCCGCGCACAAACACCATGAGCCCGCCTAGCGGGTATCACTGAGAAGATAGGACAGTTAAGCCGAAGCAAATACTGTTGGTCAAGATAGAGAACAAGTCACGCAATTAAACAAGTTTAACCGCACGACAACATTACCAAACTGCCACGCAGTCTGAGAGGCCAGACCGCGCGGCAACACCCCGGAAGCACCTGAGCAGAAGTGAAGAACCCGACTAGCTGAACTAGCTAGTCGCCAGAACAGACCGCGAGACCGCCCGGTCTCAGCGGCTACTGCGGTTAGCCATTGCTAGCCTCCCATCACCCTTTACTTAACACTTCAAACTTTCAACACTCCCCCTTGAAGTGGGAAGTGGAAACTAGCCCAAGTAAACCCCGCAACCGAGTGAACGGCCCCTTCGCCAGCGCCTTTGTGAATATGTCAGCAACGTTGTCCAGACTCTGAACATGCTCGACCGAAAGAGACCCCTCCAACACCTTCTCACGAATGAAATGATGCTGGATATGTTTGGTCCTCGCGTGACACACTAGATTAGTAACCAGTTTGAGTGCACTCTCATTGTCGCCGCAGAGAAGAGTCGGACCCCGAATCTCCTTATGGACATCTCCCACCAACCTCCTAAGCCAGATGGCTTCTTGAGCTGTCAAGGCCGAAGCCTTGTATTCCGCTTCCGTGGTAGAGACAGACACAAAATCTTGCTTCTTGTTGCACCATGATATAGCCGTAGGGCCCGCCATGAAGATGAATCCAGACATCGACTTCTGATCATCCGAATCTCCCCCGTAATTAGCATCCATGTACCCATGCACCTCGAGGCCCGCATCCCTCCTGTATAGGAGACCCATATCCGAAGTCGCCTTGACATACTTCAAAATATTCTTGGCCGCTAGTAGATGATGCACCCGTGGTTCCGCCATATAATGACTCACCCTGCCAACTGCATACGCAATATCCTGCCTAGTGATCGTCAGATAAATCAAGCTCCCAACCAGAGCTCGGAACACAATCGAATCTTCCAGAATCCTCCCCTCATCCTTCCGAAGTTTCATGGCCTTCTCTAGAGGTGTAGAAATTATTGGATCTTGTGGCGCCCTTAGAGGGGGGGGGGTGAATAAGGGCCTTTTTAAATTATGATTTTTTACTTAAGAATTCTTAAAACAAATTTTGCTTTTCTAAAAATCACGTATAAAAATTTACAAACTATGAAATTTTTAAATTAGATCAAACACAAATTTCTAAGTTAAAGATTAAGCAACCAAATTTGCAATTAAAGAAAAGGCATAATATTTTAATCATGAAATTCTCATACAATAAAAATGATCTTAGCAATGCTTAAGATCAATGCATAAATAAGATAATAAACTTTTGACAATTTTTGTTTACCAATCCTTCTCCCAAGGATCGGAAGGCTATCACTTGTCTTTCCCTAGACCAAGCCCAAGCCTATCCTCTAGATCTTCCCAAGATCTAGACGTAGCACACAAGGCCACGATTTCCCACCAAGATACGCAAGGACTTGGACGCTCCGCACAAGGAAGCGATTTTCCCATAAGCCACACAAGGACTTAGACATCACGCACAAGGAGACGATTTCCCTACCAATACAAAGTGAAATGTATATAAATGAAAATACAAAATGAAATGAAGAACTCCCTAGAAATTCAGATCTCTGAAAGGAAGGTTGAAGCCTCGAGATGATCGTTGATGTAGAAGTGCGTCCGATCTCATCTTCAATCTCAAACCTTCTCAGCACAAATGGGAGTTGATGAGGTTCTGGAGCTCTCTGGTTTGTATGAACTCAGGAAAGGACTTAGAATCTTCAAAGCTCTGAATGCACGAACAAGACGAACCCATTTATAGATTTTCACTGTCGCCTGGGCGACATCACTGTCGGAATTCCGACAGCCCCAAACTGCTGTTCGTCGTGCTGTCGTGCGGGCAGTTGCTCTAACTTCTGCGCTATCGCTTGGGCGACATTGCTGTCGGAATTCTGACAGCTCCTCTTCATTTTTGCCATCCGAAACTTCTCCAGACTGTAGATTGAGTCGTTCTCATCTCCGAAATGGGGTGGACCGTTCTGTAACTCTTCCTGGATTGAAAGTTATGGTCATTTTAAGATCAGCACACAAAACTCATCCTTTTGCTTTTTCTAATGTGTACACACTCTTGGATCATGTCCATGAACGAGGACTTGTCTCCTCATTGAACCTGTACAACCTGGACACTATAAACACACAAAAGACTAGATCAAATACAACACGGTATTTGTTATTCTCAAACCAAGAGATGCGGAACATAGGCTCCAACAATCTCCCCCTTTTGATAATAACAAATACCCGTATGAGAAATTAGTGAGATTAAGATAATTTGTATTTATAGATAAGTGCGGTAATAAGATATGCATGAATAACATATTAAGAGCGTGATAGAATTGAAAGCGATAATGCCTACTCTTTCTATATCAAGTCCTCCCCCTACATTAGTGTCTCTTATAAACTACTCCCCTTAAATATCTATTTTACTAGATTTCTCAATTTCTTCTCCCCCTTTGTTATTAACAAAAGTGGGTAGGGATGAGTGTATATCTCTTAAGATAGGTAAGGAACCATTTATTGAAGGATTTTCTTGATCGAGCATATGATAGTGTATGCACCTCCTATATGATTACCCCCCTACAAATATACCCATTTTTTGAGTTTAATATCATTATAATGCACCCCCCCCCCCCCCTAAATATTAGATTTATTCAATTTAATCTCCCCTTTTGGTAGTATCAAAAGAGGGTTTAGATGATATTATGCAATAAAAATTTAAATGATTTATGTTGAGAAGAAAAATAGGATGCAATATAAAGCTTGGTAAATACTCCTTGTTGAGAAAAATATAAGCATGATGGAACAAAAAGTAGTAAGAAACATAGCTGCAATGATAAGGTAAGCATTCTTAGTTTAAGATACCACTTGTTAAAAAAAGTCATGAAAGAGCATAAGTAGTAAAGATGTAGAAAGCATGACGAAATTTTTTTTTTATTAAGTGAACATCTATGTAGGAATTGTGAAGCATAGTAAATGATTAAGAATTTTAGGCATAACAAAATAGATGTTGTAGCATTTTAAGTACATAATGGATTTTGCTTTATAAATGTTTGAAGGAAAAAAAGTAATGATTTTCCAAGTAACCAATCTACCCAGACAATATGTATACACCCTAGCCCCGTACTAAGTGACGGATGGGCATGAGGAGCTGCATACATGTCGCAGGTTGGGGTGTTAGTCCCATATGCAAACACTAGACAAAACTCACCCTAGCACTCTTTCCCCCCAGTGCCTCGCAAGGCCCCACTGGAACCCTCCCCGGTTAAGGACAAGACATGACTAGAGATAAGGTTATCTAATGTCTACAACCATACGCCCCCGCTATGGTGAGATACGAAGTCATGAATAATAATTATTGGAAACATTTAAGCGTTTTAAATCTAATGATGAGTTCATAGCTTATGGATTTATATTTTTATTTGAATTTAGTAAACAAACAACTCACATAGCAATTTAGAAATCCCTTAATGAATCAGAGTTTTAGCATAACAATATTTTCATGTTGAGAGCAACCAATATAAATTTTACCAAGCAAGTCTACCATTTGTTAAAAAAAAGAATTTTTATATTTAAGACTTTGATATAAGCATGAAAGCGCAAGGTAAAAATATATTGTGATGATGCGGAAGACTTATAGAAATACAAGAAAACATCTTTTTTGTAATCATGATTATGCATAAGAAGAAATATGAGTTAAATTCCAAAAAGGAAGATGTTTTTTGCAAATCAAGTTATTGTTAAATTTTTGACAATAAAGTAACCAAGCATGAAAGAAATATATCAATAAGAGACTACTACAATGTTGTTGTAATTCACAAATTCAAGACATACCAAACATTATAGAGAGCATGCTAGGTTATCTAGTGCATTTCATAAATAAAGAGTAGTATAGAATTTGCATTAGGATCCAATACTCATGAGAAGAAGTGTTATGGAAGATAATGATGTGCACATAAGTGTATTTTGAGTAGAGTAAACAAATGTTTTAATCAAAAATACAAGAAATATGTAAAGTAAAGAGCACAATAAAACACAAATAGTTTTACTTCCATAAACTTTAATGCACAAAAAAATGTACAACTACCTAGGTGCTTTGCACACACAATGCTCATTAAGACTTATCAGGGTGCAAAGTAGTGCTTGGGGGATCACATATTTTATTTTATTTTAATGTTGAGACTAGTGATCCGGTGTACTTAAGAGTAAGTGGTTTTTATTTTGAAAGAAAGATATGGTTTGCACAAGATACTTTACTATTCTTTCCAAGGTGCTCAACCTCACAACGTTTATTAAGACTTATCAGGAGGTTCAAGTAGTGCTTGGTGGAGTTATCTTTGTCACTTTATTTTATGATTTTTGTTTTGTACAAAGATCTCCGAATACACTTGTTTTGCAAACCAATATAATTTATGAAAACATAATCACTTTTCTTAACCTTTTAAAGTGCAAAAAAAAGTAGTGTAGGTAAGATACTTGTGCAATTTTAATTCATTGTACTAATACAAAACATACACAAGCATTCTTAGATTAAACACATAAGTAGACAATGCCAAAATAAGTGAGTGAATAAATATCATTATCAAACATAAAACATTTACTCATACTGAGAGGCATGATAAGCTTAGTTCTACACAACTTTTACCATATAATTTTATGCACAAATGAGTAGATATATCAAAGCATGATGAAAACAATGTTCAAAGTAGTTTGAAAAACTAAATTGCAACATTTTAGAAGTTCTAAATGATGGGTTAAATCATGCTTGATTTTCAATGAAGTCCATATAGTATTTTTTTTATTGTTTTAATGTTTTGTATTTTTGTATTGGAGTTTTGCATATATAAATCAAATAAATAACCAAAGAAAGGAAGTAAGAAAAATTAATTTTTTTTTGTAATTTGGTTTTTGAAATTTTGTATTTTAATTTTTCAAAAAAAAAAAATCAATTATAGGCATAGATGCAAAACTGAGTAGTACATATAAAATAATATATTTTTAGTGATTTTTTCAGAATTTTAAAATGACAGAAAATCTGAGACTTGAGCTAGCGCCGACGTTAGGTAAGCTCACTGAGAGTGCTTATTTTGATCATATAGCTTAGATTTTCTTCGATCTTGCTTCCAATTTTTCTTAAGTATGTTTGTGCAATGTAATGTCTGTCTAATGAAGTGAAGAGACGAGAAGAAATTGCAAAAAGTTGCGGAAGTTAAAATTTTAGTACATGGGTTTCACATTCATTAAAGCTTAGTTCTTTAGTTTTGCACAACATATGCATGAGTGAAATGATCATAAATAAGTGAAATAATATTCATGCAATTTCTCAATTTCGGTTAGACATGATTATGATTTAACATACTAAGGGTATTCAAAAATGACGCAAATATATTAAATACCTAGGCAAAACTTGCGCATTTTATAAATTTAGTCTAATACCCCTAAAATACACCTTTTAAATCCATTTTGACACTTATTTCATTTAGTCTTAATAATATCATATGACAAATTTAGTTTTTCAAATTTTATAAGACTTTTTAAGAAATGGATTTAGAAGGATAAAAATAATAAGGATAAGTAGATCACTTGAAAAATGACATGACTTATTATTCAACTTTACTCAATTTGATTTATTTATGAATTTTGGTTTAATATGTGAAAGTCATATTACAAGTTATATAAAGTGATCATATCATGATGGTTCAACACACAAAAATAAACAAACAAAAAGAAAAAGGTTAGGCATATCATGAAGTAGAATAATGATATTTCATTTTTAGTTGATTTCTACTTCATGCAAATGATTTGATACTAATGAATGAGAGATTTTGGTATCCAAAGAGGACCGGGTGTGATGGTTCTTTTGGGTACCCAAATACATCGTGTTTGCTTTTGGGGAGATAATGATGAATGGGCCCTTTTGAGTGGAGTTTGTGTTTCTTCTTTAGCTTTGGGTCTCCATTCAAACCTTGGAAAAATGTTATTTTTATTTTTCAAATTTCCATAATCATTTACTTGAATATTTGGATCAAAATGATTTTTTAATTTATAATTTGGAGGAAATTTGTTTGCATTTAATCTTAGGTTGGGAGAAACATGATTTTGTACATAATGGTGATTTTGATTTTGATTTACAAATCCTTTATGTTTCTTACTCCCATTATTAAACTTAGTTAAGATGTTCATATTCATATTCAACTTGTTTTTAGATATAGTTTGATATTGTGAATTTGTATTTACCATTTTCTTAAGCAAGTTGATTTTTGATTTTAATTCATCATTCTTAATCTTTAAATTATGTCTAGCTTTATTATAAGCGATTGTGCTATTTTTAAGAGTGGAAACAATTGAATCAATATGATCTTGATAGTTATTTCTATATTCATCAAATGTTTCATCCATCTGTTTAATTTCAATTTTATATTCTTTACACTTAGCACTATCATTTTTTAGAGAAGAGTTTTCTAAACATAATTTTTCATTTTGTTCTTTTATGAAAGTAAGCTCTTTTTCAAGTTCCTTGAATTTTTCTTTAATATTATTACAATCAAAACAAGATATAGAGTTTTCAAATGAAGAGCATGCAGGAGATACAAACATTTCATTTTTGGATTCTACATTCACATTTGCTTTCAAAGTTTTATTTTCTAAACGTAGTTTTGCATTAGCCATTTTTAGTTTCTTAATCTTACGTTTAGTATTTTATAGCAATTGTAGTGTAGAAATAGATGTACAAAAAATAGGAGATTTTGATTTCCTTACAGCGCTCGTGGATGAGGCAAGATTTGAACATAGTGTTCCTTTGTCTTCCTCATCTTCCTCTTCCAAACAAGAGTTTCCATCATCCTTTCCGCTTGATGAGCATTCTATGGATCCATCCTTTGTGTAGCTTTCTTGAATATTTGCATATGCTTGCATATTCTCCGGTTCTTATGAATGTTCCGTACCTGTAGAAGGAGAATCATAAGTTCTTTCAAGAAAACTCCAAATTTTATATGCGGTAGGTAAAGTATAAATAAGTTTGAAAATATTTTGGTCTAACGCACAAAATATACTATTAATAGATTTTGCATTTAAAATAATTTCGTTTCTAGTTAGTACGCTTGATGGCTTTTTAATAGTAATATTCCAAACTTTTTCATCTAAGGCCTTAAGAAAATTTTTCATTAATATTTTCCACCCTTTAAAATTTTTGCCCATAAATAAAGGTGGTGATAATACTTTTTCATTTATATTAAAATTTTCCCCACTAGTAGAAGCGAGATCATGATCAAGAGATGCCATTATTCCTGGTTGTTAAGCCGATTTGGAATAACCTGCTCTGATACCACGTGTTGGATCTTGTGGCGCCCTTGGGGGGGGTGAATAAGGGCCTTTTTAAATTATGATTTTTTACTTAAGAATTTTTAAAACAAATTTTGCTTTTCTAAAAATCACTTATAAAATTTACAAACTATGAAATTTTTAAATTAGATCAAACACAAATTTCTAAGTTAAAGATTAAGCAACCAAATTTGCAATTAAAGAAAAGGCATAATATTTTAATCATGAAATTCTCATACAATAAAAATGATCTTAACAATGCTTAAGATCAAGGCATAAATAAGATAATAAACTTTTGACAATTTTGTTTACCAATCCTTCTCCCAAGGATCGGAAGGATATCACTTGTCTTTCCCTAGACCAAGCCCAAACCTATCATCTAGATCTTCCCAAGATCTAGACGTAGCACATAAGGCCACGATTTCCCACCAAGCCACGCAAGGACTTGGACGCTCCGCACAAGGAAGCGATTTTCCCCTAAGCCACACAAGGACTTAGACGTCACGCATAAGGAGACGATTTCCCTACCAATACAAAGTGAAATGTATATAAATGAAAATACAAAATGAAATGAAGAACTCCCTAGAAATTCAGATCTCTGAAAGAAAGGTTGAAGCCTCGAGATGATCGTTGATGTAGAAGTGCGTCCGATCTCGTCTTCAATCTCAAACCTTCTCAGCACAAATGGGAGTTGATGAGGTTCTGGAGCTCTGTGGTTCGTATGAACTCAGGAAAGGACTTAGAATCTTCAAAGCTCTGAATGCACAACAAAACGAACCCATTTATAGATTTTCACTGTCGCCTGGGCGATATCACTGTCGGAATTCCGACAGCCCCAAACTGCTGTTCGTCGTGCTGTCGTGCGGGCAGTTGCTGTAACTTCTGCGCTGTCGCCTGGGCGACATCGCTGTCAGAATTCCGACAGCTCCTCTTCATTTTTGCCATCCGAAACTTCTCCAGACTGTAGATTGAGTCGTTCTCATCTCCGAAATGGGGTGGACCGTTCTGTAACTCTTCCTGGATTGAAAGTTATGGCCATTTTAAGATCAGCACACAAAACTCATCCTCTTGCTTTTTCTAATGTGTACACACTCTTGGATCATGCCCATGAACGAGGACTTGTCTCCTCATTGAACCTGTACAACCTGGACACTATAAACACACAAAAGACTAGATCAAATACAACACGGTATTTGTTATTCTCAAACCAAGAGATACGGAATATAGTCTCCAACAAAAATGCATTTTCCTTCCTTCATGCCGAATCGCTCCACGATTCGCTCCGCATATCCAGCCGGGGACACCAACACTCCACTTTCCTTCCTCTGCACTTCGTGTCCAAGGAAATGGTGGAGTTCACCCAAGTCCTTCATCTCAAATCTGATAGATAGCTCAGCCCGAAGCTTTGCTACCTCCTCCTTCGAATTCCCCGTCATGATCGTATCGTCGACGTAAAGCAACACGATGACTTGAAGCTCCCCGTTCTTCTTGACAAACAAGCTTGAGTCAGAGTCTGATGCACCGAATCCATAGAATAGGAGATATTCTGCGATCTTCCTGTACCACGCCCTCGGCGCTTGCTTCAACCCATGCAGGGCCTTCTTCCGCTTACAGACATAGTCTGGAAAATCCTCAGATACAAAGCCTGGCGGCTGGATCATGAAGATATCCTTGTCAATCTCGCCGTACAAGAAAACATTCTTTACGTCGAGTTGCCAAATCTCCCACCCATAAAATGCCGCCAAGGCAATAATGAACCGTACTGAAGTCATCTTCACCACCAGACTAAATGTCTCTTCATAATCTTCACCGTATTCCTGCGAGAATCCATGAGCCACAAGTCGAGCCTTGTATCACTCGATACTATCGTTTGCCTTCTTCTTGAGCTTATAGACTCATTTGCATGTCACAGGGGTGATACCCTTGGCATGGGCACGAAAGACCAGGTCTCATTCTTCTCAAGAGTTGCCATCTCTTCTTTCATAGCCGAATCCCACTGTTTCACGCCTTTGGCCTTTTCAAAGCTCACTGGTTCCCGCTCATCCAGGGGACCAGCGAAGAAATACGAGAAAAAGCTCACCATGTTTCCTCCTGTATAGCGATTAGGGGCAATGATCGTTCGCTTCGATCTCCTCAACACCTTCCCCTGACTCGCATTATCCTCAGCTGCTTCTTCCCTAGCTCCCCTTCTAGACGTACTAGGAGCATGGCTCCCCCTGCTTCCTGATCCAGAAGCCTCCGTCTCAGAACTAAAAATGGATGGACCACCTAGTGACAAAGGCAGCTCCACCTGAAGATTTTCCACAGCTCTCTCCGGCTCCTCCACCCTGCTTTCTGGTAACTCAACACCAGAACTTCCCTTGTATGACGTCACCTCGTAAAACACGACGTCGCGAGATACAACAAATCTCCGCATCTCTGGTTCCATGCACTTCCAGCCCTTCTTCCGATCATCATATCCCATGAAGACTAGCTTCCTTGCTTTTGCATCTAGCTTCGTCCGAAGCGCATCTGGAACGTGCACATAGCAGGTGGAACCAAACACCCGAAGGTGCGCTACGCTTGGTTTTTCCTTGAACATCATCTCATGCGGGGTCAACATGTTGATGGGACTGAGAGGCATCCTGTTGATGATGTAGGCGGCACAAGACATTCCCTCCGCCCAGAAGGACCTTGGGATACTCTTGGCATGCAGCCAACACTTGCAGGTCTCCGTCAGATGACGGATCTTTCGCTCTGCAACTCCGTTTTGTTGTGGAGTATGCGCACAAGTAAGCTCTCTCTGGATGCCCGCCTTCCTGCAAAAACTAGAGAACTCACCAGAGGTGAACTCCCCCCCATTATCAGTTCTCAGCTTCTTTATCTGCAGGCCTAGCCGACCCTCCACTAGCTCCTTGAACTCAACAAACTTGGCAAACGCCTCCGCCTTCTCCTTCAGGAAATAGACCTAGACATATCTGGTGTAATCGTCGATCAACACCAGCATATATCTGCTGCCTCCGAGGCTTAGGGTAGCAGTCGGTCCCATCAAGTCACCGTGGATATACTACAACGACACACTAATCCTTGTCTGCGACTTATCAAACGGCATTCGATGAGACTTGCCGAACTGACATCCCGCGCAAACATGATAGTCACCGTAGGAAGATAGACTAGGCAGGCCCTTGACTAGACCTTTTATCGCCATAGCCTTCAGCTTATACATCCCTACATGCCCCAACCTCTCGTGCCATATAACGACACTATCATTTGTCCTCATCTTGTCAACATAAGAACTTGTCGATAAAACGAACAAGTCTTTTGCCCTTCTCCCAACATAAACGACATCAGCCTTTACCGCCTCAACGTTTCGTAGAAACCTTACTTCTGTTAGACCGAACAGAACATGATACCCATCGTCTACAGCGTTGGTCACGGAGAAGAGGTTTTTCCTCATTCCGGGCACATGATAGACACTCTTCAACGTTAGTGGCCCCCTATCACTACCCAAGGAAACAACCCCCACCTTCTCGACAGTATGCACAGTATCATCAGCAGTTATGATAGCATCATTACCTGAGTAAGGCTGCGCTGAAGAAAGCTTCGACTCATCCCCGGTGAGGTGATGACCACACCCCGAGTCCACAATCCAGTCCTCCTGATAGTTGATAGGAGCCTGAGGCCAGGTCAAATGATGGAGCAGCAGGAATCTTCAGCCAGGATGCCCATCAAGTCACCGTGAATCCACCATCATTTTTGTTGTGGCAGTCGGTCCCATCAAGTCACCGTGAATCTTCAGCCAGGACACATTATCCAGTCCTCCTGCTATAGGGAAGGAGGAAACTGAGGCCAGGTCAAATGATGGAGGTGATGACCACACCCCGAGTCCACAATCCAGTCCTCCTAATAGTTGATACCATGCGAAATTTTCCATAGATCTTGGAGTGAGCAGGAATCGTACAACTTAAAGTTACATCCAACAACTATAAGCACATGAAACAAAGAAATCTTTATTGATAACAGCAGGAATCTTCATTACAGAGCGAGGTATACATGGCGAGACATGATTTTGCCAGTACACAAAACCAAAAAGAAAAATACAATGCTGAAGAAAGATAACTGGCAGTCTGAACACAGAAGCCGCCTAATCGCCTGTCCGCTGCGACTTGCTGCCTTCACCTGAAACCGGCTATCAGCTGAGTCCTCCCGAACAGAACAGAATGAACACGAACAACAGTAACTCGTGGCCTTCCAGAACTCAACCTCTGATCTCCCGACCTCCTGCACACTGCTAGCTGCTACCCGCAGAACTGCTACCATACCGAATAGAAGAATAACCGCAAGTCGCAATCCACACAACCCGCAAAACCTGCACAGATGAGATCTATCAGCAAGACCACCTGGTTACAAAGATTTTAACCGCAGCTTCCAGAAATGAGTACTACTTACAGTTGGTTCGATTAATGAACGGTGTCAGGGGGTCCTATTTATAGGCACGGGACAAGATCCAGCCACCGCCCATGTGATAGGGTTACCACCACAAAACCTCACGACTAGAGCAACTCGCGCGGCTAGCACCTCTGCCATAAATGAGCACCGCAGGCTAGCCAGACAAGAATTCATCAGACCGCCAATTTGAAGACCGCGCTACTAAGGCAAGAATGCCAAGTCGCCACCATCAGTATCCACATAGAGAGCTCGTGCGGACACCAATAGAAACCGCGCGGTTAGACAGATATACATTCCGGGCACAAACACCATGAGCCCGCCTAGCGGGTATCACTGAGAAGACAGGACAGTTAAGCCGAAGCAAATACTACCGGTCAAGATAGAGAACAAGCCGCGCGATTAAACAAGTTTAACCGCACGACAACATTACCAAACCGCCACACAGTCCGAGAGGCCAGACCGCGCGACAACACCCCGAAAGCACCTGAGCAGAAGTGAAGAACCCGACTAGCTGAACTAGCTAGTCGCCAGAACAGACCGCGAGACCGCCCGGTCTCAGCGGCTACTGCGGTTAGCCATTACTATCTGCCCAACACCCTTTACTTAACACTTCAAACTTTCAACAAGGTCCTTATTGATTGCATAAATAATTTCTCGTTTGAAGACGTCGTGCAGAGCTGGAAATTCTTTGACATTATTACTTGCCTGTCTTGGGACTAGCAAAGAATAGAAATAATAAATTTCTTTCTTAACTACAGTGTAACTGCTATATTCTGCAGAGATCATTTCATTTTTGACTCCTTGATTGTGCGCTAGATAGGCGGCGCATGCGTTCTCTGATTATTCATTTCCAAGAATGTCTGCGCATTAAATGCAGCTCTGCAACTGCCACGACGACATTGTTCCTTCAAGACAATATCGTCTTGATCAATAGATGTGCTTCACGACGATGTCGTCGATATACTTTCTTCTTCAGTACTTGGCTGAATATCTCCATGAGATTGCTTCTTCTAGACGATATCGCCGAGATCCTTCCTTATATGCAATATCTTTTCGATCTTCAAAGTAGCATGCTTCCATTAGGTCGACCTAGCTCTTTCTTCAAGGCTTTCTGTAATATCTCAACGATATTACTTCTTCTTGACGATATCGTGGAGATATCTTGGCTGTGACTGCGATGAGATTTCTTCAGAATGATGTCGTCGATATCTATTCTTTAGCTTTATCTACGAAAAAGCTTTCTTCACGACGATGTCGTCGACATCTGGACTTCACTATATTTAAGACAAGCTTTCTTCAACCTTCAAGACAATGTGCTTCTATCAAGACGATATCATCGAAACTATTTCGACGACATGATACTTTTCTCCACGATTCTTCTGCTGAGTCTTGAGATGATATTTTACTTGGTTGATTCTCATGTCTTTTATCGTTTATATACTAGTGATGTAGCTTTGATGTACCTGTCAGATCATGAACTTAAATACAATATCAAAAACAACTTGACTTATCTATACTTGAGTTTCTTCTTCAAATCTAGAGATATTGAAGGCGTAATACCCAATAATCTCCCCCTATTTGAAGAAGCCAGAACTTATAAGTATAGATAAGCCATTCTAGCAAATATAATAATTGACAATAAATTTGGCAAATGATCACTGCCTATGTTAATCTATGACAGTCCAATACATTAACAAGATATATCAGATGCATAAATGTAAGGCATAGAGGTGTACAAGTGATTTCTAAAATCCTTATTCTTTTCAATCCTCTTGAATATTTTTGCCTTTTTCAGAAGGTCCTGCTTTCTTTGAATGCTCAGCTTCTTTCTGTTTCTGCCTTTTCCTTTCAAAGTAATTAAAGGGCTTGGGATGATATCTGAGAGGTACATGTGCAGGTACTGACTTATCTCCCCTTTTTATCTTGTCCCAATACACCCTTTTCTCAACTTCACTCATTTCATATATGTGCCATTCATCTGAGCTGTAGAAGGTGCCCCTATCATGCTTTCCTTGTTGGAACAGTTCCAGGTATTTAAAATGATATCTCTAGAGCAAGGGCTCCATTCTTCAAAGTTTGGATTTTTCTTAACTTCTTCCATTCTTCTCCTTTTAGCTTCTAGCTCTTCAGGGTAAACAGAATGCCTTTTGCTTTTCCTAATTTGCCTGCTTCCACTTGCTGGCTCATCAACAAAATATTCTTGATAATTTTCAGGCACTTGATACTCTTCTTTAGGGGCCTCAGGCATTGCACTGTGAGGAGCTTCTGCAGGGAGATTGCCATCATGAATTGGATGTTGATAGGTAATCCCATAGTCAATAGGGTTAAGCTCCATGGAGAACCTGACTTCATTTTCTAGCCACATGGCATGGTGGCTTGAAATTTTCTCCCCTTTCTGGCTTCTGAAAATATTTCTTTAGAGATGGATGCTTGAAAAGCTTGAAGTTGTCTGGCCAGGAGGTTATTCAGATTGCCAATGGCATCCATGAGAGGTTCTTACAGTTTGATGGAAAGAATTTGACAGATGATCTTGGGTTACTTGAAACTGGTGCAACAATGTTTCCCCTACATTGTCCACAAGCTCCTGAGTTACTTGAGTAGAGGAGGATATTCTTCGAAGGATAGTGTTGATGGCATCTTCAAAATCATTGAAAGCCACATCTTGGTTCTGGATGATGGACTGCTGATTGTCCCTTATGGTAGACAATCTATCAAGCACAAAGTTCAGTTGTTGTCCAATTAGATGGGTAGCTTGATTTATATTGGCTATTTCAGTCCCGGTAGTTGCCACAACATTTGCAGCAGTCTGATATACATTGGTGTTCTGATGATTTATATGCTGAATATCTTTTTGAAGGACATCTATCCTGGCAGAGAGATCATTTCTGCAGCCTGTGACAACCTGATTTACATAGGCTTCAAATTGTTCTCTTTGTCTGTTCAACAAGCCTTCCATGTGGGATATGAAATCAGGTAATGGAACTATGGGATTTGTGTTGGGTAGAGGATGTGGATCAACTTCTATTATTGGAGGTGAAGGCAACATTGTTGTCAGACCCGTGTGCTCCCCCTCCATTGGTGCATGGTTTTCTGAGCTGTGCTCATGTTCTTCAACATCTGGATGATTGCTTGGGTCTCTTTCAGGAAGCTCCAGATGAGCTGGATCCACTTCCTCTTGAGGATTAAGAGGACTATCCATTCTAGGGATTTCTTCTCTTGCAGGCTCCCCCCTCAACTGAAGTCAGAGATTTTTGAGGAACTTAAGATTCTGTGACAGGGGACTTTGGGCCTTGATCAGAAGGTTCACATGCATCTTTCTTTGTCCAGGTCTTCCTCTGTCTGCCCAAAACCTCCTTTCAGAAGTTCTCCTCCGGAAGGGAGTTTCTCATCATTTTTCTTCGGCGCCATTTCGTTAGCAGAGGGTTTTCGTATGGATGAATAAGAAAGAAGGATTCTAGGGTTTTGTGTGTACGTGATCTCTATGCTTACACAATGCCTAATATATAAAGTAATGAATTGGGAAGGTAAAGAGGCGCGCACCTATTCAAATCCTCCTGTATTGTTTTGAAGATCTCGTAATTGCGGCGCAATCATGACAGTGTTGAGTTTTATGATGTCATTTTGTCGGTCTGGAGTGTCGTCGAGAGTATCTTTATCGGCGAAAGTATCGTCGAGATGTCTGTATTCGTGTCGTCGAGATTTGGATGTTGTCGTCGAGACTTCATCAATATCGTCGTTATGGATTAAGACGATGTTCTTTGAGAGGCTGTTTTGCTTTAGGAGACTTAAGTTGTGTCTTCTAGTGTTCCTGTCTTCAAAATCTAAGATTTTCAGATCACTTTAAGGTGGACCTTGTCTGAGATCCAGCCTATCGAAATATGGCACACTTACTAAAGAGGAATATAATGGATTCAACATGCCCACTTTCAAGAACGTAACATGCCCAATTCAATTTTGAATTGATTGAATTTAGACTCATCAAAGGGTTTAGTGAAAATGTCAGCAATCTGCCTCTCAGTATTAACATACTCAAGGCAGATGTCCTCTTTTTCAAAATGCTCCCTAATGAAATGATATCTAATTTCAATATGCTTTGTTCTACTGTGTGCCACAAGATTTTTGGCAATTGAGATGGCACTTGAGGAATCACAAAAGAGAGGTGTTCTCTTGATGTGCAGATTGTAATCCTCTAATTAGTGTTGAATCCACGGGAGTTGTGCACAACAACTGCCAGCTGAAATGTATTCTGATTCAGCGGTGGAGATAGCAATGCTGTTTTGCTTTTTGCTACTCCAGGGCACAAGCCTTCTCCCTAGGAACTGACAAGTTCCTGAAGTGCTTTTTCTGTCCTCTTTGCACCCAGCAAAGTCTGCATCATAATATCCACACAACTCAAAATCATCTGACTTAGGATACCAGAGCCCCAGATTTGGAGTACCCATCAGATATCTCAGAATTCTTTTCACAGCTAAGTAATGAGATTCTTTGGGGTTCACTTGATATCTTGCACAGACACATGTAGAAAACATGATGTCTGGCCTACTGGCAGTAAGGTAGAGCAATGAGCCAATTATGCTTCTATACATGGATTCATTATAAGGTTTCCTTTTTTCATCCTTGTTTAGAGACACAGTTGAACCCATAGGAGTTCTCATAGGGGTAGAGTTCTCCTTACCAAATTTCTGTATGATATCCAAGGTAAATTTAGTCTGAGAAATAAAAATGCCTTCCTCAGATTGCTTTACTTGGAGACCTAAGAAATGTAAGACCCTATTTTTTTTTTGCAAAAACCACCGGGTCTTAGGCCCAGAACCGCCGTTTTGTGGTGACACCTTCGCTCGGGAAGGTCGTCACTACAAAACGCCGATCCTGCCGGCCAAATCGATCACAAGAAAAGTAAGCTAACATGAAGAAAGCAAGCAAAACATGTCCACATCACATATACAAATAAATCATCAAAAGATGTCCACAACCATAACTGAAAGAAAGGAAAACAAGATAACTAGGGCCTTGCCCAATACATCAGATCCTCACTACATGATTCACTCGCGGAAGCAAAACAACTAAACCAACACTCACGGATCCTGTCATCTGAGCTCCTGAGCTAGACTGCCCCGCCTCCATTTGCACCGGCCTCTGGTGCTGCTCCGTCGCCGCGGTCTCCTAAAATGATAAGGTCCACCGACCGTCAGTCATAAAGACTCAGCCAATTCCCCACCCCTCCCCCCAGGGCTCCTAGGCACCGGATGGAAAGGAGGAAGCGGAGGACAAACAAGGGGTAGGAACAAATGCAGGTGACAAGGTAATATCTACTCTACACAGGTGATATATATATATAAATGAAACAAAATAGAAACAGCAGGGTAAAGTAAAGGTAAAGCAGTAATGAGTAAATGTAGAAACAATCTAAATATTATAATATTAACCATTGATTTATAGGAGTGCCCATACAAACCTATAGACCAAGGGGTCGTTTAGCAGGGCCTATCGTATAAAAAGTCCCATACCAATTTATACGATAGGTGTCAGGGGTTGAATGCAATGATTATGCTATGTCATGCAAGTATGTGATTATGCGGTGATCAAACAAGTGCAACTCACCCACTACGACTCTATGCGCATAGACCTTTAGTTCCCTCTTTTTGGAGCGAGCTAGACTCCTCAGGATACTCCCGTAGTGGCAAACGGAAGCGGTGGGTTGGGCCTCGCCCACCTCTAGGTTGGTATATGCACTACCTGACCTAGACCTATCGTACGCCTCCACAAAACCCGCGGAGCGTCTGCGTACTCATACTGACTGGACCGCCAGACTTTTATGGCTAAGTGTAAATACCACACTTGCCGAGCCCAAGTGTTAACGTCGGTGCAACGACCGCCAACACGAAGGACCCACCACCTTATGCACATGCAAATTATCTTCCAACAATACCGAGCTACAAGCTCCCCGGGCTAACCCGCCCGTCACCAATAACTACCTCAGAAACAAAAGACCACCGGACTAAACCGGCTAGACTTCCATATGCACTCCCTCAGAGTGACTTTCCTGCCTTAGAAACTCAGGTGCTCAAAGACGCTAACAAGAAAAGACGATCTTTCGTCAATTCCCGGACGACCTAGCCGAGGGTGGCACCCCACCACCCTAAGACTTACCAAACCCCAACTTCTCTAGAGACCCATACATAATACAAGGCTACCACCCAACCTTCATCACTTCAGACCCAAGACTACCAGATTGACCTCTAACCCCAAAGTTGTCAAATTGCTAAACGCAGACCACCCTTAACGTTTTGATGCTCATGAAGAGAGGTACACTAAATATCCAACTTCTTGACCCAAGGGATTTACTGGGGACCCATACTACCTACTTCAGATCAAATCTAGGGTTTCATAATTTTCCATTAATAATTGTATTTTAAATAATTTTCCAAATGGCCACATAACTAAGGTTTGAACTACAAGTATATTTTTCTGACCTCCTATGCCCACTCCAATTTACTCATAAATCAAGGGTACCTAATAAACAGTAGAGATAAAGTTTTAGGGAAAACCAGCAAGATTTATTATTTTTAGAAATTCCAAAACACAATTATTTCCAATAATTTCCAAAGGAGGTACCCTCATATGAACTCCAATCCTTGTGCAAATTAACACAGTGGTGCTTATTAATAAAATATTTAATCCTACAAAGTTTGACCATGCTATTCAGAGGGTATGTTTGTAATTCCATCCAAGGATATATTTGCAATTTCTTTCAAAATGAACTATAGGTACCAAAAATATTGATCTATAAATTATGAGAAAATTACAGAGGTTATATATTGTTATGAAAAGACATCCAGCAAAGTTACATGCAATTACAGTAATTTATCATTACAAATTTAACCAACCCAAAAATTGCCAACAATGAGGAATATTACAATTTGGACCTCCAAGGGTTAACTCATGATCTAACCAATTCTTCCAGAGATATATGACATTAAAACCATGATTATGACAGAAGATGGTAAATTGATAAATACTATTTTCCCTAAAACCTCAAACCCTAAATAATTACAAATCTACCCTAGGGTTTATTACCTAGGTTAGACAACTCCAAACCTCTTCAAATTCACAAGGGAGTCTTCTCTGGTCACTAAGACCTACCCACCAAAACTTTAGGTCAAACCACTAGGGTTTGACCCTACTCCCTTCATTGACCCCTATTTGCACCCCTTAAGGGTTTAGCCTAGGGTTAGGACCTAAACATTTCCACATCCACTCAAACCTCTTGGGAGGGGATTATACCACTCTTAGGACTCAGAGAGGTCTATTACACTTCTCCCCATGGGCATTTACTCCTACCTCCTTCACAAACCCTAAGAGGGTACCATAAACTCAACCATTAGGATTTATGGGCACAATAGGTCCTAACCCACCCAAAGTGGCTCCTTGGGGTGCCTCCTACCTCCCAAGGCAGTGACCAAAATTACCCCAACAATCAATGGGAGGAAACCCCTCCACACCCCAAAACTAGCTTAGGTTTACCCTTACCCTAAACATAACCTTTAAGAGAAACTAGACTCAAAGGTCTCCCTACCTTGCCCAAGTCCATACTACTCACTATACTGACCATGGGTCAGTGGAAGACCACCTAAGATCCTACCAATAATTGGTGAGGAGTGGAATTCCAATGGGCACCTATTTGGGGTGCAAATAGCAATTTTGCCCCTTTTTGATTTACTAGGGCAAAACTCCCCCAATGGCCTCCAAACTTGAACCATAGGTTGGCATGGGGGAGGGTGAGGTGCACCCCAAATATGGAGCCAAAAGACCTTGTGGAAAGGTGGGGGCACTCACCCAAAGTTTTACCCAAACCTAGGGAGCCTAAGGCTATTTTAGTGGAATACCCTACCAAAACAACTCCATAAATCATGATATTTTAACCAGGGCCTATACATACCCCTTAGGACCACCCATCCAAGTTTGGAAGGGTTTTGAGGTGTTTAGGACACCTAATTAGGTTAAACTAGGATTATTGGTCTTTCCCAAAAATTAAGAAGAAAACTTCACCAATCCTTGTTATCTTTGGACATGAGCTAGGTATGCACAAGACTAGACTACACCCCAAAAATCAAGTCATTTGGAGTTATATAATGGGGTGGGCATCAAAAATGAGTTCTGATTAGCCCTAAAGACAGCCTCCACTAGAATGAGTGCTGAGCCCTAACCAGGACTCCAAATTGAGTGATTTCAATTTTGTATGAAACTAGACCCAAAGGGCTACATTTTCTATGTTGACCACTTTTCATGATTCGGCCTCTAAGTATTTTTCCCAGATTTAAATAGGGGCTGCATTTTAATCACAGATTTAATAAGGATTGAATTAAATGAGCACGAATCCTAAAGCAGATCGGAGGGCGCTGGGTCATCGTCCCCAATGAGTCAGCGGCTGAGATTTACCGCGCCTGGGCCACCTTGAGCGATGATTTCCCGGCCACCTGAGCGCCGCCCCGGCCGACCAACGCCACCACCACCTCCGTTGAGGTGGGGGCCGGCGATGAGCGGTGTTTGATCGGCCGGAGGTGGCCGGAATCGTGATCTGTAGAAGGATACCCAACCCGATCAACGGGAGGATTGGCCGACTCGATTCACGGCCGATTGACCACGATTCGAGCCGCCGTCGATTTGGATCTAACCCTTAGAGTTCAGGGAGGAGAACGGGACCTGCTGGAGGGCTTGCCGTCGAGTCAACCTTGAGTACACCATGGGAGCTGCCGCCGGTTGAGAAGCCATGCCAATTCCCTCCTACAGTGCACGAAATCTCCAGGTAACTAGGGGGTTTCTCTCCTCTCAGGTCACTGAAGGTGAAGGGGGGTTCGATTGGGGGTGGTGATGGCTTTAAGCTCCATGGCCATTAATGGCTTCCTCGGTTTCTTCCATGGCCGGCCCCTCTCCATCTCCCCTGCCTTAATTCCCTTGTGTAACTGATGGAAACTTCTCCCAGCTGGCTGAGGAGTTGAATGGAGGCATCAATTGGGGGAGCCAAGAGGTGAAACCTCTTAATGGCCATGAATGGCTTCTTCTCTCTCTTCCAAAAATGGTGAAACTCCCATTTTCTCTCTCTTAACCACCATGGTCGGTTTCTACCCTCTCTCCTGAGTTTAATGAGGGTCCACATGGGCTGGTTGACCATCCAATTGAGCTAGCCCAAAGAGATTGGGTTAGGTTTGAGCATTTTGACCTAAATTGGGCAATTTTGACTTTTGGCCAAATTGGTCAATTGGGGAACCCTAGGATGGGGCTTTTGGGTTCAATAGGTTCTAAATTAAGTTTAGGAACTGATGGTGGAGTCAATTTGGTCATATGGTTCTTGGTTGACCCAATCTAAGGTGATTTGACCAAAATAGGCTAATTTGACTTTGGTCAAATTGAGCCCTAGGGTTGACTTGGTCATGGGGCTTTTTGGTCCACTAGCTCCCCTATGACATTATAGCCCTAGGGGTGAGGTCAATTTAATGTGGTGGAGGTCAATTGGGGTACTTTGAGAAGAAATGTCATTTTGACCTAAAAAGGGCATTTTGGTCAATTTGCACCCCTGGGGGTCCCATGATGGGGCTTTTGGGTCCATTAGGTCTATAATGGTATTATAAACCTAGGAGTGTGATCAATTTGACATGGTGAGGGTTGATTGGCTCTAAATGGGCTACTTTGACCAATTTGAGGGTTTATGTTGACTTTGGTCAAATTGGCCTCTTAGGTTGACTTCAATGGGCCCAAGGTGCCCTAAGGGGACCTCTAAAGGGTTAGGGACACTATGGTGGGGTCCAAGGGTTAGGATGAATCCCTAAATTCCAATCCCAAGCTTGGAAGATGGGAATTGCTATTTGCAGACCAAGGTGGCTTCCTCCTCCTTTCCTAAGCTCTTAGGTTCAAAAAGGTTCTTCCTATGGTTTTGTCATGACCCAGTCATGACAAAACCAACTTAGGGGTCTAGCAGTTTGGGGGATGTTACAAATCCCAATACATAAAAATAAAAATTTCGTCCCCGAAATTCAGACAAGCCTATGGGGTTTCTACTAGAGGAAAAGCTGTAACATCCTAGAAAAAGTAAGTTGTACCTGTCGTAAAAAGCTGCGGATATTTTTGCTGCATCAAGTCCAGTGGCTCCCAAGTATGTTCTTCCTGTCCATGATTCCTCCACAGGACCTTGACCAGTGGGACCTTCTTGCGCCGCAAGACTCGTAGCTCTGTGTCGTCTATCCGAACCGGCTCCAAGTGAATCGATCGATCTGTAGCTACTGGCCCCTCAGAAGTAGACACCTGCTGCTCAGGCCGAAGTAAAGCCTTCCTAAGTGAAGAGACGTGGAATACGTCATGCAGTCCCTCCAAATCCGGCGGTAGCTCCAGTCTGTAAGCCAAGGGGCCGATCCGCTCCAGGATCCTATAGGGTCCCATAAACCTTGGACTGAGCTTCTTCCGGCCGCGAACCCTCGAGACTCCATGCATCGGACGTATCTTCAAGAAAACCCGGTCTCCCACCTGGAACTCCACCATACGATGACGCGCATCGTAATACTTGGCCTGCCTGCTCTGGGCCTCCAGCATCCTATCTCGAATCAACCTCACCTGGGCCTCCGTGTCCTCCACGAACTCTGAGCCAAGAGCCTTGGGGTCCTCATCCTGAATCCAAGATAACGGTGTCCTGCACCTCCGTCCATATAATGCCTCGTAAGGTGCTCTGCCTATGCTAGCCTGGTGACTGTTGTTATAAGAGAACTCGACCAACGGCAACAGTCTCTCCCAAGGCTCCCCACGGTCTAGAATGCAAAGACGCAAAAGATCCTCCAAGGTCCGATTGGTGCGCTCCGTTTGCCCGTCTGTCTGGGGGTGGAAAGCTGTACTGAAGGTCAACCGGGTGCCTAGATAGGCCTGCACCGCTCTCCACTCCCTTGACGTAAAACGTCCATCTCGGTCGGAAACTATCGTCCTTGGCACACCATGATAACGGATAAACTGCTCCACAAACTTTCGAACCAAAACTCTGACTGAATCATCCTTCCTGATCGGAATGAATCTAGCCACCTTCGTCAGCCTGTCGACAATCACCCAAATCGAGTCATTCCCCGTACGAGATCGGGGAAGACCATGAATAAAATCCATCGCTATATCGTCGAACTTCCACTCCGGCACTGGGAGTGGCTGCAATAATCCTGCGGGGTTCCGACACTCCGCCTTCACAAGCTGGCAGGTCTCGCAGTGGGTCACAAAATAAATGATATCCCTCTTCATACCCGGCCAGTATATGGTCTTCTTCAGATCTGCCGTCATCTTGGTAATGCCCGGGTGCACTGAATACTTACTGCAGTGAGCCTCTGCCATAATATCTTCCCGGATCTGATCTCCTGCCGGCACATACACCCGACCTCTAAAACTCAACAGGCCGTCCTTCATCGAATAATCTCCAGCTGAGCCTTCCTCCAAGGCTCTGAATATCGGCTCCAGCTTGGCATCCTGCCTCTGCCCTTCCCTGATGCGGTCTCGAATGTCATATGTGGCACCAATCGCCGCTAGGTACTCCTTGTACAGCTCCGGATCGTCTTCCGATACCAGGGAGATCTGCATATCTTCGAACATTCGCACCAACTCCATGGCCATCAGCTTAGGCTCTGCTCCTGATGTGGTAGCTCTCCTGCTCAGAGCGTCTGCTACTACGTTTGCCTTCCCTGGGTGGTAATGCATCGTATACTGGTAATCTGATAGGAACTCCACCCATCGCCTTTGTCGGATATTCAACTCCTTCTGCGTATCTACATACTTCAGATTTTTGTGATCTGAGAATATGTCGCAGTGGACACCATAGAGGTAGTGTCGCCAGATCTTAAGAGCGAATACGACTGCTCCCATCTCCAAATCATGCACTGGGTAGTTCCGCTCGTGGTCCTTCAACTGGCGGGAGGCATAAGCTATCACATGCCCGTTCTGCATCAGAACGGCACCCATCCCCTGATAAGATGCATCCGTATACACTTGAAATCCTTCCTTCCCCGACGGAAGGGCAAGGATGGGAGCTGAAGTGAGCCGACCCTTCAGCTCCTGGAAAGCTGTCTCGCACTGCGGCGTCCAAGAAAATACAGCATCCTTTCTTGTCAGAGCGGTAAGCGGGAGGGCTATCTGAGAGAATCCCTGAACGAACTTCCGGTAGTAGCCGGCAAGTCCCAAGAAACTTCTTACGTCGGTGGCCGTCTTCAGCGGCGGCCAGTCCCATACTGCCTGAACCTTTGCTGGATCTACTGCCAAGCCTGCTCCACTGATGATGTGGCCCAGGAAGGCCACCTCCTTCAACCAGAACTGGCATTTACTGAACTTAGCATATAACCGATGCTCCCGCAGCCTCCCCAAGGTTAGTGCCAAATGCTGCGCATGCTCCTCCTCCGTCCTCGAGTAGATGAGGATGTCGTCGATGAACACTATGACAAAGATGTCGAGGTAAGGCTCAAACACCCGATTCATCAAGCTCATAAATGCTGAAGGTGCATTTGTGAGCCCGAACGGCATCACCGTGAACTCGTACAATCCATACCGGCTGCTGAAAGCCGTCTTCGGGATGTCCTCCTCTTGGATCCTTAGCTGATAATATCCCGATCTCAAATCCAGCTTCGAGAAGCAGTGGGCTCCCTCTAGCTGGTCAAAGAGCTCGTCTATCCTTGGCAGAGGGTACGTGTTCCGCACCGTCAGCCTATTCAGAGCTCTGTAATCGATGCACAGTCGGAGCGTCCCATCCTTCTTCTTCACAAATAACACCGGAGCTCCCCAAGGTGAGGAACTCGGCCTAACGAACCCGGCTTCCACCTGCTCCTGCAGCTGGCTCCGAAACTCTACCAACTCCTTCGGGGCCATCCGATAAGGAGCTTTGGACACCGGCTTGGCCCCTGGCACCAGCTGAATCTGAAAATCCTTCTCGCGGTGCGGTGGTAGCCCAGGAAGCTTCTCCGGAAAGACATCCGCAAAATCTCGAACTACCGGGATACTAGGCACTGAGTCCTTGACTTCAGTCGCCTCGAAGAGCACCTGGTAAACCTCGTCTCCCTGCAGGTGGGCCTTAATGGCCTGAATGGACGATAAAAAGAGACGAGAGGTAAGTTGAGTACCTTCGAACGCCACAACCCCGTCTTTATGCTCTAGCACGATCCGCCTTGCCGGGCAGTCAATCCTTGCCCGGTTCTCATACAACCAACTCATGCCCAGGATCAGGTCGTAATCCCTCATCTTCAGAACAGTTGCCGGGACTTCGAACAGTCTTCCCCCAATCTCCAGACTTATTAGGCATGCTAAATTTGTTAAGACCTCTGATCCGTCCGGAAATCTCACTCTCCTATAGTCGCTTTTGAGGTGCTTGACTTGGTCTAGGTCTTCGATAAACTTGGCCGAGACGAACGAGTGCGAGGCACCCGTATCGAACAAGGCAAAAGCAGGTTTGCCGAAAATGGAAACTAAACCTGAAGGGTTTGACGATTGGTTCAAAGCTAAGGTAAAGCTGAAACTTTCAAAACATTAATTATTTAAAAATTTAAAAGCGACAAATACCTGCGATGACCCTTGCCGGGTCCCTGGGCCTGGCCAAATCTAAGGCATAAGCCTGCTCTCTGTAGTGCCTCCGATCGTCACCCTGAAATCCACGGCCTCGACCACGTCCTCGGCCTCCGGGATGCTGACCCCGAGGTGCTGGAAGAGCATTCCTCTGGGGGCAGTTCCTCTTGATGTGGCCGACCTGGTGGCAGTGGTAGCATTCCGGAGGTTGCCCACCTCCTCCAATCCTTGGCATTTCCCTCATCTGCAGAGGCTGAGGAGTCAAAACTACCGGCTCCCTTTGTTCCTGCCTCTCCCCCTGACGGGGTCGGACCTCCGTCCTTCCTTCTCCAGCGTCTCTGTTTCTCGGCTGATCTCTCCTGCCATTTCTTCCCTGGTCCTCCATGGGTCTCTTCCTCCCACGAACAACTTGCTGGTCTCCTTCCAGCTTCTTCGCCATCTCCAGAATCCTGGACATACAACCGTCGGAGACAAAAAGGAGGGCCTGCCTCAACTCGTCCCGGAGGCCCTTATAGAATCTCTTAGCATATCCCGCATCATCCAGTTGGTAGGATACCGCAAACCGGGACAGGTGAGTGAACTCCTGATGGTACTCCAACACTGATCTATTCCCCTGTCGTAACTGCAGAAACCTATCCTCCAAATCATCTCTTGCCGACTGCGGCACAAAGTGCTCCAGCAACGCCGCTTTGAAATCATCCCAAGCAACATCCGCTGCCTCCAATCCCGGATACGCTGTAGCCAGGAACCTCTTCCACCACCTCTTAGCATGGGATTCCAGGCATGAAACCACCAGTGGCACCTCCATCTCCACCGGGCACTGGATTCCTGACAGCATCTCTTGCATTATGTCCACCCACTCTTCAGTTCTTACAGCCGTCTCCGTCCCAATATAAGCTGGCGGGGAGAGTCCCCGGAAGATGCTCAGCCAGTTGGCCCCAGGGTTTTGCTGAGGAGCCGGTGCCTGCTGTGCTCTGAATGTCTCCAAGATGGCAGTCAGAGTCTGCCCCAACTCCGTCTGCTGGAACGGAGTCGGAGCCGGTGGTGGTGGAACGACGTTCGGAGTCGGCGGGACTCCATGCTGCGGTGAAGGTTCCGTTGCCGGCTACACAAGAAAGATTGCACTTATAAGGGACTTAGCTAAAGGGAAGAAAAATTTCAGTTATAAGTGGACTTTTACATGTGATTTCCCTTATGGGCACACCATTGCTTCCGCTGCTAGTTTGTCCGCAAACTAAGCTCGCGCGGGGTGGCCCAGGGTTTGTGGACTTCTTTTCCTTGGATCGATGTTTCCTCTGATACCACTTGTAAGACCCTATTTTTTTTTTTGCAAAAACCACCGGGTCTTAGGCCCAGAACCGCCGTTTTGTGGTGACACCTTCGCTCGGGAAGGTCGTCACTACAAAACGCCGATCCTGCCGGCCAAATCGATCACAAGAAAAGTAAGCTAACATGAAGAAAGCAAGCAAAACATGTCCACATCACATATACAAATAAATCATCAAAAGATGTCCACAACCATAACTGAAAGAAAGGAAAACAAGATAACTAGGGCCTTGCCCAATACATCAGATCCTCACTACATGATTCACTCGCGGAAGCAAAACAACTAAACCAACACTCACGGATCCTGTCATCTGAGCTCCTGAGCTAGACTGCCCCGCCTCCATTTGCACCGGCCTCTGGTGCTGCTCCGTCGCCGCGGTCTCCTAAAATGATAAGGTCCACCGACCGTCAGTCATAAAGACTCAGCCAATTCCCCACCCCTCCCCCCAGGGCTCCTAGGCACCGGATGGAAAGGAGGAAGCGGAGGACAAACAAGGGGTAGGAACAAATGCAGGTGACAAGGTAATATCTACTCTACACAGGTGATATATATATATAAATGAAACAAAATAGAAACAGCAGGGTAAAGTAAAGGTAAAGCAGTAATGAGTAAATGTAGAAACAATCTAAATATTATAATATTAACCATTGATTTATAGGAGTGCCCATACAAACCTATAGACCAAGGGGTCGTTTAGCAGGGCCTATCGTATAAAAAGTCCCATACCAATTTATACGATAGGTGTCAGGGGTTGAATGCAATGATTATGCTATGTCATGCAAGTATGTGATTATGCGGTGATCAAACAAGTGCAACTCACCCACTACGACTCTATGCGCATAGACCTTTAGTTCCCTCTTTTTGGAGCGAGCTAGACTCCTCAGGATACTCCCGTAGTGGCAAACGGAAGCGGTGGGTTGGGCCTCGCCCACCTCTAGGTTGGTATATGCACTACCTGACCTAGACCTATCGTACGCCTCCACAAAACCCGCGGAGCGTCTGCGTACTCATACTGACTGGACCGCCAGACTTTTATGGCTAAGTGTAAATACCACACTTGCCGAGCCCAAGTGTTAACGTCGGTGCAACGACCGCCAACACGAAGGACCCACCACCTTATGCACATGCAAATTATCTTCCAACAATACGGAGCTACAAGCTCCCCGGGCTAACCCGCCCGTCACCAATAACTACCTCAGAAACAAAAGACCACCGGACTAAACCGGCTAGACTTCCATATGCACTCCCTCAGAGTGACTTTCCTGCCTTAGAAACTCAGGTGCTCAAAGACGCTAACAAGAAAAGACGATCTTTCGTCAATTCCCGGACGACCTAGCCGAGGGTGGCACCCCACCACCCTAAGACTTACCAAACCCCAACTTCTCTAGAGACCCATACATAATACAAGGCTACCACCCAACCTTCATCACTTCAGACCCAAGACTACCAGATTGACCTCTAACCCCAAAGTTGTCAAATTGCTAAACGCAGACCACCCTTAACGTTTTGATGCTCATGAAGAGAGGTACACTAAATATCCAACTTCTTGACCCAAGGGATTTACTGGGGACCCATACTACCTACTTCAGATCAAATCTAGGGTTTCATAATTTTCCATTAATAATTGTATTTTAAATAATTTTCCAAATGGCCACATAACTAAGGTTTGAACTACAAGTATATTTTTCTGACCTCCTATGCCCACTCCAATTTACTCATAAATCAAGGGTACCTAATAAACAGTAGAGATAAAGTTTTAGGGAAAACCAGCAAGATTTATTATTTTTAGAAATTCCAAAACACAATTATTTCCAATAATTTCCAAAGGAGGTACCCTCATATGAACTCCAATCCTTGTGCAAATTAACACAGTGGTGCTTATTAATAAAATATTTAATCCTACAAAGTTTGACCATGCTATTCAGAGGGTATGTTTGTAATTCCATCCAAGGATATATTTGCAATTTCTTTCAAAATGAACTAGAGGTACCAAAAATATTGATCTATAAATTATGAGAAAATTACAGAGGTTATATATTGTTATGAAAAGACATCCAGCAAAGTTACATGCAATTACAGTAATTTATCATCACAAATTTAACCAACCCAAAAATTGCCAACAATGAGGAATATTACAATTTGGACCTCCAAGGGTTAACTCATGATCTAACCAATTCTTCCAGAGATATATGACATTAAAACCATGATTATGACAGAAGATGGTAAATTGATAAATACTATTTCTCCCTAAAACCTCAAACCCTAAATAATTACAAATCTACCCTAGGGTTTATTACCTAGGTTAGACAACTCCAAACCTCTTCAAATTCACAAGGGAGTCTTCTCTGGTCACTAAGACCTACCCACCAAAATTTTAGGTCAAACCACTAGGGTTTGACCCTACTCCCTTCATTGACCCCTATTTGCACCCCTTAAGGGTTTAGCCTAGGGTTAGGACCTAAACATTTCCACATCCACTCAAACCTCTTGGGAGGGGATTATACCACTCTTAGGACTCAGAGAGGTCTATTACACTTCTCCCCATGGGCATTTACTCCTACCTCCTTCACAAACCCTAAGAGGGTACCATAAACTCAACCATTAGGATTTATGGGCACAATAGGTCCTAACCCACCCAAAGTGGCTCCTTGGGGTGCCTCCTACCTCCCAAGGCAGTGACCAAAATTACCCCAACAATCAATGGGAGGAAACCCCTCCACACCCCAAAACTAGCTTAGGTTTACCCTTACCCTAAACATAACCTTTAAGAGAAACTAGACTCAAAGGTCTCCCTACCTTGCCCAAGTCCATACTACTCACTATACTGACCATGGGTCAGTGGAAGACCACCTAAGATCCTACCAATAATTGGTGAGGAGTGGAATTCCAATGGGCACCTATTTGGGGTGCAAATAGCAATTTTGCCCCTTTTTGATTTACTAGGGCAAAACTCCCCCAATGGCCTCCAAACTTGAACCATAGGTTTGCATGGGGGAGGGTGAGGTGCACCCCAAATATGGAGCCAAAAGACCTTGTGGAAAGGTGGGGGCACTCACCCAAAGTTTTACCCAAACCTAGGGAGCCTAAGGCTATTTTAGTGGAATACCCTACCAAAACAACTCCATAAATCATGATATTTTAACCAGGGCCTATACATACCCCTTAGGACCACCCATCCAAGTTTGGAAGGGTTTTGAGGTGTTTAGGACACCTAATTAGGTTAAACTAGGATTATTGGTCTTTCCCAAAAATTAAGAAGAAAACTTCACCAATCCTTGTGATCTTTGGACATGAGCTAGGTATGCACAAGACTAGACTACACCCCAAAAATCAAGTCATTTGGAGTTATATAATGGGGTGGGAATCAAAAATGAGTTCTGATTAGCCCTAAAGACGGCCTCCACTAGAATGAGTGCTGAGCCCTAACCAGGACTCCAAATTGAGTGATTTCAATTTTGTATGAAACTAGACCCAAAGGGCTACATTTTCTATGTTGACCACTTTTCATGATTCGGCCTCTAAGTATTTTTCCCAGATTTAAATAGGGGCTGCATTTTAATCACAGATTTAATAAGGATTGAATTAAATGAGCACGAATCCTAAAGCAGATCGGAGGGCGCTGGGTCATCGTCCCCAATGAGTCAGCGGCTGAGATTTACCGCGCCTGGGCCACCTTGAGCGATGATTTCCCGGCCACCTGAGCGCCGCCCCGGCCGACCAACGCCACCACCACCTCCGTTGAGGTGGGGGCCGGCGATGAGCGGTGTTTGATCGGCCGGAGGTGGCCGGAATCGTGATCTGTAGAAGGATACCCAACCCGATCAACGGGAGGATTGGCCGACTCGATTCACGGCCGATTGACCACGATTCGAGCCGCCGTCGATTTGGATCTAACCCTTAGAGTTCAGGGAGGAGAACGGGACCTGCTGGAGGGCTTGCCGTCGAGTCAACCTTGAGTACACCATGGGAGCTGCCGCCGGTTGAGAAGCCATGCCAATTCCCTCCTACAGTGCACGAAATCTCCAGGTAACTAGGGGGTTTCTCTCCTCTCAGGTCACTGAAGGTGAAGGGGGGTTCGATTGGGGGTGGTGATGGCTTTAAGCTCCATGGCCATTAATGGCTTCCTCGGTTTCTTCCATGGCCGGCCCCTCTCCATCTCCCCTGCCTTAATTCCCTTGTGTAACTGATGGAAACTTCTCCCAGCTGGCTGAGGAGTTGAATGGAGGCATCAATTGGGGGAGCCAAGAGGTGAAACCTCTTAATGGCCATGAATGGCTTCTTCTCTCTCTTCCAAAAATGGTGAAACTCCCATTTTCTCTCTCTTAACCACCATGGTCGGTTTCTACCCTCTCTCCTGAGTTTAATGAGGGTCCACATGGGCTGGTTGACCATCCAATTGAGCTAGCCCAAAGAGATTGGGTTAGGTTTGAGCATTTTGACCTAAATTGGGCAATTTTGACTTTTGGCCAAATTGGTCAATTGGGGAACCCTAGGATGGGGCTTTTGGGTTCAATAGGTTCTAAATTAAGTTTAGGAACTGATGGTGGAGTCAATTTGGTCATATGGTTCTTGGTTGACCCAATCTAAGGTGATTTGACCAAAATAGGCTAATTTGACTTTTGTCAAATTGAGCCCTAGGGTTGACTTGGTCATGGGGCTTTTTGGTCCACTAGCTCCCCTATGACATGATAGCCCTAGGGGTGAGGTCAATTTAATGTGGTGGAGGTCAATTGGGGTACTTTGAGAAGAAAGGTCATTTTGACCTAAAAAGGGCATTTTGGTCAATTTGCACCCATGGGGGTCCCATGATGGGGCTTTTGGGTCCATTAGGTCTATAATGGTATTATAAACCTAGGAGTGTGATCAATTTGACATGGTGAGGGTTGATTGGCTCTAAATGGGCTACTTTGACCAATTTGAGGGTTTATGTTGACTTTGGTCAAATTGGCCTCTTAGGTTGACTTCAATGGGCCCAAGGTGCCCTAAGGGGACCTCTAAAGGGTTAGGGACACTATGGTGGGGTCCAAGGGTTAGGATGAAGCCCTAAATTCCAATCCCAAGCTTGGAAGATGGGAATTGCTATTTGCAGACCAAGGTGGCTTCCTCCTCCTTTCCTAAGCTCTTAGGTTCAAAAAGGTTCTTCCTATGGTTTTGTCATGACCCAGTCATGACAAAACCAACTTAGGGGTCTAGCAGTTTGGGGGATGTTACAAGAAATACTTAAGCTCTCTCATACTGCTCATTTCAAATTTACTTTGCATAAGTTTAGCAAACTTTTTGTAAAGGCTATCGTCTGTTGATCCAAATATAATGTCATAAACATATATCTGGACCAAATGGATCTGACCCTTCAACTCTCTCAAGAAAAGAGTCTTATCTATTTTTCCTCTTGAGAATTTGTTTTCAAGGAGAAAGGTACATAGTGTCTCATACCACGCCCTTGGGGCTTGCTTTAGCCCATATAAGGTTTTCTTGAGGAAATATACATGATCAGGAAAGTTTGGAAAGATAAAACCTGGTGGTTGAGCTACATAAACTTCTTCCATTAGATTTTCATTTAGGAATGCTGATTTGACATCCATTTGATAAACTTTGAACCCCTTGTATGCAGCATAGGCTAAAAAGAGTCTGATGGCTTCCAATCTAGTAACAGGTGCAAATGTCTGATCAAAGTCTATGCCTTCCTCCTGCATGTATCCTTGAGCTACTAGTCTGCCCTTGTTCTTTATAATCAACCCAGCTTCATCCATCTTATTTCTGTAAACCCACTTTGTCCCAATGATATTGTGCCCTTGTGGCCTTGGGACAAGTTTCCATACCTTGCACCTTTTGAACTAATTTAGCTCTTCTTGCATAGACATAACCCAGAATTGATCTCTGTTAGCCTCCTCAAATTTCTTGGGCTCAAGTTGGGATAGAAAACTAAGATGCAAGTTTTCATTTAGTGCATTTCTCCTTGTTCTCACTCCATCAGTGAGCTCACCAATTATCTGATTTGTTGGATGATTTCTATGATGTCTTATAATAATATGCATTATTACTCTTTCTTGTTCTCTGGTTTCAGCAACTTCTTCAGCTCCTGTTTTAAGGTGCACATTTAGGGGATTTGGCTCCTCAGTAAAATCTTCAACTGATTCTGGAATAGAGTCCATTGTGGAGGACTTATTCTTCTCAACTGGTTCTTTTTCTCTAATTTTGAGGTTCTCTAATCTTTCATCAATTCCTGCATTGGATAAACTAGAAGAAGGATTATGCAGCATGCTGCTCTCATCAAAAATAATGTGAATAGAATCCTCAATTGTAAGAGCATTCTTATTGAAGACTCTGTAGGCCTTGTTATGTTTACTATATCCTATAAAGACACCTTCATAGCTTTTTTCAGAGAATTTGGTAATATAGTGCTTATTGTTTTTCAACAGATAGCATTTACTTCCAAAGATTTTGAAGTAAGTTAGTTTTGGCTTCTTATCCTTAATTAGCTCATAAGGAGTCTTATAATGGTTCTTATTGATGAGTGTTCTATTTTGCACATGACAAACAATGTTAACTGCCTCAGCCCACATGTATTCTGGGAGTGAGGAGTCACTTAGCATGGTCCTCCCAACTTCAATAAGTGTTCTATTTTTCCTCTCAGCCACCCCATTCTGTTGGGAGTTTTGGGAGAAGAGAACTCTTGTAAGATACTTTCTTCTTCACAGAATTTTGTCATTGACCCAGACTAAAATTCAGTTCCATGATCACTTCTGATTTTGACCACAGAGCTGCTTACTTCATTATGAATTTGTTTGACAAAATTCTTGAATGTACTTAGGGTATCATACTTGTGTTTCAAAAAGAATACCCGTGCAAATCTAAAATGATCATCAACAATAACCAATGTATACACCATTCCTCCTAAGCTGAGTACTGTCATAGGACCAAATAAGTCCATGTGCAGTAGGTATATGCACCTAGTGGATTCTTTGTCCTGTATGCTTCTAAATGAAGTTTTTGTCTGCTTGCCCATTTGGCATGCAGGACAAGGACTCATCTCTAAGCAATCCAACTTAGGAGCATCTCTTACCAAGTTCTCTGTTATTAATTTCTTTAGAGACTTGTAGTTAATGTTGGCTAGTCTCTTATGCCACTTTACACAAGCAGACACTCCATCATTTGCTACAAGACATACATGCTCATTTTTCCTAATGCAAATGAAGTTTAGACAATAAATATTTCCACTCCTAGTGCCTGTTAGAATGGATTCATTCTCACAGTCCTTGATTAGGCACTTATCCTTGAGGAAAGAAACAACATATCCCAAGTCACATAGCTGACTTATGCTTATATGATTATGTTGTAACCCTTCCATATAAGCTACTCTTGTGATAATGATACTGTCATTTGTGATCTTACCAAAGCACTTGACCACACCTCTGTCAGATCCTCCAATTTTAATTTTGGGTCCATCTTTTACATGTGCAAACTCCTTCAATAGGCTTCTTGTTCCAGTCATATGCCTGGAACATCCACTGTTCAAGTACCACACAGGAGTCTTGGTGGTTTTTGGACATACCTGCAAGACAACTATATTTCCTTAGGAACCCATTCTCTCCTGGGTCCTAGGTGCTTGTTAGATGATGAATTTGCAGCCTGCCTTTTTGTTGTCATGTGAGAGTGATTCTTAACAGTTGGGTTGAACCAACAGTCTAAGGAAAAATGTACTACTTTTCCACAACACCAGCATTCAAATCTATTGTATCTAGATTTTCTTGTGGTATTTGGTCTGACTAGGTTAGGCTGTTGTTTAACATCTAACCTTCCCTTCTTGGAGGCAGAAGGGTTTTCTCCAACATGGCAACTTCTGCAGGCTTTTACTGGAGGATTCTTTTGGGGTGCAGATAGTGCACTCTTCCCAAGGAGAGTTTGTCTCTTGCTTAGCCAGGTAGAAGGTAGCTTAATATTGCTATCTAATTTCTGGCTTTCTTTGCATCCATAGATGCTACTGTGATCATATGAGTTTGTGGGTATGATCACTTTTCTAAAGACAGACTTTCCTTGGGTAGATATCCCATAGTTTTCACCTGGATTGTGGCCCAAACCTTGCTTATTTATTTGTAAAAAGCTATCAATCAGGGGAAGAACTGTTTGTGGCTTCAAGTAACTAGCCACAATTTTCTTTTCCTTAAAAAGCTTATCCTCCAGTTCTTTGATTTTAGTATTCTTGTGCTTGATGAATTCAGCCAAGGTGCTGATACTCAGTGGAGAGATACCAGGTGGAGTGATTGACAATTTGGTTTTTTCTTGAGCAAGCTCAGTTACTTTTTCAAGCAATTCATCTCTCTTCCCACTCAGGGAGATGATCTTTGCAGCTTGTCCCTTACAAAGAGCTTTTGCTTTCTTAAGAGCATCAAGCAATGCACCAAATTTCTCTATGTAGTCAGTGTCAATTTCTTCTTCTATAGAAGAGGTGCTGGCATCTGAATCTGCGTCAGAGAGAGTAGGAGATGCTTTAGGAATTACCTGTTTGTGATGAGTTTCATTACAATATTCTTCATCGGAGAGAGCCATGGTTGCTATGTGGCTATCAGATTCTGATGAGGAACAATCAGTGTCACTGTCACTGTCTTCACTTTCTTTGCCACAAGGCTCTTCTTTGACTTTCTATTTCTTGAGTGCTTCCTTTCCTCACTCTTCTCTTGTCTTTTGTATGGACATTAAGCAATGACATGTCCAGGCTTGTTGCAGTTGTAACAAATAATGTTAGAAGAATTTTGTTTACTAGGTTTGGAATCATACCTGTCTGATCTGTGCTTTCTTCTGTCCATTTCTTCTCTCATGGAGCTAGAGGGTGAAGCTTCATATCTTATGTTCCCTCTTTTTCTGTTTCTCAGCAGTTTCTTAAATTGTCTGGTGAATAATGAGAGATCTTCATCAAAGAGTTCCGAGGTGGAGTTGCTTGAGGTCTCTTCCTCTGAAGCATAGACAGGCTCCACTGTCTTGTGCTTTCTGGAAGCTTCAACTTTAAAAGCCACTGCCATTTCTCTGGAGTAAGCCTTGGAGTTTTCTTCCTCAGTTTTTTGGTATTCAACTGCAGCTCATATGATAGGAGCTTGCCATACAGCTGTCTAGGCTCCATTGCTCCCAGATTCCCGACTTCTCTTATGGCATATAGCTTTATGTCCCATTCTTTGTTCAGGGATCTCAGAAATTTATCATATAGTTCAAGTTATTGAACTATCTTCCATAAGTTTTGAGCCCATTGACAATCTTGAAGAACTTCTCATAGCATGTAGCTATGTCATCCTTCTTATCTTGCCTGAAGGATTCATACTCCTGATTCAGGAGCGATTTCCTGTCATCCCTGACTTCCTCAGTTCCTTCCATGTAAACAACTAAGGACAACCACATCTCCTTAGCTGTTTTGCAATAAATTAGATTTTGAAAGGTTGAATCATCAATTGCATTCACAATAATGTTCTTAGCCCTTTTATCCATAGTGACCAGAGCAACTTCATCTTTGGTGAAATCAGATAATTTCTTAGGTGTGGGGACAACTGTTGGATCCACAGGAATGTTCATGAGGATATAAGGTCCTTCTTCTACTGCCAAATAGACTTTAGGATCTGAGGCTTCCATGTACAGCCTAATTCTATGCTTCCAGATGGGGAAGTTCTCTTTGGTGCAGATAGGCAGCTTCATCGAGCTCATCTCCTTATGATGCTCACCAGCCATTTGTTTATTACAACCCACTAGTTTTATAGATCTTGTTCTAAGCTGTTAATCTTTTGAACTCAACCTACCTCTGATACCAATTGAAATATATGGGTTGACTATAAACTACACCTAGGGGGGTGATTAGGTGTTTTCAATTTACTTAGCTATTTAATGATTTATCTATCTCTGTACACAAGCATTACAGAAAATACACAATGATTTATAGTGGTTCCCAACTATACAATGTGTCTAGAGGTAGTCCACTGTCCCTCCTACCTATCTAGCAATGTGCTAGACTAGGCAACTTCTCCAACTCAGATCTTTTCACTATATTCAGATCTTACACTCAGGTTCACACAGAACCCTACAAAGCTCAGACTTCACAAGTCCTACAAACTCAGATCTTCGACAAGATCCTACCAAACTCAGGTTCACTAAGAACCCTACCAACTCAGATATATTGCTAGATCCTACCAACTCAGACTCGCAAAGAGCCCTCCAAAGTATTACAGGATTGTGGTTGTAGTAGAGAAGACTTTAGAAATGAACAATTGAATAGCAGATCTTCCTCTTCTTCTAAGTCCAAAGATCTTGTGGATCAATGAATCTTTCTTCAGAATCTTCTGTATAACTTCACAGCCAACAGCAATGAAGACTTCTTTTTCGGTTTGCTTTTCTTCCTCTTATGTAAGTGTATGTCGGAATGAACTTGAGACAGAATACTTAGTACACGTGTGTTCTGAGGAAGAAAATCTTTCTTTTTATACTCCACTGTACTTATGCATAAAGGTCCTTATTGACTGCATAAATAATTTCTCATTTGAAGACGTCGTGCAGAGTTGGAAATTCTTTGACATTATTACTTGTCTGTCTTGGGACTAGCAAAGAATAGAAATAATAAATTTCTTTCTTAACTACAGTGTAACGGCTATATTCTGCAGAGTTCATTTCATGTATGGCTTCTTGAATTGCGCGCAAGATAGGCGACACACGCGTTCTCTGATTATTCATTTCCAAGAATGTCTGTGCATTAAATGCAGCTCTGCAACTGTCACGACGACATTGTTCCTTCAAGACGATATCGTCGTCGTCGATATACTTTCTTCTTCAGTACTTGGCTGGATATCTCCATAAGATTGCTTCTTCTAGACGATATCGCCGAGATCCTTCCTTATATGCAATATCTTTTCGATCTTCAAAGTAGCATGCTTCCATTAGGTCGACCTAGCTCTTTCTTCAAGTCTTTCTGTAATATCTCAACGAAATTACTTCTTCTTGACGATATCGTGGAGATATCTTAGCTGTGACTGCGATGAGCTTTCTTCAGAATAATGTCGTCGATATCTGTTTTTTAGTCTACGACAAGCTTTCTTCACGACGATGTCGTCGACATCTGGACTTAACTATATTTAAGACAAGCTTTCTTCAACCTTCAAGGCGATGTGCTTCTATCAAGATGATATCGTCGAAACTGTTTCGACGACATGATACTTTTCTCCACGATTCTTCTGCTGAGCCTTGAGACGATATTTTACTTGGTTGATTTTCATGACTTTTATTGTTTATATACTAGTGATGTTGCTTTGATGTATCTGTCAGATCATGAACTTAAATACAATATCAAAAACAACTTGACTTATCTATACTTGAGTTTCTTCTTCAAATCTAGAGATATTAAAGGCATAATACCCAACAGAAATAACTTAATATAGGATTTTAATTAAGTGGGCGGTTAAAGAGAAGTTATGAAAATAACTACCCCTTGTAGTGGATGGTAGTTACTTTGTAGTTATTATTAATGGAGGTTATTGGTCTCTTATCTAACATCAAATATAAAAATCAAAAACTGATTTTCGGATTAACGTGTGGCAAAAAGGCTCTTGATGGATAGACTAGAAGATCAAGGGTTTTCCTCTCTAAAACACCCAAAATTAATTATGGATTAAGGTATGAACATTTTTCTTCCGGGTTAAGTGATTTTCAAGTTCCTACAAATATGCCATAAACTTTATTTGTAAAATATTTTTATGTAAATTTAGGGACATGTTAAAATCTATTCAATGATAACTTCTTCATAAGAAAATAGCAACATCATAAACAGTTAAATTTTTTAACTAAGATAAATTGATTTGGAATAAATAAATACAATGCCTAGGCGGAGTTAAAACATTGGAAGATGGTGTCCCCCGTCAAGTGAAGCAAATTGATTTCTACGATTTCGTTCAAATTGATTTCTACTATTTTTATGACAAACAAGGGAATGTGTTTGTCATGATTATAATAGGTAATTGTTATTAGCACACCAGTTTTGGCTATTCGCACACCAATTTCTATGAGTTATTACGTGCCTTTTGAAAATACGTCTTGTACATGCATTTTTAGGAAAAGTGTTCAACACGAAAATTGTAGATATCGTCGAGATATACAGCTTTTGTGTTGAACGCTTTTCCTAAAAATGCACGCACAAGACGTATTGCCGCCCTGATCATAACTATAGCGATGTTTTGACGAATTTTTGAAAATACGCCTTGTACATGTATTTTTAGGAAAAGTGTTTAAGACAAAAGTTGTAGATCTCGACGAGATCTACAATTTTCATGTTGAACACTTTTCCTACAAATGCATGTACAAGACATGTTTTCAAAAAGTACGTAATAACTCGGAAATTGGTGTGGGAATAGTCAAAACTGGTGTGCTAATAACAATTGCCTTATAATAAAGAAGACAAAATTGGCCAACAATGGTGAGAAATTGATGGTTCCCAAAATGGTCTTCTCCACTCCATTGAATATCTTGTAGAGTAATTACCATCCTATATATTAAGATAGGACTCAAATATTATATATATCATACACACTACTATAAAGGGACTAGATTGATGTTGATATATAGCAATAGGTGACAATTATACCCTCAATTATTTTACACATTTACTCTCTTATCGCTTTAGTCTATTTCATCCCTTTCATGTCGATAACATATGTTCTAACTCATAATAATTAGAAATCAATGTTATATGCAATTCGCTTTTGGCTTTATGAAAAAAACTTCACTCTGCCCAACTATGACCCCACATATAATGTCAAGGTAAATTTCAAATTTTTGCCAAATAAATGAAGATTTAGTTATTATAATAATCCATTTTTAAAATCATACATTGCCATTCCATTTGATTGGCTAAGGTAAATTTTTTTCTTTTGACTATAAATTTTGTATTCATAATTTGGTATTCCATTTGATTAGCTATCACTTTCTTGTTATTCATAGACTTTTTATTGGTTGATCATAAAATTTTATATGCATATAAATCTGTTAATGTAGACAAAGAAAACATGAAAATTGAAATTATAACTCAAAAAAATTGATTCAATTTTTAAGCAATTGATTTTGAAGATACTATTAAATTTCTCATGAAGTCAAAATTATCATGTCACTCCCTAGATCTAATGGTTATAAAACTAATTTATCTTCCATCCAACACCTCCTCACAAGCAATTACTTTAATTACATAAATAAAGCATATTTTTAAATCTAAAAATTAAAATAATAAAAAGAGAATATCACATAATGCCCTAGTGCACCGTGCAACAGTACTTCCGTCGCTCACCTCCTCCCGTCTGCAGCGTGCATTGACATTCGGATCCCAACCGAAAGGAGGTTGAGCAAGATGGGAGGCGAGCCGTATGAGTACTGTCGCGCCCGATGCACCGTCACTCTATAGTTAGACGTGTTTACTTTTCAATAACCAAAATTAAAATTTCAAATAAAACTTTATATATATATAAAACTTAAAACTTCAAAGTTTAATATATAATAAAGTTATATATCTAAATTTTAATTTATAACCTTTAGGAGAGAAGAGAGATGTGAGAGCCCGTCACTCTCTCTTCGCCAAGCAATTTTTACGTACTGGTAGCGTATGAAAGAACCGTGCGGGTGAAATCACGTCCATCTAATCTGCTATCGGACCGCCAACAAAATCCAAAAAAAGCGCGATGTTCGGCCGAATTTAACAAAACGCAATATCCAGCTGGATATTGTTTTTAAAATAATTATTTGATAAGTAAATAGTATCTTAAATTGTTTGTAAAAAATTTCGCTCTTCCCGCCTCTCCACCTGCCAGCGGAAAAAGACAAAAAACAAAGAAATAGCGGGGGGGGGGGGGGGGGGGGGGGGGGGGGTCTTGACTCTTGAGTACTGGTCTGCAGGAACTGTAGAAGAAGGAAATACAAGTTAACAACATAACTTGCAACAAATAAATTATACTATGGAATACAAATTAAAGAACAATGACAATATCACAATGACTTTTGACAGAATGATCAAATGAAAATAAACATCCAAGTTATTTAAACAACAACCCAAAATTTTACAAATGTAAATGATAAGTGGAATAAAGCTAGAGAATAATATTTTGAAAATTTTGAGCATCCATCCACTCAACTCGAAATACACCCCTAAAATTATGATTACACGCGGCGAAGGGAGCGTATGCTGAAACTTGCGACATACAATTAAATAAATGAAACAACATACATATACAAGTGTCTTTCGACCATTGATAATATGTCTATCTATGGTTTTCAATCTGCATCATCTTCATCTTCTTCCTCTGAAGCTTCTCTTAACCACTGAATTTAAGAAAACAAATAAATATTTATATATATACACACAATAATAATTACAAAACCTCCCCTACAAGGTTTTCTGTTTACTAAGTTGTTAGAATTGTGGATGGACATGATAAAATCAACTAAAATAGTTTCTGTTTTTTCAAAGCCTAGAATTTATATTAACTTGTTTTCCAAAAGGTAAATCAAGAAAACAAAAAAATATTTTAGTTGATGTATAAGGATTAAGATGGGAGTGACACCAATGACAGAGAAGATGCGAGAAGCTCGATTAAGATGGTTTGGACACGTACAAAGGAGACCATTAGAGGCATCTGTTAGGTGTTGTGAGAGTTTAGTCACTACTTAGGCATGTTAAACGGGGGAGGGGTAGACCAATAAAGACTTGGAATGAGACTATAAGGAAAGACATGATGTACTTAGGCATTAGTGAGATTATGACTAAAGATAAGGCACAATGGCGACAAAGGATCCATATAGCCGACCCCACTATAATGGGATAAAGGCTTGACTGTTGTTGTTGTTGTTTATATCTTTCCATCTAAAATTTTAACTGAAAGGCAATTCTGTAAATGAAGCAAATTTATAGAAGAAATATTTGTAATTTCGAAACATAGAGGGGAGGACCTGTAATTATGGGAGAGGTCCTAATAATTAACTTGAGCTCACTAAAAAAAGATTTTCAATTTGAAAGGAGTATTCTCATAGAATTCTCTCTCCTCCACACTTGTCTATCATATATGTACTACTATATAAAGGAGGTTTGAAGAAAAGAAAAAACATAGGCATCGTATTTTAGATATTCCGGTATTTCCCATCTAGGCTCCGTTTGGTACCACACAGTGGTGGCGGTCATGAACGCGGTGGTAAAACCGTCATTCATGAACGCCCACTTAAGGAACTTCATCCACTTGAACATAAAAAGTGGATGAAGTTCCTTAGATGCACGTTCACAAATAACGGTTTTACCACCACGTTCACGACTGCCACCACCGCGCCAAACGAAGCCCTAGTCTTGTTCTGATCCCATGCAACAGTGAAACACTTGACAGCTGCATGCTCGCTCTTAACTCACTCGACGATTGTCAAGCATGAGAGAGATCATCAAGCAGCTAGCTCGACAGTCGCCAACTCAACGATCTTCGAGTAAGATGCCTCGTAAGATTGAGTATTGTTGATGACATACACAACGTATAGCGAGAATCGAGTAATTGCCCACGGGGATGGAGAGCGATAAGTCGAGTGCTTGAGAAACCCTATGCATGGCTGCTCCTACTAATATAAAGACAATTGCTAAGCTTAATAAAATAGTAGGAATATAGGATAAATTACATCCAACTAAAGAAATTAAATATAGAAAAATACTCGGACTCCTTGAAGCTTTAAAAAGAAAATTGAAACACTCAGTTTACCAATTTATTGTAAAAAACTAAAAATTCACTTTTTTCAGTTCACTAAAATTACTCTTATGCGTGGTAAAATAAGGCTTGCAGTTATTTGGTTTTATTCTTATGTGTCCTATGCGCAAGCTTGTGAAATTAGCGACCAACAGTATACCGACATTTGAATGCCGCCGCTTACAAAATTTCTGAGACAGTTTGGCTCTCCACACCCCTAGACAGAGCCTTAGGGCTCGTTTTGCACGGCGGTGGCGGTCATAAAAGAGGTGATTATGAACTGCGTTTGGTAAGGAACTCCATCCACTTTTCGGTTTAAAACTAGTGTTTTTTCTTGATGGCGGTCCTAACCGTTGTCATGCGAAGCATATAATCTATAACTAGAAGAACGTGTGTGGCAAAAAAGCTCTTGATGGGTAGACTAGAAGATCAAAGTTTTGCCACTCTAAAACATCCAAAATCAATTATCGATCCAGGTATAATCATTTTTCTTCGGCTTTAAGTGATTTTCAAGTTCCTTCAAATAAGCCATAAACTTTATTTGTAAAATATTTTTTACGTAAGATTAGGGACATGTTAAAAGCTGTTCAATGACAACTTCTTCATAAGAAAATAGCAACATCATAAGAAAGTTAAATTTTTTAACTAAGATAAGTTGATTTAGAATAAATAAATACAATGCCTAGGCGGAGTTGAAACATTGGAAGATGGTGTCCCTTCAAATTGTTTTCTACTATTTTTTATGACAAATAAGGGAATGTGTTTGTCCTGATTATAATAAAGAGGACAAAGTTGTTGAAGGCGAGGCCAACAAAGGGCAAAAATAATGTCGGAGAATCATAGATAGCAACGCTGAGTACATATTTTGAGTTTATTAGGACAATGGTGAGAAATTGATGGTTCCAAGTGGCCCTGTCCAAAAAGCCCGACCGGGCTGGGCCGGTACCGGGCCTGAAGGGCCTGGGCTTTTGCCAACCGGGCCCGGGCCTGGGTCTTGCTTTATCCAGGCTCGAGCCAGGCTCGGGCACCAGCCCCGGTAGGGGGCCTGTTAAGGACCCCAGGGCCGGGCCTGGCCTTTTACTTTTCATATTTTCTTAAATTTTTTTAAAATAATATCTTTATTTAAAAAAAATTTACAATAAATGAAATGAATTGATAATTTGAGATGACAAAAAAAACTAATTTTTATTAATATTGAAAAAACATAAATTACACGTTTACATCAAATTTAAAAAAAATTACTTGAAAAAACATAAATTACACGTTTACATCAAATTTAAAAAAAATTACTTGAAATAAAATTTATTATTATTATTAATTTTAAAAAAAGAAAATAAAAAAACTCACTAATTTAACAAAATACATATTTTATCGGTTGTGACTGACGATTGTGCGACGCGCTTAATCATCTCGTAAATTTATTGCGTCCATCTCGTCTTCTACGTCCGACGAGCTATCCTCTATCGATGAAATGTGTTGTTTCCTCTTCGCAGCATCCAAGTGATCCTTGTAGCAGATGCAGATTTCCAGTAATTCTTCGTTGAGGCGACTCCTCCGCTCGTTCAGAACCCTGCCACTAAGAGAAAAAACAGACTCCGAAGCTACCGTACTAGCTTGGATTGTTAGTAAATCACGGGCCATATAGGCCAAAATAGGATATGTATTAACTTTACCTTTCCACCATTTTAGAGATCGAAGTTTTCAATCTCCTCCGTGCTCATAAAATCACGAAATTGTGTTTTAGTATACAAGCCTAATTCATTTAAACTACTAGAACTAGATGTGCGCGCTTTTTCCTGGAAGCTAATTCTAAAATTTTATTTTTAAAAGTATCTTTTGTTCTGGGTTGCGATATTTCTTCTCGGGTCCGCGAGCCGTATAAGTTATCATAATAGTTATAACATTCGGTAAAAATTGAATTTAATTTTAAAATACTAACGTCATCAAAATCCGCGAAAGTTATATTTAAGTTTAAATTATTATTTATTTCTTCTATCAAATTTTCTACGCCGTCTACGCCGAATAGATGATTTAAAGCGGTGGCGCATGAAAACATGGTAGACATTTTTCTATAATATTTTAAAAATTGTGCTTCAATTATTTCAATTAAAGGACACCACCCTTCGTTTTGCTTATAATAGTTAAATTTGTGTGCGATATTTACAAAATTTTCAATTACTAGAGAGCTAGTTGGATAATATACGCTAGATAAAAAAGTTGTCATCCTATACAAACATTTTATTAAATCCATATAAATTTCCAATACGTCTCAATCGTTATCGTTCAAATTATGAATATTTTGCATAGTATAATATTCCATAAGAAGTGGTTTTTGTTGGAACGCTCTTTTTAACATTTTGTATGCTGAGTTTCATCTAATGGACATATCAAATTGAGGTTTTAAATATTTTTGACCTTCATCGTTTACAAATTTTTTAAAATCTTGTCTCCGTTGCCTAGAACTAAAATAAATTGTAACATAAGACGAATTTTATTAATATATGGTTTCATATAGGATAAACTATCTTGTACCACTAAATTTAAACCGTGGCAAATGCATCGAGTATGAAAAAAATGCTCCGTTTAACATTGATTTTAAATCGCGTTTTAACCACTCAATTGCAACGTTATTATTAGTAGCGTTATCAAAAGAAATACTCATAATTTTATCCTTAATTTTAAATTCTTGCACACATTTAATAATTATTTGATATATAGTTTGACCTGCGTGCGAGACTTCAAAACTTTTAAAACAAATTATACGTTTATTTAGATCCCATGAAACGGGATCGACCCAATGACAAGTGATACAAATATACGATAGTCCTAATTTTATGCTACTACTCCAAACGTCACTCGTAAAACTCACACGTCCTTCTAAATTTTCAAAATAATTTATTAAAGATTGTTTTGCTTCTAAATAAAATTTGAGAGCGTCACGCCTAAGAGAGGATCTACTTACCTGTTGATATTTTAGTTGAAGCCCTTGATGTATGTATTTGGTCTCCTCCACATTGTCGTAGTGGCTGAACGGCAACCCGCATCTAATGACGTTCTTCATCTGCAGCTCCCGTTGCCGAAGTTGATCGTATGTCCAAATTTGTCATGCTCCCGATATTTGTGCCTGACTGGACTCGGGAGCTTGTTTCGAAACGCAAGACTTGAAGTGTCTTGCTAGTGTCGAGTTTCCAATAAGGGTCAGCAACTTCGAGCATAATTTGCACCTCGCCTTAAATTCGTCGCCGACTTTAACTTTATCGAAATGCTCACAAATTGGCGTCGTATGCTTGTGCTCCAACACTTCATGCGCAGTTTGAGTAGACGACGCTGGCGCCGAGGATGACGATGCCATGTTCGATGCGTGAGAGAGAGAGAGAATGAGTTGAAGATAGAGAGAAATAGAGAGAGAGAGAGAGAATGGGTTGGAGAGAGAGAGAGAGAGGAGAGAAGAGAGAGGGGGGGGGGTGTTATAAAAAAAAAAATTCTAAATTTTTTCTTTTTTTAATAAGCCTGGGCTTTGGCTACCTAGCCTAGGCCCTAGGCTTATTAGCCTTAGTACTAGTAGGCTGCCAATGTCAGTCTACTAGTACTGGCATGACAGCAATAATGTTGCCATGCCAGCAAGAGTCGTTGATCTCAATGACTCATAATAGTATGCCTGGGCCGGGCTTTGCCCGGGCCCAGGTCGGCTGGCCTGAAAAATCAGGTTTTGCCCAGCCCGGCCCGGGTCAGGCACCGGGCCGGGCATTTAAACTATATGGGGCCCAGTAAGGCCCCGGAGCCTGAGGCGGGCTAGCCCGGTACCGGGCCTAGGCGGGCTTTTACCGGGCCGGGCCCAGGCCGGCCCTCCGGGCCCGGTTTTTTTTTGACATGACTAGTTCCAAGAGAGGTCTTCATTCAATATCTTGTAGAGTAATTAGCATCCTTTATCGTAAGATGGGGCGTGTTATACAATGCTTAGTTTATTTCAGTGCCTTTGTTCGAGCGAGAGGAGGTAAGGCTGGAGTCCGAACGTCAACGCACGTTGCAGACGAGAGACAAGCGACGCGAGTACTGTCACGCAAGGCACAAAGGATTCACAATGCACTGTCACTAATTAGTTAAACGTGTTTACTTTTCAATAACCAAAATTAAAATTTCAAATAAAACTTAAAATTTATATATATAACTTTAATAAAATTATATATCAAAATTTTAATTTATAACTTTTAGGAAGAAAAGAGAGATGTGAGAGGCCGTCACTCCCTCTTCCCCGAGCGATTTTTACGTGTGGGTAGAGTACGGGAAAACCGTGTGACGATCTCAATTTCGTACAAAATTTTTTTGTTTTGTATTTTTCCCCGATGATGATCAAAAGACAGTACGAATTTATGTTTTCGCTTTTACTTATTTTATTTTCGTTTCATTTTATGAGTTGAGTTCACTTTATTATTTTGGGTGCCATTATTTTTATCATTTTGGAGCTTACTATTAATTCCTTACTGATACCTATCATTATAATATGTGGGCTACCAATAGCCATGTAAGCTGAAACATTATATGCTACATATCTGGGCTTTAATTAAAGTGGACCGCCATTAAGAATATGGGCTGCTTTATGAGTTGTTGTTTTCATGTTTAACATGGGCTGCCATTTCTGATTGGTGAGGTAGCTGAGTTGGTGTTACCTTATGACACCTAGCTGTTTTAGTTGGCGGCTGAATTGAAGTATTTTGTGACACCTAGCTGTCTTGAGTGTTGGCTGGATAGGTGCTGTAAATCATGAAATTGACATCTGTTTTGCAGCTGTTTCTTGTTTTGGTTTCATCCTACTGCTGACAGCTTATGTTGTTAAGCCTTTTGAATTGTTTGACACTTGGCCTGTTGGTTGGCTGCTTCCTCACCAACCCCACCGCCAACTTAGCACTATAAATAGACAGCACTCCTTGTGTTTTCCCTCATACATCCCTTCCAATCTCTTACTACTTCTCCTCCTCCCCTAGTTCTTATGCATTGTGTTGCTGTTCCGTCGGCTGTGCTGCTACTTGTGCTGTTGTTCCGTCGACTGTGCTGCTGCCATCTTGAGCTGCTGCCTTGTACTGTTGTCCCGTCGGCTGTGTTGCTGCTCCCGACGATTGTGTTGTTGCTGCCATGTGCTGCTGCTCTCGTCGATTGTGTTGCTGCTCCCGTCGATTGTGCTGCTGCTCCCGTCGATTGTGCTGCTGCTCCCGTCAATTGCTTACATAGTGAGCTTTTCTCTCCCAATTCCTCTCTTCTTCTTCTTCCTGTCACCTTTCTGGATTTTGGTTCCTTTTTGATAGTTCATATAAGGGATTCACAAATGGTATTAATAGAGAAATTATGAGGGAATTGGATGTTAATAACTTTTTATGCTTCAATTGCTTATGCTTCATTTGGTTGACTATTTTAAGAAGGATTCTCATTTGGTTGGCTGTTTTGAGAAGGATTCTTTTGGCTTGGTGCTGTGATTACCGAAATTAGATTTTGTGCCCTTTTGAAGGCTAATTTTGGACTAATAGCTTGGCTATGTTATTTAAAGCTGTGGGCTGATTTACGATCATTTTATTACATTTTCGGAGTTTCTTCGATTTATTTCGCTTTCACGATTTTAACGAATTTTAATCGTTTTATTTTTTACTTACTCCTTTTTAACATTAACGCTACGAGTTATCCAAGAGACGCAACTCATTTAAAGTACGTACTATTTTAGTATTTTTCAAGGCCGAGAAACAAGAGAATGGCGTCTCACGATAAGCGTGGCGAGAATGCAGAAAAAGATACTGGTAAAGGAAAAACGATGGTGAGTATTTTATTTCTTGAATTATGTTTATTCAAGTAATTTCATATTTCCATTTTTAAAAGACACTGCCTGTGCATATGAGTTTTAACTCAATGATTAAATCGCTATAAAAGAAATGTGGGCGAGGGGAAGAAATAGCGATCCAAAGTTCTGAGGGATTTTTAATATATAACAATCATTATAAAATCCGGCATAGGGAAATATGAAGGCTTCGAATCCTATGATATAGAGGCATCTACTGATGGATTCACCAGTAGGGGTGAGCCTACAATTACGCCATTCGGGGGTGTGGCAATTTCAAGTTTGCATACTAAGTATTTCCCATTAAATGTAATCTAAATTATGGGGGCATTTCATGAGAAATATTTAAGTAAAGCATTATTGATTTTGTGTAATGTATGCATATTGCTATCTCCCATTATTTGCATGTATAACTGTTTCACGAAATGCTTTTCTCACCTAGTCATATTTTTATGACTAACCCTTCGTGGATATATTTTTAGGAAGCAGAAGCATCTCCCAACGCACCCAAGAGAATTCCCCATGAAGAGCTGGCGAAGGTATGGTTAAAGATTTTTATAGGAATCGATGAAGCCCAGGAGAAGCATAGAGCCACTTGTACCGATGTTTATTGTGATTATTGTAACGAATATTATCTGTAGAACTTTTGAGTAAATTAATAAATATGGTATTTATGATCTTTGTACTGTGACTCTGCGATCTTTCTATTGGAAATTGAATCGATCCTCGAATCAATTGGGAAGCCCGGAAATAGGGTCTTCACAACTTGGTATCAGAGGCAGGTTTTCAATAGTTTGGTCGTAGACAGTACAAAGTCCTAACACATTATTGTCCTAACACATGTTAAAAATGTAATATAATTATATTAATCCCTTATACGAACCCATCCAAGTATATTCCAGCCGAAGACGTCATGAAATTCGAGAAGAGCCAGAAACCCATCGAAGAACAAGATCTAAAGAAAGTGATAATGGGCATCTGCGACACCCTTCAGACTTCGTGTGGGCCATTGCAGAAGCCTTTAAGTTAGTCTTACCTACGCTAGCCACTCTAAGACCTACAATTCCGCAAGATGAACCTATTCCCAGACAACATCCCATGAACCCTCCTCCCACTCTTCCTCCTGTAGCACCTGCGCCACAACTCCGACAAGTGGATTTTGATCTAAAACAATTTATGGAGTTAAAACCACTAACCTTCATAGGATGCTTATCTCCCTTAGAGACTGAAGATTGGATCCTTCGTTTGGAAACAATATTTCAAGTCATGCACTGCCCGGAGGATCGGAAGGTCGAATTCGCTTCGTTTTTATTTGAGGGCGCGGCGAAGCGTCGGTGGAATAATATCGTTGCTACATAGTTCGCCAGACGCGGAATCATGACGTGGACAAACTTCCTTCAAGAATTCACAAACTTGTTTGGGCCACGGTCAGAGAAACACGTATTGCATGATCAATTTATACGACTCGTGCAAGGGAAGAAAACAGTTCTGCAGTACGAGATTGAATTCTCCAAATTGACATACTATGTCGATTCTCTCGTAACCTCCGAAGAAGATCGTTGCCGACAGTTTCAACAGGGACTGCAAGACGACATTCAGAATTTACTAGTACCCCTTGATATTTAGAGTACGGGAAGCTGGTCCAACGAGCGCGCTCAGTAGAGATTGATCAGGAGAAATCACAAAAGCGTCGAGATAGCGGAAAGAGAAAAGTCACCGAGACACCGACTCATGACGAAGCACAAAATAAAGAAGCATAAACTTTGCAAACTGGCCCTTCTACGAGTAATGCCTCTCAAGCACCCACAACAAAATGCGCCAAATGTCACCACATACATCGCGGTGAATGTTTAATTGGACTTTGTTTCTACTGCCGTCAACCTGGCCATACAAAGAGAAACTGTCCAAAACTGTTGAATAAAAGCGTCGACTCGTAAGGACCTGTACTTCCGACGCCATAACAATTATATCAAATGTATGCCGAATCGTTAGCATCAACCCCTACGCTGGCACCTGTACCTATTCCTGCTCCAACTCTTCTTCAAGATGTTCCAGAAGAATGCTCGATTCAGCCTCGCGCTTTTAATTTAGAACCGTACCAGGAAAAGGGACTGTAATAAATAACTAGTAGCTATTCTTGAGCATTTCTGTATATAACGAACTGTTTGGTTTAATGTTACGTACTCAACTTTCATTTTTCGAGGACGAAAACTCCGTATAAGGAGGGAAGATTTGTGACGATCTCAATTTCGTACAAAAATTTTTTGTTTTGTATTTTTCCCCGACGATGATCGAAAGGCAGTACGATTTTGTGTTATCGCTTTTACTTATTTTATTTTCGTTTCATTTTATGAGTTGAGTTCACTTTATTATTTTGGGTGCCATTATTTATATCATTTTGGAGCTTACTATTAATTCCTATCGTTATAATATGTGGGTTGCCAATAGCCATGTCGGCTGAAACATTATAGGCTACATAGGTGGGCTTTAATTAAAGTAGGCTGCCATTAATAATATGGCTGTTTTATGAGCTGTTGTTTTCATGTTTAACGTGGCCTGCCATTTCAGATTGGTGAGGTAGCTGAGTTGGTGTTACCTTATGACACTTAGCTGTTTTAGTTGGTGGGTGAATTGAAGTATTTTGTGACACCTGGCTGTCTTGAGTGTTGGCTGGATAGGTGCTATAAATCATGAAATTGACGTCTGTTTTACAGATGTTTCTTGTTTTGGTTTCATCCTACTGCTGGCAGCTTATGTTGTTAAGCCTTTTGAATTGTTTGACACTTGGACCGTTGGTTGGCTGCTTCCTCACCAACCCCACCGCCTACTTAGCACTATAAATAGACAACCCTCCTTGTGTTTTCCCTCATCCATCCCATCCAATCATTGACTGCTTCTCCTCCTCCCCTGGTTCTTATGCATTGTGTTGCTGTTCCGTCGACTGTGCTGCTACTTGTGCTGCTGTTCCATCGACTGTGCTGCTGCCATCTTGAGCTGCTGCCTTGTACTGCTGTCCCGTCGACTGTGTTGCTGCTCCCGATGATTGTGCTGCTGCACCCATCGATTGTGGTGCTGCTCCCGTCAATTGCTTCTATAATGGGCTTTTCTCTTCCCCTTCCTCTCTTCTTCTTCTTCTTCCGGTCACTTTTCTAGGTTTTGGTTCCTTTTTGATAGTTGATATAAGAGATTCACAAATGGTATTAATAGAGAAATTATGGGGGAATTGGATGTTAATAACTTTTTATGCTTAAGTTGTTTATGCTTCATTTAGTTGGCTGTTTTAAGAAGGATTCTCATTTGGTTGACTATTTTGAGAATGATTGTTTTGCCTTGGTGCTGTGATTACCGATATGAGATTTTGTGCCCTTTTGAAGGCTAATTTTGGAATGATAGCTTGACTATGTTATTTAATGTTGTGGGCTGATTTACGATCGTTTTATTACATTTTCAGAGTTTCTTTGATTTATTTCATTTTCGCGATTTTAACGGATTTTAATCGTTTTCCAAGAGACGCAACCCATTTAAAGTATGTACTATTTCAGTATTTTCCAAGGCCGAGAAACAAAAGGATGACGTCTCACGATAAGCGTGGTGAGAATGCAGAAAAGGATATAAAGGAAAGACGATGATGAGTATTTTATTTCTTAAATAATGTTTATTCAAGTATTTTCATATTTTCATTTTTAAACGACACTGCCTGTGCATATGAGTTTTAACTCAATGATTAAATCGCTATAAAAGAAATGTGGGTGAAGAGAAAAGATAGCGATCCAAAGTTCTGAGGGGATTTTTAATATATAACAATGATTATAAAATCCAGCATAGGGAAATATGAAGGCTTCGAATCCTATGATGTAGAGGCATCTACTGATGGATTCACCAGTAGGGGAGAGCTTACAATTACGCCCTTCGGGGGTGTGGCCATTTCAAGTTTGCATACCTAAGTATTTCCCATTAAATGTAATCTAAATTATGGGGGCATTTCACGAGAAATATTTAAGTAAAACATTATTGATTTTGTGTAATGTATGCATATTGTTATCTCCCATTATTTGCATGTATAACTGTTTCATGAAATACTTTTCTCACCTAGTCATATTTTTATGACTAACCCTTCGTGGATATATTTTTAAGAAGCAGAAGCATCTCCCAACGCACCCAAGAGAATTCCTCATGAAGAGCTGGCGAAGGTATGGTTAAAGATTTTTATAGGAATCGATGAAGCCCAGGAGAAGATAGAGCCACTTATACCGATGTTTATTGTGATTATTGTAACGAATATTATCTGTAAAACTTTTGAGTAAATTAATAAATGTGGTATTTATGATCTTTGTACTGTGACTCTGCGATCTTTCTATTGGAAATTGAATCGTTCCTCGAATCAATTGGGAAGCCCGGAAATAGGGTCTTCACAACTTGGTATCAGATCAGGTTTTCAATAGTTTTGTCGTAGACAGTACAAAGTCCTAACACATTATTGTCCTAACATATGTTAAAAATGTAATATAATTATATTAATCCCTTAGGAACCCATCCAAGTATATTCCAGCTGAAGACGCCATGAAATTCGAGAAGAGCCTAAAACCCATCGAAGAACAAGATCTGAAGAAAGTGATAACGGGCATCTGCGACACCCTTCAGACTTCGTGCTGGCCATTGCAGAAGCCCTTAAGTTAATCTTCCCTACGCTAGCCACTCTAGGACCTACAATTCCGCAAGATGAACCTATTCCCAGACAACATCCCATGAACCCTCCTCCCACTCTTCCTCCAGTAGCACCTGCGCCACAACTTCGACAAGTGGATTTTGATCTAAAACAATTTATGGAGTTATAACCACCAACCTTCATAGGAGGCTTATCTCCATTAGAGACTGAAGATTGGATCCTTCGTTTGGAAACAATATTTCAAGTCATCCACTGCTTGAAGGATCGGAAAGTCGAATTCGCTTCGTTTTTATTTCAGGGTGCGGCGAAGCGTTGGTGGAATAATATCGTTGCTACAAAGTTCGCCAGACGTGGAATTGTGATGTGGACAAACATCCTTCAAGAATTCACAAACTGGTTTGTGCCACGGTCAGAGAAATGAGTATTGCATGATCAATTTCCGCGACTCGTGCAAGGGACGAAAACAGTTCTGCAGTACGAGATTGAATTCTCCAAATTGGCATACTATGCCGATTCTCTCGTAACCTCCGAAGATCGTTGCCGACAGTTTAACAAGGACTGCAAGATGACATTCAGAATTTACTAGTATCCCTTGATATTTTAGAGTACGGGAAGCTGGTCGAACGAGCGTGCATAGTAGAGATTGATCAGGAGAAATCACAAAAGCGCCGAGACAACGAAAAGAGAAAAGTCACCGAGACACCGACTCATGACGAAGCACAAAATAAAGCAAAAACTTTGCAAATTGGCCCTTCTACGAGTAATGCCTCTCAAGCACCCACAACAAAATGCGCCAAATGTCACCGCATACATCGAGGTGAATGTTTAATTGGACTTTGTTTCTACTGCCGTCAACCTGGCCATGCAAAGAGAAACTGCCCAAAACTGTTGAATAAAAGTGTCAACTCGCAAGGACCTATACTTCCGACGCCACAACAATTATATCAAATGTATGCTGAATCGTTAGCATCAACCCATGCGCCGACACCTGTACCTATTCCTGCTCCAACTCCTCCTCAAGATGTTCCAGAAGAACGCTCGATTCAGCCTCGCACTTTTAATTTAGAACCGTACCGGAAAAAGGGACTGTAATAAATAACTAGTAGCTATTCTTGAACATTTCTGTATATAACAAACTGTTTGGTTTAATGTTACGTACTCAACTTTCATTTTTCGAGGACAAAAACTCCTTCTAAGGAGAGAAGATTTGTGACAATCTCAATTTCATACAAAAATTTTTTGTTTTGTATTTTTCTCCGATGATGATCAAAAGGCAGTACAATTTTGTGTTTTCGCTTTTACTTATTTTATTTTCGTTTCATTTTTTGAGTTGAGTTCACTTTATCATTTTGGGTGCCATTATTTATATCATTTTGGAGCTTACTATTAATTCCTTACTATTAATTCCTATCGTTATATATGTGGGCTGCCAATAACCATGCCAGCTGAAACATTATAGGCTACATAGGTGGGCTTTAATTAAAGTGGGCTGCCATTAAGAATATCGGCTGTTTTATGAGCTCTTCCCCCCTCCGGCCGCCAGCGGAAAAAGACAAAAAACAAAGAAATAGCGGGGGTGCTCTTGACTACTGGTCTACAGGAACTGTAGAAGAAGGAAACAAGTTAACAACATAACTTGCAACAAATAAATTATACTATGGAATACAAATTAAAGAACAATGACAATATCACAATGACTTTTGACAGAATGATCAAATGAAAATAAACATCCAAGTTATTTAAACAACAACCCGAAATTTTACAAATGTAAATGATAAGTGGAATAAAGCTAGAGAATTATATTTTGAAAATTTTGAGCATCCATCCGCTCAACTCGAAATACACCCCTACAATTATGATTACACGCGGAGAAGGGAGCGTATGCTGAAACTTGCGACATACAATTAAATAAATGAAACAACATACATATACAAGTGTCTTTCGACCATTGATAATATGTCTATCTATGGTTTTCAATCTGCATCATCTTCATCTTCTTCCTCTGAAGCTTCTCTTAACTACTGAATTTAAGAAAACAAATAAATATTTATATATATACACAATAATAATTGCAAAACCTCCCCTACAAGGTTTTCTGCTTACTAAGTTGTTAGAATTGTGGATGGACATGATAAAATCAACTAAAATAGTTTCTGTTTTTTCAAAGCCTAGTATTTATATTAACTTGTTTTCCAAAAGGTAAATCAAGAAAACAAAAAAATATTTTAGTTGATGTATAAGGATTAAGATGGGAGTGACACCAATGACAGAGAAGATGCGAGAAGCTCGATTAAGATGGTTTGGACACGCACAAAGGAGACCATTAGAGGCATCTGTTAGGCGTTGTGAGAGTTTAGTCACTACTTAGGCATGTTAAACGGGGGAGGGGTAGACCAATAAAGACTTGGAATGAGACTATAAGGAAAGACATGATGTACTTAGGCATTAGTGAGATTATGACTAAAGATAGGGCACAATGGCGACAAAGGATCCATATAGCCGACCCCACTATAATGGGATAAAGGCTTGACTGTTGTTGTTGTTGTTGTTTATATCTTTCCATCTAAAATTTTAACTGAAAGGCAATTCTGTAAATGGAGCAAATTTATAGAAGAGATATTTGTAATTTCGAAACATAGAGGGGAGGACACTGTAATTATGGGAGAGGTCCTAATAATTAACTTGAGCTCACTAAAAAAAGATTTCCAATTTGAAAGGAGTATTCTCATAGAATTCTCTCTCCTGTCACTTTTAGTTGGTGTTACATTATGACACCTAGCTGTTTTAGTTGGTGGCTGAATTGAAGTATTTTGTGACACCTAGCTGTCTTGAGTGTTGGCTGGATAGGTGCTGTAAATCATGAAATTGACATCCATTTTGCAGCTGTTTCTTGTTTGGGTTTCATCCTACTGCTGGCAGCTTATGTTGTTAAGCCTTTTGAATTGTTTGACACGGACTGTTGGTTGGCTGCTTCCTCACCAACCCCACCACCTACTTAACACTATAAAAAGACAGCCCTCCTTGTGTTTTGCCTCATCCATCCCTTCCAATCTCTGACTACTTCTCCTCATCCCCTGGTTCTTATGCATTGTGCTGCTGATCCGTCGACTGTGCTGCTACTTGTGCTAATGTTCCGTCGGCTGTGCTGCTGCCATCTTGAGCTGCTGCCTTGTACTTTTGTCCCGTCGACTGTGCTGCTGCTCCCGACGAGTGTGCTGCTGCACCCGTCGATTGTGCTTCTGCTGCCTTGTGCTGCTGCTCCCATCAATTGCTCCTATAGTGAGCTTTTCTCTTCCCCTTCCTCCCGTCTTCTTCTTCCTGTCACTTTTCTGGATTTTGGTTCCTTTTTGATATTTGATATAAGAGATTCACAAATGGTATTAATAGAGAAATTATAGGGGAATTTGATGTTAATAACTTTTTATGCTTCAGTTGTTTATGCTTCATTTGGTTGGCTATTTTAAGAAGGATTCTCATTTGGTTGGCTGTTTTGAGAATGATTCTTTTGCCTTGGTGCTGTGATTACCGAAATGAGATTTTGTGCCCTTTTGAAGGCTAATTTTGAACTGATAGCTTGGCTATGTTATTTAAAGCTGTGGGCTGATTTACGATCATTTTATTACATTTTGAGTGTTTCTTCGATTTATTTCGCTTTCACGATTTTAACGAATTTTAATCGTTTTCTTTTTACTGACTCCTTTTTAACATTAACGCTACGAGTTATCCAAGAGACGCAACCCATTTAAAGTACGTACTATTTCAGTATTTTTCAAGGCCGACAAACAAGAGGATGACGTCTAACGATAAATATGACAAGAATGCAGAAAAAGATACTGGTAAAGGAAAGACGATGGTGAGTATTTTATTTTTTGAATTATGTTTATTCAAGTATTCTCATATTTCCATTTTTAAAAGACACTGCCCGTGCATATGAGTTTTAACTCAATGATTAAATCGCTATAAAAGAAATGTAGGCGAGGAGAAAAGATAGCGATCCAAAGTTCTAAGGGGATTTTTAATATATAACAATCATTATAAAATCCAGCATAGGAAAATATGAAGGCTTCAAATCCTATGATGTAGAGGCATCTATTGATGGATTCACCAGAAGGGGTGAGCCTACAATTACACCCTCCAGGGGTGCGTCCATTTCAAGTTTGCATACCTAAGTATTTCCCGTTAAATGTAATCTAAATTATAGGGGCATTTCAGGAGAAATATTTAAGTAAAGCATTATTGATTTTGTGTACTGTATGCATATTGCTATCTCCCATTGTTTGCATGTATAACTGTTTCACAAAATACTTTTCTCACCTAGTCATATTTTTATGACTAACCCTTCGTGGATATATTTTTAGGAAGCAGAAGCATCTCCCAACATACCCAAGAGAATTCCCCCTGAAGAGCTGGCGAAGGTATGATTAAAGATTTTTATAGAAATCGATGAAGCCCAGGAGAAGCATAGAGCCACTTGTACCGATGTTTATTGTGATTATTGTAACGAATATTATCTATAAAACTTTTGAGTAAATTAATAAATGTGATATTTATGATCTTTGTACTATGACTGTGCGATCTTTTTATTGAAAATTGAATCGATCCTCGAATCAATTGGGAAGCCCAGAAATAGGGTCTTCACAAACCGTGAGGGTGATATCGCGTCCATCCAATTTGCTCTCAGAATGCCAACAAAATCCAGAAAAAGCGCAATGTCCGGCCGAATTTAACAAAGCGCGATATCCGGCCAGATATTATTTTTAAGATTAATAGATAAATAAGATCTTAAAATGTTTGTAAAAAATCCCTCATTAATATTGGGTAAAAATTTCTCTAAAATGCCGTACATTTTGTAATTAAAATCATATTTTTCTTTTTCACCCATACCTACGGGACCGCAGGAAAAAAATTCCGCTCTTCCCCCCTTTCCTCCCAGCGGAAAAAGACAAAAAACAAAGAAATAGCGAGGGTGCTCTTGAGTACTGGTCTACAGGAACTGTAGAAGAAGGAAATACAAGCTAACAACATAACTTGCAACAAATAAATTATACTATGGAATACAAATTAAAGAACAATGACAATATCACAATGACTTTTGACAGAATGATCAAATGAAAATAAACATCCAAGTTATTTAAACAACAACCCAAAATTTTACAAATGTAAATGATAAGTGGAATAAAGCTAGAGAATAATATTTTGAAAATTTTGAGCATCCATCCACTCAACTCGAAATACACCCCTACAATTATGATTACACACGGAGATGGGAGCGTATGCTGAAACTTGCGACATACAATTAAATAAATGAAACAACATACATATACAAGTGTCTTTCGACCATTGATAATATGTCTATCTATGGTTTTCAATCTGCATCATCTTCATCTTCTTCCTCTGAAGCTTCTCTTAACCACTGAATTTAAGAAAACAAATAAATATTTATGCACGCGCGATGTGTGCACGCATATATATACACAATAATAATTACAAAACTTCCCCTACAAGGTTTTCTGTTTACATAACCCTCTAAGTTGTTAGAATTGTGGATGGACATGATAAAATCAACTAAAATAGTTTCTGTTTTTTCAAAGCCTAGAATTTATATTAACTTGTTTTCCAAAAGGTAAATCAAGAAAACAAAAAAATATTTTAGTTGATGTATAAGGATTAAGATGGGAGTGACACCAATAACAGAGAAGATGCGAGAAGCTCGATTAAGATGGTTTGGACACGCACAAAGGAGACCATTAGAGGCATCTGTTAGGCGTTGTGAGAGTTTAGTCACTACTTAGGCATGTTAAACGGGGGAGGGGTAGACCAATAAAGACTTGGAATGAGACTATAAGGAAAGACATGATGTACTTAGGCATTAGTGAGATTATGACTAAAGATAGGGCACAATGGCGACAAAGGATCCATATAGCCGACCCCACTATAGTGGGATAAAGGCTTGACTGTTGCTGTTGTTGTTGTTTATATCTTTCCATCTAAAATTTTAACTGAAAGACAATTCTGTAAATGGAGTAAATTTATAGAGGAGATATTTGTAATTTTGAAACATAGAGGGGAGGACACTGTAATTATGGGAGAGGTCCTAATAATTAACTTGAGCTCACTAAAAAAAGATTTCCAATTTGAAAGGAGTATTCTCATAGAATTCTCTCTCCTCCACACTTGTCTATCATATCTATACTACTATATAAAGGAGGTTTGAAGACAAGAAAAAAACATAGGCATCGTATTTTAGATATTCCGGTATTCGGTCATGAACGCGGTGGTAAAACCGTCATTCATGAACGCCCACTTAAGGAACTTCATCCACTTGAACATAAAAAGTGGATGAAGTTCCTTAGATGCACGTTCACAAATAACGGTTTTACCACCACGCTCACGACTGCCACCACCGCGCCAAACGAAGACCTAGTCTTGTTCTGATCCCATGCAACAGTGAAACACTTGACAGCTGCATGCTCGCTCTTAACTCACTCGACGATTGTCAAGCATGAGAGAGATCATCAAGCAGCTAGCTCGACAGTCGCCAACTCAACGATCTTCGAGTAAGATGCCTCGTAAGATTGAGTATTGTTGATGACATACACAACGTATAGCGAGAATCGAGTAATTGCCCACGGGGATGGAGAGCGATAAGTCGAGTGCGTGAGAAACCCTATGCATGACTGCTCCTACTAATATAAAGACAATTGCTAAGCTTAATAAAATAGTAGGAATATAGGATAAATTACATCCAACTAAAGAAATTAAATATAGAAAAATACTCGGACTCCTTGAAACTTTAAAAAGAAAATTGAAACACTCAGTTTACCAATTTATTGTAAAAAACTAAAAATTCACTTTTTTCAGTTCACTAAAATTACTCTTATGCGTGGTAAAATAAGGCTTGCAGTTATTTTGTTTTATTCTCATGTGTCCTATGCGCCAAGCTTGTGAAATTAGCGACCAACAGTATACCGACATTTGCGTAGACCACAAAATGCCGCCACTTACAAAATTTCTGAGACAGTTTGGCTCTCCACACCCCTAGACAGAGCCTTAGGGCTCGTTTTGCACGGCGGGTGGCGGTCATAAAAGAGGTGATTATGACCGTCGTTTGTGAACACCCAACCTCACCCAAGGAACTCCATCCACTTTTTGGTTCAAAACTAGTGTTTTTTCTTGACGGCGGTCATAACCGTTGTCATGCGAAACATATAATCTATAACGACAACGTTTTTGTCCAAACTCAACGGAGCAAAAACGCCGTGCCAAACGGACCCTTAGCAGTTCGGTAAAATGTACTTCCAATGCGTACCTTAATAAATTGTTCTGCTTGCTTGGTGAAAATCTTATCTGATTCATCAGCACCTTCTTTCTCTTGTGCCCATAATAAAATTGCCTTCTCGGATAAAATCTCCTTGTCATAAAGGAAGGTCAGGATCTGCAATAACAATACAAGTAAGAAGATCACAAGAAGGCATTCATTCATTCACAACGAATTCCAAGTTTTTTTATGAGATGCTTAGGTTTGCAAGCATACGTCCATACGCAAGCGTTAAACGAAGGTATTTCAAAGAACTAATGTAGTCACCGAATTATCCATTAGCAATAGAAAATATTGATAATCTACGTTATGTTGATCGATTGCATAAGCATTGATACGTTCTAGGCCAAAGCACGGAATTAAAGTGGTACGAAAAGCGGGAGCAATTTTTATTCTTAATTTTGGCTTCTATTTTATTTCTAAATCAAAAGATTATTTACATTTTTTGCTTGTGTCAAGTTACTCATGCTTTTGTCTAATCGGTTTATTTTGTTTCAAGTTGATTAGTTTGCAAGGATTATATAAATATTAGTGGGATAATTTTGAGATTACTAAATGAAACAATTAGTTTCTTTAATTAGTTTATTTTTTATTGGAGATCTCCTCTCATCTTAGTTTACGATCCCAAGGAGGACTACAAAGAATCTCACCGGCCACCACCGGATCAGAATTCAATGATAAAGTCATACCAAGCAGTTTGGCGACCCATACATGTTGTGCAGATGTGGTGATTTTCTGGCTGAGTAGGTATCACAAGATGTGGCTTTGTGAACCACAAAGGACAAACCCAGAAGATAGACTCACCAATGTTGTAATGCGAGAATGAGGGTCATCAACTTATTCTTGTAGGTGAAACGAGCGCCATTTCAACAATGGGATATTGAAATGTCGTAGACATGTTTGTTAGGCTGAATAAAATGACCACGAACTCATATTGACCATCATGAGTCTTGAATCCTCCTCGCATGCCCGGTTCTGGTGGTAGCCAGCCCATATGTTGAGAAATAAGCCACAACACAAAGTTCAACCAACAACTCCTAAATGATTGAGATCGGGTATTTCTCTGCCACCATAGCCTAATTGAGTTCGCGGCAGTCCACACAAAAATACTTATTGCGGACTTTCTTGTGGACAAGAAGCACCGAGCTGGAGAAAGAACTGGATCTTAGATAAATCAAGTCTCCAATTCTCCATCTAGGATGTCTCGGACCAAACACTCAATCTCATACTTTTCCACATAGTTATAGCAGTTGGAAAAAGAGAGAGCCTGAACTCGCGGGACAAAGGGAATACTATGGTTAATGAAAGGATGCGGTGGTACTCCTCAAGAAGAAAAACACCATCATAAAGGCACAAGGATTCACTGAAGCTGGGAAAGTGGGTCATGTTGTCTTGGTCATGTGCTAGAGAAATTCACCGCAGTAGTCATACGGATCGCCAGAAATGAAACCACTGTATGTATAAGTGAACCATCGCTGCGCAAGGCCGGCAGTAATGCGGCCTGAATGAAATTCATCGTCATTCATCCGAGCATCTATAACCCGGTGACGGACAAAATGGCATCAATGTCGCTAAGCCCAAAGCATAAAAGTCCACATCAACTAGGACGGGCCAACAAAAACTGCAGCGTGGAAAAAAAGACTTCCTGCGAGACGGTGGAGTCCGTCACCAAGGGAGATTGTGAAGCATCTATAACCCGGTGACGGACAAAATGGCATCAATGTGGCTAAGCCCAACCCAAAGCATAAAAGTCCGCATCAACTAGGACGGGCCAACAAAAACTGCAGCGTGGAAAAAAAGACTTCCTGTGAGACGGCGGAGTCCGTCACCAAGGGAGATTGTGAAGGTCGGAGACAATGTCATAGGGATGCCCAATTGGTACAACAATGTCTACAAGATAAACTATGGCTTACCCCACTGTTGATCACCACGCTAGTAGGTATCCCGAAGGCTGCCCTGTAACTTCATAGCTTATGGCCCAAATATGCTGCCGACTGAAAAGAACAGTAACGCTAAATAGTGTAAGCTACGAACCGGAGGCACGACAGAGCCCCCTTCTCTAGATCGAGCGCATCTCTCTCGTGCCTCAAAATGAGTCAAAGTGATCTCTGACTCTTCATCGCCAATGATGGCCACGTAACTTTTTCATAAGACACACATGGTTAGACGTATATGTCAGTTTACAACAAAAACATAGGACCATGCACCTGAGGTAGTTTTACTCTAGTTGGTGGAATGCTATAAGTGTTGGGAAACAACTGCATGGTAGGCATCGATGGTTAGTACGACCGACAATCATAACCCACCTGGTGGGTGGTGAAGGAGTCGTAGTTCGAGGTCTTGAAATCAGCTTCAATTAGGCAGGAAATGTCCATGATGTCGGGATGGTAACTGTATGGTCTATGCAAAGCAAGGAGCGGATAAGGGAAGAGACCATATATGAGGAAGCCCAAGTAACGGTCAGGCGGTAAACCAAGCACATATGCGACAAGGGCGATGAACTCATTAATGTACTAATCTAAGAAACCGGCCTCCTGAACGTCAGGCAATCATTCTACCACATTCCCAGAGTAGCGGAATGTTGTAACGCATGATAAACTCTTACTCGAGGTCGTTCTATCGAAGTCAGCATACCTAGTGTAGGGCAGACCCTTCCATGTGCAACAAGATTGATAATTTCGATGTCACTGGGGTGAGGTGGAGGTTGAATTCGGCCTTGGTGATGCAACCCATGTGATCGGATCTGTTGAAATATGGAACTTCCAGGGCGGGAGGTGGATGTCTCGATGCCATGACCATGAACGAAAAACCAGTGGCGGTCTCAAGAGCAGGCCGGGGATAGAGGCACCTCAATGGAGAAAACCAATGAGAGCGGCGGTCGATGGGGGAAAGATGATCCAGCAAGAGATATTGCGCAAGATGGTTGCTTGGATGGAGGCCAAGAGATAATCATGAGAGTCGAGTAGGCAGGAGAGGGCCTTTTCCACGACATCAATGTGAGCGTCTTCCATTGTATGTGTGTGGGGCATACACAAGCTTGCGGAGGAGGGTTGGGAGAAAAACAATAGCAATTAGTTGGCGGAATCATGAGCGTGCGGGCGATTATAGTTATTCTAGACTTATCATTTCGAACTATGTGCATGAATTTTATTCAAAATTCCATGTCATGCATTGCTTGGGTAATCATATGATATAACAATATTCAATGAATGTGATTAGGTGATGATTTGCACATTATTTGTGAGGTTCCTATTGGGGACAACTTTGAAAGTGAGTGCTAGGCAAATAGGTCCATATAATGTCATGAGAGTGTCTAAGACAAAATTCCACGAGCTTGATATTACTAGGAATATGACTATTCATCATGCACTCAATTTTGAGGATTTCATACTAGATCTAGAGTCACCTGGTTTTGGACATTCAACCTTCCATTTTAGCATCACTTTTCACCATCATTACAACCACTGTCTCCAGCCTCTACTACAACCATACTCATCACCATTGTATCCCTATCCTTCATTCCTACGACGGCTTGCTTGGTGTGTAGGATACTTGGGGACATTAGTGACATTATGACCTTATGTGGACACAACCCCCACCAAGTGCGACAAAGAGTCTTGCATGTCTTGATTTGGGAGCATGTATTCTCCCTTCACCCGAGATAAATGCTTCTAAGCCGGGGGTTTGATGGAGATCGATTACAAGTCAATTTAAATATTTGTGGGTTTCACATTTTTGGATCGTCAGATGGATGATCAGAGACTGTAATCGCGACCTGCTCAAATTATCATATCTTTACGTATTTTTCTTTTATTTTTCTGAGTTGTATTTTGAGAGTTAGGTTAAATTATAAGTCGAGCTATCGTGTCCGTCGGATGTATTTAACATAATCCTTCTGCCCCCCTTATTATATGATCCTAGCAGCTGACTTCATTTGGGTATCGAGAGTTGCTTCTACACAACAACCACTGTTGATCCTCCTTTGGTGCGACGCCAAAGGCCCCGAGAGGTGCGATGCCTCTCTTCCGCTCGGTGCGACGCAGAGCGGCTCCCACCGCCTCCTGTCAGACTCCCTCCGCTTCTCCCCATGTCTCCATAGACCACAACCACGCCTTCTCCACGTTACAGCTTACCGCTCGCATGATTCCCCTGCTCCTGCTGTTCCTCTCTAGTGTTTCCTCACTGCAGCCTGCCGCTCACACGAGCCAGCAGCACTCACGAACCCCTCCCTAGCTGTCATCCCTAGGTTTTATTGGGTCGATTAAATCTAGCCACCTTGGATTCACCTCCCCAGCCACCGGCCTGTTCACCCTTGACGTCAATCAACAATTTCCTATTGTCACACCCCCTGCCAAGCCGCTATTTCCCTTTCAACCCCTCCCATCTAAGTTACAACCCTATCCTAGCCTCTCCACACTACTTCCGCAATTGTCCATTCTATTTGCAGGCCAAACCGATCCTCTAGCACCCTAAAACCCCTCGGTCGAACCTTCAAACAGTCACCCTAACTCCTATCCAGCACCCACAATCCACCGCTCACACCAGTCGGCAGCCGTCATGAACCCCTCAGCCGTCGGCCCTAGGTCTTCTTGGGTTGATTCAATCCAGCCACCTTGGATCCACCTCCCCAGCCCCAATCCACCGCTCACCTCAGAACTCTTTGATGCAGGACGGCTCGTAGGGTTTGCGCGCCTGTCGGCTATTTCTAGGAATCCCTAAATGCGTGCAATTAAAAATTTGAAATTTGAGCGGGCGTGCACGAACTTTAAAAACTTAAGCAACTAGATTTTGTAAAGCATAAAATTACTACTTTTGTTCAAAATGAATTTTCTTGAAATTATGGTTCAGTTCTAAATCCGGGGAAGGAAGTTCGCAACTGTCGTTCCGTTCCCCTTGTTGTAGCAAACGGAAATCGTGAACTCCAAATACGTCTCCGTTTGGAGTTTTCGAAGTAGCGTTCGCTGACAAAATCCGGGCGAAAATCCACGATGAATCTATTAACCTAAAGAGAAAATATAGATGCACTCAAAGGAGGAAGAAACAAATTACCCACGGAAAGAGGCGTCTTTCCGCAACCGAAGTCGACGGCGATCCCGCGAGGAATTCCTCGTCACCTTCGATCTCTCGCTCCGAGGTCGGCCGCTATCACACACGGGCACCACGGAATAAACTCGCTCACTCTCACACGAAAGTGGTTCCACGAAGTCTAATTCACTCAATCGTCAGAGAAACCACAAACCACACAACCAAAATTCACTCACTCTCGTACACGAGATTGGCTCCACGAAATCACTAAGCGCTAGAGAGAAACTTCCTTCTGGTTCTCACAAGAGGCTCCCCCGAAGCAAGTAGTTAAATCAATTTCCTACAACAATATTAAACTAACCATGAACAGTATCCTTAATGTTACTGTTCATCTTCTCCAGGACAAAAATACATACGGGACTATGCTAAGCAACAACAACTTCAATCTTTCAACATACACACAAACATTCACCAACGGGAGGGACCCTGTTCATCTTCTCCAAACGGAATTACAGCAGCGTAGGAGATTAAGACCCGCAAACTCCCACGGAAACACCGTCACAGGACGGAAAAAAACACGATCTGCATATCGAACTTAAAACGGATTCCAAAATACCTCATGTCAAGTGCTCTCCCTTCATCAATATCGCCCCTCCTAATCCTCGATCTCCCCATCTTTTATAGCCGTCGAAACAGGGAAACTGACTCCGAGAATACCACGGGTGCGTGCCGACGTCGGAGAAGAGAAACATGGCATGGAGGCGGTTGGAGCTGCTGTCATGGGGGTCTTGATGCGTGCAGCCGTCCAAGTCGGGGGAGGGAGTTGTGAGCCCTATCTGGGAGGAGCAGTTGCGGGTTGCGAGCCCTAACGGGGAGATGAGCAGTTGCGGGTGCTGAACCGGCTTGGGCTGAACAGAAGAAATAAGAAACAGGTGTATATATATGTATATATATAAGTGTGTGTATATATATACATATATGATGGAGAATACAATAGAAGCTCCAAGCATGATTACGCACGCAGGCGTAAAAAATTAATATGCAAATTAAAATAAAGTGCAAAAATAAAAAGATTAACATGCAACAACTCAGGGCCTGTAGATGTCCGGACGGGAACGGCGTCGGGCACTTTTGCGTCGACCTGATCTGGGCTGGTCTCCACCAATTAGTGGGATAATTTAGAGATTACTGAATGAAACAATTAGTTTCTTTAATTAGTTTATTTTTTATTGGCGATCTCCTCTCATCTTAGTTTACGACCCCAAGGAGGACTACAAAGAATCTCACCGGCCACTACCGGATCAGAATTCAATGATAAAGTCATACCAAGCAGTTTGGCGACCCATACATGCTGTGCAGGTGTGGTGATTTTCTGGCTGAGTAGGTATCACAAGATGTCGCTTTGTGAACCACAAAGGACAAACCCAGAAGATAGACTCACCAATGTTGTAATGCGAGAACGAGGGTCATCAACTTATTCTTGTAGGTGGAACGAGCGCCATTTCAACAATGGGATATTGAAATGCCGTAGACATGTTTGTTAGGCTGAATGACATGACCACGAACTCATAATGACCATCATGAGTCTTGAATCCTCCTCGCATGCCCGGTTCTGGAGGTAGCCAGCCCATATGTTGAGAAATAAGCCACAACACAAAGTTCAACCAACAACTCCTAAATGATTGAGATCGGGTATTTCTCTGCCACCATAGCCTAATTGAGTTCGCGGCAGTCCACACAAAAATACTTATTGCAGACTTTCTTATGGACAAGAAGCACCGAGCTGGAGAAAGGACTGGATTTTAGTCAAATCAAGTCTCCAATTCTCCATCTAGGATGTCTCGGACCAAACACTCAATCTCATCCTTTTCCACATAGTTGTAGCAGTTGGAAAAAGAGAGAGCTTGAACTTGCGGGACAAAGGGAATACTATGGTTAATGAAAGGATGCGGTGGTACTCCTCAAGCAGAAAAACACCATCATAACGGCACAAGGATTCACTGAAGCTGGGGAAAGTGGGTCATGTTGTCTTGGTCATGTGCTAGAGAAAAGCAGAGAAATTCACCGCAGTAGTCATACGGATCGCCAGAAATGAAACCACTGTATGTATAAGTGAACCATCGCTGCGCAAGGCCGGCAGTAATGCAGCATGAATGAAATTCATCGTCATTCATCTGAGCATCTATAACCCGGTGACGGACAAAATGGCATCAATGTCGCTAAGCCCAAAGCATAAAAGTCCGCATCAACTAGGACGGGCCAACAAAAACTGCAGCGTGGAAAAAAAGACTTCCTGTGAGACGGTGAAGTTCCGTCACCAAGGGAGATTGTGAAGCATCTATAACCCGGTGACGGACAAAATGGCATCAATGTGGCTAAGCCCAAAGCATAAAAGTTCGCATCAACTGGGACGGGCCAACAAAAACTGCAGCGTGGAAAAAAAGACTCCTGTGAGACGGTGGAGTTCCGTCACCAAGGGAGATTGTGAAGCATCTATAACCCGGTGACGGACAAAAAGGCATCAATGTGGCTAAGCCCAAAGCATAAAAGTCCGCATCAACTAGGACGGGCCAACAAAAACTGCAGCGTGGAATAAAAGACTCCTGTGAGACGGTGGAGTCCGTCACCAAGGGAGATTGTGAAGGTCGGAGACAATGTCATAGGGATGCCCAATTAGTACAACAATGTCTACAAGATAAACTATGGCTTACCCAACTGTTGATCACCACGCTAGTAGGTATCCCGAAGGTTGCCCTGTAACTTCATAGCTTATGGCCCAAATATGCTGCCGACTGAAAAGAACAGTAACGCTAAATAGTGTAAGCTACGAACCGGAGGCACGACAGAGCCCCCTTCTCTAGATCGAGCGCATCTCTCTCGTGCCTCAAAATGAGTCAAAGTGATTTCTGACTCTTCATCGCCAATGATGGCCCCGTAACTTTTTCATAAAACACACATGGTTAGACGTATATGTCAGTTTACAACAAAAACATAGGACCATGCACCTGAGGTAGTTTTACTCTAGTTGGTGGAATGCTATAAGTGTTGGGAAACAACTGCTTGGTAGGCATCGATGGTTAGTACGACCGACAATCATAACCCACCTGGTGGGTGGTGAAGGAGTCGTAGTTCGAGGTCTTGAAATCAGCTTCAATTAGGCAGGAAATGTCCATGATGTCGGGATGGTAAGTGTATGGTCTATGCAAAGCAAGGAGCGGATAAGGGAAGAGGCCATATATGAGGAAGCCCAAGTAACGGTCAGGCGGTAAACCAAGCACATACGCGACAAGGGCGATGAACTCATTGATGTACTAATCTAAGAAACCGGCCTGTTGAACGTCAGGCAATCATTCTACCACATTCCCAGAGTAGCGGAATGTTGTAACGCATGATAAACTCTTACTCGAGGTCGTTCTATCGAAGTCAGCATACCTAGTGTAGGGCAGACCCTTCCATGTGCAACAAGATTGATAATTTCGATGTCACTGGGGTGAGGTGGAGGCTGAATTCGGCCTTGGTGATCCAACCCATGTGATCGGATCTGTTGAAATATGGAACTTCCAGGGCGGGAGGTGGATGTCTCGATGCCATGACCATGAACGAAAAACCAGTGGCGGTCTCAAGAGCAGGCCGGGGATAGAGGCACCTCGATGGAGAAAACCAATGAGAGCGGCGGTCGATGGGGGAAAGAAGATCCAGCAAGAGATATTGCACAAGATGGTTGCTTGGATGGAGGCCAAGAGATAATCATGAGAGTCGAGTAGGCAGGAGAGGGCCTTTTCCACGACATCAATGTGAGCGTCTTCCATTGTATGAATACACAAGCTTGCGGAGGAGGGTTGGGAGAAAAACAATAGCAATTAGTTGGCGGAATCATGAGCATGCGGGCGATCATAGTTATTCTAGACTTATCATTTCGAACTATGTGCATGGATTTTATTCAAAATTCCATGTCATGCATTGCTTGGGTAATCATATGATATAACAATATTCAATGAAGGTGATTAGGTGATGATTTGCACATTATTTGTGAGGTTCCTATTGGGGACAGCTTTGAAAGTGAGTGCTAGGCAAATAGGTCCATATAATGTCATGAGAGTGTCTAAGACAAAATTCCACGAGCTTGATATTACTAGGAATATGACTATTCATCATGCACTCAATTTTGAGGATTTCATACTAGATCTAGAGTCACCTGGTTTTGAACATTCAACCTTCCATTTTAGCATCACTTTTCACCATCATTACAACCACTGTCTCGAGCCTCTACTACAACCATACTCATCACGATTGTATCCCTATCCTTCATCCCTACGACGGCTTGCATGGTGCGTAGGATACTTGGGGACATTAGTGACATTATGACCTTATGTGGACACAACGCCCACCAAGTGCGACAGAGAGTCTTGCATGTCTTGATTTGGGAGCATGTATTCTCCCTTCACCCGAGATAAATGCTTCTAAGCCGGGGGTTTGATGGAGATCGATTACAAGTCAATTTAAATATTTGTGGGTTTCACATTTTTGGATCGTCGGATGGACGATCAGAGACTGTAATCGCGACCTGCTCAAATTATCATATCTTTACGTATTTTTCTTTTATTTTTCTGAGTTGTATTTTGAGAGTTAGGTTAAATTATAAGTCGAGCTATCGTGGCCGTCGTATGTATTTAACATAATCCTTCTGCTCCCCTTATTATATGATCCTAGCAGCTGACTTCATTTGGGTATCGAGAGTTGGCTTCTACCCAACAACCACTGTTGATCCTCCTTTGGTGCGATGCCAAAGGCCCCGAGAGGTGCGATGCCTCTCTTCCGCTCGGTGCGACGTAGAGCGGCTCTCACCGCTTCCTGTCAGACTCCCTCCGCTTCTCCCCATGTCTCCATAGCCCACAACCACTTCTTCTCCACGTTACAGCTTACCGCTCGCATGATTCCCCTGCTCCTGCTGCTCCTCTCTAGTGTTTCCTCACTGCAGCCTGCCGCTCACACGAGCCAGCAGCACTCACGAACCCCTCCCTAGCTGTCATCCCTAGGTTTTTTTGGGTCGATTAAATCTAGCCACCTTGGATTCACCTCCCCAGCCACCGGCCTGTTCACCCTTGACGTCAATCAACAATTTCCTATTGTCACACCCCCTGCCAAGCCCATATTTCCCTTTCAACCCCCTCCCATCTAAGTTACAACCCTATCCTAGCCTATCCACACTACTTCCGCAATTGTCCATTCCATTTGCAGGCCAAATCGATCCTCTAGCACCCTAAAACCCCTTGGTCGAACCTTCAAACAGTCACCCTAACTCCTATCCAACACCCACAATCCACCGCTCACACAAGCCGACAGCCGTCATGAACCCCTCAGCCGTCGGCCCTAGGTCTTCTTGGGTTGATTCAATCCAGCCACCTTGGATCCACCTCCCCAGCCACCGGCCTGCTCACCCTTGCCATCAATCAACAGTTTCCTGTTGTCCCACACTCTGCGAAGCCCCATATTTCCCATCCATCCCCCACCCATCTCAATTACGACCCTATCCTAGCCCCTCCACATTATTTCCGCCTCTGTCAAGGCTATCTGCAGGCCCATCCGAGCCTCTAGCACCCTTAAAACCCCTAGCCGATACTTCTGACAGCCTCCCTAAATCCTATCCAACACCCTCCCTACTCTAAATATATCTACAATCAGTCCCCCACTGCCACAAACAACACCATACCTTGCCCGGACAGTCACGACTATGTCGCTAGATTGCATCCGTCGCGCCGACGACCACCTCACTTGGTGACTTATACATTTTAGTTTTTATTGCCCTTGTATTGTACGTATGCACTTATATTATTAGTAATATCTTGTTTAATTAAATTTTCTTTTCTATTCTCAGGCTTGTGTGATCTAATCGTCCAGTATTTATTCAGTACTCTTATGTAATTGCACTTATCATCCACTTACCTACATTTTAATGTTTGATCAATTGGGATGTTAGTGCAAGACATTAAAATTAATGTTCTTTAATTAATTGCATGCTGGAAGTACTTTCATGATTGACATATTGCATTTGCATTAGTATTTATGTTGTGACTTTTCCATTCATCAGTCACGTGCTCTCAGCTTGCTCTCATCTGCATTATCATTTTAGAGTTTGTCGTAGGATTGCATTTATCGCCTGCTTGCTCGCATTGCATTTAGGGTTAGGATATTCATGCATCCGCCACCTGTAGATTTGTCTTGCGTCAATTTTTCTTTTCAAATAAAGTTATATAGTATGAATTGAATTTTTAAGTGCCAAATTTCTAATCCTAAAAATACAAACAAATTAAACTTACAAATTGAGTAAATGCACATACTGAAGAAAAGATAAATGTGTTGCATAATTACTTACATTTGAAAACAAAGGAGAAAAATCTCTTGTTGTTCCCGAGCAAATATCTTCAAATTTTAAAATGACCTCAAACTGCAAAGCCAGAACAAACAACCAGCCCACACATCATAAACCCATTTAATTTAAATAATGCAGTTAACACGTAAAAAGCATAACCACAAATGATATTTGAACAACAATGAGATAATACATATAATTATCTAAACTAGCAATCAAAAGTTTTTAATGAATGTACATTATCAAAATTATGATATTCATAAAGAGGTACAATCAAATGAAAGGTATAAAAACAGAGTTGGTTTATAATAGCTCATAATATCCAGGAAAAATGAATGTGTAAGTGAACATGGCACACACCAAAATAAATTGCACTAAAATGTAGAACACAATACAATCACGAGGCATGCCCACGTTGAGTCCTTATGGGATGTTTCCCGCTAAGAGTCCTCTCTACGGAGAAATTTCAAGTCAAGAAACCATGACCTTTCAAAGACTCCACACCACACCTTATATAGGAAGGGGTACTACTATTAACTATCCAAAATGTCACTAATAAATCATGCAATAGTACTAGACGCTCTCGAATGGTCAGATACAGATCTCCACTTGCCAAGGGCAGTCATCTGAATACATATGCACCGATGTGTATACAAATCAATACTCCGCCTGTTATAATCGACCTCATCCTCATAGTCGAGTCTGGTGGAGTCATCGTCGAGCACGAGAGCTTCAAAGTCAGCAAGGGTAATGTTGTCGTCTTCAGTAATGAGCACTAGACACATTTTTAATAGGCCATTGGTAAGCAAGGGAGTAATATTTGCTTGTAGCAGAAGTAGAGGCCTTGAAGATGAAGATCAAGGTAATCTTGGTGGGAGAGTCACTGTGTAGTGGATTTGACTTTGGCGGTGAAACTGAAGGCGATGGATGGAGAGGGTGGTGGGTGGGGGTGGGGTGGGGTGGGGTGGAGGGAGTACCAGCAGAACTGGTGGCATGAGAACGTCATAGATGCTGGAACATCGGCTCGACATCTCGGGGCTTATAATGTGCATGTCTTTATATAAGTACAAATCCCAATCTGTATTTGATCTACCTTTTCTTGTGTTTATAATGTGCATGTCTTATAGGTAAAATAGAGACAAGTACATTGAACATACTCGGGACTTCCGTTGATAGATATGGAAATAAATGTCCACTACCTCCGGCGATAGTACTTACCGCATATGGTAGACTTCGTTCCAGAACAACCAACTGTCTAAAAGAAATTCAAAAGGACTGGGCGGGAGCAAATAGCTGATTATGGAAAGCATTACCGCGCGGCGATATCGTTATCGCCAAGCAATAACCTTTAGGCAACCCCGTCAATTGGAGGGTGATTGGCCGCCAAATGGAGCATATGATATCATTTTGGGCAGGAAGATATATCAAGCTATCGCGGAGCTATAACCTTACTGTTCCGCGATAAGTGTTGCCTACGATGATAGCCCCAACTTCCAAATTAAGAGCAGAGGAAGCGGAAAATTGAAAACTGCACAGTCGACTGGAAAGCCTATGTCGACTGGAGAAAAGATATCGTCGAGACAGTACATGTCGACTGGATGCTTGAGTTACCGCTGGCGCTAGCCCTAACGCCGAGCGCTAGCCACATCGACTAGAAGGATGGATCGACTAGAAGACTAATATCGACTGGAAGAGAAGATCAAAGAGACATCACGTGTCGACTGGATGTTTGAGCTGCCGCTGGCGCTAGCCCTAACGCCGAGCCTTAGCCATGTCGACCAGAAGGAAAGGATCGACTAGACGGACTGCATATCGACTGGATAGATGTATCGACGAGACAAGGCGTATCAACTACCGCCACACAATACTGCTAACGCGTCGCGCTACAGTGATGTCCACGTCAGCGTTCCGTGTGCTTAAACGAGGGAACTTGGTGGCGATCAAAGAAGGAAAGATTACTACCGATTCGCGGTAGCACTTACCACTTCGCGATAACCATGGTTTGCAAGGAAAGAGCCACCACCTTCCTTATCTGCTGAAGACCAGCTGTGCACGCGCCTAATCAAGCACGCCTACAACGCCGCGCTAGTGTTACCGCTCCGCGCTAACTGATGATAAGTAGGAAAGCTAGAACAAAGCAGATCTTAGGAGAGCGCGAACAACGAACGAGAATCAAAAGCGCCGATCGCTCACCGCCTTCGGAGACAATATTTGAGGGAGAAAAATATTCTTTCTTGATCTACTTTTGTATTTCTTTTCTTTCACCTTTTTGTATCGTGTGGAGAAATCGACCGGGGAGGTCGTCGGATTCTGGGGAGGAGTCCGTGAGAAACCGACCGGGGAGGTCGTCGGATTCCGGGGAGGATTCTGTGAAAAATCGTCCGTGAAGGGCGTCTAGATCGGGGAGATCTAATGGGCTCGAAGACCTTCGGGAAGAAGGGAGAGAGACGACTCGAAGATCTTCGAGGGGAAAGGGAGAGTCAACCGGTCCTCAGGGAGAGGGTCGGTATATAAACCAAAAGAGTTTTTCTATTCATCGCCTTTGATCTCCGGCGTCATGGATATAACAATTTTGTAATTGTAATATCATTTTAAATATTCTAATGAATTGTTACTTTCATGTTTTTAGTGTTGATTGCAATCACTAGCTATTGCTTCGTCTTACTTGTCTGAAAGTACAATCTAAAACGCACATACGCTGAAACGATAACCTGCACGAATTAAACGAAGTTTACTCGCAAGAATACGGTTTCTATGAGATACAGCCGACGGTAACCCTACCGCCCTGCGCTAGCATCCAGAAAGTGTATTTTTTGTGCAGAAAGTTGTAAAACCTGCATTAATCGCTGAAAACCTTATTCACCCCTCTCTAAGGTTGGCCACTAGATCCAACAAGTGGTATCCGAACCAGGTTGTTCCAAAACGATTTCACTACCGGGAATAATAGCCTACCATAATATCGCATCTACTAGAGGGGATGGAGTTATATACGCTAGAAATTTATTAGCACCACCCTTGTTTACATGTGTGAATTATAAAGGGTGGAAAACTTTAATGAAACGATTCCTTATATCTCAAGATATAGAAGCTTGGAATATGACGATTATAAAGCCCCCAAGCGTGCTAAATAGGAACGAATGTTTTCTAAAAGCTAAATCTATGAATAGCTTATTTTGTGGGCTTGATCAAGAAATTTTCAAACTTATCTATACTTTGCCTACTGCTTATGACATTTGGAAATTTCTTGAGAATACTTACAGTCTTCCGTCTACAGATGATAAACCCGAGCAATTTCTTATGGATCCGAGAGAAGAACCAAATGAGACTTGCTCATGGAGGAAGACATATCTAGCACATCAAGGGAAATAAAAGATGACAACTCACCAATAAAAAAGGAAGAAGAAGACGTCAAAGGAACTTTATGTTCAAATCTTACCTTAACCAAGAACATTGTAAGTAAAAATTCCCTTTTTGCTACAACGTCTATTCCTACATTGCGTGTGCTAGAGATTGCTAAACATAAAATTACGAAATTGAAAAATGCTAATTCAAAATCAAGTTTAGAAAATAAAACTTTAAAAGCATAACTTAATGTAGAGTATATTCTTGATGTGTCTAGTTCTCCACATTGTTCTTTAGTAGAAAATGATACACCTTGTATAGATTACAACTCACTAAAAGAAAAATACAAGGATATTAAAAAAGAGCTTCTTGCTGTAAAAGAACAAAATGAAAAATTTGTAGGAGAACGAAAGAACTTAGGTCTCCAAAGTGGAGGCCTACTATATATATAACATATATCCAAGATAATTACAAATAAGCCCTACACCAAAATATACAAATACACAGATACACAGATAATAATAACTCCAATACTCCCCCTCAAGTTGGAGCAAAGATGTCAATCATGTCCAGCTTGGAAATGGTCAAATCTGATCGAGTCGGACCAACAGCTTTAGTGAAGGCGTCAATAAGCTGGTCGGTAGAGGATACGTAAATAGGAAGAATAGTCCCGGTACGAACGTGATCTCGCAGAAAATGAACATCAATCTCAATATGCTTGGTGCGCTCATGTAGCACCGAGTCCTGAGTAAGAAGGAGAGCAGATTTATTATCACAGTAGAGAGTCGAGCCAGTAGTGAGGGATAGGCCGAGTTCAGTCAGCAGCGATCGTAGCCAAACCAACTCAGTAACGCCATGGGCCATAGCTCGGTACTCGGATTCAGCTGACGAGCGAGATACAATAGGTTGTTTCTTACTCCGCCAGGAGATAAGATGATCACCATGGAAAACACAGAGACCGGATGTGGAGCGCCGATCGGTCAGAGAGCCAGCAAAATCAGCATCAGTGAAGCATGAGAGACTGGAGGTACTATCGGTCCGATAGAACAGCCCAAGTCCAGGAGAGCGCTTAAGATAGCGAAGAACACGACGAGCAACCTCTAGATGAGGGGTCCTGGGAGAATGCATAAACTGGCTCAAAACGCCGACTGAGAAACTGATGTCCGGCCTAGTATTGGTCAAGTAGATCAAGCGACCAACCAGGCGCTGGTACTGAGAGGGGTCTGGTAGAGGATCACCAGATTCAGCATGAAGACGATGGTTGGTCTCCATAGGTGTACTCGCAGGACGACACCCAAGTAGACCCGTGTCCCGAAGAAGGTCTAAGGTGTACTTGCGCTGCGATATGGAGATCCCCTTCTGAGAGCGAGCAACTTCAATCCCAAGGAAGTAACGGAGGGGTCCCAGGTCTTTCACCTCAAAGGCTGAGCGTAATGTAGCTTTCACCTCAGAGATGCCAGAAGAGTCATCCCCGGTGAGAATAATGTCGTCAACATAGACCAAGACAATGACATGACGACCCTCTGGAGTGGCACGAATGAAGCAAGTGTGATCTGCACGGCACTGAGTGAAGCCGGACTGGAGGATAACTGAGCTGAACCGTTCAAACCAGGCACGCGGAGACTGCTTTAAGCCGTACAAAGATTTGTGCAGCCGACATACTCTCCCTGAATACTCCCCCTTAAGGGCAAACCCTGGAGGAGGAGCCATATAAACCTCCTGCTGTAAATCTCCATGCAGGAAAGCATTTTTGACATCGAGCTGGTGGAGCGGCCACGCCCGAGAAGCAGCAAGCGAGAGAAGAAGGCGGACACTGGTCAACTTAGCCACAGGAGCAAACGTGGCGCCAAACTCGTCGGGAGCCTGAGTAAAGCCCTTGGCCACCAAACGAGCCTTATATCGGTCAATGGCTCCATCAGCAGAGTACTTCATAGTATAGACCCATTTGCACCCAACTGCGCGTTTTTCGGCAGGAAGAGGAACCAGAGACCATGTCCCAGTACGATGGAGAGCAGACATCTCCTCCTCCATGTCCTGAACCCACCGTGGGTCAAGGAGAGCCTCAGCGGTCGAAGCAGGTAGGCAAACAGAATCAGCAGCAGCAACAAAAGCCGGGTAAGATGGTGAGAAACGTTGGTAGGAAACAACACTAGCCAACGGGTGCTCCGTAATAGGAGGGCGAGCACAAGCACGCTTACCCTTGCGCAGGGCAATGGGTAAGTCAACAGAAGTAGTAGAGAGAGACTCAAGAGAGGTACCTGTGACCGGAAGGGGCTGCTGATCCGGGACTGGAGGAGAAGTAGGTGTACGCTGGTGGCGAGAGTAAGTCAGCAGGACAGGCGGAGCGGCAGGTGGATCAGTAACTGGGGAAGGAGGAACAACCGGAAGAGGTTGCACAACGGTAGGAAGAATATGTGAAGACAAATGGGTTGAGAAGAAGGGAATCTCCTCATGAAATGTTACATCCATGGAGTAAATAACTCGTCGCAACTGAGGGTCATAGCATCGGTAACCCTTAGTGGTAGTGGAGTAGCCGAGGAAAAGACAACGGATGGCCTTGTCGTCGAGTTTAGTCCGAGAAGGGCGACGGTCCTGGACAAAACACACACAACCGAAGACGCGGAGGGGAATGGGAAAGGCGGAGACGGAGGGATGGATGAGGCTGTAGGGGGTAACGCCACCTAAAGGACGAGAGGGAGTCCTATTAATAAGGAAAGTTGTTGTAAGAAGGGCAGCACTCCAATAGGACTTGGGAACATTCATTCCCCGAAGAAGACAACGAACAGAGTCCAAAAGGTGGCGGTTTTTTCGTTCAGCTACCCCATTCTGCTCGGGGGTACCAGGACACGAAAATTGGTGGAGAGTGCCTTCATCCCGGAGGAAGTGATCAAAAGAACGAGAAGAATATTCACCCCCATTGTCGGAGCGAAGAATGTGAACAGGTGTGCCATGCTGAGTCTGTATCATACGAGAAAACTGAGAATAAACAGATAAGACCTCGGATTTATTTTTTAGGAGATAAACCCATAAGCAACGAGAATAGTCATCTATAAAAGTCACAAAATAAGAGAAACCATCAAATGATATAACAGGGGCAAGACCCCACACATCAGAATGAACTAATTCAAAACAAGAGGTAGTACGACTAACAGAAGGAACATATGTGCTACGTGTGTGTTTCGACAGTTCACAAACATCACAGCGAAAAGGAAAAACAAAGGACACATCTGGGCAGACAGACACCATCCCCTGAGGGCTAGCATGGCCGAGACGTGCGTGCCAAAGCGAGCTGGATGACAAAACATGTGACGCTGCAGAAGAGGTAGACGGACAAATGTCGGTGGGGGTGGTCGCAGCAGTGGGAGAAGGTAGCTCCAGGTAGTACATTCCACTCCTCTCATATCCCGTACCAATAGTCCTCCCGGATCTCAGGTCCTGAAAAACACAACGATCAGAAAAGAAAGTTACTGAGCAGTTTAAAGACTGAGTAATACTACTAACAGAGATTAGGTTGAGAGCCAACTGAGGTACAAAGAGAACAGAGTCAAGAGAGAGAGAGGAGGAGAGAGGGACGGTGCCACGGCTGAGGACAGGGGTAACTGAGCCATCAGCGAGGCGCACATCCCGGTGGGAACATGGGACAACCTGAAGCAGACGGGAAGACGTACCAGTCATGTGGTCAGTTGCTCCAGAATCAATCACCCAGGGTGACGAATCCTGATCAACCGTGGCCACGGAGCAAGCAAACGGAGTACCTGATGAAGAAGAGACCGTGGAGGCAGAGGCAGTAGTGGTAGGCTGAGACTGCTTGAACTGCTGAAACTGCTGAAACTGGGCCATCATCTGACTGAACTCAGAGGAGTTAGCACCCAAAGTGTGCTCAACTGACTCGGAAGACTCGGCAGAAGCAACAGTGTGTCTGGGGACACCACCAGGATTGGGACGCTCAGAGCCCTTCAGGTGGGGGTATAGCTGATAGCAGCGACTACGGTCATGATACAGGCGACCACAGTGAGAGCAAGGGCCAGGAGGGCCCGCAGAGCCACGACCACCAGGAGAGCCACGACCGCCAGAACGACCACCCCGGTTCCGAGAGCCGGAGGTGGGAGGCCGGTAAGAGGCAGCAAGGGCCATCTGTTCAGTAGGGAGAGAAGAGGTAGTACGGACGCCAGAGAGACTAGATTGCCTCTGCATACGCTTCTCATGCTCTGCAACAATGGAGTAGGTCTCAAGAAGATCAGGCAAAGGAGACATACCCACAACCTGAGCACGGGTAGACTCAAATTCGGGGCGAAGCCCCATCAAGAACTGATATGTTTTCCGTCGCTGTCGCTGTTTCCGAATAAGAGCAATATCATTGGTAGACTCCAGGTCGCTAAGAGACTCAAGATCGTTTAGCTCAAGAAAACGATCCTGAAGGTAAGTGAAGTATTCCTGAACAGAACGCTCCCCCTGAGTGGCGGAAGAGATGTCCTGAAAGATGCCGAAGATCTGGGCATCAACCCGCGTATGACCAAAGGTGCGCTGGAGGGCAGACCATAGTTCAGAGATATCCTCAAAACGCATTAACTGACTGAAGATGCGAGGCTCCATCGAGCACTGAATCCATCCAAGAACCATGTATTTTTCGGTCGACCACTTGACCAACTCCTCCTTTTTGTCATCCTTGTCGGTCGGTTTGGGCATAGAGGGGCCGCCGGTCAGCCATGAAAGCTTATTCCGACCGGCGAGAGCAACCTTCATCGAGGTCACCCACGAAGGGTAGTTTTTCTCATTGAGGAGAATGCTAGTGATCCGTCCCGTAGAGGATCCATAGGTGTCCTTGGACTCCATGAAGAAAGAAGATCCCTCCCTTAAAGGAGATCGGGACCGAAGGAAGAAGAAGGAGCGGGCGCGTTGGAGGAGACGACACGGAGCCGGCGGCAGAAGGGGCCGGCAGCGGGCTGCTGGAGGCTGCAGGAGACTGAACCCGGCTGGCTGCAGGAGGCAACTGGGGAGGCGGATATCGCAGCGGCAGCAGGAGGCGAGAACAGCCGCGGGAAAGATGAAGAAGCGCCGAAGAGCTGCGAATAGAGGAGATCGGCGCTGGACGCACGAAGAGCAGCGGAAGAGGCGTCGAACAGGAGCGCCAAAGAAGTGTCGAAGAGCAGCAGAAGAAGCGTCGAACAGGAAGAGCAGCGGAAGAAGCGACGAACAGGAGCGCCAAAGAAACGCCGAACAGGAGTCGAACAGCCGCACGGAGAGCTGCGGCAGTAGGAGCGTCGAAGAACGACGAAGGACTGTCGAAGGAGGCGGCAGCACGAAGAAGCAACAGCAGGAGCGCCGAATACACGAAGGACTGTAGATGTCGAAGGCAGGGGATAGGCGCTGGAAGAGGGGGAGACGCGGAGCGGCAGCACGACCCGAGGGAGCCCTAGACGGAGGCGCGGTTTCGCTTTGATACCATGTAGGAGAACGAAAGAACTTAGGTCTCCAAAGTGGAGGCCTACTATATATATAACATATATCCAAGATAATTACAAATAAGCCCTACACCAAAATATACAAATACACAGATACACAGATAATAATAACTCCAATAAAATTTTGTTTAGAAAATTCATCTTTGGAAAGTGATTGTGCAATGCAAGAATTACAAAATTGAAATTAAAGAGATGAATGAAAATTTTGAAATTTTAAGAAATGATTATAAAACTCATATAAATTTTATAGTCACCACTCTTAAGAATAGCACGATCGTTTATAGTAAAGCTAGACATAATCTCAAGCTTAAGAATAAAGAATTGTAAACGAAAATCAGCATGCTTAAGAAAATTATGATAAAAAAATCACAAAACGTAAATCCACAATTTCAAGCAAAAACCAAAAGCATGTTGAATATGCATGTACTTAAAATAGCTAACTAAACGAAGGGAGTGAAAGACACCAAAAGTTTATAAATAAAATTCCAAATCTCTATCATCTACAAAATCAATCCACTCCCAACATAAAACTGAATGAACACAAATTTCCTTTAAAGAATCACTATTTTAAGAGTCGTTATCTTAAGCAACATAATTCTAACTTGGAAAACAACTTTAACTCACATAAATCTTCAAAGCACTATTTTCCAAACAAATATCACCACATGAAGACTAAATAATCATTATGTAAATTTGAAATATAAAAATAATATTCAACCAAGGTATTAATGGAGGCCCATAACTAAAACTAATACAATCACCATACTTGAAAGGGTTCATTCATCCCTGTCTCCCCAAAAATCATCACGATATATTTGGGCACCCAAAGGAACCATCACACTTAGTCCCCTTTGAATACCTAAAAATCTCATTAATTAGGTATCATTAAATTGCGTGAAGTAGAAACAATTCAAAATGAAATAGACAATACTCTACTTCACGATATGCGTAACTTCCTTTCTCGTTTTTCTTTTGCATTTTTTTTTGTTTAAGCCAACACATTTTATGGACACTTTATATATTTTGCAATATAACTTACACAAATTAAGCTTAAATTCTTTAATTGAATCAGATAGAATGAAATTGAATAAAAAGTCATATCATCTCAAGTGACCTATTTATCTCATTATTCTAGCATCGATGTTAATGAAAGCAATTGTCTATGCTAGTTAAATCTTTTTCTTAATATCAACAAAAATTGAGTACTGAATTTATTAAGTGATATTATCAAAATTAATGAAATTATTTTCAAAAATGGATTTCAATGGTTCATTGGGGGTCTTGGGCAATAATATTTAATGCGCAACTTTTTGGGTATTTCAATGATCTCTTTGCTGCATTAGCTAACCCCATCATGTAATATAACAGTCAAGAAAAATCAGATTGAAAAATCACGAAAACCATACATTTATGCATGAAATTTCAAGTCTCTGCCTGATATCGCCGAGCGCTAATACTTAACGCCGGCGGTAGCTATATTTTCTGAAAATTCTGAATTTTTTTCTAAATTTTTATTTTCTTAAAAATTATTTACTTCTTGAATTATTATTCACTCCTACTCTCAGGAAACTTCATATATGATTTGATTAATTTTACTAAAAAATCGTAAACAAAGAAAATTTGTAAAGTTATTATAAGTGACCAATAACATATGTGTTAGCATTATTAGCGAGTTTTTTATCCTTTTTTATCTGGTGTGCTATTAGCATGTATGTACCTTTTATTCCTCCTCTATATATAGAGGAGCCTCTTATTGAATGAATTCAATTTGGCTTGTAACCATTCAACATGGTATCAGAGCCGAGAAATCCCGTGACCTAAATCTATCGCGCCTGCGCTTCCGCCTCGCCCCCGTCTCGCCCGCCAGCGCCGTCTCGCCAGCGCTCCTCTCCGCTTTCCGCCAGCGACCAACGCTCCTCTCAGCGTCCAGCGTCCAGCGCTCCTCTCCGCCTTCCGCCAGCGACCTCTCCGCTTTCCGCCAGCGACCAGCGCTCCTCCCCGCCTTTCCGCCAGCGCTCCTCTCCGCTCGACAGTGCTTCATCCTCTCCTCATGGCGCTGGAATAAGTTCTTCTTTCCGGCGCCACCTTTCTCGTGATGCTTGAATGGCTGAAACCATTCACCCCTTGATGCCCTAATTTTTTTTGGGGGGGGGGGGGGGGGGGGGGGGGGGGGGGGGGGGGGGGGCTTTCCTCCTATCCGGATTTCTATTCCGGTTCTATCTTTCTCCCCGGATTTCTATTCCGGCTTGCCATGGCATCTACTGGAATGGATTCTCCCACTCTTTCTACCGGTGTTACCCCAGATCCTCTCTCTACCGGTGTTGCCCCGGCTCTCTCTAGTGGTCCTTCATCGGTTTTTTACCGTGGAACCACCGATCACAATACCTCTCAGATCACTACTCTCCGACTCGATGAATCCAATTACCTCTCATGGTCCCGTTCCATCACCCTGGCGCTGAAAAGTCGGCGTCTCTTTGGCTATGTCTCCGGCCACATGAAGGAACCTGACAGGACTTCTCCTGAATGGCAGCAGTGGGAGTCCGAGAATTCCTTGGTTATGTACTGGCTCACCAACTCCATGCAAGAGTCCATTGCCCGCAACTACCTCTTTCTTGATAGTGCTGCTGATATTTGGCATCGTGCGGAGTCAACCTACTCCCGTCATGGCAATGTGGCTCAGATCTTTCAGCTACGCCGCCGGATTAGCTTACTCCGACAGGGTGACCGACCTCCTTCAACGTATTACTTGGAGTTCACGCAACTTTACCAGGAGTATGATCACTTTGATCACCTTGTATTCGTTAGTCCTATTGACGAGGCGATGGTTCGGGCCAGAGATGATCGCATTCGCATATTTGAGTTTCTTCATGGATTGCATCGCGACTTCGATCAGATCAGTGTTCAGATTCTCGGGCGACCGTTGATTCCTTCCCTTTCTGAGGCCTACAGCATAGTGCAGCAGGAGTTTGATCGTCGTCAGACTCTCCTACCTAACCCTGTGTCAGAGAGCTCTGCTCTGGCTGCTTCTACCCCCTCTCTTCTTGGCACTCGTCCATTCCGTGATCTTAAGTTGAGGAGCTCAGATAAGGATCATCTTGTATGTGATTATTGTGGCAAGAATCGCCATACACGGGATACCTGCTTCAAGCTTCATGGGTTCCCTACCCCAAGAGGGGGTGCTTCGCTTCGTGGCGGTCGTGGTTCTGGACGCTCCTCGGGTCGTCATGTTGCTCCCCGTGCGGCCCGTCTTACTGATGCTACTGCTGATGCTTCTCATGGATACTCTGGCACTGATGCCTGTGCTACACCTGGTGGCTTCACGGCGGATGAGATGCTAGCTCTGAGACGCATGATGCAGGGTCTTTCTACGGATCCTTCTGCCTCTTCCTCCTACGCTCATACAGGACTGCCAGGTGCTCATTCTGCTGTTTTTTCTTCATCCACCCAATGAGTCATTGACTCTGGGGCCACGGATCATATGACTGGGTCCTTGATGAGTCCTGATCATATACACATATATGGACTCATCTGAGCCGTTTTTCTAGTCTTTCCACTGCACTTTAGCCTTGTTTTAGCTCATATTTGTCATTCTATGCTAGGTGCACTTCTTGGCCTATTTTGGTGTGTTTTGATGTTTATTCTCTTTTGATAGCCTTATCGTATTGTTGAGTGCTACTTTCAGTAGCCTAATTAGCATTTCTGTAGGAACAGGAGTCGTGCAGGTGTTCCCGGTACAATTCTGTACAGGAACACTGCGCACGATCACTGGTTCTATTGCGCACGACCACTGGTCGTGCGCCGCTGATCGTGCGCACTTAACCCCCCATGTTATGAGTTCTGTCTCGACCAATGCGCGCGACCACTTACGATAATGCGCACGACCACTGGTCGTGCGAACATTATATTTTATAAATTTCTTACATTGCAGGCTCCGCCCAGGCAGGCGCACGATCACTGGTTCTATTGCGCACGACCACTGGTCGTGCGCACTTAACCCCCATGTTATGAGTTCTGTCTCGACCAATGCGCGCGACCACTTACGATAATGCGCACGACCACTGGTCGTGCGCCACTGGTCGTGCGAACATTATATTTTATAAATTTCTTACATTGCAGGCTCCACCCAGGCAGGCGCACGATCACAGGATTCTAGTGAGAACGACCACTGGTCGTGCGCCAATGACCGTGCGCACTGTTTATTCCAGCGCCTATAAATATTCCTGCTCGCGATTTAGGTCGGAGCTCGGCATTTCTTCCGCTTCAGTCCGCCGTTTACTCGCTCCAGAGCCCCGATTTCGCCCCTCCATCGCAGCCCACCATCTGGAGGTGCTCCGGGCTTGTTCTTCACGCCAATCTTGAGCCGGAGCTTCCTCTCGGCCTCCTCCTTCATCCTAGAGCTTCAAGGAAGGTTTAGCTGCCATCGCCATCAAGCAAGGGGAAGTTTGCAACCTTTACCGGATCGTGAGACGAAGAAGCCGGGTTCATTGGAGAGTCGTGACAGCTCTCTCTACCCCGGACGTAGTTGCGGACCGAGCTTGGACGCGGATTGACAACCCAGCGATTCCAACCGTGAATCTCCAACGAGCCTTCGGATTCGGTCGATTTCTTGCCTTGTTCTTCTCTTATTGATGTGTTTGTAGCTAGATCTCTCATGTATTGATGATGAACACTATGAATCGTGCTTGTAATCTTAATTTCATGTCTATGTGAAGTTATATTTTGTTCATATGTGTACGAGGTGCGCCACCATCCATCCTCCATCCCACCGTCACGTTCGTGTGCCGCACTAGCAATTGCTAGTGGCGTGCTTGTCGACGAGGTGCTTGCGACCCTCATCCGTATGCCTACTCTTCCATCCGCCTAGCGAAGCGTGGCATAGCGGCCCGTGTAATCCATTCCGACTCCGCCGGTGCGAACCATTCCATCTGCTTGCCAACTCTTCCATCCGCCTAGCGAAGCGTGGCATAGCGGCCCGTGTAATCCATCCCGCCCAATGAAGTAGTGCGCTCAAGGCCTGCATAGTTCGATTCCGTTTGCCTACTCGTCCATCCGCCCTTGCGACGCAGCGCGCTCAAGGCCTGCCTAGTCTCCATTCCGCCAAGCGAAGCATTGCATAGCAGCATTGCATAGGAGTAGTTGTAGTTGTTTTCTTTTATTTTCCAAAAGCCAAATCAACTCTCCCGCATTCCATCCGACTCAAGGACTTCGATCTCAAGTCCTTCCTCGAACGTTAACTCCACCTTACTGTGTTCCTTGAGAGATTCGATACTCGGGGATTACTCCTCGTTTTATATTACTTGAACGATCGGTACACTGCCGTTTCGTGTCGCAGTCAAGCTACCGCCTATAGCGGTGTGCGAGATTTGCGCATCAAGTTTTTGGCGCCGTTGCCGGGGAACACGGTCGTTTGAGTTTTCTTGAGAGGGAGAGCTGAGGGAGAGAAGTTTCTTCCAGTGTGTGTAGCCGCTTTATTATTTTTGTTTGCTTTCTGATCATTTTCTGCTTGTTTGTTTATTTCTCTTCTGTTTTAAATTTTTTTTGGCAAGTTTTATTCAAGGAGTTTTATTAGTTTGTGCAGATTTCCTTGCAAAGAATTTCAGTTCCATTATACCTGTTTTTATTATTGAAAATGTCGTCAAGGGATATTTCACCTAGCTTTAATGACAAGATGGTTTATTATATAGACCAAATGAATGAGTTGAATGCTAGGCAGTGTAGGAACATTGTTTGCTTGTTGTGTCGAGGAGAGGGTCATGAATTGAAGGACTGTCCTAGTCTTTTCAATCCTGACCGCTGCTCCTCCACTCATGACAACATTGTCCCTATCGCTCATTCTTTACCCATGGAGGCAATTGTGCCCTTTACCCCTAAGCTTGTCTCGTGCATGGACTCCTCACTCCCTGTGTATGGCTTCACTCCCAGTGATGATAATCACTCATCTGTTAGCCAACAAGGAGAGGAATGGGAGCTCCTAGATGCACCTGAGTATGATGAGGAAAGTATTCTTTCCATCGGGGAGGCTTTAGCATACCTTTTTGCGGAGGAACCAAATCTTTGTGTTCCTCCAGTTTCTTTGCAAGATTTTTCTACACACATTCTTTATGATCCTATCAAAGTAAAGGAGCGGGGTGATGCTTCTGACTCGGAGGATGCTCCAAAGTGGGATGAGGAGTTTGTTTTCCCCGAAGGGGAGAATGAATACTTTGAACACGATGGTGCACCTCGGTGGGATGAGGAGGATACTCTTTCTGATGAGGAGGTTCGCACTTCCTCATGGGACGAGGAGGTCCAACTCACCACCGAGGCCCTTGAGTTCTTGGGTTCCCCTCGCCATGATACTTACGATGATGATAGCGATCTATCCTTGGATCCTGCTGGGAGTGAGACCGGGACCACTCCCCCGATTTTTGAACATTTATGTCATTCTTCTCTTTTATTTCCTGACCCCCCTTCTTCATCTGAGCCTGTGCAGGTTGAGTCTTCACAGGTACATCAGGAGGACTTGGAGCATGATGCTCAAGTCAATGATGAGTGTATCCTCATATGTGAGGAGGTTGACCCCTCCTCCATAGAGGAAGCCTCATTCATTGTCTTCTCCTCCTGTCGCCTACTTGAAGATGACACCTTGCTGGGCAAGGATGTTTTTGGTGAGAATAGTGAGGAGGACTCCTCCTCCACTTCTTACTTTCTGCTTCCCCTACCTGTGAAGAGCAGGTATTTTTATTTAGGTAGGGGAGTGACTGTTCTATCACCGTATCGGTACCCGCTACCGACACGGATATTAGGCCAGTTACCTGTCCACTTCTCCTTCCATACTCCCATTAGCTAGAACTGTACAAATGCCAAATAAGTCGTGCTGGGATGACAATAACCCCAGTAGTTATCTTACCTTTTCCTGCATTTCTTATTTCATCTTGTTTAGTTTAGTTAGTTGTATTCATTTTAGTTTGTCTATTTTCTTTTGTTTTTGCGGAGCTTACCCCTGCAGGTTCATCTTCGGGATGGAGGAAGCTGCTCTTTGTCTTGGTTTTCATGCGTCTTCTGGTATGCTCATTTCTGAGCATGGGTAACTTTTCTTCCCCTGGTCTTTTATTCAATTTTCATGATTACATCATTTGTATCTGTTGCATAGATTAAGTCTGGGGGAGAGCTGCTATATGTTACCCACTGCACGTGCACATATCATTTGCATACTAGAAGTATTTTAATTTCAGTTATTTAGTGTTGTTTCATTTGCACCGCACACCACTGCACCCACTCGAGCGTGCACTTAGCTGTTGGCACGTCTTGAGCTGAACTCATTTCTTTTTGTGTGATTTAGAAAATCATTGAGCTGGCTTAGGATTGTGAGTCGGAGTAAAATGTCGACTTCTATAGTGCTCTTAGTCAAGTGCTCATGTCTCGCATAGAAATTTGTGTAGATTCAATTTCTTTTTATGCTTTTAGTTTATATTTTTCTATTAGCGTAGATATTGTTTACTTTACTCAAAAAGTGGTGAATCCGGTGTGAATCAAACGGTAGCATAGGGATGTGTGTAAACGATCGCTAGCCTCTTATTGCCCGAGTCGGGAGAAAGGGTTATCTTTCTCGGTGGCTAAGAACTTGCCCCAAGCGATTCTTGAAGCATGGGTATACGGTTAGTCAATTGCGTGAATGTGATATAGGCCATCATTTTGGCCCGGTTGAGCCTTTGTGCCATTCCTATCATCATTTCCTCGCTAGCCCAGTTGTGTCTACCCCATTCTTTTGGTTCAGCTCCACTATTGTTCACCAAAGCCTAAACTCCAATCCTAGTCGCACACCCAAAATGCAAGCATTTTGTTTAAATTTTAAATTGGTGGTGTTGATTGTGGAAGTACAATGTGAAAATGTGGATGTGCATCTTTGAAAATTTGCTGAAATTGCTAAAGAAAGAAAAGAAAAGAAGAAAAAGATTTGAAAAGAAAAGGAAGAATGAAAAGTTTAATTTAAAAAATCTGTTTGAGATTTATATTTGGGAGTAGGCGGTGCACACACCCATGCGTCTAAGTCTAAGTCTGGGGGTGTGGTGCATCCGCGTGTTTTATGGCTACTTGGATAGTGTTATGCATTTGCTCATTTGGGTTTTTGTGTTCTAAGCCTTCATGTTTATATTTGTTTACCTCACCTAAACCCAAGCCTCATCTAAAACCTTAAGTCCTATTGATTCACGCATTTGAGTCAAACCAGTGCCGTGGAGAGAGTGCGAACGGGCAAGCTTATGGTCACCGATATTGATGGATTTCAATGGAGGTTGTCTCGAGCCCCGATCTTTGGCATTGCTCGCCTCAGCGTTCAGTTTACTTTCTTCCTATGTACGACCTTATGATTCACCGTGATTCACTTTTTGAGTAAATGTAATATATAAATACGCCCCTAGAAAAGTATAAACTAATATGTACAATTAGAAATTTTGTCTACTGTATTTCTACGCGCATGAGCATGCGACTTCGCATGATACTCCGCTTTACAATTTCTATGCCAGCTGTGTATTTTTCTCAGCCGCTTGAGGAATTCGTTTGCTCGGGACGCGCAAACAGGTAAGTCTGGGGGTGTGATGAGTCCTGATCATACACACATATATGGACTCATCTGGGCCGTTTTTCTAGTCTTTCCACTGCACTTTAGCCTTGTTTTAGCTCATATTTGTCATTCTATGCTAGGTGCACTTCTTGGCCTATTTTGGTGTGTTTTGATGTTTATTCTCTTTTGATAGCCTTATCGTATTGTTGAGTGCCACTTTCAGTAGCCTGATTAGCATTTCTGTAGGAACAGGAGACGTGTAGGTGTTCCCGGTACAATTCTGTACAGGAACACTGCGCACGATCACTGGTTCTATTGCGCACGACCACTGGTCGTGCGCCGCTGATCGTGCGCACTTAACCCCCATTTTATGAGTTCTGTCTCGACCAATGCGCGCGACCACTTACGATAATGCGCACGACCACTGGTCGTGCGCCACTGGTCGTGCGAACATTATATTTTATAAATTTCTTACATTGCAGGCTCCGCCCAGGCAGGCGCACGATCACAGGATTCTAGTGCGCACGACCACTGGTCGTGCGCCAATGACCGTGCGCACTATTTATTCCAGCGCCTATAAATATTCCTGCTCGCGATTTAGGTCGGAGCTCGGCATTTCTTCCGCTTCAGTCCGCCGTTTTCTAGCTCCACAGCCCCGATTTCGCCCCTCCATCGCCGCCCACCATCTGGAGGTGCTCCGGGCTTGTTCTTCACGCCAATCTTGAGCCGGAGCTTCCTCTCGGCCTCCTCCTTCATCCTAGAGCTTCAAGGAAGGTTTAGCCGCCATCGCCATCAAGCAAGGGAAAGTTTACAACCTTTACCGGATCGTGAGACGAAGAAGACGGGTTCATTGGAGAGTCGTGACAGCTCTCTCTACCCCGGACGTAGTTGCGGACCGAGCTTGGACGCGGATTGACAACCCAGCGATTCCAACCGTGAATCTCCAACGAGCCTTTGGATTCGGTCGATTTCTTGCCTTGTTCTTCTCTTATTGATGTGTTTGTAGCTAGATCTCTCATGTATTGATGATGAACACTATGAATCGTGCTTGTAATCTTAATTTCATGTCTATGTGAAGTTATATTTTGTTCATATGTGTACGAGGTGCGCCACCATCCATCCTCCATCCCGCCGTTACGTTCGTGTGCCGCACTAGCAATTGCTAGTGGCGTGCTTGTCGACGAGGTGCTTGCGACCCTCATCCGTATGACTACTCTTCCATCCGCCTAGCGAAGCGTGACATAGCGACCCGTGTAATCCATTCCGACTCCGCTGGTGCGAACCATTCCATCCGCTTGCCTACTCTTCCATCCGCCTAGCGAAGCGTGGCATAGCGGCCCGTGTAATCCATCCCGCCCAACGAAGTAGTGCGCTCAAGGCCTGCATAGTTCGATTCCGTTTGCCTACTCGTCCATCCGCCCTTGCGACGCAGCGCGCTCAAGGCCTGCATAGTCTCCATTCCGCCAAGTGAAGCATTGCATAGCAGCATTGCATAGGAGTAGTTGTAGTTGTTTTCTTTTATTTTCCAAAAGCCAAATCAACTCTCCCGCATTCCATCCGACTCAAGGACTTCGATCTCAAGTCCTTCCTCGAACGTTAACTCCACCTTACTGTGTTCCTTGAGAGATTCGATACTCGGGGATTACTCCTCGTTTTATATTACTTGAACGATCGGTACACTGCCGTTTCGTGTCGCAGTCAAGCTACCGCCTATAGCGGTGTGCGAGATTTGCGCATCAGTCCTCTACAGGTTTTGTTTCCTATACTCCTCTTTCTGGGCGTGATAAGGTGAGTATTGCAGATGGTTCTCTTTCCTCCATTGCTGGAAAGGGAACCATACCCTGCTCCTCCCTCACCTTGTCCTCTGTCCTTCACGTGCCTACCTTTACTCGTAATCTACTTTCCATTAGTCATTTGACCAACTCCATGCATTGCTCTGTGACCTTTCTTCCGTCTTCTTGTGTGTTTCAGGAACTGACGACGGGGAAGGTGATTGGCTCTGGTAGCATGGTGAATGGTCTCTATGTGCTTGACTCTGGCGGCGCTGATTCTTCCCCCCTAACTCTTCATTCCAGCACTGTTCACCCTCTGTACTCCTGGCATTGTCACCTGGGACACCCATCTCTTTCTGTTATGAAACTGTTATTTCCCGCTCTTTCTGCTACTATTTTGGAGTCTTTTGTGTGTGATGTCTGTAGTGTCAACAAACATCATCGTACTTCATTTAAACATGTATCTTTGCCAAGTTCTATTCCATTTGCTGTTATTCATACTGATATCTGGGGCCCATGCTTGCTCCCTTCAATTTCTGGTTGTACGTGGTTTATTACTTTCATTGATTGCTTCTCGCGCACCACATGGTTATATTTGATACGTCCCAAAAGTGATGCGTTCTCCGTTTTTTCGACAATTCCATGCCATGATCGCCACCCAATTTCAGTCCAAAATTCAAATTCTTCGCAGTGACAATGGTCGGGAATACATGGACTCTCAATTTGAGCGCTACCTGGCTGACCACGGTATCTTACACCAGACTACCTGTGTGTATTCCCCTGCTCAAAATGGCGTTGCTGAGCGGAAAAATCGCCATTTGTTGGAGGTTGCTCGATGCTTCTTGTCCACAATGCATCTCCCAAAATTCTATTGGGGAGATGCGGTTCTCACTGCTGCTTACCTCATCAATCGTATGCCCACACGTGTCCTCGGGAACTCTACCCCTTTGGACACGCTGGGGGTGACTCCCACCCTCCTTCCTCCTAAAGTGTTTGGCTGTGTTTGCTTTGTTCACATCCATCACCCTCGTCCATCCAAACTTGATCCGCGTGCCCTCAAGTGTGTCTTTATTGGGTACTCTCCTACGCAAAAGGGTTACAAGTGTTTTCATCCACCTACAAGAAAGGTGTTTGTTAGCATGGATGTCACTTTCCGTGAATCTGAATCATATTACCCTTTGTCCTCTTCCTCACCATCGGGTGTTCCCTCCGTTTCTCTGCCCATACCTCCACCATATCCCTCACTTCAGGGGGAGACTTTACCAAAGGAAGTGAGTCCTGCTATTCCAGTGGAGGTGGGCTCTTTTCCTATGTCTCCTCCTGTCTCTCTGGATCCTTCCTCCGCTATGCCTCCACCTCCGATTCTGCAGGTCTATACTCGGCGTGCAAAGGGGACAAGCGCACAAGGGCCTGCTATGTTACCAGAACAGTCAGTGGATCCTGACTCAGGGTCTTCTGATTTACCGATTGCACTTCGTAAAGGTATCCGGTCTTGTACCCGCCATCCTCTCTCTAATTATGTATCTTATGATTCTCTATCTACCTCCTATAAGGCCTTTGTCTCCTCTCTTGCTACTTCTTCTATACCTGTGTCATGGCAACAGGCTCTTGAGGTTCCTGTATGGCGTGAGGCGATGGTTGAGGAAATGAAGGCTCTGGAGAAGAACCATACATGGGATCTAGTCTCTCTTCCCTATGGAAAAAAACCTGTTGGGTGCAAGTGGGTGTTCTCTGTGAAACAGAATCCACAAGGGATTGTTGAGAGATGCAAGGCACGGTTGGTTGCAAGGGGTTATACCCAAACCCAGGGCATTGATTATCAGGAGACATTTGCCCCTGTTGCTAAAATGAATACCATCAGGGTATTGGTTTCCGTTGCTGTTTGCAAAAATTGGGATCTTCTGCAGCTTGATGTGAAGAATGTCTTTCTCCATGGTGACTTGGAGGAGGAGGTCTATATGTCTATTCCTCCAGGTCTCACTCCGGCTGGTTCTTCAGCGAAAGTTTGTAGATTGTTGAAGGCTCTATACGGACTGAAGCAGTCCCCAAGAGCATGGTTTGGCCGGTTCCACAAGGCGATGGTGTCGTTTGGATACTCTCAGAGCAATGCTGACCATACGCTGTTCATCAAACGTAGGCTTGGGAAAATCACGGTTCTTATTATGTATGTTGATGACATTGTCATAACTGGTGATGATCATGAAGAAATTCAGAATCAGAAGTTGAAGCTTGCCAAAGAGTTTGAGGTCAAGGATCTAGGAAAACTCAAGTACTTCTTGGGAATTGAAGTTGCTAGATCAAAGCAGGGGATCTTCCTCTCTCAGCAGAAATACACGTTAGATCTTCTTGAGAAGATGGGGATGAGCGAATGCAGACCGGCTGATACTCCGATTGAGGCAAATCACTGATTGGGGCGTGATGATGGAGTGGCGATTGAGGATATTTCAGGGTTCCAAAGGTTAGTGGGGAGGCTCATATATCTTTCTCATACTCGTCCGGATATTTCCTATGCAGTGAGTGTTGTGAGTCAGTACATGCATGCTCCAAAGACACGACACATGGATGCAGCACGCAGAATTCTTCGGTATCTCAAGTCCTCACCAGGAAGGGGAATCCTGTTTTCCCCGAGTACTGATCTCAAGATTGAAGTTTATACTGATGCTGATTGGGCCGGGTTAGTGGATGATAGGCGATCCACTTCTGGATACTGCTCTTTTGTTGGAGGTAACCTTGTCACTTGGAGGAGCAAGAAGCAACAGGTTGTGGCACGGTCTAGTGCCGAGGCTGAGTTTAGAGCTATGGCTCATGGGGTCTGTGAAGGCTTATGGCTTCGGGCCTTATTGAGCGACCTTGGTCTTGTTGAAGAAGGACCCATCCGTCTATATTGTGACAATAAGTCTGCCATTAGTATCGCTCACAACCCGGTTCAGCATGACCGGACAAAACACATTGAGGTGGATCGACACTTTATCAAGGAGAATATTGAAAGGGGAATCATTTGTACTCCTTTTGTGCCCTCCAACGGGCAACTTGTCGACATTCTCACCAAAGGGTTGTGTGTGAATTCCTTTGACCAGATTGTGAACAAGTTGGGCATGTTTAATATCACTCGCCCAACTTGAGGGGGAGTGTTAGCATTATTAGCGAGTTTTTTATCCTTTTTTATCTGGTGTGCTATTAGCATGTATGTACCTTTTATTCCTCCTCTATATATAGAGGAGCCTCTTATTGAATGAATTCAATTTGGCTTGTAACCATTCAACAATATGCACCATTAAACTTTCACTATAACTAATTAGGAAGGATGAATATGAATAATCTGTCAACTGATAATGAATTTCGGAATCAATCGTCACAAATCAATACATAAAGTTTAATCATGAATAAACTTGGAATAGACTCCATTGATTTCATAATTTTTGCGGTATATATGAATTATGTATTGTGATTGCATGTACCTCACTCTTATGTAGACTGTAGAATCAATCGTATCGAAAACAAATTAAGAAGCCTAATGATTTATTTCTAGGTCTATGAAAAATCAAACTCTATGTTGAATACATGCAGATCTATTTCCAGGTCTATGAAAAATCAAACTCTATGTTGAATACATGCAGATCAATCATATATATATATATATTGAAATTTATCATACATAACATAACATTGCATTATGTCATCTAAACTCATCACTCTAGCATCACCTCTTGAACATTTGTTCAATTGAATGCCTTTGCTAGTAATATGCTTTAAAATGCTATCTTATGATTCATGAAGAGTAGAGCACTGAATTTTGAGAATCATGATAACTATATAGTTGATTGCATGAATAACAAGTTCTAAAAAGACTTAAAAACAAGAATCTACATTAGTTTTGGGACATGCATGGCTTGAATTTAAAAAAAAAGATGAAATACAGGTTAAAGTGTATCTATATAGTTGATTGCATGAATAACAAGTTCTAAATGGATTTAAAAACAAGAATCTACATTAGTTTTGGGATATGCATGACTTGAATTTAAAAAAAAAATCATTAGTTTTGGGACATGCATGACCTGAATTTAAAGCATCTAGATTACATACAATGTTCTGATTTAGGATTGTTGATTATTGATTACATTGTATGCATTTGTCATGTTGCGTCTCAATCTATCGGTATTAGTTCTTGAGTGCTACTAGATATGTAATGTATGTTTATATGCCTCTAACTATGCGTGAGGATTTAGGTAAAACAATAACATTTCACGATACACACATCCTTAGAGATTGCACTAAAGTAGAAATTTCATGCTTACATGTCAAAACTCGTGATATTGTGTGTAACACGCTAGGCATGACTTGATCAATCAATACCACTATGTTCATCTTCCATATATAGGGCTTAGAACTTTGAGCCAAAATTATATTGCTATGGTTTTTGTATACAAGTTAAAGTGTATCTGCCTATAAGGGCAGATTTCGATAGATTCGGGGAACTTGTATGAAAAATAAAATTATAAAATTGATAGTACGCACAATTATAAAAATAATATGCTATCAGTACCGTTCACAAGGAATCAAGGATACCCCCAAGCACTACGCACTCCTTTTGATAAGCCTCAATGAGCATTGTGAGGATGAGCATCTTTGTTATATGGATCTTATCGATCATGTGTAAAGACCAGAAATATAAGTTAATGCCCTAATTCTAATCTTGGTATTGTGTAGATTAAAACGTGACATGATTTATCACTTCATTACTAATGCGTTAGCACATACAGTTTCTGAGATATAGCCTGTATTAATGTTAATCACTTAGTGCTATTTCTTTTGATGCTACACCTACAAGTATCATGGTTCTAACACTTTCATACATAAGAATTGAACTAAAACTGCATTACAAGCCTATCACACGATTGGTTTATTAGACAATTGCTATTCATGACACATACAATATTTCTATGTAATAACTCCATAAATCTCATAATATTGTACGAAAAATCTTGTGTATTTAGATTCGTGTGCATTGTCCAAAGCTTATTTTTTATATAACAAGTGCTGATCTTTTTACTAATAAGAGATATTTTGATTCCTCCGTGTTATGCACCATGCATTTAAATTCTCTGAGTTTAGTTTTGGGTACTCATATCATTATCATGCTTATTTTTTGTGCACACTATGTTTTACATGCTTAATCCACTGCATCTCTCGTATTTTTCCGCTAAGTAGATCATATCCATCCCTTTTGCTAATATCAAAGGGGGAGAACGAGTTCATAAGTACTAGTCACGTACTAATCAATCCAGGGGAGATCATGTGTAGGGGGAGATATAGTGCACATCGATAGGGGGAGCACATATATAAAGGGACTCGTATCACTCAGGGCGCGAGCAAGATTCACACTTACACGTTTAATCCTGCTAACTTAACCTGTTCATGTTAAATGTCTATCATATTACACTATACCATGCTCTATCTTGATTTATATCTCATGAACGAGATTTGCAATTACAAAAGGAAGATTTTGTTGGAACATGCGTTCTGTATCTCTTAGGTTTGATAATAACGAATCCCAAGTTGTATTTGATCATACATGTTTTGGGTATAATGTGCATGTTTACAGGTGTGAAGTCGTACAAGAACTCCAATCTGCGAGTTACCGCAGACGATAGTGATACCGCCAGGCGCTAGTTCAGTTTACATGTTGACTGGACTTTCTCAGCCGAAGGCAAATGTCGGCTAGAGAGCTCATATCGACAAAATGTGCTTCTTACCGCTGAGCGGTAACTTTACCGTTGACGCTAGCTTTGTCGACCAGACGGGTATATCGACTAGAAGGAGCAAGTCGACCAGAAAGCCTATGTTGACTGGAGAGAAGATATTGTCGAGACAACACATGTCGACTGGATGCTTGAGCTACCGCTGGCGCTAGCCCTAACGCCGAGCGCTAGCCACATCGACTAGAAGGATGAATAGACTAGAAAGATGATATCGAACGGAAGAGAAGATCGACGAGACAACACGTGTCGACTGGATGTTTGAGTTACTGTAGCCCTAATGCCGAACGATAGCCATGTCGACCAGAAGGAAAGGATCGACTAGACGGACTGCATATCGACTGGATAGATGTATCGACGAGAGCAGGTGTATCAACTACCGCCGCGCGCTACTGCTAACGCGCCGCAATACCGTGATGTCCATGTCAGCGTCCGTGTGCTTCGCGGTAACCATGGTTTGCAAGGAAAGAGCCACCACTTTCCTTATCTGCTGAAGAACAGTTGTGCACGTGCCTAATCAAGACCGCTTATCGCGCCGCGCTAGTGCTACCGCTCCACTCTAACTGATGATAATAAGGAAAGCTCTGCCTCCTTCCTTACATGGAGCTGGACAGCTGGAAGGAAAACGCGTAAACAGGACCTACCGCCGGGCGCTAGCGATACCGCCGGCGGTAGCTTATTTAAACTCGTATAAAATAGTTTCTTTTCTCTTTTGGAGTTACAACTGCTGAACCCTAAAACGACAGAAGCCTATCACGCCATCTTTACAGCAAGAAGCCGCCGATAAAAGAGGACTTTCACCATCAAGCAAGAACAAAGAAGATCTTCGGAGAGCGCGAACACGAACGAGAATCAGAGGATTATAGAGCGTACAAGGATCGAGAATCAAAAGCGCCGATCGCTCACCGCATTCGGAGACAATATTTGAGGGAGCAAAATATTCTTTCTTGATCTACTTTTGTATTTCTTTTCTTTCACCTTTTTGTATCATGTGAAGAAATCGACCGGGGAGATCGTCAGATTCCGGGGAGTCCGTGAGAAATCGATCGGGGAGGTCGTCAGATTATTCCATGGAAAATCGTTCGTGAAGGGCGTCTAGATCGGGGAGATCTAGCGGGCTCGAAGACCTTCGGGGAGAAGGGAGAGAGTCGGCTCGAAGACCTTCACGGGGAAGAAGGTCGGGGAAGGGAGAGAGCCAACTGGTCCTCATGGGGAGGGTCGGTATATAAACCAAAAGAGTTTTTCTATTCAGCGCCATTGATCTCCGACGTCATGGAGATAACAATTTTGTAATTGTAATATCATTTTAAATATTCTAATGAATTGTTACTTTCATGTTATTAGTGTTGATTGCAATCGCTATCTATTGCTTCATCTTACTTGTCTGAAAGTACAATCTAAAACGCACATACGCTGAAATGATAACCTGCACGAATTAAACGAAGTTTACTCACAAGAATAAAGTTTCTGTGAGATACTGTCGACGGTAACCCCACCGCCCCGTGCTAGCATCCAAAAAGCATATTCTTTGTGCAGAATGTTTTACAACCTGCATTAATCGCTGAAAATCTTATTCACCCCCCATTCGGAGACAATATTTGAGGGAGCAAAATATTCTTTCTTGATCTACTTTTGTATTTCTTTTCTTTCACCTTTTTGTATCATGTGAAGAAATCGACCGGAGAGATCGTCAGATTCTGGGGAGTCCGTGAGAAATCGATCGGGGAGGTCGTCAAATTATTCCATGGAAAATCGTCCGTGAAGGGCGTCTAGATCGGGGAGATCTAGCGGGGTCGAAGACCTTCGGGGAGAAGGGAGAGAGTCGGCTCGAAGACCTTCACGGGGAAGAAGGTCGGGGAAGGGAGAGAGCCAACTGGTCCTCATGGGGAGGGTCGGTATATAAACCAAAAGAGTTTTTCTATTCAGCGCCTTTGATCTCCGACGTCATGGAGATAACAATTTTGTAATTGTAATATCATTTTAAATATTCTAATGAATTGTTACTTTCATGTTATTAGTGTTGATTGCAATCACTAGCTATTGCTTCATCTTACTTGTCTGAAAGTACAATCTAAAACGCACATACGCTGAAATGATAACCTGCACGAATTAAACGAAGTCTACTCACAAGAATAAAGTTTCTGTGAGATACTGTCGACGGTAACCCCACCGCCCCGTGCTAGCATCTAGAAAGCGTATTCTTTGTGCAGAATGTTTTAAAACCTGCATTAATCGCTGAAAACCTTATTCACGCCCCCCCCCCCCCCCCCCCCCCCCCCACCCTCTCTAAGGTTGGCCACTAGATCCAACAAGAATTTCTAATTAACTTATTTGCAGCCCAAAAAACAATGTTTGGAAGAGCATGCAGTAATACAGAACAAGTCATCTGATTACAAGAGATTGGGTGCTTAGCCAATAAAAAAAAGCAAATCTCTTATCAATGTGGAAAGCATCATTCCAACTTTACAATTCCGAGAACCTGAAACCCAACCCCTACCGTCAAACTTATTGGTTGGCAACCAAAAAGAGCAATGAACAGTCAATTGCAAGGTGATAACCATGACTGCAATACTAACTTTAACAAAAACTTAATATCAAATGAACATATCCTGCGACTATATGCTTTAAAATATTCATACATAGAAGCAAATTACCACATTCAATATAAATAAGGAGAGAAGTCATGGATTTAGTTCCTTGATTGCCATTGCTATAATGTTACAAGTTATTTTCTTTGCTCAAAGATCCCTATTCCAATTAACTACAATTCATAAATAGAAATTAATATCATATCGCAATCTCTAGTAAAGCAAATATGATATGGTATCACTCAAACAGCGGCAAAGAAACTATCTCAATGTAAAAAAATAAAATTTGTACGATAGCTGATAAATAGCTGATAAATATCTGAAAGTAGTAACAGAAATAAAATTTTGAAGGCATACCTCTTCATCTATGGTTGTAAGGTAATGCTTGAGAAGATCTCCCCATTTGTTAATTTCCTTTATAGTATTGGTATATAATTCGTCTACACAAAAAAACAGATAAATGTTATCTTAATACTCAAACTAGCATATCAATGTTATTAAAATGTGCATAAAAACATGCTTAAGAAATAAGGTGAATAAAAGCAAGTGCGCTTGCTCAAAAGCGTTGGGCAGTGCCCAAAAACTTTGAATTGGTGAGCCATCAAATTTTTATGCACAAATTTAATCTAATCATAATTTCAGAATAAGAAAGCAGAAGATAGACACAAATATACAAGATTCTTCAGTAAGATATCATGTTTTTGACTTTTTTCCATGCCATACGGACGTAGCAGCATTAATAAATACAATAGCTTGATCTGACTATCACAATCAAGGTTACATGAGAACAAGGCTCTGTTAGGGGTTATATTGCATGGGAACGGAGACGGGATAAGATACAATACTGATACATGATTTTCAAAAAACCTAGGATACGAGGTACATTTTTAAATTTAAATTATCTAGATATAAATACAAATTCATATGAAGACATGTGTAACATGCAAGTCCTCTTCTTCCATTTCCTTGCGCCACATAGGTACCTCTATAGTTTCCTGCCAAGTATTAGGAATGCGAACAGAATCCAAGGAGGATATGAAGGCCTTATGTTTGTCGGATTTTGATAAGTGATATAATTGGCAAGTGGGTATTTAGTAGAGGTGGGCGTCCTCTTTAGATGTATATTACGGCGATGAAGCGCGTCATCAGAGTCTGGGTCAGAAGAGCATACCTGCCGAGATAGAATGAACGGGGGTTGTAACACCGTATCACCAGTATTGCGTCTGTGATAGACCGGAGGTAGTGGGGGAATAAGGATCCCGAGAGTAAGAGATAGTAGAATAGACACGGTAGGAGGATTCATGAGAGGTGGTAGTGGACCAAACACGGTAGGCGGAGGTATGTCAGAGGCAGGCATGGGAGGTAGTCGTGGAGCCACAATAGGAAGAGAAGATTGGGAGTGTCGACAGTAGTGTCCCCCCCCGAAGAGAACAGAAATATTGTTCCTCATGAATAGTCACGTCCATGGTGCAGTAGAAACGTCGAGAGGGAGGATGATAACAACAAAACCCTTTCATAGTAGCAGAGTATCTAACAAAGACGCATTTGGGGGGACGCGCATCCAATTTATCACGATGGTGCTGGTGAACGTGGACAAAGCAGACACAACCAAACACTCGCGGAGGTACATGAGAGGTGGAGCAATGCACTTAGTGGAAAACCGTGAAAAAGGAGAAGCATAGTGTAAGGTACTGGGTGGTACGTGATTGATAAGATAAGCGGCGGTGAGAACAACGTCACCCCAATAGGACTTGGGAAGATTCATGGTGAGAAGAAGGCATCTGGTGACCTCAAGAAGATGCTTGTTCTTGCGTTCAGCCACACCATACTGAGTGGAGGTGTTGACACGTTGTCTGATGAAGAATCCCATACTCAGCAAGATAAGTGCCGAAAGCACGGCAATCATTGTTCTCACCCCCGTTGTCACTACGGAGCACACGAATAGTGCTTTCAAATTGAGTAGGCACCATTTTGTGAAAAATACGAAAGCAATCAAAGACTTCGCTTTTCCGCTTCAATAAGTACACCCAAGTAGAGCGAGAGAAGCAATCAATAAAGGTCACAAACCATATGTCGGAAATCAGATCATAATAATTTCATTTAGACTGCACTCCTTAATATATAGAAGTGGGGAAAAATACAAGGTAATACAATAGAGCATATAAGAAAAATATCAAAATAATTCACAAACTCCAACCCTCACCCTCAAGTTGGGCTTATGATGTCTGTCATGCCCAACTTGCCCATAATTTTTCCAAAGGCACTCAGACTCAATCCCTTAGTAAGAGCATCAACCAGTTGTTGATCAGAGGGGACAAATGGGGTTCTCACATCTCCCCTTACTATGTTTTCCTTGATAAAATGTCTGTCAACTTCAACATGCTTAGTGCGGTCATGCTGAACTGGATTGTGTGGAATGTTGATAGCCTCCATGTGGTCACAATAAAGTCTGATAGGATCCCTGTGAATGTCAAGTTCGTACATAATGAACCAAATCCACATTGCTTCACAGATCAGATGAGCCATAGCTCTGAATTCTGCTTCAGTACTAGACCTGACAACCAAATGTTTTTTGCTTCTCCAGGTTACCAGATTACCTCCAACCAGGGAGCAATATCCAGAAGCGGACCATCAGTCATCAACAAATCCCGTCCAATCAGCATCTGTGAAAACTTCAATTGTTAACTCTTTACTTAGGGAGAACAACATACCTCACCCTGGAAAGGACTTGCGATATCGTAAGATCTGGTGGGCGGCATCCAATTGGCGAGACCTAGGTGAATGCATGTATTGACTGATAACCCCAACAACATATGAGATATCTGGGCGGGTATGAGATAAATAGATAAGCCTCCCTACCAGCCGCTGAAAACCAGTTATGTCAGCAACGACTCCATCATCTCTTTCTACTTTATGGTTGGCTTCAATCGAGGTGTCAGCGGGTCTACATTCCCTCATCCCTGATGTCTTGAACAAGTCAAGGATGTATTTCCTCTGAGAGATAAAGATCTCGTGCTTGGATCTGGCGATTTTAATGCCTAGGAAGTACTTGAGATTCCCAAGATCTTTTACCACAAATTTTCTTGGAAATCTTGTCTTCAGACTTTGGAACTCCTTCATGTCATCCCCACTTATAACAATATCATCCACATAAACTATAAGAGCAGTTATTTTTTCTTGCATGTGCTTTATAAACAAGGTGTGATCGACATTGCTCTGAGTGTAACCAAATTTCATAATGGCTCTATGGAACCTTCCAAACCAGACCTTAGGAGATTGTTTTAGGCCATATAGAGTTTTCTTTAACGTGTAGACCTTTCCTTCAAATCCTTCAGCGGCAAGACCCGGAGGTAGGGACATGTATACTTCCTCCTCAAAATCCCCATCGAGAAAGGCATTTTTGACGTCTAACTAGCTAAGATTCCACCATTTGCATGATGCACATGAGAGCATAATTCTAATGGAATTCGTCTTTGCTACTGAAGCAAAGATTTCCTTATAGTCAATCCCGACAGTCTGAGTATAGACTCTGGCCACCAATCTAGCTTTGTATCATTATACAAGTCCATGAAAGTTTTGCTTTACTGAGAAGACCCACACCCAACAACATTCTTCCCTTGAGGAAGACGAACCAGATCCCACGTGCAAATTTTTTCAAGAGCCACCATTTCCTCAAGCATAGTTTCCTTCCACTTTTGGTGCCCCGGAACTTCCTGCCAAGAAGAGGGGATGAATATGGAAGACAGAGAGGTGACAAATGCTCAATGCGAAAAAGACAAGGAGTCATAAGTCACAAAATGAGAAGAGGATGCTGGGTAGATGCACGATTACCTTGAGTACCAGAAGATGGATCTGGTATTATGGACGAAGTCTGCGTGTTTGTGCACCTGTGTCTCCGAGTATAAAGCTGCAAAGGGGGAAGAGGCAAAGGCGGAGACAAAACCACCTGACCATTGGGAGTAGGTGGACTATGAGGCTGATATGAAGGGAAAATATGTAGAGGATAGAGGGAGAGCTCGCTTCCATGGTAACAGACTCCCCTTGAATTGAGTTCGCATAGTAAGGTTCGGATTCATGAAACGTGACATCCATAAAAACAAAAGTCTTTCTGGTCACGGGATGGAACCATTTAAACCCTTTTGGGTTAGAAAATATCCGATAAAGACACACCGCAAGACATGAGGGTCAAGTTTGGATGTATGATGCATGTGGACAAAGCACACACACCCGAAGATACGAGGAGAAATTTGAGTAGGAGAAACGTGGAGAGTGTCGATGAGTGTTTTATGTCCAAGGATACAAGTAGGCATGCGATTAATCAGATACGTGGTCATAAGGACAACATCCCCCCAATAATATTTAGGAGGATGCATCTTAAGCAAGAGACACCGAGCAACCTCAAGAAGGTGCCGATTCATAAGCTCATCGACTCCATTCTGAGTAGGGGTGTATACACAAAAGGTTTGGTGATGATGCCCAGGTCACTGAGGTAGCGCTCGAATTGAGAGTCAATGTACTCACGGCCATTGCGACTGCGCAACACTTTAATGACATCATTGAACTGAGTACCTATCCTTTTATGGAAACATTTTAACAGGGAAAACATGTCATTTATGCTTCTCATCAGGTAAACTCATGTGCAACGAGAAAAACAATTTATGAAAGTAACAAACCAGTGAAAAAAAGAGATAGACGCAACTGGGCAAGAGCTCCAAACTTCAGCATGAATAATAGCAGAATGAGTAACACTAAGTGGTGAAACATGAGCAAGAGATGTACATTTGTGCTTATTGAGTTCACACACATCACAAGTAAAAGTATTAAACAAAGAGTTGGACATAGCAGGTAATAAAAGTTTCATAGTAGGGATAGAAGGATATCATTTGCGACAATGCCAGGAATCCAAATCAGAAGACCGAGCCACATGAAGAGCTTGCGGAGGGGTAGCTGAGCTAGAGGGATCAAACACGTAGAGGCCTTCCCACAGTCTACCAGAGCCAATCATTGTCCCCGTCTTCAGGTCCTGAAAGATACAAGCAACAAACAACACTCAAGCCTTTATCCCACCAAAGCAAGGTTGGCTAGATGGATCCTTTGTCGCCATTGCGCCCTATCTTTAGTCATAATCTCATTAATGCCTAAGTACATCACGTCTTTCCTTATAGTTTCATTCCGTCCTTCTTGCACTACAATATTTAAGCTCCATATACTCCGTTTTTGTCCCGCTCAACCTAAAACCCTTCTTTTCTAAAGTACCTCGCCAAGATTCAAGTTTCACGTTTACACCCTCGCGCGTCTCATCAACCAAAACATTATCAGCTGCTAACAATAAACAATAAGGTATTGCTTGTTGGATACATCCGCTGAGCTCATCTAAGACAAGGGTAACGAGATAAGGGTTTAAAGCTAACCCTTGATGTAAGCCAACAGTGATGTACTTAGGCATTAATGAGATTATGACTAAAGATAGGGCGCAATGCCATCGTCACAGAATTTGTATACATATCTTTGATTACGTCAATGTATGATACATTTACACTTTCTTTTCTAAAACTCTCCATAAGACCTCTCTTGGAACTCTATCATAAGTCTTCTCAAGATTGATAAACAACATATGCAAATCTTATTTTTTCCTGATAATTGTCAATGAGTCTCCTCAAGAGGTGTATAGCGTCTATGGTCGATCGCTCTGGCATAAATTCAAATTAATTCTCCGAGATGTTAGTCTCTCGTCTTACTCTTCTCTCTATTACTCATTCTCACAGTATCATGGAATGACTCATTAATTTAATCCCTCTATAATTGACACAATTTTGTATATCTCCTTTGTTCTTATACAAAGGACCAAGATACTTTCTATCCATTGGTCCGACATTCTCTTTGTCTTCAGTATCTTATTGAAGAAACATGTAAGCAACAAAATTCCTTCCTTCCATAAACATTTCCATACTTCGATTGATATATCATCTGGCTCAACTGCCTTTCCAGTTTTCATCTTCTTCAGAGCATCATTTACTTATGATGCTTGAATTTTACGATAAAAATTTATGTTCATTTACTCCTCTGATTTACTTAACTCTTCCAAGTTCAGTTTATTGTCTTTTTCTTCATTGTATAGTTGATAAAAATATCTTTTCCAATGCTCCTTAATAGTCACATCATCCGTCAAAACCGCATATGTTTCATCATTTATGCATTGACCTTGGCTTAAATCCCTTGTTTTCTTCTCTAGATCGAGCAATTTTATATACATCACGTTCTCCATCTTTGGTATTTAATTGCTTGTAAAATTCTTTATAAACTTGACTAATTTCTTTACTTATTGCCTTTTTACTTTTTAGTTTCTTTCTTGACGATTTTATGCCTTGTCAAGTTCTCATCATTCCTACAAGTGTATGAGTGCTTTATAGCTAACACTATTTGCCCTCACTTTGTCTTGTACTTTTCTTTCCACCATCAAGATTCATTATGTGGGGGCAAACGACCTTTTGACCCTTCAAGCACGTTCTTTCCACATTATCCTTAAATGTGAAGACATAATTTCTCATGTGACACTAGGATTAACATAAGGATCATCAACTATTTGTTCAATAAAAACTGTCTTGAAAACAACCTGTTTTTCCGTATTCAAGTTCCAGCACTGAATTTTTGGCAACACTTTTGTCCTTCTCGTAAATTTACTATATTTAATTTGTACATTAAACACCACTAGTCTGTGTTGTGTTGTCAAACTTTCTCCTGGAATGACTTTGCAATCATTACAAACCTTTCTATCCATTTTGTGAGTAATAAAATATTTAATTTGCGACTTATTTGGTCCACTCTTAAATGTAATTAAATTTTCTTCCTTCTTTATGAAGAACGTATTTGTCACGATTAGCTCATGCGCTATGACAAAGTCAAAAATGGTTCTTCTCTTCATTTCTTTCTTTATATGACAACGTCTGTATATTCCGTATTTTCCTTCCCTATAAGCTCATTTAAGTCTCCTCACATGAAAATCTTCTCACTTTGTGAGATTTCTCTGACCAAATCATTTATGTCTACCCAAAATTACACTTTTATAGTTTCGCTTAATCCTACTTGTGGTGTATAAACACCAATGTTTTAAATGTCCTCTGACATGTCCGACATGTCTCCCGACATGTCATTTTTTAGGGCAAAACGACATGTTTTTCTAAAAAAAACAGATTGTCATTTTGTAAAATATAGGCCGACATGTCCGATTTTTTCCGATATATTGGCCGACACGACTTTTAAATATATCGCCCGCTATTTTATTTTATGTTATATTAGCAGACTAGCAACATATGTTTAAATCGCCTATGAATATTATATTATGTATGTTTAAATTGATTAGACTTATTGTTTCAATTTTTTTAACGTTTTATTCTTACAACCAATTTTGTATAATTATTTCACAATTTTCTAATTTCATATTACAAAAAATATGAAAATATTTAATACATTTATTACAAAAAATATGAAAATATTTAAATCTTCTTTATATGCAATAAACTTATTGTTCAAAATAAAATTATTGTATACTATTAAATATATTTTACAATGTATCATTTTGTATTTGTTAATAATTTTTTATCTTAGATAATATTCGATTTTATTTCGTAATATAAATAGCTTATTTTTTATCTATTTGTTATATTATTTTTCTATATTTACAAGATAAAATTATAGTTAGTATACATAAAAATAAAAAATTTATTTATAAGATATGGAAATCCGATATTTTAAAATATCCCCGACATGTCTCTGACTTCCAACATCCGACATTTAAAAACTCAATCTGATATGTCGCCGACATCCAATATTTAAAACATTGATAAACACTTATCAGTTATCACATTAATAATTTTCTTTCTTACGGCTAATTTAAGAGCTAAGATTATATCACATTTTCTACTTACTAAAACAAATTCTTCCCTCCACGTAGTATCCACAATAATACCTACTCCATTATTTATTTTATTTTTTCCTATATACCATAATTTAAAATATGAATTGTCTAGAAATTTAGCTTTCTCACTCAATCATTTTGTCTCTTGCAGGAATAAAATATTTATCCATCTCCTAATCATCGTATCCACAACTTTCATCGATTTTTGTGTTAACGTACCTATATTCCAACTTCCAAACCTAAGTCGGCCACAAATCCTATGCTCTACTTTCCTAGGACGCCTAATATGTGAGGGCTCTTGCATATTTAACACTACACCCAAGTCCACTTGGAGGTGTAATGCTCCTTGTCAGACGTCGTATTTGGACTATACGACGAGGACTCTTGCATATTTAACACTACACCCAAGTCCTGGAGATGCATCAGTCCTTGTCGAGACGACGCATTCAGACCATACGACGTGTTCCTTAAGGGGAACAACCTAGCTTTTGCACAATTTTTCAAACGATCCATATTCATAAGAGTGACTAAATTTTGCGTTGGTCGTCTACCTAACACAACCCTCACCATTATTCATCTGGGCATGGGATCGACATAGGTTGTTTTCCTGACAGATACAAGAAGTGGGAATAAAAGTCTCCGAGCAATTCATAGATTTAATCAAGTGACTAATAGAAAGAAGGTTTTGAGTAAACTTAAGAACATGAAGAACTAAGGAGAGAGTGATGGAAGGGATAAGAATGGATCCTTTCCCAACAATATGGAAAATAAATCCATCGACAATGCTCACTTTGTCTCTACCAGACAGAGGGAAGTAGGGCATGAAACCTGTAGTAGAGCCAATCATATGATCTGTAGCTTCGGAGTCGATGATCCATTGGGTGGAGGAGCGGGTGGCAACAAAATATGCACTTAGGAGTCCCTAGTGTGCAGAAAAGAGGATGAGAATAAACTAGATGGCTCAGAAGGATGACCATGTATCAGGCAACGAAAGCTTGAATCTCTTCAGCAGAAAGGTCAGAGGGAGTTCTAGGAGGATCAGGGCAACCATGGTGAGCAGTATCCTCTATGACATCCGAAAAATGTGCAGATCGACATGTAGGTAGTCGACCGTGAGAACGACCATAGCCACGGCCTCCACGAGAGGTAGGACCTCCTCTTGGAGGAGGAAAGTAGTGAAGCTTGAAGCATGTATCCCTAGCATGTGTCACTAGAATTGAACTAAGCAGCAAGGGTCGAGCCCGAGTCCAGGAGTAACGTCTGTCGATGATAAAATTCTTGTTGCACTAGGTTGTAGATCTGGCAGAGAGGGGAGAGGAGAACGACCAAGAATCTGAACACTAATATGATTAAAATTACGATGCAGACCATGTAGGAATTCAAAGATTCTGCTGCGTTCTTCTCTAGCCCCAACAAGCACTTCAACTTCAGGGCAAACAAGAGTGAGCATATCAAAGTGATCATATTCTTGATAGAGCTGAGTAAATTCCAGGTAATAGGTGGAGGGGGGATGATTATCATGTCTCAAAATAAATATCCTCTGTCGTAGTTTAAAAATCTGAGCGACATTCCCTCAACAGGAATATGTAACCTCAACTCTCTTCCAAATATCGGCTGCAATCTCCAGGAACAGATAATTGCGAGCAATAGAGTCCTGCATGAAGTTGATTATCCACGACATCACTAAGGAGTTTTCAGACTCCAATTACAGCCAATCTGGAGATACCGGTGCAGGTTCCTTTGTTGTGCCAATGATATATCTAAACATACGATGGATATTGAGGGAAATAGTGATGGAACGAGCCCACGGAAGGTAGTTGGTGCCATCCAGTTTCATGGTGGTAATTTGAGGAGTACTGTGGTCATGGGTTGCACGGATGGATCCCAAAGCAGACATCGGGGTGGAAGCAGCACGAACACCGGAGGACGTATTCGGATAATCAAGACTCCAGTACATAGCAATCCAAGAATAGAAATCACAAGATTGCTGAAATTAAGAGAAGGGGCTCATGCCTAGGGTTTTCTCATAGAAAGAGAAGTAACTGAAGTCGAACCCGGCAATGGGACCAAGCAGAAGAAGCGAATCAGGTATATGAATGAGTAGGAAGAACCATCCCCTCTATAATAAGAAGAAACAAACGTCGGAAACAAGGGATTCAAGCCCTCAAACCGCCGGTGCCCATAAGGAACGAAGCGGGACAAAAGATGTGGGAGAGACGAGCGGCGGACGAGATGAGAGGCGCTGGCGAGCGAGAGAAGAGGCACTGGCGAGCGACGGTCGAGTCGGCGGAGCGAAACGAGAGAACGGACCGAGCATATAAGAAAAATATTTCATTTAGTCTACACTCTTTAATATATAAGAGTAGGGAAAATACAAGGTTATACAACAGAGCATATAAGAAAAATATCAAAATAATTTACAAACTCCAACACCATCAATAACCACAAAGAGATACAACAGGGGATGGTCCCTAAACATCATTATGAATAACATCAAAAGGAATCATACTAGGAGAAGAATAATGATTCGGACTATGTCGTACATGTTTAGAAAGTTCACATTCATTACAGACAAAACGGCTCAGAGATCTTGAAAACATAGGAAATAACATAAGAAGATAGCTGGCACAGGGATGTCCAAGACGATGCCATCGACGCACATACGCGAGAGAGGGACGAGGAGGAATGGAGAGAGACAGAGAGGTACTGGAGAGAACTTGAGCTGGTGGATGGTCTAAGATATACAACCCCCACCCCCACCCCGCAGTTCCTATCATTTGCCAATACGCTGCTTCGTTGTCAGTTCCTGAAAAACACAACCATCGGGAGAGAACGTGACATAACAGTTTAAGGAAGTAGTCAGACGACTAATAGATAATAAATTGCGAGTAGAAGCAGGAACATGCAACAACGAGGTGAGAAGCATGGCAGGGGAACAAATGATGGTCCCCTTGCAAACAATTGGTGAGAGGGAGCCATTGGCGGTGACACACGCCATGAGAGGGGAGTGTAAGAGGTAAAACATGACGATACTCGTGTCATGTCATCGGTCTCCCCGGAGTCAATAACCCACTTTGAGGAGGGTGCGGAGGCAGATTGGGCGTTGGGCGGACCAGCATTGGCGAATGCAGTAGTAGGTGAAGAAACCTTAGTGCGCATGAGACTATCAGAGGGGAGATGACCAAGAGCAGCCTCAGTAATCTGAGCAACAAGAGTGGGCTGGCAAGAGGGACCACGACCACGAGAGCCCTTAGACGAGGGAGCAAGATGAGGATAGAGACGAAAGCAGGAGTCCAGAGCATGGCCCTGTTTGCCACAGTAATCACACATCTTGAGAGACGAAGAGAAAAGAGCACAAAGAAGACCAGTAAGAGAGGAGCAATCAGAACCACGATCGGAGTTTAGAGAACGGCGGAAATCTTCGTCCTCTAAGACCATACTGAAGGCTTCCCGAAGAGAGGGAAGAGGCCGCCGGTTCAACAGATGAGTGTGCACCATGTTGAACTCCATATTAAGGACCATGAGGAAGACATGGAGTCGATAGTGGTCTTCTTTGGTTTTTAAGGCCCAAGCATCAACAGTGCAAGCGGGAGTCAAGTCCTCAAAGTAGTTCAACTCTTGGTAGAGGAGTTCATACGCGGAGAAGTAAGCAGCTGCGAAAGAAGTGCCTTGTTTGAGTTCAAGGAGACGGCGAGTGAGCTCGTAAACTTGGGTATAGCTACCAAGTTGTTAATAAGTCTCACGAGCCCGAGTCCAGATGTCAAAAGCCGATTCCATCATCATTTAGCTACGATAGACCAAGAGGGACATGGAGTGAAGCAACCACGAGACAACAAGGGAATTGTCGGCGTCTCACTTGTGCCAACCCGGATCAGTACTAGCAGGATGCACTAGTTGGGAGAGCCACACCAACTGCTGGAGGTCGATGAGCTGGAGAAGAGGCGCGCGGGTAGACGAAGGTCGCACGAGTCGGTTGTTGCGAGGAGAGACCACTGCGAAGAGGCCGCACGCCAACTGTCGGAGGCCGCACACTGGCTGCTGCGAGGGGAGACCACTACGAAGACAAGGCCGCACGGGGCGTCTGTTCTGCTGCGAAGACAAGGCCGCACGAGCCGTCTGCTGCGAGTGGAGAAGAGATCACGCAAGATGAGAGAGCCGTAAGAAACTAGAATGAAGGCCGCACTACCATCAGATGCGAGAGAAGAGCGCGAGCGAGAACGGGCCACACGACCCGTCAGATGCGAAGGGAGACCACACGAAAGCTGCGAAGACACAGTCGATGCAGGAAGAGAGACCACGCACACGAAGAATGAAGGGAAGGCAATGCGGGAAAAGTGACCGCTCGCGTGCCACACAAAGAAGAGGAAACCGCGGAGACCACACCGGTGGACACGAACTAGAGACCGCGACGATCGCAACTCCAGATTTCCACTATGATACTAAGTCAGATGGAAAAAAAATGACATCATTATTGATTTCTAGGCAGCGCCCTCTATTTATACACAACGAGTGAAGACCAAAAAAAAAGAAAAAAAGTGGGCCTTTTATAACGGGCCTTTTACAATATATTAGAAAACATTTAATTCAACTAGGATTTCATAGATTTGTAAACTTCGGAAGGCTATTTATGATCTTAAACCAAGCCCACGAGCAAGTCAGGCGGAAATAATGAGATTATTATTATTATTTCAAGGATTTGCCGTCAGCTAATTAAGCTTGTGAGTGAGGTAATAACAACTGGAAAGGCAGCCGTCAGCTAATTAAGCTTGTGGGTGAGTGTGGTCATATCTTCCCAATGACGTGCTTCGACGTCCTGATGACGTGTTTCGGCATCATGAAGGAGTGCATCCAGGGCGGAAATGAATGTTTGGATCCAGTTGAGAGCAACCAAAGTTTCATCCATAGTAGGAGTGGAGCGAGAGAAAGAGCGGGTGACAGGTCGGTGTGAGTCGGGCGGAGGAAGCGGAACATGCGTGCTGAAACTTGAAGTGCCACGAGAGCCACGAGAGCCACGACGCTTTCTTATAGTGACGACGACGGAAGGCGCTATAATTTAAATGAGGTATAATTGTGGGCCTGAACCGGCGGGTCGGCCGAGCAACACAGGGCTTGAGGGAAAAAAGCATTGGGGGAAAGAACAGTAGATAGCTCGATGGGACAAAATAACGACATCCTGGGCTCGAAGAAAAGGTCGGCATCTCGATAAAATAGGTCGTCGAGGCGCAGGGCTCTAGAGGATGACGACGGGAAGCTCAAGAGACGGCTGGAGCAAGGAGATGTTATCGTTTCCTCGGACAGGGAGGATGCTTCGCTGGAGTGCGGAATCGAAGATGTGGCGTGTCGTCGGACGCGTCGAAGAAGAAACGTAAAGGCAATGTCGTTTCCTCGGACAGATAGCGTTGAGCGTGGCCGTCGAAGAGGAGGAAGTTGGAATGCGGATGGAGGATCGAGCTGGTCTGCAAGGGCAGCGTTTGGAAGACGCGCGCGGCTGCAGATCTTGTCGAGCTCGACTACGCAGGCAGAGCTTTCATGAGAGCAAAGCATAGAGTCATTCCCATGGGCCTGCTGCTGGAGACGACAGGGAGGGTTTCCTCCGTGGCAGCGAGATGAACCTTGCAGTGTCGGAAGTATAGCGCTGGTCGAGCGTCGAAGAGAGGGCCGATAGAGTGCTCTTGCGTGAGATGACCAGACGAGGATCGATGGCTCTGATACCAATTTGTTACGGACTTTGTTTTGTAACAACGGTAACTTCACTGGAGGAGTGGCCGTAGGCGGACTTAACGGAGTCAGAAAATACAATGGGCCTTAACCGCGGCTGGCTAAGCGAGGCGTGCTCGAGGAGAGGAGAGAGCTTCCAAAATCTCACCTAAGACAAGAGAAAAAGATTTCTTCCTTCATAATATTGAAAAACCTCAAGAGTTTCTTAAATAGAAGATATAAAGGGGCAAACTCGTAAATAACAACACATATTAAGGAAATATAATAAACGCACGACATACGATACGATAAAACATAATTGAAGATGCAATAATTAACTATGCAGACCATAACACTCAACTACGGTAAAGAACTAATACAACCACTGAAAATTACCTCAGAATGTAATTTACGATCGACTAGGACAAATTATACTAACACAAATGCATACATTTTTCGTGGTTGAAAGGATCTCACTAGGCAAGGAAGTTTTTTCTCCGGTGTTCTCCGACGTTTTTTAACCTTGTTGCAGGTTTTAATAGACGGTGGGTTGAGATATCATAAGGGCTAGAGGATACAATTAGATCAAGCACAAAATATAACGAGCATAGTATTAACAGGCTTGTGAGACGTGTATGTAACCTGCAGCAGACAATAGTTGGTGGGAAAATGAGAATTGAGAGACCAAACTTGATGACCAGACTTTTTTAAACATAAACTACAACTAAGATCATAAATTATCGCATTTACAAAAATACAGAACCACACAACAATACAATAATTAAATAAGAATAAAAATGAAAAGTAAATATACAATGAATTAAACATAATAAATAAACGTATAATAAAATAAGTGCAATCTTCTATGGTTGTTTTTCAACAACACCCGCTGCATCAATACGACTCCCATAATTGTTGTAAGAAAATGAGTTTGCCTACTAACCTCCATCTTCAATACATACAAATTATAAAGAGTAGAACAAAGATAGTGGGTTAAGAGCCTCCGAGCAAAACCCCTTTTGATTTTTCGTTGGAATTTCTCATGTAGATAAATTACATTGTGATATGTACCCATAATTACTTGGTGTATCCTTCTTAGTAGACCATGGAAATTTGATAGGCCTATTTCATGAAGGTTTTTTGAACACTTATTATTCTTTACAAATGGCAAACAGATTACTTTGGGTCCTCTTAGCCCTAAGAAAATCGACAAAAGCCAGTGCAAGCAGGTATCATAAAGGGTTTCATTGAGAAAAGCGCACGTGACTACATGATTTCCAAGCATGACCACATGTTTGCTTTGTCAAAGGCTGAAAAGGACTCAGGCTTAGCAATAATTGATGGATAACACAATCCTTTCCTTAGCAATAATTGTTCTGCATAATTTTTAGACATCTTTCCTGAAGCGCTACCAAAATCTCCTCCTTTTAATGGGAATTGACTTTGTTGCTCGTACGGCCCTCCCAAATAAAAGAGACTCGGGCTTGGTTTGGCGCGGCAGATTTGTCGAAAGCAAATTGGCCACGGAGTCGATAACGACCTCATTGCCTAGGCTGCGGTTGCGATCCGCAGAAAATGCGTGATTTTTCACGGATTTTCTCTTCCGCACGAAACCCGGTCGCGTGGTTGCTCCCAAACCAAACTAGCAGCGGTCACTCCCCCACCAAACCAGGCCTAGAGAACTTCTATAAGAAGTAGATGAGCTTATATCCAAGATCTATGAGTCCAAGTTCATTTCCAGCCTTCCAAACTCAAAAATTAAGGAACCATGCACATGTGTGTGGAAAATCAAGCAATTAATAAAATCACAGTGAAGTATTGCTTCCGAGGTTGGATGATGTTATGAACCGGAGGGGACATAGGGCAAAGAGGTACTATGTCTCGTTCTTCCTTCCGATTTTCAAGGTAAAAACAGAATAATAATTACATAACATTAAGGCTTCGTTTGGCTCGGCTTATTTGCTCCGGTGAGTTTGGACAAAAATGTCATTGTCATAGAATGTATGTTTGGTATGAAAAATATTACTACCATTACCAAGAAAAGAAACTAGTTTTAAGCATAAAATGTTTGGTATGACAATGACGTTTTTGTCCAAACTCACCAAAGCAAATAAGCCGAACCAAACGAAGAGTAACTCTAGACTCCTTAATATATAGGAGGGTCCACTACTAAAGAAAATACATAACAAGCATAAAAGGATAACATGACCCAACGTCAATCAGCCACCGTGACTGAAGAGCGTGCACGACATGTGTAAACCCATGTGTATCGCTGCCAGGGGATGGGAACGCTCGTGCTATAATTAACACTCCCGGGTTCCAGAATGATATTGTCCTAAAGGTCGAAGTCTAGGAACTGTGACTTGATCTCCTCCTCCAGGATCCACGTAGCTTCCTCTACAGGCATTCCCCTCCACTGGATGAGGACATGACGTACCTGCTAACCTTGAATATCCTCGATACGAGATCCTAGCACAACAACAGTCTCATAGCGAGGAATGGACTCGATCATCATCTCATCGCATAGGGTGGCTTGGATGGGGTGATCTCCCAACACCCTCTTGAAATACAAATGATTATAAAAAACTATAAAATAATTGATCAGTACAAGCATACAACTAATATATATTTCCTTAAGAAAAACATTTATTTTTTACAGAAAAACATGTATATGTAAACACATTTCTAATGATAACAACAACAACAACAACAACAACAACAACAGAACCCATATAGTCCCCAATCATTGGGGGTATGGGCGGGGGAAGATTGGAAACAGACCTAACCTTTGGCACTATGCACAAAGTGGCTTCTCTCAGAGGAGAAAGACCTAACCTTTGACAATAAATGCACAAAGTGGCTGCTCACAGAGTACCACTGAAATAGTGGCCCCCTATACCGTCGTGTTTGCTGCGGAATCATGCCCTCAAATCAAAGCCAGGGACATCAAAGAGGGCAGACCCAAGAATTCATTTTGATTTATGTGCACATAACCATGCTTACTTCATTCAGCATCCAAAGCATTGGTGAAGCACATTTCTAATGATAACAATTAAAATAAAAAATTCCATCTTATTCGTCTCTTCTTTTTTAACCTTTGACATAGAAATACATCAGAAGATCTAAGGTATATTTTTTCCTCTGTCTTTCTCTTGGCCTCCATCTGGAGCATAGAAATGGTTCTTGCTTTCATCATCACTCACTTTGTCGGCTCTGCAATCCGACCGGATGGGGTTGCTTATACCTTCTCCAGGATCAGGATAGGGCCAAAGTAGTGGATAAATATCTTGGGATGTAGGCGGCCGGCTAAGGAACTTTGATGGACGGGCCGCATTTTGACGAACGCCTCGCCCGGTGAGAAGACCACATCGCAGCGGTGTCGGTTGACTTGCTGGAACATGCGCTGCTGAGCGCAGAGAAGATGATGCTTCAGCTGGCGGAGGGCCTCGTCGCAATCTTGGAGATCGGTGCCTAAGGCGTGCGCTTGGCACTCCCCAGGCAGGCAGAAGCGAAGCATCAGGGGTGGTCACCCATAGACCACCTGAAAGGGCGCCATCCAGCAACGGACTGATAGGTGTTGTACCACGCGATCCACTGTGTCCAGTGGTGGTACTGATCGGTAGCAAAACAACGCAAGTATGTGTCGATGCAGCGATTGAGGACCATTGTTTGCCCGTCGGTCTGGGGATGGTAGGTCCTGCTGAAGAGCAACTTGGTTCCCTGTAGATGAAACATCTCCTGCCAAAAAGAACTCATAAACACCCGATCACGATAACTGACGATGGAACGCGGAAACCAGTACAAACGGACCAGATCTCATATAAAAATTCGAGCGACAACGTTGCCCGTATAGGGGTGCTTGATGGGTATGAAGTGCGCACACTTAGAGAGACGATCCACCGCGGCAAGGAGGCAGTCGTAGCCTCGAGAACGGTGAAGTCGAGTGATAAAGTCCATTGTGATGTCCTCCTACACTATGTCGGGAACCGGGAGAGGTTGGAGCAGCTCGGCCGAGGCGAGAGTCTGGTACTTGACCTTCTGACATGTTAAGCACTTGGCGACGAATAGCTGCACTACCTCATCATGCCACGCCAGTACAGGGTGGCGGCTAATCTCTGATAGCTAGGGTATACGCCCGAGTGTCCAGCTGTAGAGGTGGCATGAAACTCATTGGGGAGACGAGGAATCCACGGTGATGAATCAGCGACCAGCAGACGATCGTTGTAATGGAGTCAGTCGCCAAATAGGCAGAAGGGGGGTGATCCTGGGTCCCGCTGCAGGTCTTGGATCATGGCGGCGTGGTGGGGGTTCCTTCGCACCTCGGCAGGGATCGCGTCATCATCGCACCACCGTGGATGGGAGACAACCAACTGAGTACCACTGACGGCCTTGCGCAATAGGGCGTCCGCCGCGGTGTTCGCGATCCATGCCTTGGAAAAGTGATATCCCAGGAGCTTGCCGATCCATAATTGTTGTGCGGGGGTCGTGACTTTTGACTCAATAGGTTACGCAGACTGCAGTTATCCGTACAGACCACAAATTGCCGGCCAAGTAGATAGGGGCGCGAATGCTGAACAGCCAAAACTAGCGCTCGGAGCTCGCTGTTGTATGTCGATGTCGCGGTGTAACGATCCGTAAAGGATTTGCTGAAGTAAGTGATGGGGAGACCCTCCTGCATGAGGACGACGCTCACTCCCTTCCTGGAGGCATCACACTCAATGACGAAGGGCTTGGTTAAGTCAGGCATGCTGAGAACAGGGGCAGATACCGAGGTCTGTTGTAAGCTGTGGAAAGCTTCTTGTGCCGTCATGCTACACTCGAAAGACACTCCATTCATGAGGAGGTTGGTAAGCGGGCGCGCAATCGCATCGTAGTTGCGGATGAAGTGGCGATAGTACCCCGGGAGGCCCAAGAAGCCTCGTACTGCTCGCGTGCAAAATGGTGCCCACTGGAGGATGCCTGTGACATTGGTCGGGTCCATGGCTAACCCGACAGCTGAAATGATATGGCCCAAGCACTCGATCTGTGTCAGCCCAAAAGGGATTTTTTTTGATGGGCCATGAACTGGTGATTTGCGAGGAGATGCAGTACGGTCGCCAAGTGGTCGAGGTGGAGCTGCCAAAAAGAGTTGTAGACCATATTTCATCAAAGAAAACTAGGATGAACTTACGTAGGTGTGGGCGGAACGCATCGTTCATGGTAGACTAGAACATTGCCGGGGCGTTAGTCAAGCCAAAAGACATGTGTTGGAAGGTAAAAAAATAATAGACGGTGTGTTTATTCTTCCACACATGGGTTAATTTATAGGAATTACAACAGACTCACAAACTCAATTCACGATGTGGGATTAAACCCACTCACATACAAATACCTGAATATTAATAACTCTAACACTCCCCCTCAAGCTGGAGGGGAAACCTCCAGCTTGAACACATGAAATAAAGGCAACAGTGGTAGGCAATGTGGGACAAAGCATCAGATGAGCCACCAGGGGAAATTCAAAACCGGGGAATCAAACCGGGGACATAGCCACACGACGCAGACCCATACACGACGTGGACTCGCTGGAAATAGGTCAACCAACATCACCTACACACACAACATGCAGAAGGGAACCAACGATGTGGAGCAAATCATCAAACGGGTAACCAGGGATAATCCGTCAGGGATAATCTGTCGGGGATAATCCACACAAAGGACGGTCCCATACGTCCCAGTCCCACACGACACGGTCGCACACGACATAACCCGGTGAGATTTAGAGCACCAACATCAATCGCGTCCCCAACACATGACCAATCGAAAGAAAATAGGGGAGACGCATATGACATAAGCCTGGAGACCGTGTGGAACGAAGACAAAAAGTCGGGAAAGATCATCCGAGTCGCCTTCGTCCCAACACACCCCCTCACGTAGATAACACGTGCATATAGGCATGAAACACATAAACAAACATGAACAACCACGTAAAAAACACAAAGAAAACTAAAAAAAGCAAGAAACTCCATCATCGACGAGAGATGAACACCCCGGAAGAGGTAGCAGCAGTTGGTAGCATCAGAGACAGGAGGGCAGCGGTCGGAAGCGGCTGGAATCGTCCGACAAATGAAGGGGGAAGCGACTAATGAAGGAGAGCAGCGACTGGAGTTGGAAGCTCCATACAGGGAGAGGAGTGGAGGCTCCAGAACAATAGTAGTGAAAAACCCATAGAGACATGGAAGCTCCGGATCAGCAGTAGGCATCGACAGAAGCTCTGTCGTCGAAAGGAAATGCGTCAGGAAGCAACATCGAGAACGGAAGCAGACGCTGATATCGAGGACGACCGCACCAGCTACACTCGACGACAGGAGCAAAGAGATTTGCGGGAGAAATAGCGACGGAAGCTGGAGCAGACGGCTCAACCAGATCCGGCATCGATGACGCAGACGGAAGGCCAAACAGGCGCTGGCGTCGTGGAGACCAAGTGTCGCTCCCGTTGATGGAATAAAACGTCAATTCCGTCGACGCGAGCAGGAGCGGAGTTGCTCAACAGGATCCTTAGTAGCGCAGTCGATGAGATCGAAAGAGAGGAGGAATCGAGAGAGGAAGCCACCGTGAAATGTACGTTGCCCAAAAATAGGGCAACTAAATTTCAGGGAGTCAATTCCGGCTTTGTTACCATGTTGGAAGGTAGGCTAATTTATAAGAATTACAACAGACTCACAAACTTAATCCACGATGTGGGACTAAACCCACTCACATACAAATACCTGAATATTAATAACTCTAACAACATGACTAAGAACTCATAGTGGTCGTCATCGGTGCGAAAAGTCGTCTTCGGCACGTCCTCATCCCAGACTAGAATCTGATGGTAGCCTGAGAGGAGGTCCAATTTGGAGAAGTAGGTCGCGCCATGCAGTTCATCCAACAGCTCTTAGATGAGAGGGATCGGGTACTTATCGGGGATCGTGAGCTTGTTCAGCTCCCGATAGTCCACGTAGAATCTCCAGCTACCGTCCTTATCGCGCCCCCGAATGGGCTGACACTCGACTGAATGATACCTGCGCGCAACATCTCCGCAACAATCGTCTCCATGGTGGTTTTCTGAGCATGGACATATCGATACGGACGAACGGATACCGTAGTCACTCCGGGATGGAGGACGATGGGGTGGTCTGAGACTCTGTTCGGGGGAAGCCCGTGGGGAGTGGCGAAGAGGGAAGCATGTTGGTCCAACATAAGATGGATGTCTGGGCGCGAGCTGGTCGACGGAACGGGCGCGTCTGTCCCAATATGCCATAGAAGAACGTGAAGCTAAGGGTTGATGGTCCAGAGGATGGAGCGCAGGCCGACAGGTGAGCAGGCTATGAAGGGGTCCCCTTGCAGAAGGTGGGAATCCCCCGATGTCTCGAAAGTCATGGTTAGGCGATCCCAGTTATGCTTTACTTCACCCATAGTACGCAGCCATGCCACGCCGAGAATGGCATCAAGACCACCCAGACCAAAGACATAAAAATCCATCGTGCCAGAATACGAGCCGATGGTAAGGGAAAGGCCCAATAAGCTGCTCGTCGTGCGAGTGCGGCGGACATCACCTAGGAACATGTGAAAATTTAGGGTTGGTGTCGCTGGAAGCTGTAGCTTGGCCACGAGGTCTTGGGAGATGAAGTTGTGGCTCGCCCTGCTGTCGATCAAAAGCACCACAGAGCGATCACATAGTAAAGTTGTCAGCTTCATAGTACAAGGGCCAGTCATTCCGCCAACCGAGTAGCATGAGACATCGAGGAGGTTGAGTTGAGCTGGTGGAGGGGAAGTCAGATCAACCTCATCAAACTCGAGGGCCTCAAAGTCGGTCAACCCAATTTTGCCGTCCTCCCCCCAGGAGCATTTTGAAATCCTTATTTAGTAGTCATGTGTGTGGGAGTATGGGCCCTCACAACGAAACCACGGGCCATTGCAGCGGAGGTCGACGTACACTTGGTGGGAGATTTTGTGCACTGGCACTTTGGGCTGTGTGTGGGGGAGGGGGGAGGCGTTGGAGGAAGTCGCGGCGGTGGGAATCCAGAGTGGTTGGGGGTCGACTAGAGGACGACCTGGAGATGTGAAGACTTGGACGAGTAGTGATGGGGTCAAGGAGTGGACGATGTGCTGGCAAAGTCCTCCTCGACAAAGCGGGCTAGCTCCATAGCCCGACCGAGGGTAGTCGGGTCAGGCACGCGTAAGCATGCCCGAATATGCGGGTGCATGCCGGCGTGGAAGATCCCCCAGCCAGTGCCAGGCCGGGGACATGTATGGTCACTTCGATGAACTCATCAATGTAGGAGTCGACCGACTTCGTCTGATGAACGCTGCTCAAGAGCTCGCAAGGGTTTCCGGCATGGCGCATATCATGGCAACAAATTAACTCTTCCTTGAGGGACGACCAAGCGAGGATAGAATTGGATTGGCGAATCCAACAAAGCTAGAGGAGGGTTGAGCCTTCCATGTAAATGGTTGCGAGGGGAACCTTCTGAAGAACGGGTGTGCCTTGGAGGTCGAAATACTGTTTTGTGCAGGACAACCATCCCATGGGGTCGGCCGCATCGAATACGGGAATGTTGAGCCGGTGTAGGTGTGCTGCCGAAGGGTCGCGCCGCGGGAGACCGAAAGGGTCGGAGGCACTGCTGCCTGAGGCGGCGGACGGGGTAGGACGAGCGGGAGGCGGAGAAGTATCTTGCTGATTGGAAAGAAGGGAGTGGATGTGGCGGACTGCGATCTGGAGGTCGGAGAGGGTGGTGTCGACGATCCATGCAGTCGGAGAGAGCTTCAACTGAAGGAGGGGCATCCTTATCTCGTGAAATGTTGCGGGTCACAGGCATGCAAGGAGCAGCGGTAGCTGGGGCGCACTGGAGGGAGAGGACGGTCATGGGGGGAAAGGTCGATCACGGGGGCGACTGATACAAAAGGCACAAGCGGAAACGCTACGGGCGCGTGGACTGGGACACTGCGGACGCGTGATGTGGGTGTCAGGTTCGACGACCGACGCGAGGAGAGGCGGGGCAGACGCGACGCACAAGAAGCGAAGCGTCGAGAGATGGCAGCGGCGATGAAGAGGCAGGCAGACCAAATGTTACGAATCGGCAGGGACATCGGGAAAACGGGAAAGCTGAGTCGTTCTTCCTTCCGATTTCAAGGTAAAAACGGGATAATAATTGCAGAACATCAAAGCCTAGACTCCTCCTTTATATATATGAGGGTCCACTACTAAAGAAAATACATAACAAGCATAAAAGGATAACATGACCCAAAGTCATTCCGCCATCGTAACTGAAGCTCGTGCACAACGTGTGTAGAGCCGTGTGCATAACTGCCCGGAGATGGGATCGCTTGTGCTCGTATCAAATGACCTCCTCGAGGAGTTGCATATTGTCAAAGTCTTTTAAAAGATGGACTTAAAGGATGGTAAACATCATATTTGAATGAAGGAAAATGATGAATAGTGTTAGAATAGCCCATTTAAAGGGCCCGTATTCGGGCCCATGTATTTCTCTCCCTCTTTAGTCCCACATCTTGTATATGAATATTTCTCTCCTCCTCTCTCATATATATTTGTACTCACTCTTTGTATTGAATAATAACAACAATTCATACAAGCTCCTGCTTTTATTCTACATGGTATCAAAGCTAGGTTCCTTTTTTTAACCAACTTGCGGTCTCCTAGTCCAAACCGCACAACTCGCGGTCTCCTAGTCCAAACCGCACAGCTTGCGGTCTCTGCTTTCTTCTAACCGCAGCATCGAGCGGTCTCTGTTGTTGTTACCTCACGCGCCCCCCTCCTTTCCTCGCCTCCGATTTTTATAGCTTCCTCCCTCTGACGCGTGGGTCCCGCCATCTTCTTCTCGCCAGTCCGCTCTCCTCTACAACGGTCTCTCTCAGACCGCCCGAGATCTCCGCAAATCCTCTGCCGATCTTATAGACCACCAACAACGGTCGCTCTCTGCTCGTCCAGCGCGGTCGTCTCCAGCTCGCAGATATTCCTCCAGCAAACTCGCAGCTTGCCCGGCCTCCAGCGGTCTCAAATCGCAGCGAGCTCTCCTGCGAACTCTTCCGCGACCTCCAGCGGTCTCTCCAGTCCAGCGAGCCTTCCCTCTACCCGCAGCGAGCTCTCCCTCTGCTCGTCTCCCACTCGCAGCTCGTCTCCCGCGGCTTCTTCCTGCCGAGCTTCCTGCCGGCCTCCTGATCGTTGCGGCTTCTCCTCCTGATCGCAGCGGCTTCTCCCGATCGCTGCGGCTTCTCCTCCTGATCGCAGCGGCTTCTCCCTGTTCGCCGGTCTCCTCCCAGCGGCTTCTTCCTGGCGAGCTTCCTGTCGGCCTCCTGATCGCTGCGGCTTCTCCTCCTGATCGCAGCGGCTTCTCCCGATAGCTGCGGCTTCTCCTCCTGATCGCAGCGGCTTCTCCCTGTTCGCCGGTCTCCTCCCAGCAGAAGCGTTCTCCAGCATCTTGCCCGGTCTCTCCCTGCTGGTCTCCTCACAGCAGCACGCCCGACCTCTCCCTGCCGGTCTCCTCCTAGCAGCCCGCTCGTCCCATTTCTATCTTTAATGGGATCCTCCGTTGACTCCGCCACGGTGCCTGCTCCGCCTCAGCCTGACAACCTGGGTCAGCCTCCCGAACTTCGTGATGAGCTGCGAATCACCACAATCTCCCTCTCCGGAAAAGGAAACTTCATACAATGGATTCACTCGGTCCGCAGAGTTCTTCAGTCCAAGGGACTTCTGGGTCATCTCACCCAAGGGCCTCCAGTCCCTGCTATGGATACCTGGCTCCGTAATGACGGCCGAGTTTAGACTTGGCTCCTCAACTCGATGGATGGAGAGTCATACCAGATTGCTAAAGCAATGTGGGATGAGCTCCACTCTCTATACTCGGGCAAGGACAGCCTTCAACATCTATACGACATCATCACAGATCTCCAGGCTTTAGATACGGCTGGGGCTGCTAACATGATCTCCTTCGTTGCTCGCACCAAGACTCTTGCCGAGGCATGGATCCAGCATCAACCGTCCACCAATGATCACGCTGCTCAACGAGCTTAGAAGGAAACTGTCATCATTGCGATGATCATGGATCGTGTTCCGCCACACTTGCAAAGCATCCGAAATCAGGTTCTGGCCTCAGCCATCACTCATTCCCTCTCAGATGTGTGCTCCATGCTCCTCAAAACCTCAGCACCTATGGCGGCTCCTCCTCTTCCCTCACCGGCCCTTCTTCAGCACACTCCAGCTCCCTTACTCTTTGTGCCTCCTTCAGCTCGTGGTGGACGTTTTGCCTCTCGGGGAAGGGGACGTGGTGGTCGTTCTCGACCAAAATGTTCATTCTGTGGGCGAGATGGCCACTTTGAGACGACCTGCTATCGAAAGCCTGGGAATCCTCCTCGTCCGACTGTCGTTGTTGCTGATGACAGCCCCTCGGTCTCCCGCGCCGATCTTGACGCTCTCCGCCTACAGTTCCAACAGCTTCAAGGGATGATGTCCCCACCTGCCTCTGTTGCCTCCGTCTCCAATTCAGGTATAACCTGTCTCTCAACGAGTCCACACTGGATAGTGGACTCTGGTGCTACTCATCATATCACCTCGCGACAACCACCAAAGTATTTGAATGCTCCTCATCCGAAGTGTATCACTGTTGTCAATGGGGAGACGGTTCCGGTCTCCGGCTCGGCTGACCTCTCTCTTAGCCCCTCCATCTCTCTCCGTTCGGCTCTTCATGTTCCGGGATCCCCGTTCAATTTACTTTCTGTTAGCCGTTTTACTTCGGACTTGGATTGCTCCCTAACATTTACATCCTCTTCTTTTCTGATACAGGATCGGCGGACGCGGACTACCATTGGTAAGGGGCGACTGCGTAACGGGCTCTACCTTCTCGATGACTCTCCCAAAATCCTCTCCTCGGTCTCCTCTGCTGAGTGGCATCAGCGTCTTGGACATGCACCCCTCCCAGTCCTCCAGAAGGCACTTCCTGATGTATCTTTTCCTGCTTTTAAATGTGATTCGTGTATTTTGGGCAAACAACTGCGTTCTTCTTTTCCCGCACATTGTACTCGGAGCTCTGCTCCTTTTGATCTAGTACATTCTGATATATGGGGACCTTATAAAATTACGAGTATTTCTGGGTTTCGATATTTTCTTACGTTTATTGATGACTACTCCCGGGTTACTTGGTTATACTTACTTCGCGATCGCTCGGAGCTCCCTCGTATCTTTCGGGCGTTTATCCTTGAAACTCGCACACAATTCTCCATCACCCTCAAAACTCTACGAACCGATAATGCTCGGGAATACACAGGCAACGAGTTTGCAAATTTATGCTTTGAATTTGGAATTATCCACCAGACTTCATGTCCCTACACCCCACAGCAAAATGGTGTGGCTGAACGGAAGAACCGACACTTGCTTGACGTTGCCCGCTCTCTCATGCTTCACATGAACGTTCCCAAAGCCTATTGGAACTTTGCGGTCTCCACGGCCTGCTTTCTTATTAACCGTCTTCCATCCTCTGTCCTCAACAATGTCACTCCTTTCAGCCTCCTTTTTCCTTCTACTCCGGCCTTTCCCCTCGCACCTCGAATCTTCGGGTGTACGTGCTACGTTCATATCCTGGGACCGTCTACGGACAAGCTGGACCCCCGGGCGGCCAAGCAAATTTTCGTTGGCTACTCCCGTACACAGAAGGGCTACGTTTGTTATTCTCCTACTACTCACAAAGTCTCTGTGTCGTCGGATGTTACCTTCCGGGAGGATCAGCCATTCTTATCTGCTCCTGTACCCACACCAACACCAATACCTACCCCACTGCCTATCATCCGACCTATCATTCCCGTTCACACACCGGCTCTTCCTTCCCCGAGTTCTGTTCCTACCCCCTCCAAGCCGCCTCTCATCCGTGTCTACTCTCGCCGCACTCCCACTCCCGTTGCCCCTACGCAGTCGTCCTCGACCTCGGGTACTCAGCGTCTGGCTGATCCGGTAACAGAATCAACCGCTCATCCGATATCAAACTATGTTTCCCTCCATCGTCTCTCTCCCCAACTCCAGACACTGGCTGCCTCCTTGTCCACAATTGCTATTCCTAACTCTGTGCAGGAGGCTCTACAACATCCTGGGTGGCGCGCTGCCATGGAGGAAGAAATGACTGCTCTTTGGGCTAACAAGACTTGGACTCTGGTACCCCGTCCTCCAGGACAGAAACCCGTTGGGTGTAAATGGGTTTTTGTTATCAAGCATGCTCCTGATGGAACCATTGACCGGCTGAAAGCTCGCTTGGTTGCTCGTGGCTACACTCAACAACAGGGTATCGACTATGAAGAGACATTCTCTCCGGTGGCTAAACTCAACACTGTTCGTGTGCTTATCTCTGTAGTCGTACATCGTCAGTGGCCATTATTTCAGCTGGATATTAAGAATGCATTTCTTAACGGCGATCTCCATGAAACTGTTTTCATGGAGCAACCTCCCGGGTTTGAGACCACGGGGGAGTCCTCTCTGGTCTGCCATCTATTGCAGTCTCTGTATGGTCTCAAACAATCATCTCGCAACTGGTTCGACAAGTTCAGCAAGGCTCTTCGGGAGATTGGTTTTACTTGGAGCTCGGCAGACTTCTCCTTGTTCACTCGTAAACAGGCAACGGGAACAGTGATCTTCTGGTGTATGTGGATGACATCATAATTACTGGAGATGATGTCAAGGGAATACAGATGGTCAAACAACATCTTAGCTCTGTATTTCAGACAAAAGGATCTAGGTCACCTTCACTACTTCCTGGGTCTGGAGGTCGCCAGAAGACCAGATGGCCTTGTCCTCTCTCAGCGAAAGTACTGTCTCGATCTCCTACATGATGTGGGATACTCAGGCTGCAAACCAACCAACACCCCAATGGATGTCAATCACAAATTGTGTGCTCAAGCTTCTGACTCAGACCTGCAACTACAGAACCCAGAATACTATCGTCGTCTTGTTGGAAAATTAATCCACCTAACGGTAACAAGACCTGACATATCCTTCGTCGTGGGTATGGTCAGTAGATACATGCACACCCCTCGAAGATCTCACCTTCAGGCCGTCGAAAGGATTCTTAGGTATCTCAAAACAGCTCCTGGTCAGGGACTGGTTTATAAAACATCATCGTCAACTCCAAGATTGGTGGCATACTCTGATGCTAACTATGTTGGGTCCCTGGACGATCGACGATCAACAAGTGGCTTCTGCACGTACTTTGGAGGACACCTGATTACCTGGCGAAGTAAGAAGCAAGCTGTTGTTGCGAGATCCTCAGCTGAAGCAGAATACCGGGCAATGGCGTCTGTGGTTTCTGAACTCACATGGCTTGAGAGCCTCTTGACTGACCTTGGTATAAAACTTCCTTCACCAGCTCTCCTCTTGTGTGATAGTCAAGCTGCTATACACATTGCCAAGAACCCAGTCTTCCACGAAAGAACAAAACACATTGAAGTAGATTGTCATTTCATACGGGAGAAAGTTCAAATGAAGAAGCTAGAGTTAAAGCACGTTCCGGGTACAGAACAAGTGGCAGATGTCCTCACAAAGGCCTTATCCAGTACTCTCTTCTATCAATGCCTGTCCAAGCTTGGATCCTACGACTTGTACGCTCCAGCTTGCGGGGGAGTGTTAGAATAGCCCATTTAGAGGGCCCGTATTCGGGCCCATGTATTTCTCTCCCTCTTTAGTCCCACATCTTGTATAGGAATATTTCTCTCCTCCTCTCTCCTATATATTTGTACTCACTCTTTGTATTGAATAGTAACAATAATTCATACAAGCTCCTGCTTTTATTCTACAAATAGAATAACATTCAGAATAAAACATGGCCCTTGTTAATTTATGGAAATGCCTTCGACCTTTATGAGATTAATTCATAATGTGTTAATCTTCTCAAATTTGTAGTTATATTTTGATGTTCCCACAAAAACAATCTTGGAAATAGAAAGTTATATTTGTTTACCTCAACCTGATAAAGAACAATGTAGAAACACAAATTGGATTGATTAACCATAGAACATGCAAATCTACAAACAAATCTACATGCATTATAAATTAGGCTCTTACTTTTACAAGAATAGGGGGCTACCAAAGCTTGCTTCATTATAGAATGGAACAACGCCCCAGCACAATCAGCTTGTTCCATATTGCACGACAGTCTGAAAAAAAATGAAGTCTTATGACATAATCAAATAATAATTAAAAACATAGCGTGCTTAAGAATATAAAGATAGGACCTTAAATGACATTTTGAAAGTTCGCAAATAAATGCACAGTTTTCATTTCAAATAAAAGAAATTTAATCTCAATTTCACGAAAGGAACTGATTTATTGTTCAAGAACTTTTCTATTGAAGTTCCCCAACATTTTCCAGAGGGAAGAAACGGGAAAATTTAAAATCACAAATTTTAATGTCCAAAAACTGAAACTGACCACGAATAGACATGTATAAAATCTTTCGAGGAGGAAGAATATAAAATTAACCGTAGTGAATTGATTTCCAAGATAACATTCTCCTTTTCCACACCAGTAAGACCACGTTGAAAAGTTGCTTCCACCTGAAGTTGCATTTCAATAAAAATGTTAGCTAAAGAGAAATTGAATCTTCACTGACTGTCGTTGGACGAAGAACATGGGAAAGCTACACTAAGTATACCTCCTTCTCAAAATCAACATATTCTCTATCATCATCACCATCACCAGACGTACTCTCAGAATCAGGTAGCAACTCTCCAGATGCAGGAATATTGATCATGTCTTGGTCTGGTGCATTGTTATCAGAAATTTTACTTTGCAGTAACTCCAAAAGCTTTCCTACAGGGATTGGGGCGATTGACTGTCTGCAATCTTCTTCAGTTCCTCCTTCACATGATGACCATATATAACCCGCTCTAGAGCCTTGGAACTACAAAAGCCAATAGTGTAGTGTGATGCCTCTTGTTAAAACGTAAATGCAAAACAGTGAGAAAACAAAATATATTGTAGCAAAAAAAATGTAATTTCATATTAAATTTGTCGCATTCTTCATTAGACTTATTCCTTCACAAGAAAATTAATAGCAATGAACCTTAACATTAAGTTTGCTGGCATTTCTCACTTGACTTGTTCCTTCACAAGAAATTTAATATAAACATGTTATAAGTAAGCTATGGAAAAGAATCCAATAGAGATAATTTACGGAAAAGGATCCAATAGAGATAATTGTTAGAGTTTGTGACCCAAGAGCAATCAAGGAATTATGCCACTGACAACATAATAGAAATCTATGGGATCGCACAATAAGAACGTACTGAAATAGGAAGAATGAACGAGTTAAATTTAATATAAGTCGGACTTTAATTTAACACAACTCGAAATGTATTAATGGATAATAATTATTTTAGAATTAATTAAAGTCAAAATATTAATGATGAAATAGAAGGTGGAAATGAAAAGTGTATATTATTCATCCACAAAGGGGCATATATATAGGAACTACAATAGGACTCCCAACACTGATAGGCAGTGTGGGACTAAACTCCAACAATATTAAAATACTTAAAACTTAATAACTCTAACAGTCCCCCTCAAGCTGAAGGGGGACCCTTCAGCTTGGACACATCAAAAAACGGCAATGGAGGTAGGTGATGCGGGACAAAACAACAGACGAGCCACCGGGGAAAATCCAAACCGGGGAATCAAGACGGGGACATAGCCACACACGACATTGACCCGCACACGACGCAGGACCCACACACGACGCGGACTCACTGGAAACCGGTCAACCAACATCACCTACACACACAACATGTGAAGAGAACAAGAGATGTGGAGCAAATCATCAAACGAGTGATCGGGGATAATCCGCCGGGGATAATCTGTCGGGGATAATCCGCAAGAAGGGCGGTCCCACACGACACAGTCCCACACGACACAACCCGCTGAGATTATAACAACCAACACAATCGTGTCCGACAAACTGGGGAGACACAAACAACACACGACAAGCCTAGAGGCCGTGTGGAACGAACGCGAAAAGTCGAGAAAGATCATCTGAGACGCATTTGTCCCAACACTCCCCCTCACGTGGAACACACGTGCATATAGGCATAACAACACAATAAAAAACTAAGACACGAATAAAAATACTACAAACAGCAACAGGAAGCCGAAGGTCAGCCAGCATCAAGCATGGACGAACAGGAAGCAGCAGCGGCACAGCATAACAGCAGCGGAAGAAGTCGTAGATCTGGACGAGCAGCAGCGGCAAGATGGCTGTCGGGAAGTAGTAGCAGCACCGAAGGAGACAGCAGCAGAGCAGCGGAGATAGCGTAGCCGAGAGTAGATGGGCTCGACGACGAAGACAGCAGCAGACATCGAAGACAACAACAACAACAGTCAGCCGTCAAGATCGAAGAAGAAACAGCAGCGGCGGCAAAACCGTCGATGGAAGAAGAGACAGTCTCGCCGAGGAGAAGAATGATCCGCCGGAGAAGAGGCAGCGACAACAGAGAGGCGCGAAGGAGATGATGCCAGGGAAGACGCAACAGTAGCGTACGTTGGCGTCGATGAAGGAGCCCTAGCAGCAGGCAGAGAGGAAGGACTGCGCCGACGGGATCAACAGGTAGACACGTCGGCGTTGACGCTCACGAAGCCAGAGCCGCTCCCGTCGACGAGAAGAGACGCCGGTTCCGTCGACGGGAGCGGAGATGCTCGACGGGAGCGGAAGACGGGACGGGAGCTTCGGCAACAGCAGAAGGCGAGACGGGATCGGAAGGGACGCCGCAAGAAGCGGGAGCGGAATCGACCGGGCCGAACCGGGAGCTAGCAAAACCCTAACCTGGCTTTGATACCATGTTGAAATAGAAGGTGGAAATGGAAAGTGTATATTATTCATCCACAAAGGGGCATATATATAGGAACTACAATAGGACTCCCAACACCGATAGGCGGTGTGGGACTAAACTCCAACAATATTAAAATACTTAAAACTTAATAACTCTAACAATTAATTTGATTTGTGAACCAAAGAGGCGTCATTTAGCTTTGGAACTGAATGCCCGACTTTCGCATATCCATTACTCATCATTTAGTGTTTTCGAAACACACTCTAGATAAATATAAAAACCATTGTGGTTAGAGCAACGGTAAGTTACTCTTTACGTGGGCTTCTCTGAGAGAGAGTTAGAGAAAAGAGAGCAGGAAAGCAAAGACAGTCTCTGCAAAAATGAAACTAGTAGTTTGGTATCAGAGACAGACGATTCTCTTCCTTTTGTGAGGTCGTTGGAAGGACTATGCCAGAGTTCTAGCGTTCGTGGATACCGATAGAGATGCAAATAATTTCCAGCATTCGTTCTTCGACAAACTCCTCCAAAATAAAACTGTATTTCACTATTTCATTGCAGGACAACTTGGATTTCATGTATTTATTCTGCCCATGTGGTGCCCTCGAAATAAAACAACAATAGCCTAGTATCTTCTGTCACCTAATAAAGAAGATTGAAACTTACTTCAGTGTAGTATTGGTAGGAAAAGAATCAGTGTTTGTATTACTCAACAACAGTCATATATATATAAATATATATATATCTGTTGTGGATATCCTCCGACATGGCCGACATGTCGACCGACATAAAGGTTTCATGGATAAAACGACACATTTTTTATATTTTTTGCAAAATATCCTTTGGAATATATCCTCCAAAATATCTGTTATTGACCGATATATTCGCCAATATATCAGTCGATATATCCCGGCATTTTATTGACTGGTTTTTTTCAATTTATTTTAATTATTGTCTATGTTCTAATAGACAATAAACTGAAATTGTTTCATTGTTCAGGTTATTTTTCTCCTTCCTCTGGCTTTCTTCCTTGCTCAAACCGTCATCGACTTCAATTATGCATGTTCTTTGAATTATGGACTAAAGCTTCCTTATTTTCCATTGTCATTGACAACTTCTTGACTTTCTGCTTCCTCTTACTTTATTTCACGCGTTATACCGTTATTACTTAGTAGCTCAAAATGTTTATATTAGTTTGATAAATTTAGGAGTTCAATAAATATCAAATTATTAATATATTAATAGACATAAATTTAAAAAATGAATAAATTTATATATAATTACACAAATAAATAATTAAATATTAAAACCTGAAATATGAAATATCCACGATATATCCCCCGACATATTAAAACTGACATGAAAAACCTAAATCGACGTATCCCCGATATCCGACATCTACAACCTTGATATATATATATATATATGAGAGGGTGATCGTAACACCCAAGGTCTACCATATACAATAGCTCGCACTCTAACACCCAAGGTCACCCATATCGACGAAGAAGAGGGCCAAGAGGTCAAGTAGCAGGATCCATTAGAAAGGGGAAAACAACCGGCAAAGCGAGATAAGGAAACACCAGATGCAGGGAAATTTCCAGGCGATGGCGTGGTTGGATCCGGCTGTTCCAGGCTCCGGCGAGGCTGGATCTGACTATTCCAGGCTCCTGCACGGCTGGATCCGGCAGTTTCAGGCTCCGACGAGGCTGGATCCGGCTGTTCCAGGCGACGACAATAGAGGAAGAAGCAGGTAGCAGCGGAGGAGATCACAGAGGATCAATGGAGACGGGCGGAAGCATCATCAGAAGGCGACGGCCTCGTCTTCTTCAGCAGCCATCCGACGGGAAGAACCCGTCTAGGAGCCACACTGGATCATGCGGGAGCGGAAGGCGAGAGCACGAGAGGCGGAAACGGAGCTGAGCGGGCGACGACGATCGAAACGGAGCGAGCGACGGTGATCGAACGAGAGACGGAAACGATCGAGTGGCGGAATTAGGTTACACGCCTCTGATACCAAGTAGAGAGGAAGAATCCTTTGTTAATTATTCAATAGAGGCCTTACTCATACATATACTTGAGTAAGGGGGAAATCTAAAAACGGAAAAAGACCAAACTACCCCGATCCGGGATTAATACAATAAAGATGACTTGGAAAGAAAATATAAATTACAACTAAACCTTTGTATTCTTGAGCCCAACTTTTGAGGAGCTATATTCTCGGACTTTAATTACTCTTGCATGTGTCCAATAAGTTAGGTGTTGTTTACGAACGTTGAATCCTATCTTGTGGGCATAATCAGAGTACATTGCATACAGTTGAAAATAAGTTATTACTGATTTCATACAGTTGAAAATAAGTAATTAAGAATACGGTCTGAATTTTACTGATTTCATACAGTTGAAAATAAGTTGTTTAGAATACAGTCTGATTTTACTAATTTCGTAAAGTTGAAAATAAGTTGTTTAAAATACAGCCTGAATTTTACTGATTTCATACATTTGAAAATAAGTTGTTTAGAATAGAGTCTGAATTTTACTGATTTCATACAGTTGAAAATAAGTTGTTTAGAATACAGTCTGAATTCCGATACAAAAATAGTTGTTATACACTCAGTTCATATAATAGAAACGTTGTTTAAAATACAGTCTACATTATGAAAATAAATAGACCTGGAGACAGAATGAGTATTGTAATTTCTTTACAATACTGAAGAGTGCTTCCCCACTACAAATCAGATCTCAAACACAAAAATAACACCATTAACTTTCAGTTTCAGCAGTAGCATTTAATTTTGGAGACTACATCTGAAAGTGGTGAGGCTTTGGACGAAATGAAAATGCCTTTCCTTTTCTGCCAGTTCAAAAGCAACTAAGAAACCATGTTCGCCATGAAAATAAAGAAAATTACACTTATAGTTTCACCAACCAAAGTTTTACAAAGCCTTCTTTAACAAGTAAGCCCTACAAATATGATTTCCAAGCTCAGAGGGACACCCAAATACATCAAAATAAATGCAAAAATAATAAACTAATATATCAAATTGATTCGCAACGCGAATACAAACACATCTGCGGAGTCCGATCGTCGATCCGGGCACGCCATATATGAAAAGTCGCCAAATCAGCCCCGAATGGTCCCAAAACTCATCCTCGTCTCTGCTCCGCATCAATCTCCCCGGCTTGAAAGAATTCATCTCCCGATGAATATGGGTCAGAATTCTCTCGCCGTATGACAGGTAAAACTCGAAGAGGCCCGCCAGAGGTCGTCAAAGTGTCGTCGCTGAAAAGTGGCCTCGCCAATCAATTCCTCCGGACTGAAAAGTTTCCATCCTCGATGAGTGGAGACGGACGTACTAAAGTCGAAGTCCGGGGGCAAATCGATCAAGCTCCGCTGCAAGTTCCTAGATGTCATCAACGCCTATAGTAGGAATGTACCGGCGGAATATGGTCTCTGTGATGCTCTCAACGCTCAACTCACGAGTGGTGGATCCCGGTGCGATCAGCGGCGCCGTGGGTAGAACCAAAGAAGACGAGTTCCCAGGTGGGTGGGTGTCAGAAGTGGGTGACTAGCAGTGGCCATCAAACGTGGGTGGGCTATGCGGGTGGTAAGGCAACGGGAGTGGAGGTGTGGGCGGCTGGAAGTCCCCACTGCTTTGGTCCACATAATCGCGAGGCTCGTAGTACAGCGTCATATCTTCAACACTAAATACCAGGTGGATACCCATACTTGCACAGCGGATCAAAATATGGTATTCATATTTCACAGCGGAAGTATATCCTTGATTTATTAAGACAGACAGGAATTAGTGGTTGCAAGCATGCTGATACTCCTATTGAAGTGAACCACAAACTTGGACGTGATGATGGGGCGTTAGTGGAAGATATTTCTGGTTATCAAAAAGTTGGTAGGTAAATTGATCTACCTATCTCATACCCGTCTTGACATTTCATATGCAGGAGTGGTAAGTCAATAGATGCATTCCCCAAAGGTCAGAAATCTTGATATTGTGCATAGAATTTTGAGGTATTTGAAGACCTCGCCTGGCAGGGGCATTCTATTCTCTCCTAGTGATCACTTAAAAATTGAAATATATACGGATGCAGACTGGGCTGGATCAGTTGGTGATAGGAGATCTACTACATGATATTGTTCTTTTGTTGAGGCTAATCTGGTCACTTGGAGAAGCAAGAAGCAACATGTAGTGGCTCGCTCGAGTGCGGAGGCTGAGTTTAGAGCCATGGCTCATGGTATATGTGAGAGGATGTGGCTTCGTTCCCTCTTCAATGATCTTGGTTTATTGGAAATCGGACCATTCAATTTGTATTGTGTCAACAAGGTTGCAATCAACATTGCTCAGAACCCTGTCCAGCATGACCGCACCAAGCACGTTGAAGTTGACTGACACTTCATTAAAGAAAATATTATGAAAGAGATTGTATGTACCGGTTTCGTTCACTCAGGGGGACAACTTGCAGATTTTCTCACCAAGGCATTGAGCGAAAAAACATTTGCGTCTATTACTAGCAAGTTGGGCATGAAGATCATTACATACCCATCTTGAGGGGGAGTGTTAGAACTATTTGAATATTTTTTGTTTATTTCTCCTCTTGTATTACCCTCTCTATATATAGAGGGCTATTATTATTCAAGTAAAGTAAATGATTTCACGATTTGACACTAACTCAACTTAAGTAGAATAAATTCTTAAACAAATCTTTGAATTTAAGACACTTATAAGAATGGCTTAACCTAAGGAAATTTGGTTAATGATAAACTAAATTGGACTTGAACATTAAAGACTTAAAAATATTACCTCCTTGGAACGGAGAATAGAACTGTCAATACATCCTTAAAACCGAGATGAGAACTTGCTCGCCCTAGTCGCAAGGATGAGAACTGTATGCCCTTGTGGAGGTAGATTTAGGCTCGAGCTACAATGGACACAGGGGACTTCAGAATTTTATGAACTGATAAAACTGAGCTTGTGAAAGAATGTCTCTTTGCTTCTTTTATTTCATTGTTTCTTATTTACTTGCAGCTCTTGTTTAGTATTGTTTTATTTTGCATTACTGCTCTTTTTATTAGCCATATTTAGAGTTAGCTTGGAGATGAGACATTCCTCCAAGGTTAACCCTAAATAATACCTGACCTCGGTCGAGTCGTTTAACATTATTCTATTAGCCCAAGCGGTGTGATCGAGATCGATGTAATAATCGCTTGCCTGAATTATTAAAATGCTTAGAAAGACAAACGACCACAACCTCATATTCAGGGCTCTCGTGCTAAGTTCTTTTCTTGCAGCTAATGTTTCATTTATGTGATTTGACCTTTGTGGCGGATCAGTCATGCCCATAAGCCTTTCGTACTGGCATGAGAAGGTTGACGACTCTTTGGCACTAGAGAGTGTGAGAACCCCGGGGAATTACATTATGGTTTGATACTACCCTGCTGGGTCCCTCCGCTAGTTAACTGGTTAATAACATCACAGATGTGGGTGAAGGAAAACGTGTGATAAGAGGTGAAAGCCACAAATATAATTTAATGAAGCCGCATCCTTCTGTATCATTATTCATTATTGATAGAACCCTTGTTAATATGATATAATGCGGTTTAGCATGTTGTTTACTTGTTTGTACTCATGCAAATCTCGACACAACTATAAATATTGGATTTCTGTGAGGTTGTATTAATCTTCCGCTAGAAAAACTATGTCTTCCGCTAATCTGCTATTAATCACAGCCCGTTGATAAGCAAACTCGATACTTAAGTCTTCCGTTAAATAAATGTGTCTTACTCTGATAATGTGTAAATATATTCGCTTAGCACCATCGTTTATGCGTGGCATCGGGGTGACCAATGGGAGGAGGGGTAGAGATGGGCGTGCCTCCGCTCTCTCGTTAATCACTTCGGCGTCGCGTGTTGGTAGCGGTGTGCGATAAGATCCCCTGGTTAGGCCGCGTTTCCGAGGGGGGGGGGGTTACAACCGACCCTTGGATTGTCTTCTTCCATATGAGAGTGTGATCTGCGTTGCTTCGGGAAAAATCAATTGTAGAAACAACCTGAGTGAACTTGTCAAACTATGCTTCAGGGCTTTCTTTAAGGCCATATATGCCTCTTGTAGCTTGCATACTTGAGTCTCCCTAAGTAACATAGCAAGGAGGTTGCTCCATATAGACTACTTCGTGCAGATCGCCATATAAGAAGACATTTTAACATCTAACTGCAACATTTTCCAATCTTGATTGACAGCAACGGAGAAGATTATCAGGATAATGCTGATACGGGCAACGGGAGAGAATGTATCAAAGAAATCAATACCATAAGCATGGGTGAACACCTTTGTGACCAGACGACTTTGTACTTATCTACAGTACCGTCAGGTAAAAACTTGATGACGAAGACTCATCGACAACCAACAATATTACCTCAAAGTGGAATAGGAACAAGAGTCCAAGTAACCCATGATTCTAAGGCAAAGATCTCATCGTCCATAGTGGCTTACCAGTAAGGTATATAAAGAGCTTCGTGGTACGTTGTAGAGATGGTGGTGAAAGATAGTGCCAAGGAAAAATGGTTGCAAGAAAGACCAAGATTGAAATAAGAAACAACATTAGCAATAGGATGTTGTGTATGCCCCTGTACCCCATGATCAAGCACCCATCAGGTTTGCTTTTTATCCCTCGTCGATTTCAGGGCAGTTATCAAGCCCGACAGAGAAGGCGTTGATCCCTTCTAGTTGGCCGCAAACCTACCGAGCTTGTGTGAGCGACCTCCTCGTCTCTGTCTATTTCAAGCCCACACCTGCAACGAAGACAACACCCCCAGCAGAGCAACATGCTTTTCCTCTCATCGAGCCGCACGCCTTTAACTCTCTATCCACCGTTGTTGCCTTAAGCCCGATCCTAATCCTGTTATTAATTAACAGGTTAATTAATTCTTATAGATTCATTGGTTAATTACTTCTTTCAGGAAGAAGATAAGCGCCATTGATAAGGTTATCATCTGTTCGATGATGTTGCATATTGTAATAATCAAACTCTCACAATATCAAAAGTATTGTCCGTTTTGGTTCATTTCAGCCAATACTAAACTGAAACACACAGTTTTGCCCTTTTTCATAGGTGGCCTACGAGCAATTCCCAGGAGGTGACCAATTGAGGTGAAATGTGTCCCAACTGTTGGATCTGTAAGCGCCCTTAGAGAGGGGGGATAAGAGTTTTAAAACTTTTTAAACTTAATTGATTTTATTCAAATAGGTTGATAGTATTTATGAAAAATATCTCAGATTAAATATTGTAGTAAGCTTCGTATGAAAGTGGATTATAATTGGAACGACAGATGTGAACTCTGTTACTACCGCCAGCGGTAGTGTTACCGCTCGGCGTTAGTGACAGAGAATGTCTTTTCGTTAAGATTTCAAAGATCAGAGATTGCATAGTGATATTGGTGAAAAACATATCATATTATTACTTTTAGAATCATTACAAAACTTTATCCCAATAACGTTTGAGATTGAGGCGGATGCGTAAAAACCTTTTTGGTTTTCTATACCGACCCTTCTCCCAAGGACCGGTTGGCTCTAGCCTATCTCTCCCCATATGAGGCATCGAGCCGCCCTCTAGATCTAACCCTAGACCTATTCGTCACACCCACGCGGCGAATTCTCTCTAGTCCTCGCAAGGCCCTAGTCGCCAACCACGTGGCGAATTCTCCCTAAGCCACTCACGACTAGAGCTGTCACGGTTCCGGTTCGGTTCCGGTTCTACTGAAACCGTGAATCGAACCGCTAAGGTAATGGTTCTTCAAATTAGAACCAAAACAGTATTTGGTTTGACCGGTTCCGGTTCTGGTTTCGGTTCCAGCATAATTTTTGGAACCGTCGTGTTAACGGTTTCGGTTACGGTTCAACAAGAACCAAAACCAAATCAATCACTAACGATTCGGTCCGGTTCTATGCGATTCGGTCCGGTTCCAATCGGTTCCAACTAGAACCAAAACCAAACTTGACGGAATGAATGAGGGAGGTCAAAAATAAAAAACTGGAGGGGAAAAGTATACCCGTTCATTTTTTTTGCAAGAGGGACTTCAAAGTCTGAAGCCCGGGCGCAGGAATTTCGTGTTACACCAAAGAGGAGTATTTTTTATATAATATGTAGTAAGTCGGGCTAAAAGTTAAAAACTGAAACCGCAAAACCACAAAATTGCACCAGACCGCGCTGATTATAAAAATTCAAAGATCACGATCGTGTAATGCTGATGAAATATTCATGTTGCTGAAGATCACGACTCAACATAGGGTAAAGAACATTGAATGTTGCTCTTAAAATCTTATTTTACAATTAAAATTTTGTTTGAAGAATATATTAGTTAATTCAATTTAACTAATTAATCAGCTACAAGCATATTTGTCTTCATGATTACTATTAAATAGTAGTTGTATATCCTCTATATTTTTAAAACAAATACAACAACAACAACAACAGAACCCTTATAGTCCCCAATCATTGGGGGTATGGGCGGGGGAAGATTGGAAACAGACCTAACCTTTGGCACTATGCACAAAGTGGCTTCTCTCAGAGGAGAAAGACCTAACCTTTGACAATAAATGCACAAAGTGACTGCTCACAGAGTACCACTAAAATAGTGGCCCCCTATACCGTCGCGTTTGCTGCGGAATCATGCCCTCAAATCAAAGCCAAAGACATCAGAGAGGGCAGACCCAAGAATCCATTTTGATTTATGTGCACATAACCATGCTTCCATCATTCAGCATCTAGAGCATTGGTGAAGCACAAACGCGACGGTAAAATATGTGAGTAAAATTGAAAATACATTATATGACTGTATAAAACCAAAGCAAAACCTGACTCCAAATCGCACCAATGTCAAACCACACAGCACGGTTTCGGTGTCATGCGATTTTGAACAGTCCAAAACCGACCCCCTTTGTTGCGCTTGCGGTTTGGGTTCAAACCGCACGAGTTTCACCCATAATAGTATGTATAGATATTATATATATTATACAAAAATAACAATATAATAATAATAATAATAAATGGGTTGCGGTTTGGTTCTGCTTCAGTTCGGTTCAGATCGGATCTAAAAATTTTGAAACCGCTTGAGACTTGTATATTGCGGTTCCGGTCCGGATAATAAAACGAAAGAACCACTCCCGGACCAATGTTGTTCACGGTTCAAAAGTTCAAACCGGAACCCAAATAATTCGTGAACGGTTCGGTCCGGTTCTTTGCAGTTCTGGTTTGGTTCCGATTCGATTTACGGTTTTCGGTTTTAAGTGATAGCTTTACTAACGACCTAGTCGCCAACGCAGACGAATTTCTCTACTGATACAAAAGTTAAGAGTTACAAGATAAAATAAAACTAAACGACAAACTCCCTTATATGTTGAACTCGAAGATCTTGTCGAAGGCGTGCCGAAGTAATCTTTGATGTTGATGCGTACGGCCTTCGTGTAAGATAAGCGTGATCGATCCTTCTTCGAGTTCCTTGCATTTATGAACGTTGATCGGAGTTGTCTTGGCTGCAAAGAGGAGGCTCTCACGAATATAGGAGTGGTGGCTTCTATATCTTCTAAAATCAGCTGATCAAAACGGAGGCGGACCGCTCTTTAAATAGGCTCGGATCCTAACGCCAGCGGTAGTGCTACTGCCAGGCGGTAGTCTCTTTAGTCAACAAGCTGGCACGCGGATCGAGCCATTTTTGGTAAAATTCTAGCTCCAAAATTGGCATCCCCTCCTACCGCGCCGCGGTAATGCTAACGCGCCGCGTTAGCGATATACCTTTCCCAGACGTCAGATCTCCTTCCTTTTCTGCTCCTCAATCAGCACCGTGATCGCGGGACTTCCATAAGTTACCGTCGGACGTTAGCCTTAACGCTCTGCGGTAAGAGTTGTCATATTCAATCTCAACGACCTTCCTTTCTCGACGATTGTTTCCTTTTCGACGAAGTTTCCAAATCTGCTCACACTACCGCCAGCGGTAGCGGTAGCGCGTCACGCTAGCACCAGAGCTTTGACTTGGTAGGGAATTCGTCGTCTTTCTTTTTTTGCACTCATGGAGGCTTGAAAGTAGAAGTTCCTGCACACTATAAACACATGGCAAGTATGATCAAATACAATGGGATTTGTTATTTTCAAACCAAGAGATGTGGAAAGCATGTTCCAACAAACTCCCCCTTTTGATAATAACAAATCCTTTAAGAAAGAAATCATTCATAAGACTTGTGTTTATAGTAAAGGATATGCGTGATACGAATGTGTTCACCCTATATAGATGCTCCCCCTATATGAGTGCTCCCCTAAAATCAAAGCATCCTATGTATTTTTCTCTCCTTAAGTGAATTTCTTTCAAAGTTATTCTCCCTTTTGGTATTATCAAAAGAGTGTGGAGAGAGGGAATGAGCATGAAAATGATTTATGACTTAGTGATACTTCATGGTAAATGAGTAAAGGATGGAGTTTTGAATTACTTAGATAGTCTCCTCCTTTTGTAGGAAATTTGGAGTAAGAATGAGTATTATGAGATAAGGAACCAATATTACTTGTTGGGTAAGAAAATATTCATGATCGAACGTACAAGTAGAAAGGATAGTGGAAAGCATGATTCAAGATAAATAAACATCTTTATAGAAGTTTGAAGCATAGAAAATGAGTAAGAGTTTTGTTTTAGTGAAAAATAGATGTTTTATCAATTTAAGTCCAAGAGCACAAAATCACTTGTTATCAAAAATACAGTATCACTTATTTAAATAGTAAAATAGGCAAGAGTGTGCATACAAGGCGTAGCGGAAGATAAGATCAATTATAATAAGCACTCTTAAAATAAACATCATTTTTGAAATTTTCAACCATAAGAAGGAAGAGTTTTAGTTTTTGAAATAAGATGTTTTATAGTTGAAATTCAAGATATGTTTTTGGTACACAAAAATAATTCAAGCAAGATTTTAATTTATCAAGACAAGATAGGAAACTACAATGTTCTAAATTCATAATTCAAGTATATTTATACATTGTAGAGATCATGCAAAGCAATCTAGTACATTTACTCAAAATTTTAGAAAAGACATGTAGATATGCATTAAAGTCTAATACTCATGAGTAGAAGGTTTATAAGAGATAATGATGTGTACAAGTAGTGGTTTTTGATAAGAGTATACAAATGATTTAATCAAAACACAAGATATGTATAATGGAATAACCACAACATTATTTAAATGCGTTTTTAGAATTACTTCCACCCATATAGCTATGTTTTATTTCAATACACATAAAAGTAATACAACTCCCAAGGTGCTCTACACATACAATGTTCATTAAGACTTATCAAGGTGCAAAGTAGTGCTTGGGGGATCACATATATTTTATCTTTTCTTTGTGATCTGGTGTATAAGAAGTAGTGTATAGAAATGGTTTGCACAAGACACTTTACAATTCTTTCCAAGGTGCTCAATCTTACAATGCTCATTAAGACTTATCAGGAGGGTGAGTAGTGCTTGGTGGAGTTATCTTTGTCATGTATTCATTTGAATTTTGGTTTGGGACAAAGTTCTCCGAATTCACTTGTTTTTTGCAAACATAGGGTTTGTTATTTTTGAAACATACATCTTCAAATATGAGTGCATAAAAAAGATTTATATGAGGTGTAGGTAAACTAATCACACATCTAATAATGTTATGTTGTTACACTACAAAATCATGCAAGAGTAACATTAAAATCATATGTAGATTATCAAAGAGGTGAGTGAGTAAATCATTATCAAATATAAAGCATTACTCATACTTAGAGGCATGTTTAAGCAATTCTACACATGGTTGCTAAAATCAATTTCATTGCACATTACAAGATAATGTTCAAGGCATGACACAAAACAATGTTTTAAGATACTTGAAATTAGAATTTAACATTGTATTTTAATCTTGAAAAGCTAAACCTAATCATCCTTGAAACATTTCAATGAATAGTAATCATTTTTTGTAATTTTTGATTTGTTAATACAAAAATACAAAATAGTAATCACTCATAAAGAAACAATAAGAAGCATATTTTTGATATTTGAAATTTTGTATTTGATTTTTAAATGGTTAAGTTAGAAAACTTGTTTTTGATTGATTTTGATTAGTTTTACACATTTTTGGTTTTAATTATTTAAAGAGTAACAAGAAATAAACATAAATACATAACTGTAAAAATATTTTGTAGATACTGGATTTTAGACTACCGCCAACGGTAACAAACTATCGTCGCGCGTTAGTAACAGAAGTTTTATTTTCCAGAAAAAAATGTGTGATTTTGAAATTTTTCGCCTGATTATTCTTGATTCTTGTTTCCTAAGATAATAGACACTAAGTACCACAAAGAGTTTCGAATAATAGTGTGAAAGATGCGGATAAGATAACATGTTTGAAAAATTTAAGATATATAGTATGAAAAACATAAGATAACATGTTTGAACAGAATATGCATGAGTGAAATGATCATCAAGAGTGAAATAATATTTATGTAATGTATATAATATGAGTATGCCTAAAATCAAGATACCCTAACTACATGTCTACACACTAGCCCCGTACTAAGTAACGGGTGGGCATGAGGAGCTGTACACATGTCGTAGGTTGGGGTGTTAAGCTCATATGCATACAAAAGACGACGCTCAACCTATCATTATTTCCCCTCAGTGCCTCGCAAAGCCCCACTGGAACTCTCCCCGGTTAAGGACAAGACATGACTTAGAGATTAGGTCTCTAATGCACACAATCTTACGCCCCCGCTATTGTGAGACATATAATGTGGGTGAATGATCATGGACATACTAAGCGTTTTAGTCCTAAATACCAATTTATAGACAATGACTATTTTTTTTTGTTATTTTTGAAATAAGGATATGTGATTTTAAATGTATATAAAAAAAATTTTGGCACAGCTAAGGACATTATCTTTGTTCCCTGACATGTGATTGGAGAAATATGAGTCCAAGAATCACATGTCATTATTTGTCCTTAGCCGGTCAATATGCCTAAAATGACGTGGGATGATGAGATCCAGATACCCAAGTGGTTCCGCCCATGGAATACGTGGAAACCGTAGGTATCTAGATTTGCTTGATATTGCATCTACCCTTCTTTCTACAAGAACCCATGGTGTGTCCAAGGTGAGAACACTTGGCACAAGACACAAATGGAGTTGAGACCTTTTTCAGATTTTTCTTTGGACTATTGCTGGAGAGTAGGAGAGTAGCAGAGAAGGGTGTAGATTTTGTAGAACACGAGATATTTGTTCGGTTACTACCGCCAGCGGTAACAGTTACCGCTGGGCGGTAACTTCCAGAGCCATATCCTAGCCCATATTTAGCACTTACATGCCTTCGGTTGGCCAAAATCATGTCAAGGGTCTTCTGGCCAACACCGAATTTTTTCTATAACCAAGTTTAAGTCTTGGATTCGGGCTTTTAAATAGGGTGTTTTCATCTTTTAGCATAACACACCGTTTTTCTAACGTTTTCTTTTTATTGTTAATTTGAGAATGTGGGGTTATTAATTTTCTTTCTAAGGCTCCATTTTCGTTAGTTAGAGTTTTGACATCGGAATGAGCCTTGGAAAGTGTTTCTTCAAGTTTTTTAACACTCGCCATGGAGTGAGTGCACTTTTGGCAGGAACATTTCTCTTTCCCTAATGTTTTATTTTCTTTTAATAACGCCTTATTTTCTGATTTAAGAATTTTAAATTTATTCAGATTTCTCTCAAAGTCTTTGCACAATTTCATATATTCAGAAAATAACTCATCATATGAGGGAGGAAGTACCTCAGTGTCGCTTTGGACACTGCAATCGTCGTTTGATGGTTCGTGGCTTCTTCCCATGAGGCACATGTTTGCCTCCTCATCGTCACTTGAAGTTCTTGCGCTTGACTCCTCGGAAGACGTATGCTTTTTCTTCTTGTCCTTCCTTTTGTGCCTCTTCTCCTTCTCTAGAATTTTTGGACACTCACTTCGGACATGTCCGATCTTCCTGCAGTTGAAGCACTCTGGAAGTGATTTCTCCACATCATCATGGCTCGCCTTGTTCTTCCATGACCCTTGCTTGTTGGACCCTTTGGTGACGTATTTGCGAAAAGTTTTTCATCTTTCGGGATCCCGCATGAATCTTTTGAAGTTCTTCACCAAGAGACCTTCTTCATCATCATCTTCTTCGTCGTCGGTCTCAGTTTTTTATTTCAGGGTCAATGCTTTATTTTTCGGCTCCATATTGTACTCTTCATGTTTGATCTTGAGTTCCACCTCATGGATTTTTAGATTCCCAATGAGACTCTCGATTTGGAGTCGCTTTAGATCGTGCGATTTGGAGATGGTCGTCACCTTCGGATTGAAGCAAGGAGGGAGAGTTCTTAGAATCTTATCGTCGGTGGAAAAAGTCTTTCCAAGAACTCTTGATGCATTAACAATCTTTGTAAACCTTGTGTACATGGTGTCCACGTCTTCATATTCCTCCATCCAGAATTTTTCATATTCGGACTCTAGTTGAAAGAGCTTTGAGTGCTTGATCTGTGATGTACCTTCATGAATTAGCTCTAATAAATTCCAAATATCAAAGGCAGTTTTACAAGTACAAACACGATTAAATTCTGTTCTAGCTAAGGCACAGAATAGAGCGTTCATTGCTTTAGCATTATTTTTACACATAGCTTTATCCCTCTCATCCCATTTATCTCTGGGCTTTTCCATTGTCACTTCTCCAACTATAATTGTAGGAGGAGTATACCGTTGTTCTACCAAAATCCAGATTTCTATATCTAAAATCATAAGAAAATAACGCATTCTAGTCACCCAGTAGTTATAGTCTGACCCAGTAAATAATGGAGGTCTACTTATCCCTTGCCCTTCATGAAAACCGAGATCATGGAGCGCAAATATTCCCGGTTGTTAGACCATTTTGGAATAACCTAGCTCTGATACCACTTGTTGGATCTGAAGGCGCTCTTAGAGGGGGGGTGAATAAAGGTTTTAAAAAATTTTAAACTTAGTTGATTTTATTCAAATAGGTTGATAGTATTTATGAAAAATATCTCAGATTAAATACTGTAGTAAGCTTCTTATGAAAGTGGATTGTAATTGGAACGACAGATGTGAACTTTGTTACTACCGCTAGCGGTAGTGTTACCGCTCGGCGTTAGTGACAGAGAATGTCTTTTCGTTTAGATTTCAAAGATCAGAAATTTCATAGTGATATTGGTGAAAAACATATCATATTATTGCTTTTAGAATCATTACAAAACTTTATCCCAATAACGCTTAAGATTGAGGCGGATGCGTAAAAACCTTTTTGGTTTTCTATACCGACCCTTCTCCCAAGGACCGGTTGGCTCTAGCATATCTCTCCCCAGATGAGGCCTCGAGCCGCCCCCTAGAACTAACCCTAACCTAGTCGCCACACCCACGCGGCGAATTCTCCCTAGTCCTCGCAAGGCCCTAGTCGTCAACCACGCGGCGAATTCTCCCTAATTCACTCACGACTTAGTGGCCAACGCAGGCGAATTTCTCTACCGATACAAAGGTTAAGAGTTACAAGGTAAAATAAAACTAAACGACAAACTCCCTTATTTGTTGAACACGAAAATCTTGTCGAAGGCGTGCCGAAGTAATCTTTGATGTTGATGCGTACGGACTTCGTGTAAGATAAGCGTGATTGATCCTTCTTCGAGTTCCTTGCGTTTATGAACGTTGATCGGAGTTGTCTTGGCTGTAAAGAGGAGGCTCTCACGAATATAGGAGTGAAGGCTTCGATATCTTCTAAAATCAGCTGATCTAAACGGAGGCGGACTGCTCTTTAAATAGGCTCGGATCCTAGCGTCAGCGGTAGTGCTACCGTCGGGCGGTAGCCTCTTTAGGCCACAAGCTGGCACGCGGATCGAGCCATTTTTGGTAACATTATGGCTCCAAAATTGGCATCCCCTCCTACCGCGCCGCGGTAATGCTAACGTGTCGCGTTAGCGATATATCTTTCCCAGCCGTCAGATCTCCTTCCTTTTCTGCTCTTCAATCAGCACCGTGATCGCGGGACTTCCATAAGTTACCGTTGGGCGTTAGCATTAACACTCCACGGTAAGAGTTGACATATTCAGTCTCGACGACCTTCCTTTCTCGACGAATGTTTCCTTTTCGACGAAGTTTCCAAATCTGCACAAGCTACCGTCAGCGGTAGCGTTAGCGCGCCGCGCTAGCACCAGAGCTTTGACTGGTAGGGAATTCGTCGTCTTTCTTTTTTTGTACTCATAGAGGCTTGAAAGTAGAAGTTCCTGCACACTATAAACACATGAAAAGTATGATCAAATACAATGGGATTTGTTATTTTCAAACCAAGAGATGTGGAAAGCATGTTCCAACACCAACTCCACACTCAGCAGAAGAAAATGAGATGAGGAGATTGTGAGTGAGTGAGTACTATATGCTGTGAATACTAGGGTTGTGAGTTAGCGAGTATCGTATGTCGCAAGTACCAGGGCAAGGAGGAAAGGGTTAGAGCAGTGTTACATATGCAGAAATGATACTCCACTAAGTTACTCGCAAATTCTTTTCTAGGACGTGCGAGTACTAGGGGAAGGCTTAGCCATTTTTCGATGCCTTTAAAGCTATTGTTCATGGCCTATTTATAGGATTGGGGAGCCCTGCCCACGGGCAACCTCCAAAAATTTGGGTTGCCCGCTTACAAGGAGCGGTAAAACATGCTAAGTATAAAAGGCAGAGCAGTTCGCGAGACCTCCGGAATGGTCAACGAGTACTCTGAGATGGTCGGAGAACACTCCTATGGAGGTATGAGAGTACACCATAACTGAGATGGCAGGTCAGCGAGATCATCGACTTTGTATAGTAAGCATGTTGTATCCTCTGAGTTGTCGACAACGAGTATGGCGGAATTTGGGCAGACAGAAAATGAGATGAGAGGTGAAAAGTGTCCCAACTCCACACTCAACAGAAGAAAATGAAAAGAGGGGATATGCTGCGAATACTAGGGTTGAGTATTATATGTCGTAAGTATCAGGGCAAGGAGGAAAGGGTGTCGCGTGCGCCGATACCAGATTTCACACAGCGTGAACCTTAGTGTTGCGTGATATTATTGATTGATTAAAGCGGGTTACAACAGTACTACAGATGTAGAAATGGTACTCCACTAAGGTACTCACAAATTCTGTTATAGGACGTGCGAGTACAGGGGGAGGTGATGGCTCGTGTTTTGATGCATTAAAAGACACTGTTCATGACCTATTTATAGGCTTCAGGGACTCTGCCCGCGGGCACCCTCCAAAAATTCGGGCTGCCCGCTTACAAGATTCGACAAAACATGCTAAGTACAAAAGGCAGAGTGGTTCGCACTGGAATGGACGGCGAATACTCTGAGATGCTCGGTGAGTACTCCTTTGGAGATATGTACAACATAGCTGAGATGGCTGGTCAACGAGATCGTCGGCTTCGAATGAGATGGAAGTTGTATCCTCTGAGTTGTTGACAGTGAGTATAGCGGAATTTGGGCAGACATCACCAATCCCAGGACTACTCTCACCGAAGCACGCTTAACTATGGAGTTTCCAACACAACTCCACCGCTTGCTCCGAAACGGCGTCTCTGATATTTGATGATTCGAACTATTGCTTAAGACCAACAATTTTCCCTTTAATTCCGATGTGAGGTCGGGTTCATTCCTGCGCCTCCTTTCACGTAGAGGTTTGTTATCCTAGAACCCTTCTAGGAGCTACTTTGCCTGGAATACACTGCCACTAAAGCACTCCCCTCACTCAACGAACCACCCTCATCAGATTCATGATGTTACGGATGTTACAGGTCCACCAACTTCTGCGTGGTTCGTCCCCGAACCACATATCGTAATGCAGGAAGTCTGACTATGATACTATTTGTAACGACCCAACCCTCACAATGTCAGAAGTATTGTCCGTTTTGGTTCATCACAGCCCATACTGAGCTGACCCTCGTTTTCACTCTCAAGTGTATTTGGTTGCAGGGTATGACTCGGGGGTGCACGCTAGCATGCCCAAATCAAAGTGAAATGAATTGCCTCACTAAGTGTTCTATTTTACCTTGTCATGTGCTCTTTTTCATGTTGGTCCAGCCTGCGTGTCAAGGTTGCTTGTAGAACTTTCTAAACTTGTGAAGTATTGTCCATAAGGCCAAGGAATTTGACAACATTGTTTAATTTGTTGACACTTGTACAATTTTCCGCTGTGTTTAGTACTTCTGAGATTGTATATTTATTGGAGTTGTGTTTTTATACGACTATTAATATCCAGCTTGTGATGGTTGTATGGCGTGGCCCCGCACAGACCCATAATATATGGTAGTTACAAGTGGGTTGTATAATTTGATATCAGAGGTCTATATCCTCGGACCTATGGGTTATGGGCCCATAACCCATAGGTCCTAGGATCGAAACATGGCTCTGATACCATTTGTAACGACCAAACTTTCACAATATAAGAAGTATTGTCCGTTTTGGTTCATCCCAGCTCATACTGAGTAGAACCACACGGTTTCGCTCTTTTCACAGTTAGCCTACGACACTTCCCGAGAGTTCACTCATCTCAGGACTACTCTCACCGGAATGCTTAACTATGGAGTTTCCAACACCACCACTTGCTCTGAAAAGGTGTCTCTGATATTTTATGATTCGAATTATTACTTAAACTCAACAAATTTTCCTCTAATTCCAATGTGAGATTCTGTTCATTCTTGCACCTTTCATGTAGAAGCATGTCATCCTAGAAGCCTACTATGAGCAACTTTGCATAGGTTTCGCTGCCCCTAAAGCACTCCCCACCCTCATCGTACCGCCCTCTCGAATTCAGGATGTTACACATATGGCTTCATACCAGGCCTCATGGCGCGACTCACCGCCAACATCGATCAATATGTGATGTTTGGACACATCGTGGTCCTTCCACTAGCGGATCTGTCATCCAAGCCAGCACACGACGTCGTCGCCTCCATATAAGCTTGTCATGTCCCACTGCAGTCTACGATTGCTCCACTGAGGCTGATGATTTTGTCGATGCAACCCATGCCGCTTCTGAATACTACAGGACAGCTTCCACCTCCCCCGTCGCCAATCCCACCGGTTTTGAGCACCACACTAGTTAAGTTGTCGGTCATCTCCATTCTGCACCGTAACTTATGTCGCCTACTTTTGTTTTACTTATTCATTCCCAGTCACTGATTCGTTCGGCTTCGACTCTGCTCCACTATGAGTGCCACCGTGGCAGTACAACAACGCTCACTTACGGTAGTCCCCATTCTGCAAGACTATTTGTCAGCCTCAACCCTCAAGAGACACCAGAAAGTCATCATCATGCAGTTACCCAACCGTCCCACTCCCATGGGCCCCTCGGGCAACATCTTTATCTGCCAGGCCATCAGTGGGCACAACATGCGTGTTCCACTCAAGGTTGCTTCTGCTGCAGTAACGCGCAACAAGGGGTTATTCTGGCAAGAAATCAAAGAGCCAGATAATCATGTCGTGCAAGCCTCGTTTGATCTTGAGGAAAAGCTCGACTTGCAGGACAGGTAAGATGTTATGGACCTACAATAATCTGCATTACCATTTAATTTGATAAATGTATTATTAATTGTCATGATTATGTCGTCATTATTAAGTGTCGCTCTTTAGAGTTATTACGGTTTTCGGGTCTTCTATTTTATCTGGGTCCTTTGGTAAATTTTCGGAGTCATATAATCTCTATTTAGAGGACCCCTTGGGTCATGAATTATCAAGGAGTGAAATTATGAAAGTTCTCTTCCTCTTTCTCTCTCTAGTTCTCTCCTCTTCATCCTCCTTCTAGGGTTAGGGTTGAGCAAGGCTCCCCCTTCATCCTCCTCATATTCTCCATGAGTTGAGCTCAGGTTCCTTGTATCCCCTCCTCCACGGCCACCTCCAATGAGATCCTGGATGATGTTATGGGTTAGGCCCATAACACTTTGTTTCTTAACCCTTGTCAATCCGCAACAAAACTTTAGAAAATAAGGAATAAAATAAGTTCACAAATGAAAACCAGGAAAAACAAATAGCATGATTACTATTTACCAATGCACAGTAAAGATTAGCCTAGTTTAAAATCATATAGGACTCCGAGATACTTGGCAGATATGCACGTAAGACCACATGTCGTTCTGCTTCAGAATCACTTGGTAAAACTGATATCCAAATAAGTTCATAAGATAAAATATTTATTCTAAATTTGAGACCTAGACATTCTGAAAATTATGTCCTTCAAATCATCCAAAAAATGCTAATAAAATTTCAAATAGAACTCGACGGATTATCGAAGTAAATTGGATCATACAAATAAATGAATAGCAAGAAACGTACCTCAGGTTTCCCAGAAATATTTGCATCTGAGGTACCAAGAGCAAAATCCAATTTTGAAGTATTCATCACAGTAGCCATTGCTGCAATAAGAGTGCTAGATCGTCAAAAAAGATAAACTAGTAAAATGATGGAGAATTGTTGAAACGACAAGTACAGTGAAAATCAGAAAAGAATGTAATGAATAGAGTAACCACCATACTACATTAGTTTGAAAGCAACAGGCAACTAAAATTTTAAAGGAACCTAAAATAAGGATATGATTAAAGATCGGGCGCAATGGCGACAAAGGATCCATATAGCCGACCCCACTACGGTGGGATAAAGGCTTGAGTGTTGTTGTTGTTGTAACCTAAAGTAAAACAGTACAATACAGTGGAAATGATAACTTCTTAAAAGAATTCCGTTTCGAGGGCAAAGTACGATGAAAAACAGTATTATCTGCTTGGCAGAACAATTGCAGTGTTTGTTGAAACAAAATGATTGAATTGCCACCATGTAGTGTTTTTATCAGTTGTGCAGTAAATATATGTTTCTTAAGAATTTCCCACCTAGTTTTAGATTGTTTAAAAATATTAAAAGTGATAATGATGATAAAGTATTTTCTAATATCATTTAAGAATTATTATTATTATTATTTAAATCAGTAAAATAATTTAAAATAATATTATGATAATGTTAAATATAATATTTCAGATGAAGGAAATTAAATCCACCTCTGAAAATGCAGGGGTAGAATAAAGATTCTGATAAACACACGGCTGAAGGAGAAGTAACTACTGTGGGGAAGGAAATGTTAGTGCTGGGAAAAACAAGTCCCTTAAGTGATTAAACAAGGTCAGACAAATATGGTAAGCAAATTGGTTAAGAATAAACAAAAGATTCAAACAAGACTTTTTTGATCGAAAAAGTTGAGAATGGTGTCGGAAATAACTCAATGTCACAGAAGTTAGAAAGCCAGATTAAGTAACTCGGGAAAAACTAAAGGAATTGAGATTGGATAAGACAATTTGGAAGATGATACAGAAGACTCTTGAAGTGAAGTCACAGAAAAAAGATAAAATTAGCTCAGATTCTGATCAGGTAGAAGACTCAAATACGAGATAATTCAGAATTGTGAATACTGATTGTTTCTCCTCGTTAAAATACTGTGAGCAATGAAACTGGGATCTGGAAAAAATCAGAAATTTCTGTAGTCCCCAAACATCCACAGCTGAAGCTCTGAGAGACCCAAATATCCCCAGTACAAAAGCAGCTAAGAAGAGGTCAAGGGTCTGTTTGGGTGAGTTGCACACCTCCTGGGTGCCACTACTTTATCCACCGCTATGCCAAACAAGATTTTTAACTCCGGTAAAAACAGCCACAACTCCCTAATCGTTAAAGGGTGCTTTTTATCGGCATGAAAAATATTCATGATTTCGTAATCGCCATTCGTCATGATCCATCCATGACACCGCGACCAAGGATTTGCAGCGGACCTCTCCCCCAAATAATGACCTCTAGGGCCTTGGAGATTGATCAGCGTGCTCTTTCCAGCGACCGGCGGCTTCGGATTTCTCCATACCTTTCCCACCGGCGAGCTCCTTCCCTATCGGCAATTCGCCTCTTCGATTGGCGATCCTTCGCTTCGATCGGCGGCATCAAACTTTGACAGCCCCGTCGGCAATCCTTCATCGTTCCAGGCCATTCATCGTGATAATTTTTGTCATTTTCAGGTGAGATCTCCTTACATTATTAGGTTACTTTCTTCGATCGTTCCCAGATCTGAAGAATTTATGGTGTTGATCTTTGAATGTGAAGCGTGAATGAGAGTTTTTTGAAGCATTTTTGATGTTACCATTCCAAGAACTGAAGCATTTTTGTTTGAAGCAGACTTTGAAGCATTTTTGTTTGAAGCAAACTTTGAATGTGAAGCATGAATTAGAGTTGTTTGATCTTTCAACTGAATTTGAAGCATGAATGTGAAGAATGATACCAATTTTGTGATGCAATGTGGATCTTTTATATGAGGTTCTTTATGTGTTTATTTTAAAATCTATTTTCTTGCCAATTCGTTTGGTTATTGTTTGATCTTGACATACACAGTATCATTTTAGTATGAATAAGAGTATTTGTACTGATGTTAGCATGAATATAATGGTTCTTCTCTATGATATGCTCAATCATACGTTATCAGCTACCATGGAAAGCAAGTATATCTTTACACTACTATAAATTAATTACAAAAATAGATGGGTAAATGTTAGGGCTTCAGAAATTTTTGAGGAGGGGGAAGGGAAAACGGGAAGGAGAGAGAGAAAGAGAGAGAAATTTCAGAAATAGAGGAGAGAGAAACATTTTTCCATAATAATCAAGCATACTCAAATACACAAGTCTACCGGCTTATATACGTGCCGGATAATTAAGGACATAACAAGGGCATTTAAGGAAATAACTAAAGCAATGCAGAAAGGAAAACTCCTCCGTGATACGGCGTCGGCTATGTCGGAACGGCTAACCGTCGCGCTCCCGACGTTGGTAAACTCGCCACACCGGAGGTTGCCCCTCGCCCTCGTCTCCCTCGTCAATCGCCGTAACAATTCCGCCGTCTGGGAAATTTGCCTTGTCCTCAATGCAAAAGTCTGGGAACTGGAGGCGCAGGTCGGCGCGATCTACCCACGTCGCCTCCGAGGGTGGAAGTCCCTGCCATAACACCAAGACCTGCTCCACTGACTGTGATGCACGTTGTATCGTGCGCGTCTCCGCGATGCGCTGTGGCTGGAATGTCGTAGGGGGGGCTACCAGGGCTCGGCGGTGGAAGTCTCTCCTCGACGGGATGATCGCCAATCACCCGCTTGAGCTGTGATACATGGAACACGGGATGAATGCGCCTCTACGGAGGTAGCCGGAGGCGGTACGCCTGAGTGCCCACCCGAGCGATGATCTCAAAAGGCCCGTAGAATTTGGCCGCCAACTTGGAGCAAACTCGCGGGGCCACCGTCACCTAGCGGTGTGGCCGAAGTTTGAGGAAGACAGAGTCCCCCCCGCTGAACTGGACGTCGCGGCGATGGCAGTTGGCCGCGGCCACAATCGGATCTTGGGCCCGCTGGAGGTGTTGGCGCAGCTGCTGAAGCATGGTATCCCGGTCTCAGAATAAGCTATCTATCGTGGCGACGGCACACTCGCCGGGGATGGTGCGGCTCAGAACTGGAGGCGGTCGACCGTAGACTGCCTCGAAGGGTGTAGTGTCGGTATTGGAGTGGAATGAGGTATTGAAGAAGTATTCGGCCCAGGATAGCCACTCGGCCCAAACCCGCGGATGGTTGCACACGAAACAACGCAGATAAGTCTCAAGGCAGCGGTTCATGACCTCAGACTGGACATCCGTCGCAGGTGGTATGTTGTGCTCATGCGGAGTTGTGTGCCTTGCATCCAGAAGAGCGCCTGCCAGAAGGCACTGAGAAAGGGCGGGTCGCGGTCGCTGACAATGGAGCGAGGGAACCCATGTAGGCGGACTACGCCATCAACGAAGGCGGCGGCCACCCCGGGGGCCGTTAATGGGTGGCGGAGCGGGATGAAGTGAGTATACTTGAACAAATGGTCCACCACCACCAGGATGCAGTCCCAGGTCTTGGAGTGGGGCAGACGAGTAATAAAGTCCATGGAAATATCTTTCCAAATCTGCGTCGGAATGGGGAGGGGATGGAGAAGGCCCCCTGGAAAGGTCGCCTCGTATTTGGCCCGCTGACATGGTAGGCAGGCTGCGACAAAAGCATTGACCTTCTGGAACATTCCGGGCCAATACAAAGAGGCGGCTAGGCGGCGGTATGTCCTGAAAGTACCAGCATGACCACCTTCCGGAGTAGCATGGAACTCGATGAGCAGGCGTGGTATCAACTGTGAAGAGGCGGGCAGTACGAGACGGTCCTGGTAGTAGAGGCGGTCGCCCACGAGGCGGTACGGTGGCCGGGCCGTGGGGTTTGCCAGGAGAGCTCCCACGATCGTCTGACACGCGGGGTCAGCGGCCACTTCCTGCTGAAGAATGTGGGCGTCCTCCCAATAGGGTGGTGAGATAGTCGTGAGACGGGCCGCCGGCGGGTGGCGGGAGAGCGCATCAGCCGCTCGGTTGGACGCCCCGGTCCGAAACTCAATGTTGAAGTCGTACCCGAGGAGTTTGGCTATCCAGATTTGCTATGCCGGGGTGGAAATATTCTGGTGGAGGAGGTAGCGCAGGCTATGGTGGTCCATCCGGACGGTGAAGTGGAGGCCCATCAGGTACGGACGCCAATGTTGAATGGCGAGGACCAGGTCCATCAACTCGGACTCATAAGCGGAGCGGGGGCGAACGGCGGCGGCGAAAGTTCGACTGAAATAGGCAATGGTCTGACAGGCTTGCATCAACACGGCGCCAACTCCTGAGCCGGAAGCGTCGCACTCCACCACAAATGGCTGGGAGAAATCTGACATAGCCAGGACTGGGGCAGTGCTCAAGGCCCGTTGGAGGGCCCAAAATGCTTCTGCCGCGGGATGTGTCCACTGGAAGGTGCCCGTCTCAGATTTCTTCAGCAAACTGGAGAGTGGCTTGGCAATTTTTCCGTAGTCCCGGATGAAACAGCGATAGTATCCTGTGAGGCCCAAGAACCCTCTAATGTCGCGGAGGGAGCGAGGTGTTGTCCATTGAAGTAGCACGGCCTGCACCTTTTCCTGGTCCATTGCCACACCGTTGGCGGAGATAGTGTGGCCCAAGTATCTAACCTCCGTTTGACCGAAGACGCACTTCTTAGGATTCACACAGAAGGAGTTCGGTGGCTCGAATGTGGTCCAGATGATCCTTCCATGATGAGCTGTAAACGAGAATATCATCGAAGAACACCAAGATATACCTGCGCAAAACCGGTCGAAACAGGTCGTTCATGGTAGCCTGAAAGGTGGCGGGGGCGTTTGTCAAGCCAAAGGGCACGACAAGGAACTCATAATGGCCATCATGTGTGCGGAATGCTGTCTTTGGAATGTCTTCCTCCCGCACCCGTATCTGGTGGTAGCCGGCCCGCAGATCCAGCTTCGAGAAGAACACCGCTCCCCGCAGCTCGTCCAAGAGCTCCTGAATGACAGGAATTGGATACTTATCCGGTACGGTCGCCTTGTTGAGTTCTCGATAGTCGACACAGAAATGCCAGTTGCCGTCCTTTTTGCGGACCAGGAGGACGGGACTCGAGAAGGGGCTAGCGCTGGGATGGATGATGCCTGCCGAGAGCATGTCGCTAACCAATGTCTCTATCTCGCCTTTTTGGGCGTATCCGTAACGGTACGGTATGGCCGAACTGAAATGGCGGACACCCCCTCGCGCAGTGGAATGCGGTGATCCGTAGGTCGAGGCGGGGGAAACCGAGTCCCGTTGGCGAAGAGGCCCGGAAAGCAGTCCAGAATGGCCTGAATGGCTGGGGCGGGGGTGGGGACGGCCTCGGGCAATCCCGCCACATGCCATACGGTGGTCGCCCACTCAACATCGGTGGATTTCTGAAGGGAGCGAACGGAGACGGGTCGGCGGAATAAGGAGGCCTCTCCCTCCAGTAAACACTGTGTCCCCCCGTAGAGGAAGCGCATCATCGTGCGGTCCCAGTTGACGCTGACGTCCCCAAGAGTCCGAAGCCAAGCCACGCCGAGAATAAGATCCACCCCGCCCAGAGGGAAGGCGTAGAAGTCGGCTCGGAAGGGGCTTTGGCCGAGCGTAAGAGTGAGTGCCACGCATAAGCCACCGGTTGCGCGTCGGCGACCGTCCCCCAAGCACACCGTGAAGCGGTCAACGGTCCGCACTGGAAGAGATAAGCGATCCACCAGGCCTTGGGAAATAAAATTGTGGCTGGCGCCACTATCAATCATGACCACGACAGAGGTCCCTTGAAGCGATCCCCGAATCGTCATCGTCTGAGGGCCCGAAAACCCGCTGACGGCGAAAAGCGGAAGGTCCAGTCGGTGAAATGTGGCTGTCGGGGAATCCTCGGTGGTGGGCTCGAGCTCCAGAGCCTTAAAGTCCGTAAGAGTCACCTCGGTTTCCTCCTCGCCGATGAGAACCCGAAGGGTTTTCAGTGGGCAATCATTCGTGGGGGTATAGGGTTGCTTGCAGCGGAAGCACAGGCCCTTAGCACGCAAATCGTTGTATTCATGTTTTGAAAGCCAGGGGTGGGCCGGAGGCCGAGGGGGGTGCGGCCCGTCCGGGTCCCGGAGGGAGTTCGGGCTGTGGCGGCCGATAGGGAGGAAGAGGTCGGGGTGCCTGTCGCAGCGCCGATGCAGGAGGTGGTTGGCCTGTGTCCAGGGGACGGGTCTGAAACTCCGCTTCGATCAAGCGGGCGAGATCCATGGCCTCCGTCATGGAGGGGGGTGCGTATCCGGGCCCGAATGTGAGGCCGCAACCCATGCATGAAGAAGCTGAGATAGTGGTCCGGCGGTAGACCGGGAACATGTGTGGCGAGGGCGATGAACTCATCGATGTAGTCGTCAAGAGAGGTTGTTTGGCGAACTCCAGGTAGCATTAATACCTTGGTCTGCAGGCTGCGACTGCGGCCAATCAGATCTGTGGAGATGGGTTGGGGTCACTGGTCTGCAGGCCTGTAGCGCAGCCACAGTAGACCGGGGCGTTACATGCGGTGCAGAAGAGTAAATCGAGCACGGGATATATGAATTTCAATGCTACTACCCGGCGGTAGCAGCTATTGCAGGCGGTAGCTGCAAAAGAATTTAAACATCAATTTATTCGCGCGGGATTTCATTCCAACATGAGAAATTTTAGAGGATTTCTTGTCCCAACAGTCTTGGGGGATTGAAGGGGTCATTCATAGTGATTCAAGAAAGGATTCTTCAAGGAAGATCAAAAGATATTCATGCAAGAAGATTGAAGGCTATTAAAACGGATAACAAAAAACGTTCTCTCAACATTATCTTTAAGTTTTTCTCGTGAAGATCCAAGATTTCTCGCTGCAAAAAATTCTTATCAAGTGGAGATTTCCAAGGATCATACGAACAACGAAGAGGAAGCATCCCAAGCCACAAAGATCGAACATTCGGAAAACGACATAAAACTCAAGAGTTCCTTTAGAGAGTAGTTTTCTCTTTATCTTTACATGTCTTATTGTAGTTTCTCTTTGGTTTTGAGTTGAATGTTGAATAATACAATCAGTATGAATTCGCCTTGTGTATGGCGACTAGATCGGATTAGGTCTAGGAAGAGAAATTTACCTCGAGTGTGGCGATTAGTTCAAGGGACATCTAGAGCGAAAATTCGCCTTTGTTAGGTGACTAGACTTAGGATTATGTCTAGGGGGCTTAAGACTTATCTGGGGGAGGATTTTGCTAGGGTGAATCGGTTTGAGGTGCGAGTCAGTATAGAAAACCAAAGTTGTAAGAATCATCGCCTTTTTAGTTAAAAGATCATAAATATTATAATCATTCATATTGATAAATATAATGAAGGTTTTTTTACTCATGTTTTGATTTAATTTTCTCTAGTATTTTATTTTCATTGTGCAACGTTAAATCATTAGTAAAAGAAAATTTATAACTTATCATTAACCTTATTGACCTCACCCCCCCCCCCCCCCAACCCCCACCCCTCTAAGGTTGTCTACTAGATCTAACAATATTGAGGTGGATAGACACTTCATCAAAGAGTAATGAGAAAAAGGTTATTTGTGCTCCATTTGTTCCTTCAATGAGACAATTAGCAGATAATCTCACTAAGAATCTAAGAGTGAATGATTTTTGTGGTTCTATTGACAAGTTGGGTATGAGAAATATAACATACTCAACACGAGGGAGAGTGTTAGAATTGGTGCTAATTTTGTATTATTTGCATTACTACTCTCTATATAGGAGTTCTCATATTATTAATTAATTGAGTTTTTATTTCTCTTAACAAAATTTCTTTTATTAAAATCTAAAACAAAGTCACAACTTCTTTCAGTCAGTGGAAAAAGATGTGGAAACAAGGTTCCGTAAACTATCTTCTCTTTGGAGTTAAGAAAAATATGAGCAGAGGTTGATTTGAGAAGGCACTGACAATCAGTCCAGCAAAAACAAAATTATTCTACAAGCAAGCAATTTTACTTTTATAGTTTTCTCCATTGAAAAAATAATTTAAATGAAGCATTAAACAAAAATTTGACAAAAATGATTATTTACATGGGCTTTCTATAACTCCAGTGTTAGTATCAGCATACTCCAATTCTTCATCACTATCCTGCTTAGATGGCTGAGGAAGAAGGGAAACTTTTGAGTAAGTCGGCACCACTATATTTTGCCCAACCTCAACCTGAAAGAAAAATTATGAGAAATATCACATTAACCAAGGTAATAATACATCTAGAACAACAAAAGGAGCTCATTATTTTAATTATTTAAAAAACTTTGATATCAGATATACATATATATACACACATACATACATATATACTATCTATAAACAAACCCAACCCTTTGGTGTAAGATTTGCACTCCCTGAAATACCCATCAAAATATCAACCTTCATGACACCGATTAGATTCAAAATTTAAAAACATAGCACATTTTAGATATTTGCTCATTCCCACTTTCTCCGCATTCAGTCTCAAGCGACGACTCTCCGATCTCGCAGAAATCAAGGCGACGATCTATGGCATCATCTTCCATCTCCTTCGCATTTGATCTCCAGCGATGATTCTTAGACTACAGGCTCGCTATTTCTTCGATGAGTATCAATATACCCCCCCCCCCCCCCCCCCTTATTCGGCATCTCCAGCCTACCCCCTTTCTCCATCTGTAACTAGCCCACTTTTCCATAGAACTCCAAATGAAAGAAAATGGGGAAGAGAGGCATTTTTCCTGTATCTATTCAGTCCCCTCTGCACACAAGCCTATTTCAGAAGAATCTCTTCAAGCTAGAGAATTTATTGGAGTTTAGTTTCTCCATAGCCATCCGATGTGCAGCTATCTTCATCTCACTTAATTTTTCCCTCTAAGTTCTGGAAAATGTAGCTTTTAATCAAAAAGTTCTATTTGCATAAATTTATGAGCTTTATGGTTCACAGTAAGCTCAGGTATGCATTCTCACTTTCCCTCGTATATTGATTGTGTTTATTTTGTTCATGTTCATCAATCAAATCTGTGACAAATTGGATGCCCTCTCATAAAAATGTGTCTTTGATGGTTTCTACTATCAAGAGTTATCGTTGTCATCACCCTCTTTCTAATCACTTTTTCTGTACATTGGATGTTACATTCCGTGAAGGGGATTCCTACATTGATCCTCGTTGGGAGGAGAAGCGAAGTGATGATGACGGGACTTATGATATTCCCCTACCTATTTTTGTCATTTCTCTCATTCCTCTGTCTACCACTTCCATATCCAAGGCACCTGACTCATTTCCCAGTCCTCTGTCTACCACTTCAACACTAATGCACCTTCTGTTGTTCCTATGCGGCATCCCATACATCCTCCTCCAAAAAACTAATATCACAAGCCTCTGTTATCGAGAAAATATGTTCAAACTCTGCAGCTTTTAGTTTCATATCCAGATCCTGATGACGATCTCCACATTTCCATTGTCTAGCTCATAGGTAAAACAGGTTACACAAAGCAGTCAAGCACCATACCGACAATTATATGACATGCCAACATCGCACCCATGCTTATAAAACATTTATTTCGTCACTTTTTCTTGTGATTCTGAATGACTGGATGGATGCAGATGAGATACCTAAATGAAGAGAGGCAACGAAAGAGGAAATGTGTCTTAGAAGAAAATCCAACATGGAAGCTTGCTTACCTCCATCGTGGTAAAAGGGATGTTGGGTCTAGATGGATCTTCTGTTAAGCAGAATCAATAAAAGGTTGTGGAGAGATATAAGGCTCGATTAGTGGCCCAAAGATATCTCAAACCCAGGGTATTGACTATCAGGAAACCTTTCCATCAATTACAAAGATAGATTTCATTTGAGTATTACTATCTTGTCCAGCGTGTCATGGGTCCTAAAACAGTTCGACATAAAAAAGTATTTCTTCATGGGGAGTCAGAAGAGGAGGTCTACATGAAACTTCCACCAAGTTTTCGCAAGAAAGGTCAATGGGGAAAGTTTGTCATCTCAAGAAATCCTTATATGGTCTGAAGCAATCTCTCATAACTTGGTTTGTTCGATTTCACAAAGTCATGAATTTGTCAAGTTACAAACAAGGACATGTTGATCACACTATCTTTGTTAAAAGGGAAAAAAAGTGTTTGTACACATCGCACATATGGATTATTACAATTACAAGAGATGATATTGAGGAAATTACTCAGTTGAAAGCTCGATTGTGCACAAAATATGAAATTAAAGATTTGGGAAAATTTGAAGTATTTCTTAGGACTTGAAGTTACAATATCTAATCGAGGGATCTTCGTATCTTAAAGAAAATATGTTTGCGACCTTCTAGAAGAAACTAGCATGTTTGGATGTGCGACGGTGGATACTCCCATTAAAGCCAATCACAAAATCGATGAAGATAAAGATGGAGATAGAGTTGACTACTAAGTTACTAGCGATTGGTTAGTAAACCTATCTACTTATCTCAATATCCATCCTCACATTACTTTTGTTGTAGGAATGCTTAATATGTATATGCATGCTCCCAGGACCCAACATCAAGAGGCAACTCACTAGATCTTTAGGCACCTTAAGAAGTCCCCCAGGAGGTGATATTATGTTCTCAACAAACAAGCAATTGAAGGGTGAAGAGTTCACACATGTCGACTTGGTTGGTTGTCGAGATGACAGGAAATCTACTACGAGATATTGTTCCTTTATAGACGGTAATGTTGTTATATGGAGGAGCAAGAAATAGAATGTAGTGGCAAGATCAAGTGTTGAACAAGAACATAGAGCAATGTTGCAGGATGTATGTGAAGGCTTATGGTTGAAATTGATTCTTCAGGATCTTGAGCTTTTAGAAGATAAGCACATTCTACTATATTGCGATAACAGAACTGTCATTAATAATACTCACAATCTAGTGTAACGGGATAGGACAAAACATGTTGAAGTGGATAAACAATTGATTAAAAATCACATTGACTAATAAAGTATTTGCACGCCCTTTGTTCACTCCAAGGATCAATATCAAACATTTTCAAGGGCAAAGTAGTAATACCTTTATCAATGACTATCCAAATTGGGAATGATTGACATCTACTCCCAAATTGAGAGAGTTTAATATTAATTTATTTGTGCTATGTTTTTAATGGGCCCACGCAGGAGGTGACAACATGTGTATGGGATGATGTGCATCTGTTATATTATATCTTTATTTTCGCTCACTTTTATTTCTCGCGCATTATGTAGCCCGGGTTTTGGGCAAATTTGGTAAATTTTGTTAAACCCTTCCCTCTCACTATATATTGGTGGGGAGGGTGGGCTTGATGATTATGATGATAAAAATCCTAATGTTCTTTCTCTTGAATCTTCTTAGTCTCTTCTCATCTTCTTGGCTAGGGCTAGGGTAAAGCAAAGCTCCCCTCTTCCATCCTCTCTCGATCAAGCCCGGCTCCCGTTGTATCTTCTGTCATTGGGAAAGTTAGGTCGAGGAAGGGTCGAGATGATCCTCTCCGAGATTTCTCCCTCTCAAGACCGTACGCCCGCTCACAATCGGAGGCTCACAATAACTTGGTATCAGAGCTTCTTTCCTCCTCTGGACGCAGTACCCGACTCCAGACATCGTACACCACAGGGACATCGGCAAACCGACAACCAGTGTCCGTCAGTTTTCCCTCCTACAGCGCCGATTAGCCGGCTTCCGATCCTTCCGCTTCGACAACTCCAGTTCTGTGCCTTACCAGCCCTCGGCGGCTGCAGCACGACGTTGATGGTCGTTTCCGTTTTGATAGGGACACAGCTGCTGAACACTCGGCCGATGACTCTTCCCTGCTCGATTCTAGTTTCGTGGCTCTTGACGTCCCTCGACGACTGTCGCACAACGCCGATGGTCGTTTCCATCCCGATAAGGTCGCAGTTACCAAAGGCTCGGTCGACGACCACTCTGCTTGATTCCAGCGGTGGGTTTCCCTTCTCCAACCCTCACCTACCTCAGACGAACCTCCCAGTCCTCCCACACCACTGCTAATCTGCTTCCACGCCGACCATAGCGGCCAGTCCGCAGCATCAGATCTTCTAGGCTGTTGCGCCCACTTCTACCACCTCCGGACAACCCCCACTCACCTTCTGCGCATATGGAAGAGGGCGGTCTTACCCACACTCACATTATGGAGTCCATGCAAAAGTTGATGCTTATTCGGGTTTAACAGGCCTCGATTGCGACATTGACTACACGCTTAGATGGCTTGCCCCTGCCGGGAACCTCCCAACCATCCCCCACCCCACGACGACCTCTAATCAGGGCGAACCTCCATTAGTCGTGCCCTCTGATTCCTACGCACCTCGGTCTACGGGAGGTAGTGTTCCACGATATGTGAAGTTTGACATTCCCCTGTTTGAAGGCAGGAGCGATCCCCTGGCATGGATCACGCACTGTGAGCACTTCTTCGCCAACCAGCTCAAGCCATCAGAAGATTGGATCAAGTTGGTTTCCTTCCACCTCTTGGGCTCGACACAGCTATGGTACGACCAACTGGCTCGGGAGACCCCTATTTTGACTTGGGCCACCTTCAAGAACTCCTGCAATCTACGTTTGGGGCCGCCTACCCGCAGCAATCCCTTGGGCGACCTCGTCATTCACAAACAATTCGGACCTGTGGATGGTCACTTGGAGAGCTTCCAGATGTTACTTGCTCGTGGTCCTTCTATCTTGCCAGAGCACAGGTATCTATCTTCAATGTCAACTTGCACGATCGACTGCGCCTCGATGTTGAGTTCCAAGCCCCGCATGACCTTAGCACAGCCATGAGTCTCGCCCGCATTTGTGAGAAACGGCTCCTTATGGACACCCCGTCAAGCCACCACCACGGCGGGTACGGGGAGAGTCGGCGTGAGAACACCCATACCCCCCCCCCCCCCTCCCCCGTTCTAACAGTTTGTCTGCCCCACTTAAGGGTAGTGAATCCAGTGCCACCCCAAGCATCAAGCAACTATCACGAGCAGAGATAGCAGAACGGCATGCACAAGGCCTTTGTTTCAACTGTGACGAATCATATTCTGTCGGACACCGGTGCAAGCATCTTTTTTGGATCGAAGTGGACGATCCTCTGGATGACGAGGGCGAGAATACCGGCTCAGTGGGACCCCCATACTTCAAGCTCGAGGACAAGCTTGATTCGAATGGGGGAAATGTTATGGGTCCACGCATGAGGTGACGACGTGTGTTTGGGATGACGTGTATCTGTTACATTGTATCTTTATTTTAGCGCACTTTTATTTCGCACACATTATGTAGCCCAGGCGAGGGGCATATTTGGTAAATTTTGTTAAACTCTTCCCTCTCACTATATATTGGTGGGGAGTGTGAGCTTGATGGTTATGATGATAAAAACCCTAATTTTCTTTCTCTTGAATCTTCGTTTCTCATCTTCTTGTCTAGGGCGAGGGTTGAGCAAGACTCCCCTCTTCCCTCCTCTCTTGGTCGAGCCCGGCTCCCGTTGTATCTTCCGCAATTGGGAAGGCTAGGTCAAGGAAGGGTCGAGTAATGGAACTCAAAATAAACTATAGAGTAAAAAGCTTGACCAAAAATTCTCCAAAACGAATAAAAAAATAAGTATCTATAGTAAAGACAGTGTTGAAACCGATTTCTCGGTCTCTTGTGGAGTTCGGGGCCCTCACCGAAATGAGGGGCGGCTAGCCCTTACTGATCCCTCGGAGAAGACAAACGGGAAACAAAGAAAATGACTAAGACCTTAGTCGCAGCGAGGAGGTCCCTCCACTAACCCGGAAGATCGTTGAGCGCTTCCCCTCCCAAGCCAAAGCTGAGACTCGGGCACCTTGGAGAGCTCTGGAAATGCTAACCAAAGAAAGCCTAAGGAGAGGGAAGCTGAAGTGAGATGCTCTCCAAAGATGCCCTTGAGGTCCTATTTATAGATTTTCTGATCTGGCCTGCAAATAACCGGATTCCGCCTTTTAGTTTTACTATCCGCACCCCAAATGGGTCTGCTAACAGCCAAACTCCGCTGTTTGGAGAGGCTAAGGGAAGACCACCAAGGGTGACAGGGTAATTTGACCCTATCGGCTTATGGGCAAGAAACTGCGAGAACCATCCTGTGGGGTGCTCTCGCGGTCCTTCTCGCGAGTCCTGCTCGCGGTGCCTCTTCAAGGCGATCGCCCTGCGATGACCTCGCCGGCCCCCTCCTAGCGGTATCTGCCGAGGTCCGGTCTCGCGAGGCCTGGATCTCGCGACCCCTCTTGCGTGAGTCCCTTTGGCTTCAACGACTGCTTGTCTCGCCAACCAACCCTTCTCGCTCACCCTTCAGCGAGCTCCGTTCCATTGCCTTCTTTAGACTGTCTCTTTGCCTGGCGAATATCGGGGTTGTACAGACAGTCTTCTAGAAACCTCGTAGCAGAGAATTGGGAAATAATCATGGATCATAGAAAGAACTGAATAATGTGACAAATTCTTCACTGCTATTTAGCTACTGATAGGGGATACTTCATGTCAAATAAAGCTCTGTATGGTACAAAAGGAAGAAGGAAAAATATTGGAACTATAGTATACTTGGACGAGGCATATTTAAATATTTTGAATAGATTTCAGCAACAGAAGAAACTACTAAAGTCACTAATAAGGGACTTTAACCATTTTGCACTACGGAACTCAAAATGGAAGAAAAAACATCAAACTGACACCGTTTACAAGTGCACAAAAGCTCTTCCATGCTGGAATGATAAGAAAACTTACTATCGAGTTGAACCAAGCATGAAGCACTCTCAAATCACGAGAATAAGTAGACACTCAACAACATCTTGCGAGACAATTACTGCAATAGTAGCTCCAAAATTGAAATTCCCAAATATTTGTAGATCTTATCTAAGTTAAGATTCAAAATGGTCCCTATCCCCCATAATTTCATGTAGCACTCTGTTATGGACCCCACGTTGTTGGTTATCAAGTATTAGGAGTCTTATAAGAGCGAGTCGCATTGCAACGAGTCTTTATTGTATGAGTCGAGCCGTATTGAGACACATGAGTATTTTCGGTCTTTTAATATTTCCATGTATTTTTATCTTTTATGCATCATGATGTAATTATGCGCTTACCCCTGGGGGCTCGTTATATATAGGCCCTTAGTCTTGTATGAAGACATTAATCAATAAATGAATGAAACTTTCCTCCTCTCTCTAATTCTTCTGTCTCTCTCTCTCTCTAAGCCCTCTTCTCTCCTCTAGAGTTTCCTCTTCCCTCAACATCTTCTCCTTCTTCAAGCTCTAGGGTTTAAACCTCCTTGTATCCTCGCTGCCGACATCTACGACGAAATCCCACAAGAAGCCCATAACATATTTGGTATCAGAGCCCTCCTTCCTCCCTTTGCACCTCTTCTTCAGCTACGAATCACGACCCCGTCCAAGTCCAGCCGCGACATCCTTCCGTCAGCCACTACTTCTCGACGCCGCACGCACATCGCACGCCCCAACCTCTGGTGCTCACGACAATCCCTCCATTTCTATCGACAACTCCCAGCAGAGCCTCCTTTGTCGATGTCTCAAGCACCTCCATTTGCTCCCGCGACTCTTCATCGACGCTTGACTTTCGTCGATCGATCTACTGAGACTCTTCATCGACGCATCGCTTTCTTCGATCGCTTTCGTCGATTGATCACCGTGCACGCCGTCACTGCTTCATCGGCCCCCATTCAGCTCATCTTCAATCGACTTCCCAGCTCCTTCCTCAGTCGACCAGCCACCGCTGACTCCCGTCCGCACATCTCGACGACAACAACATTGATGTTCATCTTCATTGTCGCTTTCCCTCTAATTCGCATCGAGCCGCTAGGCGCCTACCATCTCTTCCTTCCAGTGGACAGGGCTTCTTCTTATAAAAAAAATTTATTGAGCCTCAAGCTGCCATCTCGTACTTCATCGTTCCGTAAAAACACGAGCAGCGGGTCAACCCTGTTCACAGGATTAGGGCAACATACGGCCCTCTTGATTACTTGATTATTTCAATTAATCCTTAATTGAATTAATTTGTAATCAATTAATTATGATGGACGTCAAGCTTAGTGTCGCGAATGAGGCCGCCCTATGTTTGATGATGTTGAAGATGTTGTAGTCATTTCAAGACGTCGTATCTAGAATTCAAAGCAAAATCGACCAGTTAGTGACATCGGGACACTTCGGGGTTTAACCTCCACCATCGCGACCACCGGCCATTCTGCCGCCTGATATGCCGACCTCTGTCCCGTCGGCCCCAACTCCACCGTGTCCTCCGCTGACGCCACGGCCTCCCTTACCACTGGCAGCCGCCTCCAGACACAGCTTCGACCTCCAGCAAGCCCGCCGCCTTTTCTACGAGTCCTGCCACTATTGGCTCATTCTAACCGCCTCCCAACGAAACTGCCAACGCCGGCCATTTCGTCGTCTGTTATGTCGGCCCCTGTCCTACGGGTCATCTCTCTGACGATTTTGTCGGCCCCCGCTCTGCAGCCTTCGACCACCTCGCTGCATCGTCTATCGGCCCCAGCTCCGCCGGCCCTTACTCTGCTGGTCCCTTCGATCGTTGTGTCGTTGCTGCCCCGTGCTGCCCCTTCGGGCATGTTCCTCCCGCCGGCCATGGTTTTCCCAGCCGCCTTACCGTCGATTTTTGTCGCCGGTCCCACAGGACCCCTTCCGCCGGTCGTTGTTCCCTCTCCCACCCTGCCACTTCTACTCTCCACCGCTCCGCCGGACCAGCCGGTCACATTCCTTCCACCGCTCGTCTTTCCGACTATGTCGTCGTTACTCATAGTCGCCAATGTCGCCGTGATGCGCAACTAGGCGTTGTTCTGGCGCGAAATCAATGAGCCGGATGAGTCGATCATCCTACTGGAGTTCAGGCTTGAGGAGAAACTCGATTTCAAGGACGGGTGGAGTGTTATGGACCCAACGTCGTTGGTTATCTAGTATTATGAGTCTTATAATATCGAGTCGCATTGCATCTGAGTCTTTATTGTATGAGTCGAGTCGTATTGAGTCATATGAATATTTTCAGTCTTTTAATATTTTCACGTATTTTTATCTTTTATGCATCTTGATCTAATTACAGTTACCCTCGGGGCTCATTATATATAGGCCCTTAGTTTTGTATGAAGGAATTAATCAATCAATGAATAAAACTTTTCCTCTCTCGAATTCCTCTGCCACTCTCTATAAGCCCTCTTCTTCCCTCTAGGGATTTCTCTTCCTCTTCCCTCAACTTCTTCTCCTTCTTCAAGCTCTAGGGTTTAAACCCCCTTGTATCCTCGTTGTCGACGTCCCCGACGAAATCCCCCAAGAAGCCCATAACACACTCATGATCAAAAGCCAGACCATCGTGTTTAGATGAAAATAGGTGGTAGAAACACCATGTATGCCAAAGAAGTGAAACCAGGTCAAAGCCAATTAGAATACTTGATTTCACTCTCGAAGAATGAGCATTAGGAGGCATCTAACAAAGTTATGCAAAAATATTACAATCAATAACACCAAATGACAACTTCAAAACACTGGTACTTCGCGATTCGTACTAAGATTCGTTATCAAAATATTCCTTTACAGCATTCTTTCATGGAGGGCCCATGATATAGGCCAACGGAATGTTATACTTTGATAAGCATATAAATTAATGAAGCCAAGTATGTCAAAATGGTGCAACCAAAATATGTCTTAATCATTAAACTTACTGCGTAGGTAATAAAGAGACATAAATTAATATTGGTAGAACACATTATGAATGAAAACGAGTAACATTTCATCCACAAAAATATTGAATCTAAACAGTTATAACAGAATCATTCACCTTGAAGGAAATTATAACTCCTGGTTCAAGAATTACACCTTCCCTTAGGTGAACACCATCACAAATCAGAGCATGGCTTAATTTACAGCCATCTTCAATGGTGACATTATCCCATACATAAGAACCTTCTATTATAACATTGTGCCCAATTATGCAACCTTGACCAATCACTGAATTAGAGATCTTAGTATTATCACCAACAGTGGTTGCATTACCAAGCACAGTAAAAGCATCAATATGTGCAGAACGTGACTGGACAACATCTGGAAAGATAGAAACATCAAACTCTTTTACATAAAACAAGTTTGTAATATAGCATACTGAAGATGATTAAAGTCAGGTAGATTTAAATGCAATCCTCTTTCAGAAGAAATAATACAACGTTGTATGTTTAAGGGAGTTGATCTCCCATCCCTGAGTTTAAAAAAAAAAATCAAACTTTGTAGAGCATTATCTTGTGCATTATCACCAGATTTACAGATCAATCCATGCTTCCTTATAGCAAACACAAGGAAAAGCTGTGTATTTTTTTTGTCCTAATTTGAGTGTTTATATTGTCAAAAGAAGACTATTTTAAGACAAATATAATTCAGTAGAATTCTAGATGAGTTGCAATCAGTATTGCTACGATTAATGCGTAAGAATAGTGAATTCTAAAAAACATGTACGAATATCTGAAGGTATATTTGTTGGTATTTAATACCAGACGCTGTCGTGATTATCGTAGTTCTGGAGTCTGCTTCTAGCCTCCGCCAGTCTGCTTCCAGCCTTCTCTTCCAGCCGCTATTGTTGTTGTTTCCTGTGGGTTCCCAAGGATCCAGACGGCTTGTGTGCCCGTATGGAGGACAACTTGAAAAGTGCAAGTGCCTCTGAAGGGGCCGTTAACCAACCAAAACACTACAGTGGAGGGAGCTCTAACATGGACTTCAATCAAGGGGTCACTCACATCAAGCTCAATGGGAGAAACTACCTCCTATGAGCTCAATCTATGCGGATATTCATTGGGAGTCGTCGAAGACTTGGGTTTATCACCGGATCCAAGCCGGCCCCAAGCAAAACTGATCCTCTATATGAGGACTGGGAATATGAGAATCTTACTGTGATAAACTGGCTTGTCAATTCTATGGAAACCAACATTGCAAGTCACTTTCTGTTCTATCAAACTGCAAAAGAAATGTGGGAGTTAATCGAGCGAAATTACTCAAAAAAGGACTTGGCTAGAATATATCAACTCCAGGCTGAGCAGATTCACATGGCAGGGATGAGTGATTTTGAGGAATATTATAGCAAAATGACCCATAAGTGGGCAGAACTTGATCAATATTCTACTATCCAGACTGTAGAAGATTACAAGATGGAAATTATGCAACGGAAGGTGTTCGAAATGCTTTCTGGTCTCCCCCCTAAACTCGAATTTCAGAGAGTTCGGATGCTAGGAAGAGATTATGTGCCTGATCTGGAAACCGTGGCCCACTATATTCGAGGGGAGACAAGCCGCATAAACTCCACTCGTTCAGATGTTCATATTGGTCATGAGAAATCTGCCCTCGTCGCTGAGCAGAAGAGATGGCAGTCAAGAAATATGAGACAAGATGATAAGAGTCGAATGAAGTGTCCTCACCGTGGAAAGAAAGGACATGGGAAAGAGAAATGCTGGGATCTTCATCCTCACTTGGTTCCTTCAGGATGGACCCGTGGTTCTGATGGGAAATATGTGAGGCCTCAAACAGCTATGTATAGCAACTTGGAGAATACAGGATATCTCCTGACAGAAAATGAGAATTTGACGAGGGAACTCAACGCCCTAAAAGCCAATACTGCTGGAAGAACTGTTTCTGGAAGACTTTTTTCTGGTGATTTAGCGGGCACTGCTGCCCATGTTCACACTAGTTCTGTGTCCTCAAAAGGACCCTCTACTCCTTGGATCATTGACTCGGGGGCCTCCGACCATATGACTGGGTCTTCTCTGGGGGTTTCTTCTATTTCTCCTGCATCTGGCAGCGTGAAACTCTCTAATGGTTCCTCGACTTCTGTGACTGATAAAGGGGTTATTCATCTCTCCCCCTCTGTTTCTCTCAAATCTGTGGTTATTGTTCCCTCATTTCCTACAAATCTGTTATCCGTGAGTAGTTTAACCAAACAACTCAACTGTTCTATTACCTTTTTTCTCTTCTCATTGTGTTTTTCAGGATCTGGCGAGTGTGAAGACGATTGGTGGTGGACATGAGTCGGGTGGTGTGTATGTCATGGACAACCGCCAAGCTTTTGGTGCACAGTTGCCAACCAATCATGATCAGTTGATATTGTGGCACAAGAGATTTGGGCATGCTAATTTGAAGACTCTAAAGGCTATCTTTCCGCATTTTGTTGATATTAAAAAAACTCCTCTTAATTTTCAGTCTTGTGAATTAGCTAAGCACTGTAGAACCATCTATGCTCCTAGCCGGAGTCGAAGTGTGAAATGTTTTGATTTGATACATTCAGATGTCTGGACATCTCCTGTTTGCTCTGTGAATGGATTTCAATATTTTGTCTCTTTTATTGATGATCATTCTCGCTTTACTTGGGTGTATCTTATGAAGAGAAAAAATGAGGTCTCAGAAATTTTTCAGTTATTATATCATCATGTGCTGACCCAGTTTGAAACAAAAATTAAAATCCTTAGAAGTGACAATGGAGGTGAATATACAAGTAGTGACCTTCAGAGATTCCTGGGAGACCATGGCATTACTTCCCAATCTTCCTGTCCGGGGACCCCTCAGCAGAATGGGATTGCCGAGAGGAAAAATCGGCATATCATGGAGATTACTCGTTGCCTATTGCAAGAGATGCACGTCCCTAAGGGGCTATGGGATGAAAGTGATCTCACATCTGTTTATCTAATTAATTAGATGGCCACTGGCACTTTGGAGGGAAAGTATCATCTATAGCTTCTTTGCCCAGATATGCCTCTATCAATCTTCCTCCTAAAATATTTGGATGTGTTGCCTTTGTCCACGTTGTGGGTCCTCATAGAGATAAACTAGGCCCTCAAGCGACAAAATGTATCTTTGTGGGATATGCTGCTAATCAAAAGGGGTATACGTGTTATTCTCCTACTCTCCGAAGGAAGTTTATATCAAAAGATGTCAGCTTTTTTGAAAATACCCTTTATTACTCCGATGAGGGCAAAATTGTTACTATTCAGGAAAAGAGTAAAGAGGAGGGTGATTTGATCCCTCCCTTACATGTGCTTGTTGATGTGATTGCTCCTGGCAGTATGGATATTCCGGTCAGGAAGGAAGGAACCACCAATGATCTTCGGGTGTACAGAAGGAGGAAAGATCTTCAAGTCTACAAAAGAAGACTAAACAAAGATATTGGGCAAGAATGTCACACTCACGCTCCACCACCCACCACCACTCCGCCAGATCCAAGAACCAACACCACTCAGGAGACCACTCCAGCTCTTCAAATTCATAGTGGTCATACCAGATACACTATTGATAAGTATGTTGGGTATCACTCTATCTCTCACTCCTTGAAAGCTTATCTTGCTTTTGTTTTCCTCTATTTCTATTCCTAACAGTTTTTTAGAAGCTAGCCTGAACCCTCATTGGCTGAAAGCTATGGAGGAGGAGATGGATGCCCTCCAACGCCAAAAGACTTGGGAAATTGTTCCTATCCCTCACGGGCATCACCCCGTTGGATGCAAATGGATATATACTACTAAATTTCTTCAGGAGGGAACTCTTGATAGATATAAAGCGAGACTGGTGGCGAAAGACTTTACTCAGATTGAGGAAGTTGATTTCCAAGAGACATTTGCTCCTGTTGCTAAACTGAACTCTGTGAGAATCCTGTTGTCAATTGCAGCTCATAAGTCCTGGACTCTGCACCAACTCGATGTAAAAAATGTCTTCCTCCACGGTGAATTAGAGGAAGAAATTTATATGACGCCTCCTCCTGGCATGGATGTTAATAAAGGTTATGGGTGTCGCCTCAAGAAAGCCTTGTATGGCCTCAAACAGTCTCCTCGTGCCTGGTTTGCCAGGCTAAGTAACAAACTCTTGGAGTTAAACTTCACTTGTTGTATCTCTGATCATTCAGTCTTTGTCTACAGAAAAGGGAATGTATCACTATTCTCATAATTTATGTGGATGATATCATAATCAGTGGAAATGATGATTGCCACATTACTCAAGTGAAATGGAAATTAGCGTCTGCATTTGAAATCAAGGATTTGGGCCTCCTTCGATACTTTCTCGGAATTGAGATTGCTCGATCCGCCGGGAAGATTATGATCTCTCAGCGTAAATATGTCCTCGACCTTCTCAGTAAAGTTGGATATTTGGGAGTCAAACCTATGGATAGTTCAGTGGATCCTAATTACGACATTCACAAGGAGACATCTCCAGATCTTGGGAGGAAGTTAGAATTTCAACGTATTGTGGGAAAGTTGATTTATCTGACAATCACCCGACCTGATATCTCCTTTGTCGTTAGCCTGGTCAGTCAATTCATGCACAGTCCTAAAGTTCATCATCATCAAGCTTTTCTTCGAATCCTCAAATACTTAAAAAACGAACCCGACAAAGGTATTCTATTTCATGATCATGGCCACCTTAAGGTCCATGGATACTGCGATGCTGATTGGGCAGGTTCTTCTCTGGACAGAAGATCTACGAGTGGTTACTTTATCTTTGTTGGTGGCAACCTCATCTCCTGGAGAAGTAAAAAACAAAATGTCATTGCTCGTTCCTCCACTGAAGCCGAGTATCGTGTCATTGCTGTCACTATTTGTGAACTCAGCTGGGTTAAATCTATCTTGGGAGAAATGGGCTTCCCTGTTCTTGAAGCCATGCATCTTCACTGTGATAATCAAGCTGCGATTCATATTGCCAACAATCCGGTCTTCCATGAGAGGATAAAACACATTGAGATTGATTGTCACTTTGTGCGGGACAAAATCCAGGATCAGTCTATTTCGATGGTGTTTGTGTCATCTGAAGATCAACTTGCAGACATGTTCACCAAAGTTGTTTCTGGCAAATCCCTTCATTCATACTTTCTCAGGCTTGGGATGATGGATGCTTATGGTATTAGCTTGAGGGGGGGTGTTAAAATACAAACTAATACCCCCTCATCGGGTGGTGAGTGTATCCAAGGAGGTGACTAAATGAATCTGGACCTGAAGGAATTAGTGAAGCAAGGAAAACCCTAAGGTTTGCTCTCAACATTTAAATGTACATATAATATGTATGGGGACACGAATGCAATAATTACGAAAAAAAATTTCCAATTGGTATCAGAGCGAGACCCGTTCCTCGCCCAAACCGCGGAACCGCCGCTCGCTTCCGCTCGATATCTCCGCGAGACTGCTCCCGGAGACCTCTCGACTGCGTTCCTCCCTCCGTTTCCGGCCGCCGGTCCCCCTCCGCAGCAGCTTCCACAGTCGCTTCCCCGCTCGTGCCCTCCGTCGCTGTTTCCAACAGCCGAGCGGCGCTGAATGACGGGATGTGGCTTCTGGTGTCCTTCCGGGGGGTCCGATTGATCCCAAATTTTGGGGAAAGTTTCGTTTTGGCCTTCTTATCATAATACTGAATTTCTAGACGACTCCAATGGTTGAATGCTCTCCAAAATCAGATCTATGCCTTTCTCTTTCAAGCAGAAGATGGCTCCTAACTCTTGAGCGATGTCTTCTTTGACCCCAGCTCCCTGAAGACTTTTTATACGTTTTACTCCCTCGTTCTCATGGAGAAGTTAGTTGTCAAGATGGAGGAGGCGGATCTGAAGGTGTTCTTTGAGTTCTTGAGGATGTCCAAAGGCGAGGAATCAGCTCAGTCACAGCCGCCGCCAGTGAAGTTGGATCTTCCACATGTGGAGTTGAAACTTGAAGGATAAGCTACATATTTGAGTTGGTCGCGCCGGGTGAAGAGGGCCCTATCCGAAGGAACCTGGAGGGTTATTTGACAGGTGATAAGTGTAACACCTTGCATGTATAAACAATATAACAATAGGTCCGGTAGGGACCCCACGTCATATCGAACACACAAGCTAGGTGTTAAAAGATGATAAACAGAAATGTTAAAACTACGCAAGAGTAAAAAAAGCACTAGCGGAAGCTTTAATTTAAAAACCAAACCATGAATGCCCACATCACAAGGAAATGTTATACAAAAGAGAGTTACGGCATTAATGTCTTACATCGCATCCAATGCATCAAAACAAAACAGTGTTCATACAATTCTCGGAACGCAGGCCGGCAAAAAGAGAAAGTTGTAAAAGAGTTTAGCCTTCAAGGGCCGACTCAGCTTTGGGCTTTTGCCCGCTACTTTCCACTAGGTTCTCCCGCACCTGTACCAAACACAAATAAGCGTTAAACGAGGGTCAGCTATAAGCTGACCACAAACAGCGTAACGATTCCCCCCCCCCCCCCCCCACCCCCCCCCACACACACACACCCCGGTCATTCTAGCCGGCTCCATGGCGGAGGTACCGCTCACCTGCAAGTAAGTCGTAGCAAGCAATATGTGACACAATAAAAAAAAGTGTAACTACACTACATAGGGTGAGGTTTCAAGCACAATCAATCTTCTAGGTTGAGCATAAAAGTAAGGGGAACCTAGTAAAAAAATGATGTTGGTTAGGTTCACCCTGAGGTTCACCACCACCACCTAAGCAACCACGCATGAGGCTAACATAACACCATTCCCCAACAACACATACGCGGATACTCACGACCACGCGTTTCATGCACTCAAGGCATGCACTAGGTGTACACTCTCATGAGTACTTGTTGGGTATTGTATCCACAATAACCTTGATTCGTAGGAAGTCATCCTTGAACCAAGATTGAATTGCTTGTGTATTTGATATGCTTCTCTAGTATTGTTCTTGCAGGTCCACTTTGCTAAGTGTGGACCAATGTCAGGTCACAATGGGTCAATAAGCACAGTCTCATACATTGTAATTTCTCAGTGTGTGGGATATGGGGTTGACTTATTTGTGATCTCTCATTTGGGATACACTTTATGATCAAGACATTTAAAGACTCAAAGTCTGGAGTGCAGTTGGTGTTCAAAAGGAAAAGGACTTGAATTTTTCCTAAGTAGATTTTTCGAGAACTTTAGTTATTTCTCGAGAAGTCATGAAGAGCTTTCGAGAAGTCCTTGTGTTATCTCGATAAGTCCTCTTAGCTTTCGAGTGAGCTTCTCAGCAGTTGTTTTCGAGAAGTTTATCTCAGCGGGAGCTTTCGAGAAGTCCTTTCTCTCGAGAAGTATTTTTGTCTCTCGAGAAGTTTATTTTCTCTCGGAAAAGGATTTCTAGTTTGTCCAAGTGTTGATTTTCTCGAAGGGTGTTTCTCGAGAAGTCAAGCAGTTCTCGAGAAGTCGTTTGTCCTCTCGAAAAATCAGTTCTCCCGAGAACTCTGTTCTTTCTTTCGAAAAGATCATGCCTTATCAGTTTTCGAGAAGTCCCTTTTATCTCGAGAAGTCCATTGTTTCTCGAGAAGTCTGTTCCAAGTTTTCGAAATTATCTTCCAAGTCTTTTCTCGAGATCAAACAGTCATCTCTCGAGAAGTCTTGCATTTCTCGAGAAATTTGAGTCTCGTTTTTCTCGCGATCTTTAATCATGTTTGGCGACAAGTCTTTTCCGTCTGTTTAACGTGACGCCTCTCTTCGTTTAAGGTTAATCCTTTTTGTTAAGCCTTTGTCTATATAAGGCTTCCTTTTAGGATTAATCGGCAGAGATCTTTAATTTCAAATCATTAAATCTTCGTGACCTAATTTTCTCCTCCCGATTCAAGAAGATCGTGAAAAGTGCCGCGCACATCGCCGTCGTTTGGAGATCGATCTAGAGTTCTGAGTTATCGTCTCCAATCAGAAGAAAAGGTTCGATCGATCGTTGTCTCATCCGCTCTGTTTCTTTTGGATCGATTGGAATCTTAGAAGATCAGATTTGTGTCGTTTTGATTCTTCCTTTTCAACATCAAGTCAAAGTCGTTCCTATCTCAAGAAGGAAGAGGATCCCTAAAGAGTTTTCAAATCTGATTGTAATTTGATAAGTATTGTATCATTCTCTTATTATATTTGATTGTAGGAGAGATTATTCTCTGAGTTGTAGGAGAGGCGTTCTCCGAGTTGTAAGAGAGGTATTCTCTGAGTTTGTAGGAGATTTGTCTCCGAGTTGTAGGAGTTTTGTCTCCGAGATTGTAGGATCTTTCTTAATCCGAGATTTAGTGAAGTAGTCATTTCTAGCTGTGGTGCTAGATTGGCGAGGCCGGCAAGTGGAGTACCCAAGAACCGGGAACCACTATAAATTTCTTGCGTTGTCTGTGATTGTGATTTGCATTCTGTGTGTTCTTTATTTTCAAGATTTTCAATTCCGCAAAAGACGCAGTAATCACCTATTCACCCCCCTCTAGGTGATTTGGTTAGCAACTAGATATTACAATTGGTATCAGAGGGTCGCTGTTCTTGAAAGGTTAACACCTTGAATAGGATCTTTCCATTCTAGTTGCCAGCAAATCATGGAAAAGTGCAAGGAATCGTCTTCGTTGAAATTTCCTATATGCACTAAGGCTAATTTTCCTATGTGGAAAGAAAGAGTCAGATTTTATATGGAAGCCGCAGACCCGAGAATATTCCAAGTCGTGGAAGAAGACCCTCATGTGCCTATGACTGCTTCTACTATAGACCCAACTCTAAAAGTACCTAAAAAGATGATGGATTTAACCAAGGATGAGATCGCTCTAGTTGCCTTGGACAAAAAGGCAAAGAGCATAATTGTCAGTGCAGTGGATGATTCAATGTTGCAAAACTTAATTCACTGTCATTCTGCCAAAGAAATGTGGACTTCCTTAATAGTTCTTATGGAAGGTACTGAAGAAGTAAGAGATGACAGAAGATCTCTTCTAAATAAAGAGTACGAGGCTTTCAAGCAGAGTAGAAAGGAGTGCATTGTCGATGCATACAAAAGATTCTTTAAAATAGTAAACGGCCTAAGGAATTATGGTCGGGAGTTTACTAATGGTGAACTAAATGACAAATTCCTGCGATCTCTAACAAAAGATTGGGATAGCAAGATTGTTGCTATAAGAGAGTTTGGAAAGTTGCCAAATCTGGACCTGCAAAATCTATTTGGGAAGCTATTATCCCATGAGTTGCAAATGAATATTCGGAAAACAGAAGAAGACGGGAACAGGATAGCAAGCAAGGAAAGGACCTTGGCTATGAAAGCTGAGAGTTCCAGAAAAAGCAGAGCCTTGTCTCCAATAAGAGCACAGGAATCTGATGATGAAAAAGAATCTGAAGCCGGCTCCTCCAGTTCTGAAATGTCTGATGGGGAGTTTTCTCTAATCTCTCGTCAGTTCATGAGATTGCTAAACAAAAGGAGGAACATGAAGAATAAGTCTTCCTCTGAATATAGACATTCTCGACGTGATGGTGATCATCACAAAAAGGGTCATGACAGGTATAAATCTAAAACTAGTAAACATATTTCTTCTGACATAGTTTGTTATTGTTGTAATAAGTCAGGGCACATGATCGCTGAATGCCCTTACAAAAAGAAAGAGGGTGGAAGAAAAGAAGAAAAGAAATTCACCCACGGGAAAAAGAAGACTGAAAGAAGTCTAGTCCCTAAAAGGACCAAAACTTTAAGCGACAGTGACTCGGAGAAATCAAGTAGTGAAGAAGAAGCCTACTTCGGGTTGATGGCTATGACTGATGAAGAAGAAGAACCCCCATATACCGAGAAGGTAAATTCTCACACCATCTTATCTGATTCTGAATATGCCTCAGCTGAACAAAAGGATTATCCTTCAGATGATGACTAGAACCTCATGACCCAATATACTGAAATGCTTAAAAGCATTGACAGATGCCGAAAGGTAGTCAAAATTCAGGCCAAGGAGATCATGTCTCTCAAAGAAGTGGAATCTAATTTGAGAAAGGAAGTTGAACAACTTTCTTCCTTCAAAGAGGAAAACCAAATCTTGAAAGACAAGATCAAAAACTCAGATGAGCTCCTTGATCGGAGAGAAAACTCCATCAAAGTTCTGGAAGAACAGCTAGCCGCTGAAAAGAAGCTAGTTGAAAAGTTTTCACAACCGAAAACCATTCTTCCAATCATTGATACTTTCTCTGCTAAAGCAAGTAGCAGTGGTTTAGGTCATGTGGCTGGGCCAAGTAATTCTTCTAAGGGCACCCTTGCCAAGAAGAAAAATAAGAATGTTAAGAAAGCTACCATCGAAGAAAAAGGGAAAGCCCATCAAGAACAAGTGGAATTTAAGAAAGTTCTCTTTCCCACAAATGTTTATGATATGGAAAGCTCTTATGATCACTTGACACGACCAATTAATTTTGCGTCTGTCAATGACTATAAGGGATGGGCTCGTCCTCAAAACCTCGGTCAAAGTGCTTTCAAAGCACCTTATGAAGAAGTAAATCTGAGAGATTATGGTCCGTATGTTCATGGTCCGAGTGCTATGAGAGCACCAATAGTAAAGACTGTTGCACCAAAGCCAAAGGAGAAAGCACTACCATGTGTGTGCTGTACTCATGAGGCATCCTCATCAAGAAGGATTGTTCCTGCCAAAACTAACGTTCAAAGAGTTAAGCAGGAGAATATAAAGAGAAGGTACAACAGGTTTAACTGTTGGTGTTGTGGCAAAATAGGTCACTTTGTCGTAGATTGTTGGTTCAATACCACCTATTTCAAGAGACCACAAGTTAACAATGCAAGAAAGACCGCTCGCAATGTTAATGTTCATCGTGGTGCTCAACTAACAAGGGACCAAGGACCCAAATTTGTTTGGGCTCCTAAGGCAAAATAATTTGCTTTTGCAGGTATGTCCAAAGGCCAACAAAAATCCTATCTGGTATTTGGACAGTGGTTGTTCTCGGCATATGACCGGAACAAGAAGCCTTTTGCAAAATTTCATTCCAGTTGAGAACGGTCCAAAAGTTATTTTTGGCGGATCTGACAAAGGAATAACAAAAGGCTATGGTATGATTTCTAACGGTAATGTATCCTTTTCAGATGTAGCTTATGTGGAAGGATTAGAACATAATCTGATAAGCATAACACAACTTTGTGATAAATGATACATAGTTGATTTTCGTAGAGATAAGTGTTTGATAAAATCGGCTGGTAATCTAGAAACGATTTTATCAGGCACTCGTTGTAGAAATATGTTTTGTTTAAATTTTCTTTGTTTATCATCTTCTACACCAATGTCTTTTAGCAAAAGATAGTGCATCTCTTGCTGACCAATGGCATAGGAGATTAGCACATATAAATTTCAAAACTATAAATAAATTATTTTCACAAAACTTAGTGCGTGATGCGCCAAATATTAAGTGCATTAAAGATAGACCTTGTCATACTTGTGTAAAAGGCAAGCAAACAAGAGTTACCTTTAAGAGCATAATTGGCAAAGATTCGACTAGGTGTTTATACCTACTTCATATGGACTTGTTTGGTCCTTTGCAAATTAGAAGTTTAGGAGGTAAGTCTTACACGTTAGTTATTGTAAATGATTACTCACGTTTTGCATGGGTATTCTTTCTAAAACACAAGTCAGATACATTTGACATTTTCACTAAGTTTGTCAAGCAAATCCAGAATGAATTTGATTGTTCAGTGGTCAAAATCAGAAGTGACCATGGAACAGAATTTGAATCTGGGGCCATGACAGATTTTTGTGAAAGTCTTGGTATCTTTCATGAGTTTTCCTCTCCTCGAACTCCACAACAAAATGGGGTAGCTGAGAGAAGGAATAGAACACTCATTGAGGCTTGCAGAACGATGTTGAGTGACACTTCACTACCCGAATACCTTTGGACCGAAGTCGTCAACACTGCATGTCACGTGCAAAACAGAGCACTCATAAATAAAAACCATGAAAAGACTTCTTATGAACTACTAAAAGGCAAGAGACCAACCATCTCTTAGTTTAGAATCTTTGGTTGCAAATGTTTTGTAATTAATAATGGAAAGCATTACAAAACCAAGTTTAGCGAAAAGAGTTTTGAAGGTATTTTTGTAGGCTATAGCAGCCATAGTAGAGCTTATAGAGTATTTAATAAGAAAACCCTGGTGGTAGAAGAGTCAATCAATGTTCTATTTGATGAAACGAGCATGCTACATAGCAGCTCTTCTAGTGCTTCTATTGAAGTTGCAGGTTCAAAGTTACAAGATATAAGCTTGGTTGAGCCAGTCAAAGACGGTGCTCAAACTTCATCAAGATCTCCTCCCCAACCTCAAATGAAGAAGATCATATTGATGAAGAACCAATACAAGTGGAAGAAGACATTCAAGTAGTAGAAGATGCTCCAGATGTCCAGACTGATGCAAGGAACCTTGAGTTCAGACATATGAGGGACCATCCTATTGATCAAATCATAGGTGATCCTCAAGTCGGCATTAGAACGAGAAGAGATACTACTAACGAAAACATGCATTTAAGCTTTCTTTCACAGGTTGAACCGAAGAAGTTTCAAGAAGCAAATGAAGACCCCCACTGGATAATTGCAATGGAAGAAGAGTTAAATCAATTCAAGCGTTGCAAGGTGTGGACACTAGTTCCAAAACCCAAGGATAAAAATATAATTGGCACGAAGTGGGTCTACAGGAACAAGTTGGATGAAGACGGAACAATTATAAAAAACAAAGCCAGACTTGTAGCAAAAGGTTACAGACTGGAAGAAGGGATCGAATTCGATCAAACTTATGCTTCAGTAGCAAGACTCGAAGCGATCAGAATGTTTTTAGCCTATGCTGCATTCAAAGGATTCATCGTATACCAAATGGACGTCAAGTCAGCTTTTCTGAATGGTAACATAAAAGAAGAAGTAATCGTTGAACAACCTCCAGGTTTTGTAGATTCTGAACATCTTAATTATGTTTACTTACTGCAAAAAGCTTTGTATGGATTGAAACAAGCTCCTCGAGCTTGGTATGAGACGCTGTCTAACTTTCTTCTTGAGAACAAGTTCACAAGAGGAAAGATAGATAAAACATTATTTCTTAGGGAAGTAAAAGGCAAGATTTTGCTAGTGCAAATCTATGTCGATGACATTATTTTTGGCTCCACGAACGACAATCTTTGCAAAAAGTTTTCAAAACTTATGCAAGGAAAGTTTGAAATGAGTAGTATGGGTGAGCTGAAATATTTCTTGAGACTTCAAGTGAAACAATCTGAAGATGGAATTTTCATCTCACAGACGAAATTCACCAAGGAGTTGATTAAGAAATTTGGAATGGAGAGTGCAACCTCTATGAGGACTCCAATGAGCTCAGCTATGTCTCTGGACAAGGATGAGAAAGGGAAACCTTTCGATGAAACCAAGTACAGAAGCATAATTGGCTCTCTACTCTACCTTACTGCTAGTAGGCCTGATATAATGTTTTCTACATGTGTATGTGCTAGATATCAAGTGAACTCTAAGGAATCTCACTATACTGCTGCAAAGCGAATTTTGAGATATTTTAAGGGTACATCAAATCTTGGCTTATGGTACCCAATAAGTAATGATAGCGAGCTAATAGGTTATTCAGATGCAGATTTTGCAGGTAGTAGAGACGACAGGAAAAGCACTTCCGGAACATGCCAATTTCTCGGAAGAAGACTTATTTCCTGGAGCAGCAAGAAGCAGAATTGTGTTGCAATTTCAACCGCCGAGTCAGAATATATTTCTGCAGGCAGTTGTTGCGCGCAACTTCTATGGATAAGGAATCAACTTCAAGACTACAATATGAAGATCAAAAATATTCCGATGTTTTGCGACTCCTCCAGTGCAATTGCAATCGCAAACAATCCAGTCTCGCACGGCCGGACAAAGCATATCGAGTTAAGATATCACTTCATCCGAGAGCATGTGGAGAATGGGGATATCAACTTAAGCTATGTCCCTACGGATAAGCAAATTGCAGATATATTCACGAAGCCGCTGGATGAGACCAAGTTCTCTTTCTTCAAGACAGAACTTGGAATGCTCAACATGGAGTAATGCTCAAGCCAAGAAGAAGACAAGAAGAAAAATGGATTTTCAAAAGTTCTAATTCTATGGGAAGCAGAGGTCTGTCATTTTAAAAGAAGCAGAAAAATTTCTAAGTTTTCAATGGATTTCTCGAGAAATGAGTAAACTTCTCGAGAAATGACATGTCTTTGGTGAAAATGGATGAAGATAAAATTTTTTGAAAAATTGACTATACTTCTCGCGAAATGAGTTTGCACTTCTCGAGAAATGGGTTATCCGTCGAGAAATGCACTTTCGAAGAAGGATCGGCAGAACTCTGGGATTTCTCGAGAAATCAGGATACTTCTCGAGAAATAGGTTACATTTTTTTTCGGATTTCTAATTTCTATTTTCGAGAATATGAAGAGTCAGGTACGCGCGTGTTTTATTATCTTTATATTAAATAAAACTCAAATAATTGTCAAATCAAACCAAACTATATATAGACATTCGAAATGAATTAATGTTCACGCGAGGTCATTTCTTCCCCTTCTCGAAAAGCGCCGACGGTTCGTCTTCCTCTCTCGCGAAATCGACTGTTCTGGATCTCGATCTCTTCTCTCCCTCTCGCGTTCGTTCTTCGATTTCTCTTGATCAATGGCACCTCATTCAAAGCCGAAGGTCGGCGTGGGTAGTGAACTGGTGCGAGAAGGTCTCATCACGATTTCAGATGATTTTCAAAACCTATTTTACCTTCTAGACGCCGCTGGTTTGTCGTTTGTTCTTGAGCACCCATGTCGAGTTTTGTTTAAAGAGGTAGAAGAGTTATTTATCAACATCAAAGTTCACAAGGAAAGGAAGAGGATGAAATCTGCAGTCGGAAATTTCAAGATCAAGGTCAGTCCTAAAACCCTATCTAAATATCTAAGGTTGCCGGTGGTAACTTCTGAGGACACACTAGATGATGCTGATTGGGATAGAGCAATAAGTTTTTGTGACTTAGACAAGGCAGTTAAAACAGTTAGAAGGCAGCAAATGAATGATGTAGGTAAACTTTTGGTGGATATCATTTCCAAGGTATTGTTATGTAATACAGGAAGCCTGGGTTATGTCTCAACAGATGTGTTCTGCTTGATGACAGCTGTGATTTGTGGAAAGAAGTGTGACTGGGCAAACCTTCTCTTCAGCAAGATTAAAGACAGCATTGTATCTCCAAACTTTTCCAGAATTCTGTCTTTATATCTAAATCAACACAATCATGAAGTCTTTGATATGTCTAAAGGTGCAATCATACACCATCTGAAGAAGATAAATGTCACAACAATACAGAGATGGGATATTAGGATTACTAAGCCAGCTGCAGGTGCAGGTCTCCAGGGGGAGCCTCTTTCATCAGTCCACTCAAAACCTCAGAATGTGACTCCAGCTACTTCCTCTGCTACACCTCCTACAGATGTAATCTCAACCCCAGCTCCACCTTCAGCTCAGCAACACATTTCAGATCCACCAGCACAGCAACAAGCCTCAGAGCCACTTCCATCTCCAGCTCAGCAAGACACCATTCCTTCAGCAGACCCAAGTATTCCTCCACCATCTGATCTAGCTCCTTCAAATCAAGTTCATTCAGATCAACTTCCAACAGATCACTTTACCTCAGATCAAGTCCTAGCAGATCAAGTTCCTTCTGATGTAGTTACTTCTGATACTCCAGCCATCCCAGATGCTCAAGATGATTTAGTTACTCCTATGGAAGACAACTTATATTTACAAGAACAGGTTGTTCACTCATCACCTCCTCCAGTTACTGATGCAGACAGGGTTGATACCACCATAGCAGATGTTGTAAGTGAAATTCTCAAAGATGTTGTTGAAGAGCAAAACACTAGTGACCACATGGCTGGGTCAGGTGCTGACTATGATTTTTATCAGGAAGCAGATGATGTTTCAGTGCATGATTCATCTCCTCCCCCAGTACATATTGAGGGGAAGCAAGAGCCTTGCTTAGAAACCAACAAGGATGCTCAGGGAGAGCCTGTTGATGAAGAAGGTGAGAAGATCAACATTTCTTCTCCTAAGGTACTGAGTTTTGTTCTTCTTGAAGAACTTCCAGAAGATGTTCTGTCAGCCCCTATTCCTCCTTCTCTATTTGATGAAAATTCTTTGCTTAGTAAAATAGAATTTTTGCTTCAAAGGCAAAGTGCCAAAATTGATTATTCCTTCAAAAAGGTTCATGCTAGACTATCTGATATTGAAAAAGAGATGGATAAGAAGCTAAAAGATTTCAAAGCAAGTTCAGATCACCTTAAAGAAGTTGTTATTCAGGGTGGCAAGGCCATTGATCACACCATTCAAGGTGTAGGCACAGTTCTTGCAGAAATTATTCAGGTCAGGAAGACACAGGAATTTATGGCTGAAAAGGCTGAAGAGCACAGCTTCAAGATCATTGATGAGGTTGGTCAGTTTAAGGAATATGTTCTCCAATCCCTAACTGTAGAAGTCAGAAAGGGGGAGGACAAGATGACTGAGTTATTGGATCAAACTTTATTAGGTTTGAGCAGTTGTCCCAGGGTGTCCAAAAGCAGGTAGCTGATATAAAAGATTTCACCACTAATACTGCTGTTTGGCTCCACCATGAGATTTTTCCTGATTTGGGTATTGACCCTGCTCAGCCTCCTCCACAGTCTGATGCTCCTCAATTCCCTCAGTTCCCTCCAAGGCCAGCAGGGCTGTCAGATGATAATCCTTCTGTAGAGGCTCATTCCTCCATGCCTAGCTCTAAGAAAAGGAAATATGGTGAAGGACCTTCTGCCAGTAGGTCTGAACCTGGTGATAGTTCTGCAGGTTCTGGAAAAGCAGTTGCTAATGAATCTGAAATTTATCCAGAGGTTTGGAGCCCAGTCTCTAAGATTATTATTCTTGACTCTCTCATGCTTGTAGAGGAAGGTAATGTAAAAGTCTCTGAACTTTTCAGCTCAACTGAATGGAAGAAATATGAGACAAGCAAAACTAAGAGAAGAATTCACTTCAAGAATTATGGATACAACAATCCCTCAGCTCCAGCAGCTCCTCCAAAGTACCATCCAAAGCCATATGCTTATTTTGACAGACAAGAACTGAAGAGGAAGAGAAGAGCCAATATCTGAAGACAAGTCTATGAAGATCATCAGAACCTTATTTCTATTTGATTGTGTGAACTTTAATTCATAAGACAATCTTAAATCTATATATAGTTTTGATTTTGATGAGACAATCCTTTTTACATATATAGATATTGTTTTTGATGCTCTTTCTACTTGTTTCTACTCAATCAGTGGTATATCTTTTTGTGTTTTATATTGATACAATTCATCTTGGTAAGAAGGGTTCTGACTTCTACAAATAGGGGGAGATTGTTGGGTATTGTATCCACAATAACCTTGATTTGTAGGAAGTCATCCTTGAACCAAGATTGAATTGCTTGTGTATTTGATATGCTTCTCTAGTATTGTTCTTGCAGGTCCACTTTGCTAAGTGAAAATCAATGTCAGGTCACAATGGGTCAATAAGCACAATCTCATACATTGTAATTCCTCAGTGTGTGGGATATGGGGTTGACTCATGTGTGATCTCTCATTTGGGATACACTTTATGATCAAGACATTTAAAGACTCAAAGCTTGGAGTGCAGTTGGTGTTCAAAAGGAAAAGGACTTTAGAATTTTTCCTAAGTAGATTTTTCGAGAACTTTAGTTATTTCTCGAGAAGTCATGAAGAGCTTTCGAGAAGTCCTTGTGTTATCTCGATAAGTCCTCTTAGCTTTCGAGTGAGCTTCTCAGCAGTTGTTTTCGAGAAGTTTATCTCAGCGGGAGCTTTCGAGAAGTCCTTTCTCTCGAGAAGTATTTTTGTCTCTCGAGAAGTTTATTTTCTCTCGGAAAAGGATTTCTAGTTTGTCCAAGTGTTGATTTTCTCGAAGGGTGTTTCTCGAGAAGTCAAGCAGTTCTCGAGAAGTCGTTTGTCCAATCGAAAAATCAGTTCTCCCGAGAACTCTGTTCTTTCTTTCGAAAAGATCATGCCTTATCAGTTTTCGAGAAGTCCCTTTTATCTCGAGAAGTCCATTGTTTCTCGAGAAGTCTGTTCCAAGTTTTCGAAATTATCTTCCAAGTCTTTTCTCGAGATCAAACAGTCATCTCTCGAGAAGTCTTGCATTTCTCGAGAAATTTGAGTCTCGTTTTTCTCGCGATCTTTAATCCTGTTTGGCGACAAGTCTTTTCCGTCTGTTTGACGTGACGCCTCTCTTCGTTTAAGGTTAATCCTTTTTGTTAAGCCTTTGTCTATATAAGGCTTCCTCTTAGGATTAATCGGCAGAGATCTTTAATTTCAAATCATTAAATCTTCGTGACCTAATTTTCTCCTCCCGATTCAAGAAGATCGTGAAAAGTGTCGCGCACATCGCCGTCGTTTGGAGATCGATCTAGAGTTCTGAGTTATCATCTCCAATCAGAAGAAAAGGTTCGATCGATCGTTGTCTCATCCGCTCTGTTTCTTTTGGATCGATTGGAATCTTAGAAGATCAGATTTGTGTCGTTTTGATTCTTCCTTTTCAACATCAAGTCAAAGTCGTTCCTATCTCAAGAAGGAAGAGGATCCCTAAAGAGTTTTCAAATCTGATTGTAATTTGATAAGTATTGAATCATTCTCTTATTACATTTGATTGTATGAGAGATTATTCTCCGAGTTGTAGGAGAGGTGTTCTCCGAGTTGTAGGAGTTGTCTCTGAGATTGTAGGATATTTCTTGATCCGAGATTTAGTGAAGTAGTCATTTCTAGCTGTGGTGCTCGATTGGCGAGGCCGGCAAGTGGAGTACCTAAGAACGGGGAACCACTATAAATTTCGTGCGTTGTCTGTGATTGTGATTTACATTCTGTGTGTTCTTTATTTTCAAGATTTTCAATTCCGCAAAAGACGCAGTAATCACCTATTCACCCCCCTCTAGGTGATTTTGGTTAGCAACTAGATATTACAGTACTACCACCAATCTAAGTTATATGAACTTAGTTGTCAAATGAGCTTTTGTCGGTCCAGACGATCACGCAGGTTGCGGTCTATCCCATGGTCGATCGGTATCCAAGTGGATCACCCTTGTGCCGAACCGCATGGAACGGGTTTGGTTCAGCCTTGCCTGTGCTCAAGTCACCGGTATCAATCACGATGAGGGTGCGACTTTACCTCGGCCCGTAATTATTTAATACATACAAGTACTACTGAAATATCTCGCTACGCACCTAATCCAAACGGTTGGACATAGGCTTCGCAAGCTCTACCGACGTAGGAGGTCCAAGTCAACTCCAAAACGTTTCGTGGTGAAGTCTTGTGTTCAACCACGTCACAAACAAAGAGCTTTCCACGTGTGCATCTCGAGATCCCCCATTCCCAAACCCCACAATGAGGACACGAATATCTCATGGAGACATTCTCCGGCACGCAAACTAGACTTAACCTAAATGCAACGTCAAATCAAGCATCACCGATCCGGGCCCACGGCCACGGATAGGCATCACACACAATGTCTAAATCCGAACGACTACTGGATTTCTACATGCAATATATGTCAGGGATGGACACAATCAACCCGGGGTTCGTATGAACCAAAGGAGGTCACGCCCTCTGTTAAATAGCGGGGGAGACTCATCATATGCGAGCATATCAAAAACGGAATGGACAAAATAAGTCCTAAGATCGGGGAGAAGGATCGTTACCCTTGGAGCTCATTTTGGCGCAATGGAAAGGAGAAGAATGGATAAAATCGACCGCGACGGACTCCTCTCCGTGGATCTGAACTCGTCTCGCGATTTGGAGCTCCGAAGTTCCTTTAATGGCGGGATGTCCTCCTTCTTCCCCCTCCTCTCTCTCTCAACTCAAACCTAACAAAAAGAGCCAAATGAAGAATGAGACATGGGCTAGGGGTTTCAGACCTTTCTGAAGCGTTGGACGAGCATTTCTCAGCCATTAGATCAAGAGTCAAGTGGATTTGATGGCCTAGATCGTGGACTTTAAGTCCTTTGATCTGCCAGCGAGGTACCGCGCGGCGGGTAGCTCTAATGCGCCGCGGTAGCTCCAGTGAAGACGACTCATTTTGGCGGACGCTACCGCCAACGGTAGCACTTACTGCGCGACGGTAAGCAACAGAACCCACATTTGCTTCGAACTGAGTGGTAGCGCTCGGCGGTAGCGACTACCGCGCCGCGCTAGCCCTCAGGTTCTCCTAATTCTTTATTTTTCCCAAAGAGAAAACCGGGGTGTTACAATGCTCCCCCATTACGAGAATTTCGTCTTGAAATTAGATTACTTATCAAGTAACGACATACCTGACATAAAGAGTTCTGGGTATTCGTCGCGCATCGTTTGCTCCCTCTCCCAAGAGAGCTCCTCGCGACCGAAATTATCCCACCGAACTTTGACCATTTTTATCGATTTGTTCCGCAATTGTTGGACTTCAGTGGCCTCGATGCCAATGGGCTTGACTTTCGTTGATAACCCACCATCAAATGGCACTTTGTCGACTGCAACAATCTGGGCTCTCGCGCTGCCTTCCTCAATACCGAAATATGGAACACGTCATTTTGACCGCTCAACTCTATTGATAGAGCAAGCCGGTAGGCAGCTTCACCAATACGCTCTGTAACCTCAAGCGGTCCAAGGAATCTCAGACTCACCTTTTTCAGTCGCCTTATCCTCGATACCCCCTTGAACGGTTTGATCTTGAAGTAAACTCAGTCGCCCACAGTGAACTCAATGTTTCGGTGTTTGGCGTTATAGTACATTGCATGCCTATCTTGAGCAATTAGCAATCTCTCCAATATTGCCTGAATCGACGTATTCGCTTCTTCAACATCTTTCCACTTTAACAGCTTCGTGTCGCCCGTTTTCGCCCAAGACAAGGTCGTACGACACTTCCTATCATATAGGGCCTCGAAGGGCAACATTTGAATACTCGTTCGGTAGTTATTGTTGTAAGCGAACTCTATCATATAGAGGTGCCCCTAGGGGAGTAAGTCGGAACCAACTGAACCGCATAACCAAACCAAACCGCACGGTTCGGTTCGGTTTTAGTAGCCCACAGTTCGGTCACGGCTCCATTTTTTGAAAAACCATGTGGTTCGGTTCGGTTCACGGTTTGGAATGTGAAACCGAACCGAGTCGAACCGAGCCATATTAGCTTTAATAGTATTTTAATATATTAGAAATATAAATTGTTACAAGTTTTAATTTTTTTAATCTCTATCATGTTATTAAAGCTAATAAGTCCAAGAAACATAGTAACATACGACCATATTAAGTTTTAATTTTTATCTCTTCAGTCACTATTAAGTTTTATGACTTCAAGTCTCACGGGTTCACCACTTCACCGTTCATTTTTCACTACTCCCTTCTAGGTCACGAATTCACGAGCCTTTGGGAGCTTGAATTGTATCCTAATCATCCTTCTTGCATGAATCATATAAGATTCTTATTAATTATCACTTGTCAGCACTTGGTTAGATGACTAATTATTAATGAGAAAAATTTCTTTTATTTTTATGATTAAACCACTAAAACCGAACCAAACCAAACCATACGGTTCGGTTCAGTTCGGTTCGGTTCGGTTCCAAAGGTATGTGCAGTTCGGCGCAGTTCCAGATTTTTGGAACCACATGTGGGTGGTTCGGTTAGCGGTTTTGATCAAAAATCGAACCAAACCGAACCGTTACAGTTCTAGGTGCTCCTCCCATCTCTTTCTGAAGTCCAAGGCATACATCCAGAGCATATCCTCCATAGTCTTGTTGGTCCTCTCGGTCTACCCATCCGCTTGCGGGTGGAATGTCGTGTTAAACTTTAGCTTGGTACCCAATAGTTGGTGAATAAGCCTCCAGGCATTCGATGTAAAGTGCCCACCAAGATCACTCACGATGCTACGTGGAATACGGTGCAATCATACTATGATGTCGACATACAACTTCGCTAGCTTCTCCACAGAATCGTCTTCTGGTTCGGAATTAAGTGGGATACCTTTGTCAAGCAATCGACAATCACTCAAATGGCGTCGTTTCCATGTTGCGACCTCGGCAATCAGTGCACAAAATCCATCGATATGTCGTCAAACTTCCATTTCGGAATTGGCAAGGACTTCAGAAATCCACTGGGCCTTTGACATTCGGCCATCGCTAACGAGCAAGTATGACACTTTGTCACGTAGAGGGCAATGTCTTTCTTCAAACCCGGCCACCAAAAAAAGTTCTTCATATCCATGTACATTTTTGTGCTCCCCGGATGAATTGAGTGCTTGGTAAAGTGAGCTTCGTACATCCTAATTTTCTAAAATTAGGGACGCACAATCTGCTACCCTTTCAAAGAAGACCATCTTCGAAGGAGAACTCGGCGTTTGACCCATCCACGGTCTCTGCCACATAACGCTCCATGCTCTCGTTAAGCTCCAAAGCCTGCCGGAATCGATCCGTGAGGTGGTATTGAACCTCCGTCCTCCTATCAACACAAGTGATTTCAAGAGCCTCCAAGTCACGTAGACGCTCATCATGCATCAAAATCCAATTTGCTTGAGCTGAAGCCCGCCTGCTCAATGCGTCTGCAACCACATTACCCTTCCCAGAAGTGTAATGGATATCGAAGGTGTAGTCCCCGAGAAAATCAATCCACCTCATTTGCCGCATATTCAACTGCTTTTGATTCAACATGTACTTCAGGCTCTTGTGGTCCGTAAAGATGTCGATCTTCACGCCATACAAGTAATGCCGCCATAACTTAAGAGCGAACACCACGGCTCGATCGCACCTTTTTGGGTAAATACGAAATTTGCAAATCACATTATAATTTCGTCGATTCTCATCGAAATCGAGCGCGGACAGTTTTATTGAACTCGTATAGGCTTCACGAGTCTACCAAAACTGACTGAGGTGAATTCTGAGGCCGTTTTCTCGATATCACCTTTTCGGGTAATTTCGTTACTTGAACTCGCGTCCGCGTTATAGTTTTGCTTATACTCATCGGAATGGAGCGCGGATAGTTTTGGTCGAGCTCGCATAGGCTTCACGAGTCTAACAAAACTGACTGAGTTCGATTCTGAGGTTATCTGCTCAAAAGTCATATTGAGGCGTCGCGGAGCTCGAGGCGACCATTTTGATCAACTTCATATATATGCAGGGAAATGCGACGAAACGAACGTCGTTGAATTCGTATTGTTCTTATGAGTGTAACATCACTGATCGGAGTCTATTTTGAACTCATTTGCTCAAAAAATATGTGTTAGTCATTGTAGCTCAAAATTCGGAGTAAACCAATTGTAATTGGTTCACCGGACCCATAAGGTCACTCTGGTCTCGAATAGACTCACTAAAAGAGGTCGATTAAACCGGTTAGGTCCCCTAGGTGGCTCAATTGGTCAGGTCAGGATTTTGGGATGTTACAGATCGGACTTCTGCTAGTAGAAAACAGCAGGGATGGTGGCATGGGTTTCTTGGAGAGGAAAAGGAAAAAAAGCTTCAGCTTTCTGTTGGTTGAAATGTGAGTTTCCTGGGGAAAATTGAAGGTATTCTTTGGGGATTTGGGAAGTGGCTGTGCAGAAGGATACAAAGGGATGCAAGAACAAACCTAGGAGTCGTCACATAGGGCCTCACAGAGTCGTCACCATGAGAGGATCTTCGAATTTCGGGAATTGTTTTTCTACAAAATCTGCAATCAAGAAGATGGTTGCCCCCTCCTATTTAAAATAAAACTACTTAGGGCATCCCTTACATCAACGGATGTGTTTGGCCGTTAATGTAACGGGCCCGATTACAATAAATAAAACTGAAAATTACAATGTAATATATGAAAAACATGCAAACAAAAATCTTGATGCATCCGCGGAGTCGTATCGTCGATCCGGAGAAGCTAAATATGGCAGGTGGCCAATCGACCCCGAACGGGCCCAAAAATCGTGCTTCACTGTTGGTTCGTGTCGCTGTTCCGCATCAGAAAACCTTTGTTCGGTTCCTCTCTATGTCGTTTCATCTGCTTGCTAGCCTCGACACCTCTGTCACCCTTCTGCAACTTTCACAGACGACGATTCAGTCCTTTCATAGCACCCTGCAACTGAACCTCCCTTCTCATCCCGAGTGGTGTTAGCCAAACCCTTACCTATTTCACAACAGTTAAAATCTTCCCAATCACTTCCATAGAAACCCCCCTTCCCCAATACCACTTGTCCCTACAAGTTCACATACACTACCTGAGGCTCCAAGAACATGAATCTTCATTGCACTTGGATCTTGGATTCATTGGGTAAATCCCTTACCGGTAATCCCTCCTTTGCTTATTGGAGTCTGAGTTCTTTGAAATTGGGGAGGATGATGTAGGACGCATCACCGCCAAAATAAAGTGTTAACTACATAGTCATTTTATTTTACGTGATATCATAAGTTGATATTGCAGGATATGTTATCCAGTATATGGTCCAAGTAGTGACTATGCCAGTGAATCTAAGGTAGAAGCATGCATGACATAAAGTCAAAATAAGGCGAATTATATTGGCTTGTCCATCACCTAATCTAAGACTTCCAATTTATTCAAATCAAACAAAATCAAAATTCGAGCCATCTTTAATGCCAACTAAGATTGCTACATGGTTGTCATAATCAACCATTAGCTCCATTAATCATTAAAATTACAATCATTATTCTCATTACACTGGCTATTATACCACTACTCCTTAAATCATTAGTCGTTACCCCCACTAACCCTCACCTTTGGCTTCCATTGCATGTTAGGACTACAAATAAGATTCATGAATCGTAATACAAGAATATTGCAATCTTCCTTCACGTAAAAGATCTCTTAGTGATTGAGCAAGAAGACCTAGTAAAGAATCTTTAAGGAAATAATGAAATCATCTCCTTAAATGATTGTTCGAGTGATTGAGCTCAACTACAAGGATGAAGTCGCAAACGACGGGTTATGTAAATTTGACCTCCATATCATGGTAACTTTTGGTAATTTGCTAAGTTTTGTTAAGATCTTATACTTAGCCGAAGAAAAATTCTTATATTTGTATATTAAGATTTTCGTGTATATCTTAATATATTTTTTCCTACCTCCATTTGAATTTTTAAACAAGTTCGTCAGGCATCCTAGATCGGGTCTCTGAGATTAGTCCAGCATGAGTATCCATCTAAATAGTGTAAGGATATAACTCACTGAATAACCTGGGCACACTAGAAGAAAAATGAACACAGAAAACACACAGAAAATAACAACCAACAGAGGACACAAGAGTTTACGTGAAAAACTCTCTAAAACAATGACGGAAAAACCACAGGGCGGGGCACACGAACAATTCACTATCACAATAATAAGGATTACAACAAATAATCTAGGTTTGCCCAACCTAGATACCCCCTTTGGATTCACAAATTGAAACCTCTTTCCAACTCACGGTGAAAACAACTTCTCTCCAAACAAAGAGCAAGAACTCAAATCTCTCTCCATGCACCAAAGCAAACGAAGACGAGACTAAGCCAAAACACTCTTACAGCGAAGACGAAGTCACCGATCTGAGAAACCTGTTCTTCCTCCTGGAAGAACTCCTCCGACGACAATGGCCGAACGTAACCTTCCGATGCGTCGCTCTCGATTGTCGGCTTGAAATTGGAAGTTCTTTTTTCTGTCAAAAAGTCCCTACTTATTTAGGGTAAATAGGCGACCATATCTTGACCGTCCAAAACAGATCCAAAATGATCCAACGGCTCCCGATCGAGATTTGACAAAACAGTTTCCACCCTGCTACAGTAACTGTCTCGACGAAATTCGTCGAGACAACTCGACGAAACTCGACGAACAAGATGAATACAATTCGTCGAAACATCACTTATCAACTAGACGAATTCGATGAAAAACACTCAACGAATTCGGAGACCACTCGACGAATTCGGAGACCACTCGACGAATTCGGAGACCACTCGACGAATTCGGAGACCACTCGACGAATTCGGAGACCACTCGACGAGTGCGGTGAGAACACTCGATGAGAAGGACTTGTTCTCCAGCAGCAGCACAGCACCAACCTCTGATCTGTTTCTTCTCTTTAGGGGCTGGACCCCAACAAACTCCCCCTCCAAACCATAAAGAGGAGTTCCACAATCTAGCATCTTCAGGTGGGCTTCATGCCGATCAGCAACCGGCACAACTCGTGCTTCTCTTGGCACGACCTTCGACATCATGTCCGAAGGATTTTCATCCGTGTGGACTTTCTCCACCTTCAGCAGCTTCTCCACGACAGCATCATGTATCCAATGATACCTTACATCAATATGCTTCGTCTTGGAGTGGTAGGCGGGGTTCTTGTCTAGAAAAATGGCGCTCTTACTGTCACTGTAGACAGTGAACATCTCTTGTTGGAGTCCAAGTTCAAGCATGAATTTCTTCATCCACGAGATATCCTTAGACGCTTCCGTCAGCGCAATATATTATGCCTCCGTCGTCGACAGTGTCACGCATTTCTGCAACCTCGACTGCCACGACACAGCCCCCCCTGCATAAGTAACAGCATATCCATATGTGGACCTCCGGGAATCAATATCTCCTGACATATCTGAGTCAGAGTACACAGCTAGCATTGGCGACCCTCCACCAAACTGCAAACATAGGCTTGTGGTGCCTCTGAGATATCGGAGTATCCACTTCACAGCATCCCAATGGATCATCCCTGGATTTGTCAGATATCTGCTCACTACCCCCACTACATAAGCTATGTCTAGTCTCGTGCAGACCATAGCATACATCAAACTCCCCATTGCAGATGCATAGGGGATCTGGCTCATCTCCTCCACTTCCTTCTCAGATGAAGGACACTGAGAGCTAGATAGCTTGAAGTGTTCACCCAACGGAGTAGCTACCACCTTGGCCTTCTCCATCATGAACCTCTTCAGCACCTTCTCCACATATTCAGCTTAAGATAGCCATAACACACCTGCACTCATATCCCTGGTGATCTTCATCCCAAGGATCTTCTTTGCTGGTCCCAAGTCCTTCATCTCAAAGGACTCACCAAGCTCTTTCTTCAGCTCAACAATGTTGGCCTTGTCATCACCGACAATCAGCATGGCATCCACATACAGCAGCACAATAATAAGGGTCTTCTCAATCCTCTTCATATAGACACAGTGATCAGCTCTGGTCCTTTGGAACTTGCTCTTCAACATAAAAGAGTCGAATTTCTTGTACCACTGCATGGGTGCCTGTTTCAACCCATACAGACTCTTCTTGAGTCGGCACACCAAATGCTCCTTCCCCTTGGCTTCAAAATCTTCGGGTTGCTCCATGGACAGCTCCTCCAAATCTCCATGCAGAAATGTCGGATGTCGGATTGCTCAGCAACACCACATCAGAAGCAAGGATGTGGTCTCCTTCTTAGACTTACTCCTTGACATGCTCCTGGAGTTGCCTCTTTGTTTTCCCTCTTTCTTCATCGGCCTACCCCTTCCCTCCATGAGAAAAGCATCTGATGTAGAGGTTCCTGAGTCCTTCCTTCTCAGCTCTTCGTTCAACAGACAGCTCGTCACCATCTCCATTGACACAACGCCTTCAGGTGCTGAATTGCTCAGCGACACCACAAGAGTATCTCAACTCTCTGGTAAGGAACTAAGGATCATCAAATTCTGCAGCTCGTCCTCCAAGGTGATCTTCATCGCCTCCAACTAATTGATGATGTTCTGGGCAAGGTTCAGATGCTCTGTCATCTGAGAATCTTCCTTATACTTCAAGTTCACAAGCTTTCTGATCAGGAAAGTCATGTTGTCTGCTTTCTTCCTCTCGTACAGCGCTTCAAGCTTTCTCCACAAAGCCTGAGTCGATGACTCAGTGGATACATTGTGGAAGACAAAATCATCTAGCCACTGCCGAATGAATCTCACTGCCTTTCGGTCCGTCTTCTTCCACTCTGCATCATCTAACATGGTGGTCGGTCTCCCTGACAACGGAGCATGGAGATCCTTGTAATACAAGAGATCCTCCATCCGAGGCTTCCATATATTCCAGTTCTTGTCGTTCATGTTTACCATTCTGGTGTTCTGCTCCATCTTCTATAATTGCCCGAAATTCTGAGACAAAAACTTGATCAGATTTAGGAAGATAAGGAGCTGACCAATGTCGTCACCTACCGTTGACCCAAATCTAAATCAGAATGTCTAATCAGACACTTAAGAATGAAACTATCTCTGATACCACTTGTAGGGATATAACCCACTGAATAACCTGGGCACACTAGAAGAAAAATAAACACAGAAAACACACAGAAAATAACAACCAACAGAGGACACAAGATTTTACGGAGAAAACCCTCTAAAACAATGAGGGAAAAACCACGGGGCGGAGCACACGAACAATCCACTATCACAATAATAAGGATTACAACAAATAATCTAGGTTTGTCCAACCGAGATACGCATTTGGATTCACAAATTGAATCCTCTTCCCAACTCACGGTGAAAACAACTTCTCTCCAAACAAAGAGCACGAACTCAAATCTCTCTCCAAGCACCAAAGCAAACGAAGACGAGACTAAGCAAAAACACTCTTACAGCGAAGACGAAGTCACCAATCTGAGAAACATGTTCTTCCTCCTTGAACGAGTGTGGCGCTCTAAATTGAACTCCTCCGACGACAATGGCCGAACGTAACCTTCTGATGCGTCGCTCTCGATTGTCGGCTTGAAATTGGAAGTTCTTTTTTTTGTCAAAACGTCCCTACCTATTTAGGGTAAATAGGCGACCATATCTTGACCGTCAAAACAGATCCAAAATGATCCAACGGCTCCCGATCGAGATTTGACAAAACAGTTTCCGCCCTGCTACAATAACTGTCTCGACGAAACACGATGAACAAGATGAATACAATTCGTCGAAACATCACTTATCAACTCGACGAATTCGCTGAAAACACTCGACGAATTCGGAGACCACTCGACGAATTCGGAGACCACTCGACGAGTGCAGCGAGACCACTCGACGAAAAGGACTTGTTCTCCAACAGCAACACAGCACCAACCTCTGATCTGTTTCTTCTATTTAGGGGCTGGACCCCAACAAATAGATCTTAGTTAAAGTAGTAACCATGACCTCCTTTTTTACATATAAATCATATGTATTTCCTATTTGTGAATCATCCATCCGTTTTCATCATGGTAGCATCTTAAACCCAAGACATGAACATTTAAAAGTATAAAGTCATGTACGTAACTATCTGGAGTGAGTATCAGGAGATCTTCCTTTAAGTATTTAAAAACACAAACCCTACTTCAGTCTTTTACCCTGGTATTAAGAATGTTCACCTACAACTAAAATGCTCCAATACCAAGAAGAATCAAGATTTTAGGTATTATTTCTGGTGGTCTTCTAATAAGCTGCCGGTAATAAAACGTTCCACTATCAATTTGCCTACATATCACCTACTTTATAAGGTATCCATCTATAGGTCAAATATTCTTCTATGGTTATTCAACTGAAACACTTTAGAGTGCAATATTTTAAGTCACAAAAGAAAGCAATAAGATTAGAGAATTGTTAGTTCCAAGCTAACTTCGCATGGTTGCACTGCCTATCAAATCCTAAAACTGCATCCAATTGCAATAGATTAATTTTCTTTAGTAGAGGCAGTTTAAACCAAGTCAAAATATAATGATCGTTGAACCCAAATTACAATCCACCGCATGATTTACTACATTAATACACAGACAAACGCGGGCCGGGATCCATAAAAGCAATAGAACATAAAGATGTGAGAACTCAATTACATAGATAGATAATCATGCCAATACAAGCATTCCAAACTTTTTAGTAAACATTTTGAGCCATACCAGGTGCTTTATAGATTCCTTCTCTGTCTAACTTGATCTGCAAGCCATTACCCAAATATCGAACATCTGGAACAAAAGGATATGTCCACCTTTGAACTATGTCTTTGCTAATTGTATCGTAACTCCTAAAGTTGTCTACTCTGGCTGCATAGCTTGACTGAATCTCATGAGTGAATATTTTGCATCCCATGATCTGTTAAAAAAACTACTTAGTAAGCTGTAATTAATATATGAATCGCTATGTAATTGCATTCTTCTTTACACTATGTTTATTTGTTGTTCTCTAAATAAAACAGGCGCATTTGTTACAGAAAAAAATAGAAATCTCGACTTCATCAAGTATTAAAATTGGATAGTGAAAATGGAGAAAATTTAAAGTACTATGAAATAATATAATATCTTGGAGATTAAAGGTTATCTTCCAAAACTTCAATTAGATTGTTATAATACGTTAATCACAACAAAAAGGGAATAGCTATAGTTATATTAAGTGTGATAATTGAATGAAAATATTAAAAATGAATGTTTGGCAAAACTAGATGTGATAGAATCAAGAACAGGCATATTGATGATGAGAGTGGCACCTAATAAAGATAAAATAATGGAACCTAGTCATAGCTGTTTGGGAAAATGCAAAAGGAAAATGCGCATCAATAAGATGAATGAAGTGAAATAACATAAAAGCAATAGGAAAAAGAAAATGAGTAGAAAACGAACATCACTATTGCCATGCAAGAAGACCAAAATGAATAGAAGTAACATGACTTAAGCAATTTGAGATATACAATGAACAGAAAATGATGTACTAATAAATTGGTGGAGATAAGAGAAAAATAGGAAAGAAAATGGATACGCTGAAGGTTACATGGTTACAAGCTGTCAAACGTGTGTGCATTAGAGCTGACCACTCATTGAGCTCCCAAAAAAATGCACGGAGAAGGAAGATTCATAAACACAACTTCATATGTTATAAGGAGAATGATTGTGACAAATCAATAACAATATTAACAGTGTAAACATTTATCTCATAAATAGAATAACTTTTGGCGGCCAACTATCGTTAACAATCACGAGAAAAAACAATAAAAAGTTTTCTGAAATTGTTTTGCCTATTGGTGTAAGAGCTGGAATTCCATAATAAATCTCAATGGTGATTTTAGCTTCATTGATGACTTATCAGTGTATTTAATTGTTGTTACGAATAAATTTCAGTAATATGCTTGTTGAGGTAATTTGGGTCCCGCCAAAACAACAATTCGAGTCCTAGTAAATGAAGGCTAGTCCAAACTCATGTCGTGAGAATCCACGGGTCTACGAGACCATAGGGTTTGATGGAACCTCGTGGACTCGCTAAAACATTCTTTAAATCACAACCATTCTAGAACACACCTATGTTGAGTTATCTTGTCATTAGACTGTGGGAGAGGTGAGGTCTCATGCAGTGGTTGGGAGTGAGGTCTCATACAATGAATGGGTGTATGTTCTCAAAAATTGCTTGGGGTGAGGTAAGGGACAAGTTATGATAATTTATAAGCAAGATTGTTCGGAAAAGTAAAAGTCCTAGCCATTCTTTCATTTCCTCAACCTCTCTAGCCAGCTTAAGTGAGAGAATGAGAGCTCTGAACTAGTAGTTGTACTACTAGTGGTGCGGGAGAGGAAAGCACTTCATCCAAAATCTCAAAAGCCATTTCCTCATTCCAAGATCTCACGAGTCATTCCCTCTTTTCTTCTTTCTACAAGTGGATAATGTAAAATCTTGTAACACATTTCTTTCTTAGGGTAGATGATGAGAGCTATGTAAATTTTCTACAGTAGAAATTTGAACAAGGATTAGAATGCATGTGTAGTTTTAATCCCCCAATGTAATTCCATAAACATGTGTCAAGACTTGTGAATCTTGAGCTCATCTTTACATGCTTGTCAAATGATCTTCCATACACAATATTTAGACCCTTTGTTCACTGTTAATGCTTAGAATACTTTTTTTACTTGAAGCATACTGTTGAGTGAAATTAAAATGATATATACTTGAAAGAGGGGCACTCTCCTATATACATAGGAGAGAGCAACTACAAGGATAACATTGTAAATACAGAAAATACAGGAAACTAAAAACAGGTAAATCTAACACTCCCCCTCAAGTTGGGCGTGTGATGTCTTTCATGCCCAACTTGCATATAAGTCCTTCAAAAAAACGTAGGATTCAGGCAGGCTAGGAAGGGGATATCAGCCAAGAATCTGAATGCTAATAGGATCAAAATCACGATGGAGGCCATGTAGAAACTCGAATATCCTTTTGCGTTCCTCCCTTGCACGAACCAGTACTTCATCCTTTGGAGACACAAGAGCGAGCGAATCGAAGTGGTCATATTCTTGGTAGAGTTGGGTAAACTCCAAGTAGTAGGCAGCGGGAGGACGATCCCCTTGGCGCAAGAGGAAGATCTGGCATCGCAAGTGAAAGATCTGAGCGGCATTCCCACGACAGGAGTATGTAATCTCTGCCCTTTTCCAGATATCCACGGCGTTTCCAGGAACAAGTAGTTGCGTGCAATCGATTCCAGCATGGAATTGATTAGCCACGACATCACTAAGGAGTTCTCCGACTCCCAGTGAGGCCAATCATCGGATGTAGGAGCAGGAGCCTTGCTTGCACCACTCACATATCCAAGCATACGGCGGCTCTTGAGGGCAAGAGTGATGGAACGAGCCCATGGAAGGTAATTCGACACATCCAATTTGATGGTCGTAATCTGAGGTGTCCCATGATTGTGGGAGGTACGAATAGGGCCATTAATTGGAGGAAGACCACCGCCGGAGGAGAGATTCTAAGAGTCACCACTGAGGGACATCGCAACTTGAGAAAAGAAATCACAACGTTGCAAGAGAGGGGATCGCACTCATAGAAAGAGTGGAAATCGGGAGATCGCCAACACGCATAAAAGGAGTGGCACATTTCCGCAAGTAGGAGAAGGGGACACCGGAGGAATAACAGCAAGCCGGCGTCGGAAGGAACTTAGGCTGCCATGCCGAAGAGAAGACGCCGGCTGGCGCTGGGAAGAAACTGCGACGAAAGAGAAGAGACTGCGCGGGGAAGAAGGTCGGTTGGAAGGGTCCTCGATGGGCTGGCTGCTGCGACGAGGGAGGAGCGGACGCGGCTTTGACGGAGGGGGGCCTCGACTGGAGCGGCTTTGACGGAGAGAGGCGAGCGCGGCTTTGACGGAGAGAGGCGAGCGCGGCTTCGACGGAAGGGAGATGGGTGAGCGCGGCAGACGGACGGGAGGCGGAAACGCGAGCCGAGTGCGGGATTAGGTCACGCGGCCAATGTCTCCCTCTTATACCATGTTGAGTGAAATGAAAATTATATATACTTGAAAGAGGGGCTCTCTCCTATATATATAGGAGAAAGCAACTACAAGGGTAACATTGTAAATACAGAAAATACAGGAAACTAAAAACAGGTAAATCTAACACATACCTTACACGCAATGGTTTTATCTCGTGTACCCATGGAATAATTTTTTTGTTGCCTTACCTTTATTTCCTTCCTTAATGTTACCATAATATGAAGTAAATGGATGTGAAATTGCTAACATGCTCATAAATCTTGTATCTATCTAGTAACACTCATTCATTATCACATAATATGTTTATGGATCCTTCCAGATCCATAACGTATTATGTGGTAAGGAAGGAATGTTACTAGAGCCTTGGAGATGACCGGGCATCTGTCAATTTTGAGGGTAGAGCATCGGTGTGGTTCCAGAACAATTCCCAAGCCAGGATAGCTTGAACTAAGTGATCCTGGACCATATTTGCCATTGTCGTGCAAGAGAGATTCAGCTCATCCCTTTACAATGATCCCATGAGCGATCTCAAGGAGCTGAAACAGACTTCCTCCATGCAGCACTACCTTGATGAATTTGAATCATTGAGGAACAAGCTCTTCATCACAGAAGAATATGTCATCAGCCTTTTCTTAATCGGGTTAAGGAGAGGATGTTTTTTCCTTCCACCCTTTAGAAGGCATATAGTCTCGCACGAATCCAGAAAGAACAACTATCTCTGGGAGCCAGAAAGGGGACTCATCATCAGGGGGTTGCAGGTAATTCTCACAACACAAATGCCCCTCTCCGGTCCTTGCCAGGATTCAACCTTCATTCCAATGACCACAAGGGCCCTGCGCTTCATGCCAGCAAGAAGTTAACACCACGAGAAATGGAGAGAAAAGCCAAAGGGCTATGCTACAGGTGTGACGAGCCTTTCAGCAGGGGCCATCATTGCAAAAAAGAGCACAGTTATATATATTAGAAATGGAACCAAAGTCAGGAGAGGAGGGAGAAGAAAATGTCATATTATTAGAAGAAGTACCAGAAGAAGAGAGGCCACCCTTATCACAAGAACCTCTCATAGTACCTCAAGTATCAATGCACGCACTTACCGGGATCAATTATTTCCATACCATGAAGGTCAAAGGCTCTCATTAGGGACATGTATTATGCATTCGCATGGATACAGGAAGTACTCATAATTTCCTGGATGAAAAGGCGGCATTTAAATTCAAATGCCCTTTATCTGCCCCTCCAAATTTTACCGTTGTCGTGGTCAACGAAAGCAAATTACAAAGCCAGAATTTGTGCAAAGATTTCCAGTGGAGCATGCAAGGAGTACATTTTGAAGCCGACATGATGTTGTTGTCATTAGGAATATGCGACCTGGTGTTGGGAGTCCAATGGCTGATCACCATGGGCACTATACAATGGGATTTCTTTAACTTGAAGATAGAATTCTCAGTACATGGCAAGAAAGTATCATTAAGAGGAAGCACGGATTTGGGGAATGAGCTTTTCAGCCAAAAGAAGATAGAGCAAACTATTGCAAAAAGACTCCCGGATATCCATGATGACGGTCTGTTGGCAACACCCGGAGATAACCACCTACAACCCCTTTTTCAACGTCTCTTGATGGTATCTTCGTAGGGAAGAAAACGAGAGGAGAGCATTGTCAAAATTAATCACCAAATAATCTTCCATTTTTTATGTTCACACAGCCTTACCACCATGCAGATTTCATGACCACCACATACTATTCCATTATTTATGTTCCCACAGCCTTACCGCCATGCAGATTTCATGACCACCGCGTCACACTCAAGGATCCCAACCAAATTGTTAATTCCAAACCTTACAGATACCCTTCAGCCCAAAAAACAGAGATTGAAAAGATCATTTCTGAATTATTAGAAGTCGGAATCAATAGACATAGCAAAAGCCCTTTTTCCTACCCGATAGTTTTAGTAATTTGTCGAGATCAGAAATGCCTAAGGAGATGGCTATTCGCAGCATCCAGCTCGGCAGCGTGGCGGCTATTCGCAGACCTCTTCAGGAAGATAATGTTGAGAGCGAGAGAGAGCAAACCTTAGGGTTTTTCCAGTTCGTCGTAACTCTTCTAGGGCCCGATCCCTTTATTCATTTAGTCACCTTCTTGGATACACTCACCACCCGGTGAGGGGGTATTAGTTTGTATTTTAACACCCCCCCTCAAGCTAATACCATAAGCATTCATCATCCCAAGCCTGAGAGAGTATGAATGAAGTGATTTTCTAGAAACAGCTTTGGTAACATGTCTGCAAGTTGATCTTCAGAAGGCACAAACACCATCGAAATAGACTGATCCTGGATTTTGTCCCGCACAAAGTGGCAATCAATCTCAATGTGTTTTGTCCTCTCATGGAAGACCGGATTGTTGGCAATATGAATCGCAGCTTGATTATCACAGTGAAGATGCATGGCTTCAAGAACAGGGAAGCCCATTTCCCCCAAGATAGATTTAAGCCAGCTGAGTTCGCAGGTAGTGACAGCAATGGCACGATACTCGGCTTCAGTGGAGGAACGAGCAACGACATTTTGTTTTTTACTTCTCCAGGAGATGAGGTTGCCACCAACAAAGATAGAGTAACCACTCGTAGATCTTCTGTCCAGAGAAGAACCAGCCCAATCGGCATCGCAGTATCCATGGACCTTAAGGTGGCCATGATCATGAAATAGAATAGCTTTGCCGGGTTTCTTTTTTAAGTATTTGAGGATTCAAAGGACAGCTTGATGATGATGAACTTTAGGACTGTGCATGAATTGACTGACCAGGCTAACAGCAAAGGAGATATCAGGTCGGGTGATTGTCAGATAAATCAACTTTCCTCCAATACGTTGAAATTCTAACTTCCTCTCAAGATCTGGAGATGTCTCCTTGTGAATGTCATAATTAGGATCCACTGGACTATCCACAGGTTTGACTCCCAAATATCCAACTTCACTGAGAAGGTCGAGGACATATTTACGCTGAGAGATCATAATCTTCCCGGCGGATCGAGCAATCTCAATTCCAAGAAAGTATCGAAGGAGGCCCAAATCCTTGATTTCAAATGCAGACGCTAATTTTCGTTTCACTTGAGTAATGTGGCAATCATCATTTCCAGTAATTATGATATCATCCACATAAACTATGAGAATAGTGATATATTCCCCCTTTTTGTAGACAAAGACTGAATGATCAGAGATACAACGAGCGAAGTTTAACTCCAAGAGTTTGTTACTTAGCTTGGCAAACCAGGCACGAGGAGACTGCTTGAGGCCATACAAGGCTTTCTTGAGGCGACACCCATAGCCTTTAGGAACATCCATGCTAGGAGGGGGCATCATATAGATTTCTTCCTCCAATTCACCGTGGAGGAAGGCATTTTTGACATCGAGTTGGTGCAGAGTCCAGGACTTATGAGCTGCAATTGACAACAAGATTCTCACAGAGTTCAGTTTAGCAACAGGAGCAAATGTCTCTTGGAAATCAACTCCCTCGATCTGAGTGAAGCCTTATGCCACCAGTCTCGCTTTATATCTATCAAGAGTTCCATCCTGAAGAAATTTAGTAGTATATATCCATTTGCATCCAACGGGGTGACGCCCGTGAGGGATAGGAACAATTTCCCAAGTCTTTTGACGTTGGAGGGCATCCATCTCCTCCTCCATAGCTTTCAGCCAATGAGGGTTCATGCTAGCTTCTAAAAAATTGTTAGGAATAGAAATAGAGGAAACAGAAGCAAGATAAGCTTTAAAGGAGAGAGAGAGAGAGTGATACCCAACATACTTATCAATAGGGTATCTGGTATGACCACTATGAATTTGAAAGGCTGGAGTGGTCTCCTGAGTGGTGTTAGTTCTTGGATCTGGCGGAGTGGTGGTGGGTGGTGGAGCATGAGTGTGACATTCTTGCCCAGTATTTTTTAGTCTTCTTTTGTAGACTTGAAGAACCTTCCTCCTCCTGTACACCCGAAGATCATTGGTGGTTCCTTCCTTCCTGGCAGGAATATTCATACTGCCAGGAGCAATCACATCAACCAGCACAGGTAAGGGAGGGATCGAATCACCCTCCTCTTTACTCTTTTCCTGAATAGTAACAGTCTTGCCCTCATCGGAGTAATAAGGGGTATTTTCGAAAAAGGTGACATCTTTTGATATAAACTTCCTTCGAAGAGTTGGAGAATAACACTTATACCCCTTTTGATTAGCAACATATCCCACAAAGAAACATTTTGTCGCTTGAGGGCCTAGTTTATCTCTATAAGGACCCACAAGGTGGACAAAGGCAAAACATCCAAATATTTTAGGAGGAAGATTGAATAGAGGCATATCTGGGCAAAGAAGCTGTATAGGATACTTTCCCTCCAAAGTGTCAGTGGCCATCCGATTAATTAGATAAACAGATGTGAGAACACCTTCATGCCATAGCCCCTTAGGGACGTGCATCTCTTGCAATAGGCAACGAGTAGTCTCCATGATATGCCGATTTTTCCTCTCGGCAATCCCATTCTGCTGAGGGGTCCCCGGACAGGAAGATTGGAAAGTAATGTCATGGTCTCCCAGGAATCTCTGAAGATCACTACTTATATATTCACCTCCATTGTCACTCCTAAGGACTTTGATTTTAGTTTCAAACTGGGTCAGCACATGATGATAAAATAACTGAAAAATTTCTGAAACCTCATTTTTCCTCTTCATAAGATACACTCAAGTAAAGCGAGAATGATCATCAATAAAAGAGACAAAATATTGAAATCCATTCACAGAGCAAACAGGAGATGTCCAGACATCTGAATGTATCAAATCAAAACATTTCACACTTCGACTCCGGCTAGGAGCATAGATGGTTCTACAATGCTTAGCTAATTCACAAGACTGACAATTAAGAGGAGTTTTTTTAACATCAACAAAATGCGGAAAGATAGCCTTTAGAGTCTTCAAACTAGCATGTCCAAATCTCTTGTGCCACAGCATCAACTGATCATGATTGGTTGGCAACTGTGCACCAAAAGCTTGGCGGTTGTCCATGACATGCACACCACCTGACTCATGTCCACCACCAATCGTCTTCCCACTCGCCAGATCCTGAAAAACACAATGAGAGGAGAAAAAAGTAATAGAACAGTTGAGTTGTTTGGTTAAACTACTGACAGATAACAGATTTGTAGAAAATGAGGGAACAATAACCACAGATTTGAGAGACACGGAGGGGGAGAGATGAATAACCCCTTTACCAGTCACAGAAGCCGAGGATCCATCGGCGAGTTTCACGCTGCCAGATGCAGGACAAATAGAAGAAACCCCCAGAGAAGACCCAGTCATATGGTCGGAGGCCCCTGAGTCAATGATCCAAGGAGTAGAGGGTCCTTTTGAGGACACAGAACTAGTGTGAACATGGGCAGCAGTGCCCGCTAAATCACCAGAAAAAGGTCTTCCAGCAGTATTGGCTTTTAGGGCCTTGAGTTCCCTCGTCAAATTCTCATTATCTGCCAGGAGATATCCTGTATTCTCCAAGTTGCTATACATAGTTGTTTGAGGTCTCACATATTTCCCATCAGAACCACGGGTCCATCCTGAAGGAACCAACTGAGGATGAAGATCCCAGCATTTCTCTTTCTCATGTCCTTTCTTTCCACAGTGAGGACACTTCATTCGACTCTTATCATCTTGTCTCATATTTCTTGACTGCCACCTCTTCTGCTCAGCGACAAGGGCGGATTTCTCATGGTCAATATGAACATCTGAACGAGTGGAGTTTATGTGGCTTGTCTCCCCTCGAATATAGTGGGCCACGGTTTCCAGATCAGGCACAGAATCTCTTCCTAGCATCTGAACTCTCTGAAATTCAAGTTCAGGGGGGAGACCAGAAAGCATTTCGAACACCCTCGGTTGCATAAGTTCCATCTTGTAATCTTCAACAGTCTGGATAGCAGAATATTGATCAATTTCTGCCCACTTATGGCTTATGGGTCAGTTTGCTATAATATTCCTCAAAATCACTCATCTCTGTCATGTGAATCTGCTCAGTCTGGAGTTGATATATTCTAGCCAAGTCCTTCTTTTTTGAGTAATTTCGCTCGATTAACTCCCACATTTCTTTTGCAGTTTGACAGAATAGAAAGTGACTTGCAATCTTGGGTTCCATTGAATTGACAAGCCAGTTTATCACAGTAAGATTCTCACCTTCCCAGTCCTCATATAGAGGATCAGTCTTGCTTGGGGCCGGCTTGGATCCGGTGATAAACCCAAGTCTTCGACGACTCCCAATGAATATCCGCATAGATTGAGCACATAGGAGATAGTTTCTCCCATTGAGCTTGATATGAGTGACCCCTTGATTGAAGTCCATGTTAGAGCTCCCTCCACTGTAGTGTTTGGGTTGGTTAACGGCCCCTTCAGAGGCACTTGCACTTTTCGAGTTGTCCATACGGGCACACAAGATGGCTGGACCTTTCGGAACCCACAGGAAACAACAGCAGCAAAAAAGGGAGGCAGCGGCAGGAACGGAGACGATCACGACAGCGGAAGAGAAGGACCTTCAGGTCTGGAAGGCCACTGGCAGCAGCAGCAGGATTGGCCCAGGACCACTGGAGGCAGCGGCAGGAACGGCGGTAGCAAAAGGATCTGGCAGAAGCAGAAGGATCTGGCAGAAGCAGAAGGACCTTCGGCCACGGCAGCGGCAGCGACAGACCACGGCGACGGAAGCAGGCTTCAAACGAGTCGACGGCGTGATCGGCTCGTGTCGATGACGGGATCGGCAGCAGGCAACGATCGACGGGATCGGTAGCAGGCAACGATCGACGGGATCGGCTCGAGCCGACGATCAGACCTCCAGAACAACGACAGAGGACGACAAGAACGTACGCAGAGGCGAAGAAGAAAGGAGGAACTCACGTCGAGCCTTCGGGTCGAGAAGCTACGCTCTGATACCATGTTGAGAGCGAGAGAGAGCAAACCTTAGGGTTTTTCCAGTTCGTCGTAACTCTTCTAGGGTCCGATCCCTTTATTCATTTAGTCACCTCCTTGGATACACTCACCACCCGATGAGGGAGTATTAGTTTGTATTTTAACAGATAATTGGCAGCCTCCAGGGAGCAACTCGTCATTATGGGCGAGTATTCATGCCACTCGCCATTATGGACGAGTATCCATGCAAAACGCCATTATGGGCGAGTATCCATTGCAAGTCGACATTATGGGCGAGCATCCAAAGACCGCCAGAGGGCGAGTTCCCGCGACATTTGCTATAGGCGAGTAGCACCTCCTAGTCGCCAAGTGGGCGAGGTTGCATTGTATCTCGCAGGGGCTGGGTATTCTCGCATACATGCCTCCCCCCCCCCCCCCCCCAAAACAGGATTTGTCTAAAAATAGGTCCTCATGGGTACCAGGAACGGCACGTTGACCCCCCCCCCCCCAAGCTTCATACTCTCCAAGCTTGACCCTCGCCAAGTCCGTGTCTTCCTCGTACCACGCTCAGCCTTTTGGTTATGTAAGGGAAGTTTCTCCCAAACTTCTTGTGGGACCTCCATGCTGAAGCACTTGGGTCCGGTTTGTAGACGGCTCTCTCGCTTCTCACCTATGCCAAACGGTCCGTGGAGTTGGATCGTGGGACCAGTAACCTCAGGCTGCATTGTGGTCCGAACATTTGGAGTTGAAATTTTTCTGGCTTCAACAATAGACATCTAAATAAAAATACTATTAGAAACAACTTCCCAATTCCCATCATTGAAGATCTATTGGATGAATTAGAAGTAGCAAGGTTCTTTTCCAAACTAGATTTGAGATCTGGATATCACCAAGTGCGTATGAACCCATCTGATATTGAAAAAGACAGCTTTTAGATCTCATGAGGGGAACAATGAATTCCTAGTAATGCCTTTTGAATTAACCAATGGTCCTTCCACATTCCAAAGTCTGATGAACCAAGTTTTCCACGCCTACCTATGGAAGTTTATTTTGGTGTTTTTTTGATGATATTTTGATCTATAGCCTCTCTCTCTATATAAGAGCATTTGGTACATTTAAAAACAGCATTCCAACTACTACAAAAAGAGCAGCTCTATGTGAAGAAATCCAAGTGCGTGTTTGGAGTTCAGCAAATCGAGTATCTGGGCCATATAATCTCAGCAAAAGGGGTAGCAGCTGATCCTATAAAAATTCAAGACATGTTAAATTGGTCAACTCCAACTACCGTGAAGCAGCTCAGAGGTTTCCTAGGTCTGACTGGATACTATAGAAGGTTTATCAAGCACTATGGAAGTATTGCCAAACCACTAACAAAGCTACTAAAGAAGGAATTCCTATGGAATGAAGCCATAGAGCAAGTCTTCTCCAAACTCAAGGCTCCTGTAAGTTCTCCCCGATATTAGCACTTCCAAATTTTGAAAAGCAATTTGTAGTTGAGACAGATGCATCAGAGAATGAAGTGTGAGCAGTCTTCTTACAGGAAGGCCACCCCATTGCATTTTACAGTAAAGCTTTGGGACCAAGACATGCAGCACTATCAGTTTATGAAAAGGAGATTTTGGCCATAGTCATGTACATTACCAAATGGGGCATTACTTGATCGGAAATCACTTTGTTATTCATACAGATCACCAAAGTCTCAAATTCCTCTTGGAGCGGAACATTTCCACCCCCAGCAACGGAAATATGTGGCCAAATTAATGGGTTTTGACTACCATTCACTACAAGAAGGGCACTGAAAATGTGACGGAGGATGCTTTGTCTCACAATGTTGATGGAGGGTTATCCCCTATCATCACTCTACAAACTGACCTCTTAGAAAGGATTATTCAATTCATAGAAAAGGATGCAACTCAATTACCAAATTACCAATGGTCCCAGGGGATTTTGAAAAGGAAAGGAAAGTTGGTGGTGGGGAATAAGGAAGAGGTAAAGAAACTTATTCTACATTTATACCATGATGTCGCTGCAGGAGGAACCTCAGGAGACCAAGCCAATTACAAAAGAATCAAGCAGATGTTCTACTAGAGAAGAATGAAAGAATTCATTCATTAATATATTCAAAGTTGTGTTATTTGCCAACAATGCAAAGCCGATACAAGGAAGCCAATGGGACTCTTGCAACCACTACCCATACCAGATAGGGTATAGAAGGACATATCAATGGACTTCATTGAAGGATTGCCTACATCTCAAGGGTATGATCTTATATTTGTAGTAGTGGACAGATCACGTAAGTATACTCACTTCTTTGCCATGAAGCGCCCCTGCACATCTATCACAGTGGCACAAGAGTTCATGAATGGGGTTTTTAAACTCCATGGAATGCCCAACTCTATAGTGAGTGATAGGGAGTGGTTTTTATTAGTATTTTTTGGCAAGAGTTCATCAAACTACAAGGACTGACACTCAACACATCTACATCATATCACCCACAATTAGATGTCCAAACGGAGGTAGTTAACAGATGTTTGGAAAACTACTTGAGGTGTATGACCAACGACAAACCCAAGAAATGGAGTCAATCGTTGCCCCTAGCAGAGTGGTGGTATAATACCAACTTCCACGGTGTCATCCAATCAACTCTATATGAGGTTGTTTATGGCCAGCCCCCTCCTTTTCACACACCATATATTCCAGACTCCACAATGGTAAAAAGCGTGGATAGAAGTTTACAGGCAAGAGAAGAGGCCCTCAGAATTTTGAAGCACCATCTACGTCAAGCTCGGAATAGAATGAAGGTGATGGCAGATAAGAAAAGAGAAAGAAAATTAGAAGTGGAAAATTTAGTCTACACCAAGCTTCAGCCATATCGGCAACTCAGCATCAGGGGACCCAATTATACCAAGCTCTCACCCAAATTTTTTGAGCAATTTAGCATCATCCAGAGAGTGGGGAAAGTGTCTAATCGAGTGCAGCTTCCGGCTTCAGCCAAGATTCATAATACCTTCCACATATCTCAGCTCAAATTACATATTGGAGAAGCCCCAGTGTCACCTTGCATTCCAGAATTTGTCACTCAAGAGGGCTGCCTCTTGACTGCAACCGAAGAAATTCTAGAACGGAGGATGATTAATCGACAAGGGAAAGCCATACCCCTAGTCTTGACTAAATGGCTCAATTCAAGTTCAGAAGACGCGACGTGGGAAGATTACTATGAAGACAAGAAGGCATACCCCGCAATTGATCCTTGAGGTTAAGGATCTTGAAGGAAGGAGCAATTGTTATGTTTTTACCGTTATTTTCCGTGTCAGCCTGTATTTTTCATTTTTCCCTGTTTTTGTAGCCGTCAACTAGTATCGTTATATGTACTGAGTCGTTGTAAACCATCTGCAGTTGTCAAGCGTGGGTGTAGTGTCAAAGGTGGGCACAATAGAGCTCGACCTGCATGCGTGAAAGTTATATAACCTCAACAAGTATCAATGGAAAAATCTATCGAAAATATTTAACAACTTCCCCGTCTCTCTTCTTCTCGGAAGCTCCTTTGGAATTTCCTTACAACCCCTGTTCAGGCTTTTGCATTAGGAGGAATTTGTCGTTGAACCTCTGGTTTGACGGTTAACAAACACCTATTGCAAGGATTGAAGAGGCCATGGATCCAAAAACATCAATCAACGTAACTTACCTCTTTTATTAAGTACAGTTTTGAATTCCCCTTTTCTATTATGAGGTATGGCGAAGTTCTTATGAATTCCTGAGAATTTACTGAGGAAAAATATATGTTTTAACTTTGTGATAAAAGGAATCACCGATTGCAATGAATTATTTTAAGGCCTTGAATCTTGACAAATACAAATCATACAATAGGGTAATTACATAAGGTAACCTATATATATATGGATGAAGGATACTTATGATTAGTGATAACCATGGATGAAGGATACATTTAGTTAATGATAACTACGGGTAATTGTTAGAGTTTATAGTTTATTAGCTCTTTTCCTATTATATTTCTTTTGTATTTTGTATTTTGTATTTGTCACTCCTATATATTAAGGAGTGATCTCAGGTTGAAAAAATAAAGCATCTTATTCTTTCCAACATGGTATCAAAGAACCGCAAATAACATGATCGCGCTCTCCGTCTCCCGCCGTTCTCGCTCGCCTGCTTCCGCTGATCCCGATCCCGACTCGATAGAGCATCTCCTTCCTGTCGCTCGCCTAGGGCTTCTCACGCGTCCTCTTCCCTCCTCTCCGCTCGCTTCTTCCGCCCTCCCTCCTGGCTGATAAGGGACGTAGGACTTACGGGGCCATAAATCCCCTTTCCGACATCTGATTCCTTGTCTTATTGAGAGGATGAATCTTCCTCACATATAGTTCTGATATGGTTTTTTTCTTGGTTGCGTTGCTGGAATCGGCTTTGGCTTATTCTCTGTCTATGAGAAAATCCTAGGTTTGCGCCCCTTTCTCCTCATTTTTTATTTCCCGTGGTTTCTATCCTTGGGTTGTTATGGAAGGGAGTGTTGATTCTCCAAATATGTCCTCCGGTGTTCATGTTGCTTCCACCTCAATGTCGGCTTTGGGATCTCGACGCGCAACTCATGACCATGGGACTCCTCAAATTACTACCATGAAACTTCATGGCACCAACTACCTCCCGTGGGCTCATTCCATCAATCTTGCCCTCAAAAGCAGACGTATGTTTGGACATGTTAGCGACACAACAAAGGCCCCCGCACAAACATCTACGGATTGGCCTCAATGGGAGTCTGAAAACTCCTTGGTGATGTCGTGGCTGCTCAACTCCATGCATGACTCTATAGCTCGGAATTACTTATTCCTGGACACTGCGGCTGATATTTGGAAGCGAGCTGAGGTTACATATTCTTGTCGTGAGAATGCCGCTCAAATTTTCCAACTTCGACGGCGAATATTTCTTTTGAGGCAGGGCGATCGTTCCCCCTCCGCCTACTACCTGGAGTTTACTCAACTCTATCAAGAGTATGATCACTTCAATGTTCTCACTCTTGTCTCTCTAGAAGATGAAGTGCTTATTCGGACTCGTGAGGAACACAACCGGATCTTTGAGTTCCTACATGGTTTGCCCCGTGATTTTGATCATATTAGTGTTCAGATACTTGGGAGTTCTCCTCTTCCCTCTCTGCCTGAAGTCTACAGCCTTGTGCAGCAAGAATTCGATACCCGCCAGACATTACTTCCTGACTCTGGCTCGAAGGGTTATGCTCTTGCTGCTCAGTTTAGCTCCAGTGGGCGTCCTTCTGGTGACACTAGGCCCAAGTCTGTCGAGAAGGATCATTTGATGTGTGATTATTGCGGGAAGGCCCACCATACTAGGGACACTTGCTTCAAGCTTCATGGCTTTCCCCCTCCAAGAGGAGGCCCTACCTCTCGTGGTGGTCATGGTTATGGTCGTTCTCCAGGCCGTCCACCTCCATCCAGATCTGCACATCTCTCAGATGCCTTTGAAAATATTGCTTCCCATGGTTGCCCTGCTACTCTTGGTGCTACTTCTGATCTTTTTCCCGAAGAGATTCAAGCTTTCCGTTGTCTGATGCATTGTCAACCTTTTGAGACTTCTACGTCTTTATCATCCTCTTATGCCTACCAGGGGCCCCCAGGTGCTCATTCCGCAACAACCCGCTCCTCCACTCAGTGGATCATCGACTCAGGTGCCAATGATCATATGACTGGCTCCGCGTCAGGTTTCGTGTCCTACTTCCCTTTGTCTGGTAGAGACAAAGTGAGCTTTGTTGATGAATCTTCTTCTTCTATTGCTGGAAAAGGATTCATTCTATGTGCCTCTCTCACTCACTCTTCAGTTCTTCATGTTCCTATGTTTACTCGAAACCTTCCTTCTATTAGCCACTTGATTAACTCTATGAATTGCTCAAAAACTTTCTTTCCCTCTTTTTGTATCTTTCAGGACCTAAAGACGGGGAAGGTGAGTGGCTCTGGTAGACTGTGCGACGGACTGTATCTATTTGATCCCTCCAGCTCGGCTCCACCTCCGCAAGCTCTTCATGTGACTCAGTCTTCTGATTTGGATTCCTGGCATTGTCACCTAGGACATCTTTTAATCCCTACTATGAAACTTTTGTTACTTACTATGTCAAACACTTTATTTAACACTTTTACTTGTGATGTATGTGAACTTAGTAAGCACAAATGGGCTTTTCTTACTCATGTTTCCCCACCTAGCGCTACTCCTTTTGAGGTTATTCATTCCGATGTTTGGGGCCCTTGCCTGGTTGCTTCTATTTTTGGTTATCAATAGTTTGCTACTTTCATAGATTGTTTTTCTCGTTGCACATGGGTTTACCTAATGAAAACCAAAAATGAAGTTTTTCCCTTGTTTCAGCGGTTCCATAAAATGATCGTTACTCGGTTTCACGCTACCATTAAAGTGTTGCGAAGTGATAATGATCGTGAGTATATTGACTCTAACTTTGAACGCTATCTCTGTGACCTGGGTATCATCCACCAAACTTCATGTGTATACACCCCTGCTTAGAATGGGGTCGCTGAGCATAAGAATTGACACCTTGAGGTTGCTCGTTGTCTCTTGCTTAAGATGCACCTTCCTAAGTATTATTGAGGGGATGCGGTCCTAACGGTTGCGCATCTTATTAATTGCATGCCTACTCGTATCCTTCGACACAAAACCTCATTGGACACCCTCAATGTTACTCCCACTCAAATTCCTCCGTATACCTTTGGGTGGGTGTGTTTTGTCCATGTACATCACACCTCCAAACTTGAACCCCATGCACTGCGATGTGTCTTTATCGGCTACTCTCCCACCGAAAAAGGGTATAAGTGCTTTCATCGTGTGAACCGAAAGACCTTTATCTCTATTTATTCATCTTTTAATGAATCTGAATCCTACTATGGGAGTTCACTTCAGGGGGAGTTTGTTACCATGGAAGTGAACTCTCCCTTTATTCCTCTACTATTTCTCCTCCATATCAGCCTGCAAGTTCTCCTATTAATCCTATTATTCATATGTTTCTTCCTCTGGCATTGCCTACTCATCCTCCTCCTATGCAGGTTTATACTCAGAGACGCAGGGGCACAAATGATCCGGCTACCCACACCATACCAGAGTCACCACCTAATCCATCTACTGGTCCCCAAGGTAGTTATGCATCAACTCGGCATACCCTATTTCATTATATGGCTTATCTCATTATGTGACTTATGACTCTTTGTCTCCCTCGCACAGAGCATATGTCACTTCTCTATCTTCCATATTCATCCATTCTTCTTGGCAGGAAGCTATGGGGCACCGTAAGTGGAAGGAAGCTATGCTTGAGGAAATGATGGCTCTTAAAAAGAATTGCACATGGGACTTTGTTTATCTTCCTCAAGGGAAGACTGTTGTTGGGTGTAAGTGGATCTTCTCAGTGAAGCAAAACTCTCAGGGACTTGTTAACCGTTACAAAGCTAGATTGGTTGCCAGATGATATACGCAGACTGTTGGAATTGACCATCAAGAAACCTTTGCTCTGGTAGCAAAGATGAATTCTATTAGAATACTGCTCTCATGTGCAGTTTGCAAAGGGTGGAATCTGAGCCAGTTAGACATGAAGAATGCTTTCCTCCATGGAGAGTTGGAAGAGGAAGTATACGTGTCTCTAACTCCGGGTCTTGCCGCTGAAGGATCTGAGGGAAAGGTCTGCAGACTGAAGAAGACAATATATGACCTATCCCATACTCGCCCAGATATCTCTTATGTTGTCGGGGTTATTAGTCAATACCAACGATTTGAAAACCGGACCAGATATCGAACCGGTGGAGGGAAAGGTTCAAAGTTGTACCGGTCCAACGGGTTTAACCGGGGTCAAACCGTTATATATAGATATATCTATACTATATTAAAAAGATATATGGTTTTAGGGTTCAATGGCAAGGAAAATAGGGCAACTATGGCAAGCTAAATGAGACACAAGTAAATCACTGCCGTTCATTTACCCGTCCATTCACCGATCAAAAAAGCCTTCCTTCTATTAACTCGACATTCAGCCTTACTCCCGCTCGACATTTCCAAAACTCTCGCTCGACATTTCCAAAGAAACTAGGGCACGTCGTTCTCTCCTCCACGCATCCACGCCTCCACGCCTCCTCCACGCATCCACGCCTCCACGCCTCCTCCACGCATTCACGCCTCCTCACGCCGTTCTCTGCACCACGCGAGGAACTCCCACACCGACGGACTACAACTCCCACACCGACGGCCTCCAACAGCGACGAAATCCAACTCTGAACGCCCTTCTCTGTGCCGCCGAGGGATCACTACCGAGCTTCTTCAATCACTGCCATGCACCTAAACCTACATATCCTGACTCTCCACGCACCCTCATCCTAGATCTGACATTCTACTCTGCATTTTTTTTCTCCAGGCGAATACCACTACCGACAAACTCCAACACCCAAGAACTCCAACACCGACGACCTCCAACACCGACGACCTCCAACACCGACGACCTCCAACACCGACGACCTCCAACACCGACGTCCTCCAACACCGACGAAATCCAACTCTAAACTCTCATCTCTGTGCCGCTGAGGGATCACTACATCGCTTCTTCATTCCAGCCAGGTACCTAAACATACATCTCCTTACTCTCCAGGCTTCCTCATCCTAGATATGACATTCATACATTAATTTCATCCTAATTCTGCATTACTATTTTCTCCAGGCGAACTCCAACCCCGTGATAAAGTAATTGCAGATCTCCTTACTCCCGGCTATCCTTCTTCCGCCAGGTATCTCACCCTACCTATGCCATTCATACATTTTCTTTACCATGTTGAACTCCTGATTTTGGGTTTAGTTTAAGTTGAACTCTTGATTTAGGAGGTATTCATCTCAAAGCAGATTTATTACATGATTTGCGTTTACGACAGATTTAATACATGATTTCGTGTTGAACTCTTGGTGGGATTAATCCTTGGTTTTACCATCACTGTCCACATGATTTGGGTTTAGCACTAATAGATTCACCAAATAAAATGTAAAAAAGTTAGATCTACTTAATATACTTCTGTTTTCTGTTAGCTTCTTTTACAATCTGCAAACCAAAATCAAACACATTTCTTTTAATTAATCTCTCTTAATTACTTTTTTTCCTGTGATTTGGGCTTGAAGGAAGAGTTATTTATGTAATGGCCTTTCCCCACTACCTTGCCATCACAGTCCACATGATTATATCTGTTAATACTTCTTGAACATGTAGAAATCTGCAGTCCAGATTTGCCCTCACTGTCAACATGAAAACATGTAGAAATCTGGCAGTCCAGATTTCTAATTGCACTGCATTGCATTAGAAATCTGCAGGAGAAAGGGGAACATGTAGAAATCTGCACTGCATTGCATTAAACTTTCTTATTTTGTCTCCAATATTCTGCTCTTTACACCATGTTGAATTTGTGCTCCACCATCCGATCTGCTGCATTGTATGCACTGCATTGCTCTAATTTGTATGCATGGCTCTGATTACAATTCACTCAAATGCAAAATCTGCATTGCTCTTTTTCATTTTGTTGGTGAAGTTCTCTTCCCCCTGCTTCCAACAGGTTTCCATCTTAATCAAGCACAACAATAATGCACCAATGCAGAATGCCATCTACCAGCACCTGCACATTTTTTTGATCTCGCACATGTATTCTTTAGATTAGTCTGCTCTTTTTTGTTAGGGTTCTGTGAAATTCCTTCTTGCTTCAACTCATCCAATCCTTCTCAGGATTTCAAAAATTTTATCCCAAATTCCGTCCCACTATGAGGTGCTTATTTGGAGGGGTTTTTTCCTGTTTTCATAATGACATTCATTATATAACCATTTATTTCAACTTCACACCTCTTTTATGAATTACTTCAGACCTCCTCTTTTAATTAATCATTCTGGAGATTGAATCTTTTATGTTCTCTTATTTTGTTACGTGAAAATATGCTCCCACTTTGCATTGGATCACCATCATGGTTCTTTTTTAATATGAATGCAGATTGTCTGAAGCTGCGCACAAAGTGGTCTCCTACTAGCCAAAAGGCATACAGTGACATCTTAACCGCAAGGTACTCTTTTTTGTGAATATATAAATTGTGTAAGGGTGCTTTGAGGTATTAGTCAATTAGTGGTTAAGCGAAGCATGTTAGTCTCTGTGATGAATGCTTATAGGACTGCTCCGTAGTATTGGCCGGTAGAGGGTCAAGCGGAGGAGATAGACTTACTGTAGAATTTGCACTATTCGCACTTCTTTATTTCTCCTAAATTATAATTTGTGTAATAAGGCTCCATGTTTAATTTTATCCCCAACCCTTGATTTATCTTATTTATGTCGTCTTTAATATGTATGCTCTCCAAATTATTTCTGTATTAATCATTAATCTTCTTAGTTGTTCATCCCCTCGGAGTGAATGCATTCATCTAGAGCAATTGATTTCCTACTATATAAACATAAAAATAACTTATGGATGTCTTGAAATTTTAGATGCCAAGTAGGCCCTCACGACGAATATCACCCCCCACAATGAATGTCGCCCTCACGACGAATGTCGCCCCCATGACGAATGTCGCCTAGCATAGGGTCGGAGGCCCATGCCTGTCACTCGTATATATATATATATATATATATATATATATATATATTATATACAAAGAAAAACTTTTGCAGCCCGTGGTGTAACTCTTGATGACCGCCCAACTCCCCATCGCCACTAGATCGCTCCATCCTTCTATCCCACAGTCCGATTACTCGATTTCAAACACATGCCTTAGGGCAGCAATCGCATGAATAGTTTTCGGGTATAAGCCTCCCGATACTTCTTCGTTTTCATTTCCTTCGCATCTTTATCAACGCCCCCCTAGAGCATCGTCCAAGTGTGCCTCCATACGCGACCTTCGTCATCCGCCGGCAGTCGAGGGCTTCGCACAGTTCGGGTTTGACCCTCACGCATTCTCCTCTTCATCAGCCGAAAACCGTCGATTCTCTTCGTCACTAACCGGAATCACTCATGTCTCCTTCGCGCAGATGCTTGATGCCATTGGAGCCCGAAGAAGTCGGATCCTGATCGATGCAAACCCAAATCTGAAGAGATTCTTCATCGCTAGTGTTTATCCCAGCCGCCATTAAACGCAGTCAACCTCCACAATCACACTCAACCCACGAACCTTCGTATGAGTTTGTTCCATGCAGCCGGACTTCGTCTGATTATCTCCTCAACCCCCGCTTGCCACATTCCTTTTCGTTCGACTATTCCTTAAAGTTCAGAGTCCCATTGTTGGGAGTGCCCTCTTTAACCGCTTGGGCCTTCCTCCAGGCTGCTCTGATGCAGCAAAGCTTCATCCACACTCCAGCATAGGGCTAATTCATGTACGTAATCTTCCCATGTTAATAAGTTGCAAAACTTTTTACACTTAATTAGTTGTATTTACTTCCAAACAATGTTTATTATTATTTTATTACATTCTCCTAAATAACAAAATCATGCTTATGACTTCTTGATTCCATTTTCATAACTACTTATCCTTTATTTGGGAGATCTGTCTCATATGTTATTTCATGCAGTTAAGATGTTTGATGTAATTTCCAACTAATGTATTGTCCATAAAATATTTCTTTCTTTTACGAGTGATAGTGCACGGGAGCCTCGTGCCCCGCACGACAGTACCCCAACCACGACAGTACCCCAACCCGTCGGCACACACGTTGTTGCGCCCCCGGAGCCTAGTACTTCAGTTGTTCTTCGATTTTCTAAGGCACTCCGAGGGGTTGCGAGCAGTGGGTGAACCGTCAGGTCGGGGAACTGTAGTGGACGGGGTACTGTCGCGCAGGGCATGGGGGCCCCATGCACTGTCACTCGTATATATATATATATATAGAGAGAGAGAGAGACAAACAAAAATATTATTAAAAAAAATTAGCATTATATCAAATGTTTGTAAGTTTATTACTTTAATTAAGATGAATAATATTATAATATATTAATATGAATTACCTTATTTTATATATAAAATATTCCAATGCCATACAACTAGTCACGGAGGTCTAGTGGGTGAGTCTTTGGTGCTCTTTCTGGAGGTTTTGGGTTCGAATCTAGGAGACGTTGGTTTTTAAAAAATTTAAGCAGAGAGTGCCTAGGTTTTCTAACCGCCCGGTTATGGCAAAACCGGGCCGGTTCACGGTTGGCCAGTCGAACCGACCGGTCCACCGGTTCTCGACCGGTCCACCGGTTCTTGACCGGTTCACAGCGGAAACAATTTCCAAACCTTGACCGGGCCATTCGGGGGACAGGTCGGCGATCCGACCAGTTCGACCGGCCGGTCCGGTTTTCACAACGTTGGTTAATACATGCATTCTCTCAGGTTTCACCACTTAGATGCTGCTTGCTGGATCTTACGATATCTCAAATCCTCTCTTGGGCGTGGTATCGTGTTCACCCCAAGCAAAGAGTTCACCATTGAAGTTTTCACAGATGCTGATTGGGCGGGATCTGTTGATGACCGAAGATCCACTTCTGGATATTGTTCTTTGGTTGGAGGTAATCTGGTAACCTGAAGAAGCAAAAAAACAACATGTTGCCAGATCAAGTACCGATGCGGAATTCAGAGTTATGGCTTATGGGAATATGAAGGAATGTGGATTCGGTCCCTTATGTCCAAACTTGGGCTTCAAAGCAGGGGACCCATCCGACTTTATTGTGACAACAAGGCGGCTATCAGCATTGGGCACAATCCAGTTCAGCATGACCGCACTAAACATATTGAAGTTGACAGACATTTCATCACGGAGAACATAGTGAGGGGCTATGAAGCACGGATTCTTCCTTGAGGGTCACGTACCCGTACCGGATACGTATCCAATACCGGTACGTACCAGATACTCATGGATACACCTGTTATTCTAGTCTGTAGATACACTTGGACTTGGTAGATTGTTCTACATATTGTAATAAGAGTATGTTTTTCTGAAGTAAACAAAAGACTTTTGTGTGTCTTTTAGAAAAGAAAAATTACCCAGAAATGCAACTAGCGATGCTTATTTATTATAGTAACAAAATGTACTTCAGATTTAAGTATCTTTTTTCGTTTAAACTATACAGAATTTGATTTAAATTTTTTCATTTTGTATTTTTACTATATATTTAAAGATTAGATGTTTCAGATTGGTACTGTTTCTACTTGTTCAACATGAATTTTTTTATGTTTAATAGTTTGCTAACTTGTCTTTAGACGAATCAGAAGTTGAAAATGTGTTAATCTCCAATAATGGGGAAGAAGAAGAAGAAAATGACTGATAAACATCCTTAAATTTAAAATGATTATGAATATTTTTTTGTTTGAGAACTTCGTATTATATTGCATTAACTATGAATTTGTACTTGAATTGGTGATTTATGCAATTATGCTTGATGTTTTATTATTTTGAGGACTTTTAATTACATTGGTGAGATTAAACATATAGATTTATTATATTTAATACAATCTATCCCGCCGCAAATGTATCCTTATTTTCTAAATTTTGGCGTACCGTCGTACCAGATACATATCGTACCCGGTACTAGTACCCGTACCGGTGCTTCCTAGGTGAGGGGAGTTGTGAGCACTCCATTTGTCCCCTCTGATCAACAACTGACTGATGTTCTCACTAAGGGGTTGAGTCGGAGAGTTTTTGGAAACATTATGGACAAGTTGGGTTTGACAGACATCGCAAGCCCAACTTGAGGTGGAGTGTTAGAGTTTATAGTTTATTACTTTTATTCCTATTATATTTTCTTTTGTATTTTGTATTTTGTATTTGTCACTCCTAAATACTGAGTGATATCAGGTTGAAAAAATAAAGCATTATATTATTTCCAATAGTAACGAATATTTGTGCTTAGTGATAACCAGCCCTGTCCAAAAAGCCCGATCGGGCCGGGCCGGTACCGGGCCGGTACTGAAGGGCCCGGGCTTTTGCCGCCCGAGCCTTACTTTATTCTGGCTCGGGCCGGGCTCGGGCACCAGCCCCGGTAGGGGGCTTGTTAAGGCCCCCAGGGCCGGGCCCAGGGCCGGCCCGGCCTTTTACTTTTCATTTTTTTTAAATAATATCTTTATTTAAAAAAATTTACAATAAATGAAATGAATTGATAATTTGAGATGGACAAAAAAAACTAATTTTTATTAATATTGAAAAATCATAAATTACATGTTTACATCAAATTTGAAAAAAATTTACTTGAAATAAAATTTATTATTATTATTAATTTTAAACAAAGAAAATTAAAAAATTCACTAATTTAACAAAATACATATTTTATCGGTTGTGACTGGCGATTGTGCGACGCGCTTAATCATCTCATAAATTTATTGCGTTCATCTCGTCTTCTACGTCCGACGAGCTATCCTCTATCGATGAAATGTGTTGTTTCCTCTTCGCAGCATCCAAGTGATCCTTGTAGCAGATGCAGATTTCCAGTGATTCTTCGTTGAGGCGACTCCTCCGCTCGTTTAGAACTTTGTCACTAAGAGAAAAAGCAGACTCTGAAGCTACCGCACAAGCTTGGATTGTTATTAAATCAAGGGTCATATAGGCCAAAATAGGATATGTATTAACTTTACCTTTCTACCATTTTAAGAGATCGAAGTTTTCAATCTCCTCCGTGCTCATAAAATAACGAAATTGTGTTTTAGTATACAATCCTAATTCATTTAAACTACTAGAACTAGATGTGCGCGCTTTTTTCCTGGAAGCTAATTCTAAAATTTATTTTTAAAAGTATCTTTTGTTCTAGGTTGCGATATTTCTTCTCGGGGTCGCGAGTCGTATAAGTTATCATAATAGTTATAACATTCGGTAAAAATTGAATTAAATTTTAAAATACTAACGTCATCAAAATCCGCGAAAGTTATATTTAAGTTTAAATTATTATTTATTTCTTCTATCAAATTTTTTACGTCGTCTACGTCGAATAGAGGATTTAAAGCGGCGGCGCATGAAAACATGGCAGACATTTCTCTATAATATTTTAAAAATTTTGCTTCCATTATTTCAATTAAAGGACACCACCCTTCGTTTTGCTTATAATAGTTAAATTTTTGTACGATATTTACAAAATTTTCAATTACTAGAGGGCTAGTTGGATAATATATGCCAGATAAAAAAGTTGTCGCCCAATATTAACATTTTAATAAATTCATATAAATTTCTAATACGTCTCAATCGTTATCGTTCAAATTATGAATATTTAGCATAGTATAATATTCCATAAGAAGAGGTTTTTGTTGGAACGCTCTTTTTAACATTTTGTATGTTGAGTTCCATCTAATGGGCATATCAAATTGAGGTTTTAAATATTTTTGACCTTGATCGTTTACAAATTTTTTAAAATCTTGTTTACGTTGTCTAGAACTATAAATAAATTGTAACATAAGACGAATTTTATTAATATATGGTTCCATATAAGATAACTATCTTGTACCACTAAATTTAAAACGTGGCAAACACATCGAGTATGAAAAAATGCTCCATTTAACATTGGTTTTAAATCGTGTTTTAACCACTCAATTGCAACGTTATTATTAGTAGCATTATCAAAAGAAATACTCATAATTTTATCCTTAATTTTAAATTCTCGCACACATTTAATAATTATTTGATATATAGCATGACCTGTGTGCGGGACTTCAAAACTTTCAAAACAAATTATACGTTTATTTAGATCCCATGAAACGGGATCGACCCAATGACAAGTGATACAAATATACGATAGTCCTAATTTTATGCTACTGCTCCAAACGTCACTCGTTAAACTCACACGTCCTTCAAAATTATCAAAATAATTTATTAAAGATTGTTTTGCTTCTAAATAAAATTTGAGAGCGTCACGCCTAAGAGAGGATCTACTTACCTGTTGATATTTTGGTTGAAGCCCTTGATGTATGTATTCGGTCTCCTCCTCGTTGTCGTAGTGGCTGAACGGCAACCCGCGTCCGATGACGTTCTTCATCTGCAGCTCCCGTTGCCGAAGTTGATCGTACGTCCAAATTTGCCCTGCTCCCGAAATTTGTGCCTGACTGGACTCGGGAGCTTGTTTTGAAACGCAAGACTTGAAGTGTCTTGCTAGTGTCGAGTTGTCAGTAAGGGTCAGCAACTTCGAGCATAATTTGCACCTCGCCTTGTATTCGTCGCCGACTTTAACTTTATCGAAATGCTCCCAAATTGGCATCGTACGCTTGTGCTGCATCACTTCATGCGCAGTTTGAGTAGACGACGCTGGCGTCGAGGATGACGATGTCATGTTCGACGCGTGAGAGAGAGAGTGAGAGAGAATGAGTTGAAGTGAGAGAGAGAGAGAGTGACGAGAAGAGAAAGAGTGAAAGAGAGAGTGAGAGAGAGAATGAGTTGGAGAGAGAGAGTGGCGAGAAGATAGAGAGAGAGAGGCGGATCGGTTATGTGAGGGGGGTTTATAAATTTTTTTTTTTTTTTTTTTTTTAATTAGCCTAGGGCCTAGGCTAGGTAGCCTAGGCCCTAGGCTACCTACTAGTAGGCTGCCAAAGTAGGCAGCCTACTAGTACTGGCATGGCAGCATTTACAATGTTGTCATGCCAGCGGCTGGCCAGCGAGCCGTTGGGATCAACGGCTCAAAGAGTCGTTGATCCCAACGGCTAATTAATTTGCCTGGGCCGGGCCTTGCCTGGGCCCGGGCCCGGGCACCCTGAAAAATCAGGATTTGCCCGGCCCGGCCCGGCTCGGGTCAGGCACCGGGCCAGGCTATTGGTTTATATGGGGGCCATGTAAGGCCCCCTAGCCTGGACTGGGCCCGAGGCGGGCTAGCCCGGTACCGGGCCTAGTCGGGCTTTTTCCGGGCCGGGCCCAGGCCGGCCCTCCGGTCCCGGTTTTTTTGGACACGGCTAGTGATAACCATGGATGATAGATACTCGTGGTTAGTGATAGCCATGGATGATGGATATTTCTACTTAGTGATAACAATGGATGATGGATACTTGTGATTAGTGATAACCATGGATGATGGATACATTTAGTTAATGATAACTATGGGTAACGGATACTTGTGCATAGTGATAACCATGGATGATAAATACTCGTGGTTAGTAATAACCATGGATGAAGAATATTTCTACTTAGTGATAACTATGGATGATGGATACTCATGAATATACCATAGAATGATTGTGTTCACACAATTAAGAATGTGCGTACATATGCATGTGCATTATCATTGTTGAACATAAATGAAATCTTACCCTAACCTTCTTTAACAGTCCAACCAGAATTAGAATTAATAATGTTGAGAAATCTTTTTATGTGATATACATTGGTTTAAACTTGAATGTAAATATAGAAATGAAATAATGAAATTTTTTGAAGCAAATTGATAATGCAGGTTGGCTCATACTTAAGAAGGTTGGTAAGTTACTCAGTTATCGATGACTAGCCCCTCTTATAAAACTAGTTTGCAGGTACACTAGGCAAGATTATGTGATGCATTGTTTTTGTCAGCTCAAATTAAAGTTAGTTAGATTGCGTTTGTTAAAGTATGATGCAATAGACATGTATATGAATGTGTAAAGCATTTAGTTTGAAATTTTGGACGATCGTAACAGTGCTCTATGATCTAGATGTATGTGTATGTCTGCATGAAAAAGAAAAATAGTGAGTACTAGATTACATATTTCAATAAACTAGAATAATCGTGTAGTGTAAATAGTATTGATTGAAGCAGGAACTTCGAATGTTGATATGTAATCACCCTTCTTAACATAATATATCATGGAGACCGGTCGAATCCATAACATGTTATGTGGTAATGAAGGAATGTTACATATTGCACAATACAATGTTAGGTCTAACCAAATTTTCCTTTAGATTTTAAGCTAAGATAACCCTCTCTTCACTTTGTGTTCCTGTGTGTTGACCGGCTGTGTGATTTCAATAGGGTAACGATTTTGCAAGCTTGGGTGGGCTAAATTTCTTCTAAAACTCTTATATATTATATTGCAAATATTTTCATGTATGGTGACAAGTACTATTAATTCACATTATTTAAAAATTACCTTTGTTTGAGAACATAAGAGGAACCTTTCAAATGGTATTAACACATATGGGGGCTTCCTGTCAATGTAATGTTGTTCAGGTCAACGAAACACCGAAAGTTTTCGTGAGAGCCATAGACCTGTTGACCAGACAGGAAACTCTTAAACAAAACTTAAAAATCATTAGGAGCTTAAAATATATTTTTATATTATGAAAATTTTATATTCTTGCAAATTTATAAGGCAAATAAATAAGACTCTCTTCTTTACATAGCCTTTTAACTTACTCTATTAAAAAGTAAGGATAGGTTAAAGTAAGACTCAATAATTGAAATCATAAAATCATAGGACTAATTGACATGGCCTCAGGTGGGCATTGATGTGATGTATGTTTGTAAACTCAAGTTAACTGGTCTGAAACTAAGAACTGCTTGGGTTGAGCGGCATCTCTAAAATTGAAGATAATCACATTAATTAAGGGGTGACAAACCACTTTTTCAATATAGGATAGTGTTGACACATGTTATCAATGCTCGTGAGGAGCAAAGTTGTAAAATGCACAAGATCCTCAGAAATGTTCAACAGCGTATGGCAAAGAAGGGTACTGGTTCTCAGGTAGGAACACCACTCCATTCGAATTACCTTCCCAAGTCCCAACACACTAATTAATTGATATGTAACAAGCATATTAAAGAAAATGAAAACTTGTGAGGCAGAGTTGTTCCCCCAAACCTTCAAACATAACTTAGGGTGACATTTACTTTAGTATGTTTTAATCCCAGTATAAATAGTTCTACTTTATTTTCCATCATATTTTGATGTTGCAATGAAGCTTTTCTTTGCATTATCGTCTACATGGAGTATAGAATAGAATTTATATCTAATGAGCCGTGTACTCAACATCCAACAGAAATTCCATATAGTATAGATTGTTGATAAATACAATCTCTAGGTGATCCAGACCTAGCTCTTATGGTTATAGTAGGAAACCCGCAATAAGGAGTTAGATGAGATAGAAAAGGAATATTGATCTTTCTAAGATTCTCGGTTTTAAACTTGATGTAAAGAAGTATTTCAAGAATCTTCTTCAACATTCAATGATTCATGAAAAAGGTAGTGAAACCTCTCCTAATTCTTCCCCCGAGGTGATCAGTCACCTCAGAATTCTGACAGTGCGATTGAATTGACAGTGATAAAGGAGCTCAACTATGGCTTTCTTGGTGGCGGCATCTGACAGTCATCGGAGACGGAGGGCAATGATGGTTGAGGATGGTCGATAGTTGTGTCAAGGCTCTCCCCTTGCGTTTAATTTATTTTTGGAGAGAAATAGAATGACTTCTTATTTAATTTCTGGCCTTTAATATTCAAGCAGACAGCCTCAACACAAAATAACTACTTCAACTAATATTTCTTTAAATACACAATATTTCCTGAAAAGCATAGTGCTTCTTTTACATGATAATATATTTTAAGGCTCCGTCAGTTTGGGGATTTTTTTCTCCGTTGCATTTTTAAAACAACGTAAAAGCTATTTTGTCTCGGAATAAATTCAATTTGGAACCACAGATCCCCAAAATGTCGTTTTATGTTTGAATCCAACCGCACAAAGAGAGCTACGTTCAACTGTTCAAGACGTCATTTTATCTTCATCTTCAACCGCTCCATCTCCAACTGCCACCGCCCACCCAAACAGGTCCCTGAGTTTCGACAAAGCATATTATCTCATGCTAGCAAGCAGCAATGGCAACTTCTTCAACTAGGTAGTTAAAGGCGTCTTCCAAATGTAATAACGTTCAGTAAATATCAATAATTGTCCATAACTATAGAAATGTTCTTGATGATCAATCATTAATGTCAAATATATCTCAAACAAAATATTTTTCAAATTGCATCTAAACTCCCATTCCATAAGCATCCAAATTCAATCCATTCATCAGTATTAATGTGTTCATGATTGTGTGTCATACAATTGTCAAATGCCCATTTGCAGTTTTGAATCTCAACCTTACAGTGTTGCACAGACAGCGTGGTGTGGCATAAGGCTGGGACAAAACAATTCTTTTATCGTGATTCTTATGCAGGACTGATATTAGCTATTAGCAACAAAAGCAATCTAACTTACTGGAACACGGATAAACACCAATTTTATTTCATTGGCGTGTGATTTTAAGGGAGTGAACTCTTACCTGATATACAAATTCAAAAGATGCCTTGCTCTGAATGAAACAAAAACCTAAACATGAGTTAATTTAATTACATATATAACTAGAAGGGATCTAGTCCACATGGTGAATGGGCTTAGAACTAACGATATCAAAACAACGAAGTACAATAACAAATTAAAACATACATTAAAGAGATAAGAACTATTATATCCAAAAACTGAAATCAAAGAGAACAATTATAATTAACAAACTGGGAAATTTGATGGATGTGTTCTTCTGTGAGATACTCTTGAGCATTTTTTTGAGGTGTCACGAATATTGTAATTGAGATAGACTAGAATTATGTGGGATACTTCTTGCATCATCAGCAAAGTTTCTTACATCATCAACAAGCAGACCCTTCACAAAATGACGGCGAAGATGTTGGTAGTCAAAATTATCGACAAAAAGATCAAGAACTCCGAGAGAACAAATATCAACATAACAATCCTGCATACAATCATCAAATTTGGTGATGAATAAATGAAGATAGAAAAATAAATAAAAATGTAAATGAAATGGCATGGCATGTTTATCTTCTTATTTTCAGTCCATTAAAACAAGCCTGTCACCTCTATTACGAAGTCGATACAAGAAATACTGAAAAATTCAAACTGTTGCATCAAGTTGCTACAACCAAATAACCATTATTGGCCAACAGCGAAATTATCCATATGACATAACTTGCTTTCTAAAAAAACTTGCATAACAATCGACAAAAAGATCAAGAACTCCAGGAGAACAAATATCAACACAACAATCCTGCATAGAATCTATTAGGAAGCTACTAGAGAGAAGGAGAAAACTAGAGAGAAGAAGAAAGGAAGCTAGGGTTTAGAGGAGGAAGAAGATTACCTTAGGGTTATTTGCATGCCCCCAAATGATAACATCCCTGGAAATAAATACCCGGGCCAAGGAGGGAGCCGGCCGGCCCCTCCAAAGCCCTTGGTCGGCCGGTTTACTGAGTGGGAGCTGAACCGGTTGGTTCAGCCCCTTCGTTGCTTGTCTTCACCTTGCGCCTGCGAGCATAATAACGCCCCGAGAAGCGGGGAGCGATCGGGGGTGTAACATTCCCCTCCCCATCAAAACCCAGCTTGTCCCCAAGATGAAAATCTGGGTAGAGCTCTTTGAAGTCCAACAGATCAACCCATGAGTTATGTGCTTCCAACAAGTGCTTCCACTTGACCAAGAGTTCGGCCCGAAATTCTGCGCCCCGCTGTCTCCACCTAAGTAATAGAACATTCTCCGGCATCGGCCGAAGTTCAACCGCAAAGGTAGCTTCCGGCAAGAAAGGGCTCGGTTGGGCACTGTCACCAATCTTCTGCTTAAGCAAAGATACATGAAATGTCGGATGGATGCGGGAGCCTACGGGAAGCGTCAATGTGTAAGCAACCGGCCCCACCCTTTTGAGAACACAAAAGGGGCCATAATAGCGAGGGGCCAACTTCTGATTTGTACGGCGAGCCACTGACAGTTGTCAGTAGGGTTGGAGCTTAAGGAATACTTCATCACCCACAGCAAACTCCCTCTCCTTGCGGTGCTTGTCCTCCTGGGCCTTCATGCGATCTTGGGCAAGGTGAAGATTTGCCCGCAATGTCACTAAGGTACGGTCGCGGTCGTGGAAGGCTCAATCAACCGCCGGTAACGTCGTGCTGCCCGGCTCATAACTGCTCAAAGAAGGGGGTGGGCGGCCATAGACCACCTCAAACGGTGTCATCTTGCTAACAGAGTGGTAAGTGGTGTTGTAACAATACCCGGCCCAGTGTAGCCAGTTGGTCCAAGTCCGAGGCTCGTCCATGACGAAACACGGGAGGTATGTCTCCACGCTACGATTAAGAACCTCCGTCTGGCCGTCGGTCTGGAGGTGATTTGCGGTGCTGAAACGCAAACAAGTTCCTTGAAGTCGGAAAAGCTCTCTCCAGAACTGGCTCACAAAAGTGGGATCACGATCAGAAATGATGGCGCGAGGGAGGTCGTGCAAGCGGACGACTTCTCTAGTAAAGAGTTCAGCGACCGACTCCGCCGTATAAGGATGACTGAGAGCGAGGAAGTGACCATACTTGGAGAGCTTGTCGACCACCACCAGAATGACCGACTTGCCCTGAGACTTGGGCAATCTATCAATAAAATCCATCGACACAGTATCCCAAATGTGTTGCGGAATCTCTAGTGGGTGGAGCAACCCGGCAGGTGTGGTGGTTTCGTATTTCTGTCGCTGACATGTCTCACATTGCTGCACAAACTGCTGCACATCCCGGCGTATCCCCGGCCAAAACACATTTGCTCTCGCCCTTTGGAGGGTACTGAGCACTCCTGCATGACTGATGAGTCTGGTTTATACAGTGATTTCCGGCCTCATCCGGGTTTGTTTTAGTGTCATTGCACTTCAATTACTGTTCATATATGCTTATATTGATATCACGGCGTATCTGCGCCTTTTGTGCAATCCTTCCCCCTTTGTGGCATGTTTTTCTTATATATTACTGTATGCCTGCGTTATGGATCCGGTGGTGTGCACGGATCGGGGTCATATGCATTTTTCCTGCAGGTCCTGGGATCGCGCGAACGTTCGGGATGGTGCGGGGCAATTTTTGGCCTAGAAAGCCTCTGATCGTGCGCATTCCTTCGCGCACGATCAGGCGCACGACCAGTGGTCGTGCGTTAATTCCCTTCCCAGACAGAGCGACGGCGCACGATCAGAGGATTCCTTCGCGCACGACCACTGGTCGTGCGCCCCTGACCGTGCGTTAATTGTCATCTCTTTCTCTGCTACAGGTTGACTGCGCACGATCACAGGCATTCCTTCGTGCACGACCATTGGTCGTGCGCCACTGACCGTGCGCAGTGTTTATTCTGCTCCGTATTTAAACCGCTGCTCCGCGAAATTAGGTATTCAGCACTGTTTTGGGGCGCGATTTCTCCGCGCCAGTCCGCCGTTTCACCTCTCCAAGGTCCTCCCATCCATTCCCCCCCTTTGGGAAGGCTTCATCCATTGATCCTAAGGTCCATCTAGGATCCCGGAAGCATTCTCCGCCATCTACAGCCAGCATTCCATGAGGAGGACATCTCCATTGGGCGAAGCAGAAGTGACCCAGCTCTGAGAAGAAAACGGGCAACGGTTGGAGATAGTGACAGCCTCTAAGCCCCGGAAGCAACCAAGGACTGAGCTCGGAGGAGGCGTGACGACCCCCCATTCCGACCAAGATCCACGGCGAGGCTTCTCATCTCGTGGTTCCTTCTACCCCTTCTCCTTTTTTGATATGTACTCTTCATTGTTGTAATGAACTAAGTGAACCTCTATTTGTCTATGAATGGGAGTTTGTTTATGATCTTGTTCTTTACTTGATGCTGTGTTGTGATGTGCTCCGCCCCCGCTCCACTTACACACACCCATGTTCTAGCACTCGCTCTAGCAAAAGCTGGAAGCGATAGCGAAGAGGTGCCTTCGACCCTCAACTTTCGCATTTGCACTCACCTCATCCATTTGCTCACCGGTCATCCGCTAAGCGAAGCACGGCATCGCGGTCTGCACTAAATCCATCCACCAAGCGACGCGGTGATTGCGACCCGCATAGTTTGTTTAGTTTTCTCATTCCTGTTCTACAAAACCAATCAAAACCCCCTGTTTTTGTTTAACTTAGAAACCCTCATAATTAATCTCCTAACAGGCAAATCGTACTACCCAACTTGCGGTCCTTTGAGAACGATATTCGGGGAGCTACTCCCTACTTTTATTGCTTGACAACGACCGGTGCACTGTCGTCGTACCGCATTTCGTGCCCGCTAATTAGCGGTGTGGAAAGAGCGCGTCAAGTTTTTGGCGTCGTTGCCGGGGATTGCAAACGTGTATGATTCGTCTTTCTTGGGAAATTAGTTTAAGGGTATTTTGGTTTTTGATATTTTTCATTTATGTAGGTTCTCTTGTCTTGCTAGCCTGTGTGTGATTGTTGGGATACTTATAGTCTTTTATTTTTATCTGCATACCTGACATGCCTAACAACTGCTTTGAAATATCTACGGAACTAATCACCTTTGTGTCTCAAGCTGACATATTTTCCGGGACTCTTAGTGAGGATGCATTGTCCCATTTGCAGAATTTTCTTGAAGTGTGCAGTACTTTTCAGCACGCTGAAGGCAATGCAGAGAGAGTCAGGATTCAGCTGTTCGCTTTCTCATTGGCAGGAAAAGCTCGGGTTTGGTATCGGGAGATGCAAGCAAACGAAGGTCAATCTTGGAGCAAAGTGGAAGAGGAGTTTCTCGTTAAATTCTATTCACGTCACTATCTTCTGGAAATGCACAATAGACTGTTATTGTTTACGCAGGGCGAAGACGAAACGTTGATTGACGCATGGGAGAGGTTCATTTCCCTTCAGAAGTTCTGGTTTGTGCATAGCCTCACAGAACCAGCACGCCTTCAGATATTTTATTTCGGGGTATCGGCTGGGTATAGACCATACTTCGATATGGCTGCGGGTGGATCTTTATTCAGCAGAACAAGTGCCGACGCGTGGCAAATTGTTGAAAAGGTTGCACGAACCAGTGGGATGTGGTGTGCTCCCGCAAGGTGTGGTGAGACCATGAGCATCACCTCTACGACATGTCCACCGGATGACAGCATCCCACCTGAGCCTCCTGTTGATAAATTTCGTGTTTTTACCGAATGTATCCTGGGATGCATAGAGGCCCAGAACTGTGCTTTGCTAAGGCTCCAGTCCATGGTTGTGAGCATCTTATCTATGGTATCGGAAATGGTGGTCCACCCAAATGAGACATTGAATGTCATGCAGCTGAGAAGCGGAAGGTCACCCGTGGAACCCATCAGAAGAAATGAGTCTCAAGAAGAGTCGCGAAACCCATCAAGCAAGGATAAGATACTTGCTGATGCCGACACTCCTCAGCCGCTTCTTAGCCCAACCCCTACTCAATCATCCACTACCGCCCCGTTCCCGCACAGACTGAAGAATACGAAAGAGGAGAAAAAATTCCAGAAGTTTCAAGAGATTATGAAAGGGGTGCAAGTTAATATTCCTCTCCTGGACGTCCTCACCCAGATTCCGAGCTACTCAAAATATCTAAAGGATCTGCTTGTTCAGAACAAGCGCATGGAGACTTCCAAGTCTATATCCACCCTAACTGAGGGTATCACTTTTGCTGTTGCACATTGGCCGGTTAAACGTAAGGACCCAGGGAATTTCACCATTCCATGCACCATTGGGCATTCGGGCCGCTACCAGGCATTATGCGATTCCGGTGCTTCAATTAATCTGATGCCTCTTTCAATCTTCCGGGAGCTGGGATCTGGTAACTTGAGGCCTACGAACATCAATCTACAGCTGGCGGATCGGTCTATTAAGAAACCTATTGGTGTTGTCGAGGACCTAGCGGTATCGGTCAATGACTTGGTATTCCCTGCTGACTTTGTAATTATGGATATTGCTTCGGATGTTGCTGTCCCTCTTATCTTGGGAAGGCCGTTTCTTGCCACAGCTCGCGCTCTTATTGACGCTGATAAGGGGAGGTTGACTCTCCGTCTAGGTGACGATGTGACTACCTTTGACATGTATAAAGCCATTGGAAGAGATCATCATGCAGACGCTGACGCACTCGAGCTTGTGGAGGATGAACCCGACCTTCGGCCTCCATCTCTTTGGGGCAATGTTGTTGAGGATGCTTCTTGGAATCTCAACAGCGACAGCACGTCTGCTGTGGAATGCACATCTGCGGCATATTTCGATGCCCCTCCAGCTTTGTCTCTCAAACCCCTGCCAACAAATCTGAAATATTTATTCTTGGGAGATCAGCAAACTCACCCAGTTATTATCTCGGCGCTGCTTCCACTTGAGCATGAGCAACGTTTGGGAGATCTCTTGCGAACGCATAAGGGCGCATTCGACTGGAACATCACGGATTTAAAAGGTATCAGCCCTGTTGTATGTATGCACAAAATATTGTTGGAAGAGAGCTTCAAACCGACTGCACAACCTCAGCGGCGACTCAACCCTAGGATGCAGGAAGTTGTCAAGAAAGAGGTGATCAAACTGCTTGATGCCGGAATCATATACCCAATCAGCGACAGCAAGTGGGTGAGTCCAGTGCAGCTTGTCCCAAAAAAGGGTGGTATCACCGTTGTTGAAAACGAGCAGTGTGACCTGTTGCCAACTCGGATTGTTACAGGATGGAGAGTGTGCATCGACTATAGGAAACTAAACGACGCAACACGCAAGGATCATTTCCCTCTCCCGTTTATTGATCAGATGATCGAGAGGTTGGCTGGACAGGACTATTACTGTTTTTTGGATGGCTACTCAGGATACAATCAGATTCTCATTGACCCAGAGGACCAAGAGAAAACAACGTTCACGTGCCCGTCCGGCACCTTCGCATTCAAGCGAATGTCATTCGGGTTGTGCAACGCCCCTGCCACCTTTCAGCGATGTATGCTCTCTATCTTTCACGACATGGTAGGGGAGTTCCTTGAGGTCTTCATGGATGATTTCACTCTTTTCGGTGCTGATTTTGACTCCTGCTTGAGGAATCTTTCGGCGGTTCTCACGCGCTGCGAAAGTACAAACCTCGTGCTGAACTGGGAGAAGTGTCATTTCATGGTCCGGGAGGGAGTTGTTCTGGGACACAAGATTTCAAATAAGGGAATAGAGGTTGATCAAGCCAAGGTGGACATTATCAAGAAGCTTCCCCCTCCAACATCTGTGAGAGGGAGTCGCAGTTTCTTGGGACATGCAGGATTCTATCGATGCTTCATCAAAAATTTCTCATCTATAGCCAAGCCGTTATCCAATCTCTTAGGGAAGGACGAGAGGTTCGACTTCAATGATGCGTGTCTGCATGCGTTCAACGTGTTGAAGGACTGTTTGACGACCGCTCCGGTGTTGACATCACCGGACTGGTCGCTCCCTTTTGAGCTTATGTGCGATGCCAGTGACATCGCTGTTGGTGCCGTTTTGGGACAAAGAAGGGACGGGATCTTTTACACAATTCACTATGCCAGTCGCACCCTGAATGGAGCTCAGCAGAACTACACAACCACTGAGAAGGAGCTGTTAGCAGTGATTTTCGCTCTTGAGAAATTTCATTCCTACCTCATTCTGTCCAAAGTAATTGTGCACACGGACCACGCTGCTCTAAAGTATCTGAAGCAGAAGAAGGATGCCAAACCAAGGCTCCTCCGTTGGATCCTGATGCTTCAGGAGTATGACCTCGAAATCCGCGACAAGAAGGGAGTCGAGAATGTGATTGCGGATCACTTGTCCAGGCTTGAGTGTGGAGATCATTCTCAGCTCAGCCCCCCGCCAATCTCTGACTCTTTTCCGAACGAGATGCTGTTCACAGTGGGAACGGTCCCGAGCAACTCTCCATGGTTTGCGGATATCGCTAATTTCTTGGCGTGCGGTAAACTTCCACCGAATCTTTCATTTCAGCAAAGAAAGAAATTTCTTTCAGATGCGAAGTACTGTTTTTGGGAAGACCCGTTGTTATTCCGCACGTGCGCTGATGGGATCGTCCGCCGGTGTATTCCCGAATCGGAGCAAAAGTCTATATTACTCCATTGTCACGATCGTGAAGCAGGTGGCCACATGGGGTCTGCGCGGACAGCACAGAAGGTTCTTCAGTGTGGCTTTTATTGGCCCACCCTCTTCCGTGACTCGTACGTGCACGTGAAGGAATGTAATGAATGTCAAAGGACGGGGAACATCTCGAGGAAGGATGAAATGCCGCTCAATAGCATGTTGGTCTGCGAACCATTTGATGTCTGGGGGATTGATTTCATGGGACCATTCCCAATGTCCCATGGAAAGCTTTACATGATAGTGGCAGTGGACTATGTTTCGAAATGGGTGGAGGCTGAAGCCGTTGCTGCAAATGATGCCCGCACAGTTTTAAAGTTCATCCACAAGAACATCTTCTCCAGATTCGGAGCGCCGCGGGCAATCATTAGCGATGGAGGCAGCCACTTCTGTAACAAACTGTTCCTTCAACTATTGAAGAAGTTTGGGGTGCATCATAAAGTCGCTTTAGCCTATCACCCACAAACGTGCGGACAGGTGGAAGTTTCTAATAGAGAGCTTAAAAGGATAATAGAAAAATCAATACACTCTAATCGAAAGGATTGGGCATTGAGGGTGGACGATGCACTTTGGGCATACCGAACAGCTTTCAAGACCCCTATCGGGATGTCCCCATTTCAGCTAGTTTATGGAAAGGCATGTCACTTACCTGTGGAACTAGAACATAAAGCTCTGTGGGCAACCAAATTATTGAACATGGACCTCCATGCCGCAGCAAGCCGACGTCTCGCCCAGTTGAACGAACTTGATGAATTTCGGCAATTTGCTTATGAAAATGCCCGCATATATAAAGAAAGGACAAAACAGTGGCATGATAAGCGTATTGCGCAAAAAGAATTCAAAATTGGAGACCATGTCCTTCTCTACAATTCTCGTCTCCGTCTGTTCCCGGGAAAGCTGAAGTCTCGCTGGAATGGTCCATTCGTGGTTACCGACGTTGCGCCTTTCGGAGCAATTGAAATATCCGGAGAAAAAGGAGAAAAATTCAAGGTGAACGGGCATCGCCTAAAGATCTACGAGGGAAGCACGGCCTTGTCTGACCATCAAGTGGTACATTTAGTTGACTAAACAGCTCTTCTCGACTTTGTGGGTGTGTGGTTAATTTGTTTGGTCGTGTTGTTTTCCTTTTTGGTGCTAAGATGGATGTAATTGTAATCCACATTGTTAAGACTTAATCTGGTCAATCAGAGTATTGTTCCCAAGAGGAAATTATTATTTCTGAAGCTTTTCGTCTCCGGGCTGTGCTGTGTGCCATCTGTTATGTTTCTGTGCTTCTCTGTTTCAAGTTATTTGTTGCGTCGTACTGTCTCTTTAGTTTTTTTTATTATAAGACTATTGCTATCAAACTCTAATACAGGTATTTGGTCCACCTTCAAGGACGTTAAACAAAAGGGCTCTTGGGAGACAACCCATTGGGGACCATTTGGTTCCGTTCTTTCTTGTTATCTTCTTTGTTATATTTTTGTTGTGCTTGGGATCTCTTTATTCGCAGGTCCGCATCTATTGGAGCACGGCGGAAGCACCACATTCTGAACAAAACGCCATATCTTCTGGTATGCTCATTTCTGAGCATGGGGTAATCTCTCATCCTAGCCCTCTTAAGCTTATGTCGTTATCAAACATGCTTTTTGCTTAGTGTAAGTCTGGGGGAGTGAGAGTTATCGTTACCACGTGCACATGCACAGTGCCCAGCATACTAGGATTTACAATCTGTGTTATATTGTAGCATTGTTCATCTCATGGCACACCACGACACCCACGTGAGCGCACTTAACTGTAGGCGTGCGACGAGTCTAACTCGTCTCAGTTGTGTGAATGGGAAATCACGGTGCTGGGTTAGGATTGCGAGACGAAGTACTTTGTTGACTCGTGTAGTGCTCTAGTCATTTATTCATGTCTCGCATAGAAATTGGTGTAGATTAAACTTTTCTTTATGCTTTTAATTTTACATTTTATTCTGTCAGCGTAATTCTAGTTTATTCTACTCAAAAGCGGTGAATCCGGTGCGAATCAATCGGTAGTGTAGGGATGTGTGTAGAGGGGTGCTAGACTCGTATTGCTCGAGTCGGGAGGAAGAATCATCTTTCTCGGTGACAAAGAACTTGCCCCAAGCGACTCTCGAAGCATGGGTATGAGTTAGTTCAGTGCGTGAGCGTGACGTAGGCCATCATGTTGGCCAGTTTGAGCTTTGTATTCCGGTCCTAACATCTTATCCTTGCTACCCCCTGTGCCTACCCGATCCCGTTGATTCAGCTCCACCTTCAATTCACCAAAGCCAAAATGACTATCCTAATCGCACACCAAATCCTGAGCTCAAGCAATTTGTGCATTTAAAAAAAAAATTTGGTGTTGATGCGGTGTATATTTGTGATTGTGGTGGAAATGCGTTATTGAAGATATAGCTGTTTTGTATCTAAATTGTGCAAAGTTATGAAATTTGAAAAAATGAGAAAAGAAAAGAAAGTAAAAAAAAGAGAGAAAAAATGTATAAAGAGATATTTGGGAATAAGTGGTGTACACATTTTTTATTATTGCTGGGATAGTGTTTCTTATGCAAGCCCATTTGGGTTATGTGTGCTAAGCCCCCGCATTTATCATTGTTTACCACACCGTAGCCTAAGCTTAAATCATAACCTAAAGTCCTATTGATTTGCGCATCGAATCGTACGAATGCCGTGAAGAGAGTGCGAACGGGTGAGCTTATGGTCATCGACACTGATGGATTTCAGTGGAGGTTGTTCCGAACTCCGGTGTTGAGTAATGTTCGCCTCAGCAGCCTTTCTGCTTTCTTCCTACGCATGACCGAGTGATTCCCTATGATTCAACTTTTGAGTAGAAATAATATATAGTTACGTCGTTAGAATTATGTAAACTATTTTGCATAAATAAAAATTCTTTTTACTAAATTTCTATGCACATGTGTATGAGACTTCGCATATTACTCCGTCCTTGCAATTTCCAACCCAGCTATGTCTTTTCTCGCTCCGCCGGATTTGTTTGCTCGGGTCGCGCAAACAGGTAAGTCTGGGGGTGTGATGAGTCTGGTTTATACAGTGATTTCCGGCCTCATCCGGGTTTGTTTTAGTGTCATTGCACTTCAATTACTGTTCATATATGCTTATATTGATATCACGGTGTATCTGCGCCTTTTGTGCAATCCTTCCCCCTTTGTGGCATGTTTTTCTTATATATTACTGTATGTCTGCGTTATGGATCCGGTGGTGTGCACGGATCGGGGTCATATGCATTTTTCCTGCAGGTCCTGGGATCGCGCGAACGTTCGGGATGGTGCGGGGCAATTTTTGGCCTAGAAAGCATCTGATCGTGCGCATTCCTTCGCGCACGATCAGGCGCACGACCAGTGGTCGTGCGTTAATTCCCTTCCCAGACAGAGCGACGGCGCACGATCAGAGGATTCCTTCGCGCACAACCACTGGTCGTGCGCCCCTGACCGTGCGTTAATTGCCATCTCTTTCTCTGCTACAGGTTGACTGCGCACGATCACAGGCATTCCTTCGCGCACGACCATTGGTCGTGCGCCACTGACCGTGCGCAGTGTTTATTCTGCTCCGTATTTAAACCGCTGCTCCGCGAAATTAGGTATTCAGCACTGTTTTGGGGCGCGATTTCTCCGCGCCAGTCCGCCGTTTCACCTCTCCAAGGTCCTCCCATCCATTCCCCCCCTTTGGGAAGGCTTCATCCATTGATCCTAAGGTCCATCTAGGATCCCGGAAGCATTCTCCGCCATCTACAGCCAGCATTCCATGAGGACATCTCCATTGGGCGAAGCAGAAGTGACCCAGCTCTGAGAAGAAGACGGGCAACGGTTGGAGGTAGTGACAGCCTCTAAGCCCCGGAAGCAACAAAGGACTGAGCTCGGAGGAGGCGTGACGACCCCCCATTCCGACCAAGATCCACGGCGACGCTTCTCATCTCGTGGTTCCTTCTACCCCTTCTCCTTTTTTGATATGTACTCTTCATTGTTGTAATGAACTAAGTGAACCTCTATTTGTCTATGAATGGGAGTTTGTTTATGATCTTGTTCTTTACTTGATGTTGTGTTGTGATGCGCTCCGCCCCCGCTCCACTGACACACACCCACGTTCTAGCACTCGCTCTAGCAAAAGCTGGAAGCGATAGCGAAGAGGTGCCTTCGACCCTCAACTCTCGCATTTGCACTCACCTCATCCATTTGCTCACCGGTCATCCGCTAAGCGAAGCACGGCATCGCGGCCTGCACTAAATCCATCCACCAAGCGACACGGTGATTGCGACCCGCATAATTTGTTTAGTTTTCTCATTCCTGTTCTACAAAACCAATCAAAACCCCCCTGTTTTTGTTTAACTTAGAAACCCTCATAATTAATCTTCTAACAGACAAATCGTACTACCCAACTTGCGGTCCTTTGAGAACGATATTCGGGGAGCTACTCCCTACTTTTATTGCTTGACAATGACCGGTGCACTGTCGTCGTACAGCATTTCGTGCCCGCTAATTAGCGGTGTGGAAAGAGCGCGTCAATGACCCCCCACTGGAGAGAAATTTAACTCGTGGAGCATAACTGTCTTCCATGCTGAGCCTGGAGGTATGACTACTCTGCTGTGGTAATGGAGCCGTCCACTCTGTAGATGATAGCCTGGCGTCACAGTCTCCACACGCTGGAGGGCCTCCACGAGGGCGCGTCGTGAAGGATCCCGCAAGACCTCCTCATGTATGTCATCGAACGGGTCGAGGACCGGCCCCGAAATCTGGACGAGTGCACCATCCGGTAGACGGGACAAGGCGTCTGCCGCCACATTCACCTTGCCCTGGCGGTAGACGATCTCGTAATCGTAGCCCAATAGTTTGGTGACCCACTTTTGCTGAAGAGGAGAGGAGACTCGTTGGTCCAAAAAGTGTTTCAAACTTTGGTGATCTGTACGAATCTTGAAATGGCGTCCCAAGAGATATGGCCGCCAAAGGGCCACTGCCTGAACCGCCGCCAACAATTCTTTTTCATACGTGGACAGTCCCAAGGTCTTAGGCGCCAACGCCTTACTGTAAAAGGCCAGTGAGCAGCCCTCCTGCATCAGTACCGCAGCCAGCCCCACCCCGGAGGCGTCCGTCTCCACGACGAACTCCTTAGTGAAATCCGGAAGGGCCAAGACTGGGCTGGTCGTCACGGCCCGTTTGAGCACCTGAAAAGCCGCCTCAGCATCATCCTGCCGTGAGAAGGCATCCTTCTGCAGTAGCTGGGTCAGCGGTCTAGCAATCTTCCCGTAGTCCCGCACGAACCGCCAATAGTAGTCGGTAAGGCCCAAGAACCCCCGCAGAGCCCGAACAGTCTGGGGTCGCGGCCAAGAAACCATGCTCTCAATCTTCCGAGGGTCAGCTTTGACCCCTTCAGCCGAGACCAAGTGTCCTAAGTACTCGACCTCCTCCTGCCCAAACGAACACTTGGATCGCTTAGCATAGAGCCGATGCTTGCGTAGAATAGAGAAGACCTGTTCAACATGGCCCATGTGGTCTTCCCAATTAACACTGTATATAAGGATGTCATCAAAGAAAATCAGCACAAAGAGGCGAAGTAGTGGACGAAAGATCTCGTTTATATTGGCCTGGAAGGTGGATGGCCCGCCAGTCAACCCATTGGCCATCACTAGAAACTCGTAGTGGCCGTCGTGAGTCCTGAAGGCCGTCTTGTGGATGTCGTCTTCCCGCATGAGGATCTGGTAGTAACCCGATCGTAGGTCAAGCTTTGTGAATCGGGTCGCCTCGTGTAGCTCATCCAACAGCTCCTCAACCAACGGAATTGGAAATTTGTCCTTCAAAGTGACGTTGTTCAAAGCCCGGTAGTCCACACAGAATCACCATGAGCCATCCTTCTTCTTGACGAGAATAATCGGGGCCGAAAAGGAACTCGTGCTGGGCCGGATGATCCCGACGGTAAGCATCTGTTGGTTTTTTCTACAACCATACATCATATGTAGGCGCAGCGGAAATAAAGAGAAACAACCCAAAAAGATTCGGATCGGCCATGAACATAGAATCAAGAAGTAATGAAAACTACTAAGCATAAATTACCTTAGTGGAGTTGGATCGAATCCAACCTAGGTGCTCCAAGAAAAAGAATCCTGTCAGCGGCTATGCGAGAGTCCTCACGTAGAATGATGTCTACGTCTCTACAGTGATCCACACGAGCCGGGAGAAGAACGACTGCACCTTGCACTTCCACAAACTGCTAGGTTCGCTCCAGGAAGAACAATCACGGCGACGATCGCCGGAGAGGAGGTCGGCGGAGGCGAACGGGGCGGCGGAACTCTTTCCGTCTAGGGTTCGGGCGAGAGGCGGAACTCCTTCCGTCGGCTGAACTTTTCGTCACTTATAAGAACCCTAAAAGAAGATCTATTTATACCCAAAGCATAAACAGGCTTCTAGAAGAATCGTTATCCGCAGACCACACAGCAGAATTGGGGTTTCTGTAACAATTCGTCGGGATTCCACGGAACAGCATTCGTCGAGTTTTCACGGAACAATCCGACGAATCCGACGAATCATATCAGACGGCAACATTTGCCAAGTTAATGATCTCTGTAACAATTCGTCGAGTTTCCACAGAAGAATCCGACGAATCCGACGAATCATATCAGACGGCAACATTTGCCGAGTTAAGGGTCTCTGTGATAATTCGTCGAGTTTCCACGGAACGATCCGACGAATTCCGACGAATCCGACGAATCCGACGAATCATATCCGACGAATTCCGATAGCAACATTTGCCTTACCTCCCCGATTCTATATGGTGATTGGTAACCTTTACCAACACAGTCAATCTTCCAACTTCTCCACATGCTCTTATGTGCGACCTTGCAGGCTCATATCGCGTTGGTAGTGAGATTACATGTTTGACCATTTCTAGATCACAATGGTAACTCCAACAGTCTCCCACTTGATCTTGAAAGTATCAAATAAAAACCTCACAAACAATGAGCGGCATCTAGCAATGCATCATTGCTCCCCAAGCAATAAGAGTTCATAACTCATAAGCCTTTATGACCAATGTTCCAGCGTTGTCTTTGTCCCTTTATCCCTTACATCCGGAAAGAACTAGAGGCATGGACCGTGTCACCCTCATAATAGCACAATCCAAGTTTCTTGATCTAGAACAGACTTCCAGAGAATGGTGAGCTCAATATCACATATTGACTCAACCAAGCATGGTCATGCATTTCTCAGTCCAATTCCATCAAGGGGCCCATGGATGCAACTCCTGTTATATAGGAGGACAAATCTCATATATGCTCACACCCAAACACTCAAATGATTCGTAACGTACCCAACGATCATCCTTATCATCAACCTTCTTCAAGGAAGACTTTAGATGACATCAAAGCACGCTCTTCCTCACTCGATGAATGTTGTGACTTCAGGTCAAAGGACCACAACATCATTGTCAAATGAGACCTACTTGTGACACATTTAAGTAACAATCCACAAAGTAATCTCAGGTTGGGTCTGTCCAATACAACTTGTTCACTAACAAGTACCCATGTGATGACTTGATATCACAATATCATGATCTGTGAGAACCGGTCATCAGTCAACACACATGATAGTCTTAATGTATCATCATCACTCTTAGCTTCTACGATGATACCTCGACCAGGGACCTTTTAAGAATGAAGCTTCGAAATCATAGGCTCTCACATTCAAGTCACGTACTTGATGTCCTATGGAAGCGAACATTCTAAGGGTATTTATCACGAATTTTATTCTATCATATAGAAACAGTATATCGTAATAAAAGAACTTGCCATTAATTGTAAAAGGAAATAATTGGTACACAATTCATCATATGAATAAATATTAAACAGCCAACAGAATATATATTTTACATGCAACCCACAAGACTCCCACTAGAGTTGATCACTCAGGTATCGTATACCCATTGATCTAGTATGACCAGCATGCTTTCTCTACGCGAGAGGCTTTGTCAGTGGATCTGCAATATTCTCCTCAGTCGGCACTCTGCAAATGTTCACATCTCCTCGTTCGACAATCTCACGAATAAGATGGAACCGCCGAAGTATGTGCTTGGAGCGCTGATGGGATCTAGGTTCCTTAGATTGTGCAATTGCACCATTGTTATCACAGTAGAGAACTACGGGACCAACAATGCTAGGAACTACATCTAGCTCGCCGATGAATTTCCTAATCCATACAGCCTCCTTCGCTGCATTTGCCGCAGCGATATACTCGGCATCAGTTGTAGAATCAGCAACTGTCTCTTGCTTGGAACTCTTCCAGCTCACAGCTCCTTCATTCAGGCAAAACACAAACCCTGACTGAGACTTCGAATCATCCCTATCAGTTTGGAAGCTGGCAGTGTAACCACTTACAACGAGCTCTTCCTTTCCACCTATCCAGTGACATTCACCGGGATCAGACTGATACCTGCTAGTCATGCTCAAAGCAAAAGAGACATCGGGTCGAGTACATAACATTGCATACATGATTGACCCAATTGCCGAAGCATATGGAATCAACTTCATGCGGTCCTTATCTTCACAAGATTTTGGACACTGGTCCTTAGAGAGATTTACACCATGAGACATGGGCAAAAATCCTTTCTTGGACTCAAGCATGTTGAACCGCTTCAACACCTTCTCAATGTACGTACTCTGTGTCAAACCCAGCAACTTCTTCGATCTATCTCTATAGATCTTAATACTGAGTATGTAAGTCGTTTCACCCAAGTCCTTCATAGAAAAGCAGTTCCCTATGTTGTTCTTAACAACCTTCATGGTGGGTATGTCATTCCCGATCAACAGTATGTCATCTACATACAATATCAGGAAGACAACAATGTTCTCACTGATTCGCTTGTAAACACACGGTTCATCTTCATTCTTGACAAAACCAAACTCTTTGATCTTCTCATCAAAACGAAGATTCCAACTTCTAGAGGCCTGTTTCAATCCATAGATGGACCTATTCAGCTTGCATATTTTAGTGGCTTCATTTGGAGATACAAAACCCTCGGGTTGTGTCATATACACTTCCTCAAGGAGGTTTCCATTTAGGAAAGCCGTTTTGACATTCATCTGCCAGATCTCGTAGTCATAATACGCAGCAATAGCAAGCAATATCCTAATGGACTTTACTATGGCAACAGGGGAAAAGGTCTCATCATAGTCAACACCATGAATTTGCTTGAAACCCTTAGCCACCAGTCGCCCTTTGAATGTCTGTACATTCTCATCCATGTCGGTCTTCTTCTTGAAGACCCACTTGCACCCTATGGGTCGTACCCCTTCAGGTGGTTCCACCAAGTTCCAAACTTGGTTTGTATACATGGAGTCCATTTCGGATTTCATAGCCTCAAGCCATTTGTCGGAGTCCGGTCCATTCATAGCCTCTTGGTAGGTCGCTGGTTCATCATCATGATCCATAAGCAACACATTGCCTATTTGAGACACGAGAAATCCATATCTCTCAGGCTCAAATCATGGTCTACCAGATCTACGTAAGACTTGTGTCTCTTGAGCAGGTTCTCTAGCTACAACATCTTGTAGTCCTGGCTCAGAATCCAATTCTGGTTCATTCACTACTTGTGGTTCTTGAACTTCTTCAAGTTCTACCTTTTGCGTCTTTCTTGACAAGAACTCTTTCTCCAAGAAGACACTCGTCCTTGCGACAAACACTTTGCCCTCAGACGGTAGGTAAAAGTAATATCATTTCGTTTCCTTAGGATATCCAACCAGATAACACTTATCTGATTTGGGTTCCAGCTTGTCAGGCATTTGATGTCGTACGTATGCCTCACAGCCCCAAATTTTAATGAATGACATACTAGGACGCTTCCCAGTCCATATCTCATATGGTGTCTTTAGAACCGTTTTCGTCGGAGCGCGATTCAGTGTCATGGCAGCAGTCTCTAAAGCAAAACCCCAAAAAGAAACAGGCAAGTCTGCATGACTCATCATCGACCGTACCATGTCTAACAGAGTACGATTTCTCCTCTCAGACACACCATTATGCTGCGGTGTCCTAGGTGGAGTGAGCTGTGATACAATACCACACTCTTTCAGATGATCACGGAACTCATGACTCAGGTATTCGCCACCTCGATCAGATCGGAGTGCTTTAACCTTTTTACCCAATTGGTTCTCCACTTCATTCTTAAACTCTTTGAACTTTTCAAAAGTTTCGGATTTGCACTTCATAAGATACACGTATCTGTATCTACTGAAATCATCAGTAAATGTAACGAAGTAGAAATACCCACCTCTAGCCATAGAACTCATGGGTCCGCATACATCACTATGTACTATACCCAAAAGATCCTCAGCCCTCTCAGTATAACCAGTGAAAGGGGTTTTAGTCATCTTGCCTAACAAACAAGACTCGCATCGCTCAAATGATTCATAATCAAATGAGTCCAATAGTCCATCTTTATGGAGCTTGGATATGCGTTTCTCGTTTATATGGCCCAAACGACAATGTCAGAGATATGTAGGATTTGAGTCATTTGTTCTTAGTCTTTTATTATTATTTACATTATAGATCGGATGGTCCAGGTTCAAAACATAAAGACCATTAAACAATTGAGATACAGCATAACAAACATCATTCTTAAATATAGAACAACAATTGTTCTTAATTATAAAAGAAAATCCAATCATGTCTAAGCATGAAATGGATATAATGTTTCTAGTTATGGCTGGAACAAAATAACAATTATTAAGTTCTATTACAAGCCCACTGGGTAAAGAAAGACGGTAAACCCCTACGGCTACAGCAGCAACTCTTGCTCCATTGCCGACGCGCAGGTCCACATCTCCTTTACTCAGCAATCTTCTCCTTTTCAGATCCTACACATTTGTACAAATGTGAGAACCACATCCGGTATCCAATACCCAAGATGAAGGAGCAGAAAGGTTTATCTCTATAACGTAAATATTCGAAGCGGAAGTCATACCTCCCTTCATTTTCCGCAGACCGTCAATGTACGAAGGACAATTCCTCCTCCAATGACCAACCTTGCCACAGTGGTGGCATTTCCCTTCCTTCACGGTGCTCTTCTTTTTCAGCGCAGAAGATTTGGGCTCAAGATGTGACTTAGGTCTCACCTTCGTCTTCTTGAAGCCCTTGGCCTTACCCTTGCCTTTATGTACCATCAATATGGGACTAGCAGGCTTAGCCTTCTTCATGTTTATCTCGGCAGTTCGCAACATGCCTAGGAGCTCGGGCAGTGTCTTGTCTATTTCATTCATGTTGTAGTTCAAGACGAACTGCTCATAACTATCCGGCAACGATTGCAGGATAAGATCTGTGGCCAACTCTTGACCCAGAGGAAAACCCAGTCTCTCCAGGTTCTCAATATACCCAATCATCTTGAGTACGTGAGTATCAACTGAGTCTCGAGCTCCCATTTTGCACTGAAATAAGGCCTTCGTGACATCGAACCTCTCTTGACGAGCTTGCCCTTGAAACATTTTCTTTAGGTGCTCGTCAATCTCCTTGCACCCCATGTTCTCGTGTTGCTTCTGAAGCTCAGAGTTCATGGTGGCAAGCATAAGGCATTCGACGTCTAAGGCGTCATCGGTATACTTCTTATAAGCATCCTTATCAAAACGGGACGAGTTCCCGGTCGGCACCTCGGGGGCTTCTTCTTCCAAGACGTAGAGCTTTCGCTCTTGCCTGAGAACAATTCTCAGGTTCCTATACCAGTCCATGTAATTCGTCCCACTTAGCTTGTCCTTCTCAAGGATAGCTCTCAGGGACAAGGTGGAATGTGAACCACTTGCCATGGAATTCTACAAGAATTCATGCATAAATTAATCAGTACCTTAATTTCAAAATACAATTTATTTTAATTTGGACTTCAATTAAATACTCTCACTATTTTATTCAAACTGATAGCCCTCACTATCAATTCGGAGAGTTCATGCGAGCTACTCTCTTAGTGGACAAGATCCGTATTTCACCAACACCACGAGTCCGCTTTGGCGTTCCTCTCATAATGCGGTTATTTAGGTAGGCAACGCTTGCCAATTGCATCCTCATGCAACTCTTGTATGGCTGGTGAATAACTTCTTATTCGCATGCATCATATGGTGCATGCCAACCATATGCCTCTAGGCACTCAACCTTTGAGGTCACATAGTTAAGTTAGACCCGATGTCGACAGTGGGATATCACAATTATCCGCTCGCACCCTTACCAAGATAGATTAATGCACCTTGCTTTGGCAAGCCCACATTTCATCGATCGAGGCAGGAAGAGTGTCATTCATCGGAAGGCATCCGAACACTTAATATTTGATGAAGGGATTTTAATTTTTAATAATAGGTTAACACTTAACCATGATCAACATTTGATCAATGTGCACATCAACAGAAAAAACAAGCTTTCTAAAATCCACATGCATCCCTTATGTGCACAACATAAGACTATCAACCTTTGATAGACGAAAGGGCTAAATCTGGACATTTAGAACTCTTCCAAATCTTCAGATTTACATGCATTGGACAAAGGCAAAGACAACTCGACTTAAAGCAGTAGACAAGCTCGTCTCTCATTGTTGGATTCAAAATCCAAAACAATACAAGGGTTCATTAACCACTTGAGGGACGGTTACTGCTAAGGAGACAACAATTTCTAACAATTAGAAATTACCACGAAATCCCAGACGTTCCTGGCGGGGTTCCAAGGGGCCGCGCCCCTGGCGTGGTCTTTGGGGCAGAGCCCCTAACGGGGTCCAAGAGGCAGCGCCCCTGGCGGTGGTCCCAGAAAATTGGTCCAAGGAGTGCTTTAACCACCGAATTCCTTTGGAAAAATCATCAACTTTTGATGTTCCAGGAAGAAATCTTGACATTTAGAACGCTTCCAAATACCTAGATTTGCACGTACTGGAATAACCTAACTTCTGAAACAAAATTCATGGCCAGAACCTCCTTCTTATACCACTGTTGGGTTTTCTACAACCATACATCATATGTAGGCGCAGCAGAAATAACGAGAACAACCCAAAAGAGTTTCGGATCGGGCCATGAAAATGAATCAAGAAGTAATCAAAACTACTATGTATGAAAATTACCTTTGCGGGATTGGATCAAATCCAACCTAGATGCTCCACGAGTTGAGTTCTGTCGGCAAGAGAGTCCTCACGTAGAATAATGTCTACGTCTCTACAGCAGTCCACACGAGCCGGGAGAAGAAGACTGCACCTTGCGCTTCCACGAACTGCTAGATTCGTTCCAGGAAGAGCAATCGCGGCGACGATCGCCGGAAGGGAGGTCTGCGGAAGGGAGCCCCGACCAAATTTTTGAAATCCCACCACCAGAAACCACACAAAATCTTGACATTTAGAACGCTTTCAAATACCTAGATTTGCACGTACTGGAATAACCTAACTTCTGAAACAACATTCATGACCGCAACCTCGCTCTGATACCACTGTTGGTTTTTTCTACAACCATACATCATATGTAGGCGCAGCGGAAATAAAGAGAAACAACCCAAAAAGATTCGGATCGGCCATGAACATAGAATCAAGAAGTAATGAAAACTACTAAGCATAAATTACCTTAGTGGAGTTGGATCGAATCCAACCTAGGTGCTCCAAGAAGAAAAATCCTGTCAGCGGCTATGCGAGAGTCCTCACGTAGAATGATGTCTACGTCTCTACAGTGATCCACACGAGCCGGGAGAAGAACGACTGCACCTTGCACTTCCACGAACTGCTAGGTTCGCTCCAGGAAGAACAATCACGGCGACGATCGCCGGAGAGGAGGTCGGCGGAGGCGAACGGGGCGGCGGAACTCTTTCCGTCTAGGGTTCGGGCGAGAGGCGGAACTCCTTCCGTCGGCTGAACTTTTCGTCACTTATAAGAACCCTAAAAGAAGATCTATTTATACCCAAAGCATAAACAGGCTTCTAGAAGAATCGTTATCCGCAGACCACACAGCAGAATTGGGGTTTCTGTAACAATTCGTCGGGATTCCACGGAACAGCATTCGTCGAGTTTTCACGGAACAATCCGACGAATCCGACGCATCCGACGAATCATATCAGACGGCAACATTTGCCAAGTTAATGATCTCTGTAACAATTCGTCGAGTTTCCACGGAACAATCCGACGAATCCGACGAATCATATCAGACGGCAACATTTGCCGAGTTAAGGGTCTCTGTGATAATTCGTCGAGTTTCCACGGAACGATCCGACGAATTCCGACGAATCCGACGAATCATATCCGACGAATTCCGATAGCAACATTTGCCTTACCTCCCCGATTCTATATGGTGATTGGTAACCTTTACCAACACAGTCAATCTTCCAACTTCTCCACATGCTCTTATGTGCGACCCTGCAGGCTCATATCGCGTTGGCAGTGAGATTACATGTTTGACCACTTCTAGATCACAATGGTAACTCCAACAGCATCTCCCGGACGCTACGCTCGATCTCTGCCTTCTGCATGTGTGGATATCGGTAAGGCCGGATATTGGTAGGCTCTGCTCCGACCTTGAGTACAATCTGGTGATCCTGAAACCGCGATGGTGGAAGTGTACGTGGCTCCTGAAAGACGTCAGAATACTGATCTACCAAAGACTGCATCGGTATGGATACCTCAGACGACCCGGACTCATCGGACCGCACCCCCAAAAGGACCGCCATCAAGCTCCCTTCCTCTCCGAGCTGCTGCATGCTTCGAAGAGAGACTTCCTTCACTGGCGAGGCTGTGAGACCCTTCAAACAGAACTGTCATCCACGCTGCACAAACTCCATCGTCATGAGGTCCCAATCAAAAGTGACCCGCTTCGGCTGCTGCAGCCACTGAACTCCGAGTACCATGTCCGATGCCCGGATGGGTAGAAGATATACATCCGTGCTCCCAATGTATCCCTGAATCCGTAACTCCACTCCCTTCATTACCCCTTCGCACTGCAGCTTGCTGCCGTCAGCCACCATAACCTGGAATGCAGCTCCTCTGTCAATCTCATGCCCCACCCGCTGTGCGACGGCCGGATGAATGAAGTTGTGGGTGCTCCCACTGTCCACCAATATCGTCACCTTCTCCTGTCTGACCGTTCCGGCAACCCGCATCGTGAGGGGCGGATTGCACCCTTCCATGGCATGGATGGAAACCCCAAACGCTGTCACGCCCACGTCCTCCTCCAACAGCGCCTCTTCGACTGCTACTTCGGGAGGAGACTCGTCGCCCACCTCTTCATACAGCATAAAAACCTGTATCTTCTGACATTTATGTCCGGGTACAAACTTATCGTCACAATTGAAGCAGAGGCATTTCTCCTTGCGGGCCTGGAGCTCGCCCCACGACAAACGAGTCATCGTAGGCTTAGTAACCGCCTGCGGCTCTCTCCTGGCAACGGCGGGTGTGGCGGGAGCCCTCCCCGTGGCCCGTGACCGCTGCCGGTTGAAGCGCTCCTCCTGAATGCGGGCTAGGCTGATGGCATGGTTTAAACTCCGTGGCATATAAGCATGAACCTCATCCCGCAATTGCTCCTTCAATCCTGACACAAAACAACTCAGCAATGTCTTCTCTTCCCAGGGTACCCGGTTCGCCAACTTCTCGAACTCTGTCTGGTACTTAGTCACTGTCCCCTTCTGTCGCAACTTCTGCAGCAGTGCCTCAAAATCCTCATACTCCAGGGGCCCAAACCAGGCGGTGAACCCCTCCACAAAATCAGTCCAGGGCACATAATCTCTATCTCTCAAGAACCACTGAGTCCACTGAAACGCGTCGTCTTCCAGATGAAACGACGCTAGTTGCACCCACTGCCACTCCGGGACCTCCTGGTAGCTGAAGAATAACTCCACCTTCTGAACCCATTCCAGTGCATCCCCCCCCTTTGAATTTGGGGAAATTCATACGTGTCAACTTCGGTGGCATGTAAGCTCGGGGCCCCGCCTGCCCCTGCCATCCCTGTCTATGCCCATTTTGTCTCTGCGCGTTCCACGACTGACGTCCCGGGCCCATATGACCATCGTGTGCCCCTGGGTAGGCTTGAGGTGGCTGACCCTGATGAGGAACGTGCTGCCCGGCCCACGGAACAGGGCCTCCATACCCGTCGGGAGGAACGCCGCCTCGCGGGTGAGGAAGAAGGTCCGCCGCACCTCCTGGAGCCCGCACAGCAGCCCCTTGCCCTCCATCGGCATGTAGCCACGGCTGCCACATGCAATCCACTAGCCCAGCAACACAGGGGAGGCCGCCTCCCGCTACAGCCGGCCCAGCAACACTGGGGTTGACGCCTCCCGCTGCAGCCGCCGACCACGCCGCCGCTCCCTGGCCTTCGCCGGTGGTCCCCCAGGGTCGGGAGAAGCCGACGCCACCGTTTCCGCCAAATCCCGACGCTCCAATGCCCAAACGCCCCGGATCGGGCGTTCTGGATGCTTCGGCGGACCGATCGGGTCTTCTGCCGATCGGTTCTTCTTCGCTCACTGCTTTCCCTTTCAACAGGGCCTTGAGCTCCTCCATACGCACGTCTATACGCTCCTCCAACCGCTGCGTAGATGTGTGCATCTCTTGCTCGATTGCAGCTACCGAATCCACCAATCCACCGTAGTTCTCCTCCAAGGTTTCCAAACGGGTGATCTCCTCTTGCATGCGGGTGGTGACCATCGTCGGAGAATGACGCCTCTGATACCAAATGTTAGGAAGCTACTATGTGCGACGGAGAAAACTAGAGAGAAGAAGGGAAACTAGGGTTTAGAGGAGGAAGAAGATTACCTTAGGGTTAATTGCATGCCCCCAAATGATAACATCCCCGGGAATAAATACCCGGGCCAAGGAGGGAGCCGGTCGGCCCCTCCAAATAGAGCTGAACCAGTTGGTTCAGCCCTAGGCCGGCCGGTTTACTGAGTGGGGGCTGAACCGGTTGGTTCAGCCCCTTCGTTGCTTGTCTTCTCCTTGCGCCTGCGAGCATAATAACGCCCCGAGAAGCGGGGCGCAATCGGGGGCGTAACAGAATCATCAAATTTGGTGATAAATAAATGAATATAGAAAAATAAATAAAAATATAAATGAAATGGCGCATTTATCTTCGTATCTTTAGTCCATTAAATCAAGCATGTCACCTCTGTTATGAAGACGATACAAGAAATACTGAATAATTCAAACTGATGAATCAAGTTGTTACAACCAAATAACCAGAATTAGCATATGAAGCACCGGTACGGGTACCGGGTACAATACGTATCCGGTGCGATGGTACGGGGAAATAAAAAATAAGGATGCGGGTACTTTTGGGGTACGACATTATTTAAATTAACTAATATAAATGCACACACAACATATATATACACACACGATCTTTTTTGAAGAGAGAATATAAAACTTAGTAAAATTCATGTTGAATAAGTAGAAACGCTACCAATTTGCAACATCTACTCCTTAAATAAAAAATATATAGTAAAAAAACAAAATAATAAAATGTAAATCAAATTCTTTATAGTATTAAATAAAAAAATACTTATATCTTAAGCACATTTTGTTACCATAATAAACAAACACCGCTAGGGCATTTATGGGCCATAATTTTTTCTTTTCTAAAAGACATGCATAAGTCTTTTGTTTACTTTATAAAAGCAAGTTGTAATCAATATTTCATTCAAAGTCGTCTTTATTGTATTAATCCCGGATTGAGGTAGTTTAGTCTTTTTCCCATTTTTAGGTTTTTCCTTACTCAAGTATATGTAAGAGTAAGGCCGCAATGAATTCAAGCATTCTGATTCTCTCTATTCCACTTGTTATCAGAGCCGTGAACCTTAAGCCGCACGTGTCTCCGCTCCTGCTCGTCTGCGCTCGCCGCTTCCGCTCGACTCCATCGTCCGTTTGCGACTCTTCCGCTCGTATGCGCGTGTTTCTCTCCATGCGGCCTCTGGGCGTTATTTCTGCCGCCGCCGGTTGCTGAGAAGGTCGTCGCCGATTGCTCAGAAGTTCGCCGCCGCCGCCCTTCGATGATGCCGCCGGTTCCTCTTCTTCTCCATTCTTGATTTCCTTCTCCATTGTCGCTGTCTGTTGACTGACAGCAATCCTCTGATGATGTCGCTGCCAGCAGTCCTCCGATGATGTCGCTGCCAGCAGCCCTCCATTCTTGATGTCGCTGCCCTTCTCTTGTCTACCGACTACCAGCAGCCCTCCATTCTTGATTTCCTTCTCCATTGTCGTTGTCTGCCTACAGCAGTCCCGTTGCGGCTGCCTGCTGCCGTTCCGAAGATGCTGCTAGTTACCTTCTGCTTTCCGATGTCATTTGTCCCCGCGGATTACCTTCTGCTTCCTACTGCTTGACCTCTCGTCACTCCTCTTCGCTGATATGGGTGATCCCGATTCATCTACATCTTCTCCGGGTGTGATCCAGCCTCAGATGAGCGACCCTCAGCGGCCTCATGGCCACTCTGTCTTCTTGAAGATTACCACGGTTTCCTTGGATGACACGAATTATCTTGAATGGTCTCACGCGGCCCAACATGTCATTCGCAGCCAACAGATGTTTGGGTATATCAATGCGACGATTAAGGAGCCTGCCAAGACCGATCCCTCCTGGAAGCGCTGGGATTCTGATAATTCTCTAGTCGTTTCCTGGCTCCTACATTCAATGTCTCCTAAGGTCTACAGGAGACTCGGCATTTGAGATCTGAACCCGTGCTCGCGAAACGTACTCTCAGATTGACAGTTCCACCCAGGTTTATGAGCTCACTCGCCGCATTTTGGAGTTGCGGCAAGGATCGATGACTGTTTCATCATTCTTCTCAAGTTCGAGCGCCTTTATCAAGAGTTAGACTACTTTGCGCATTTCACTCTTGCGTGCACTGCTGACGCCGTTCAGTTAAAGCAAAAGGAGGATCGCTTCCGTCTCCATGTCTTCTTAATGGGCTTGAACATGGAATTTGATATGGTACGGACACATGTCCTCCACCGCTCTCCTCTTCTCTCTCTTCGAGAGGCATTCAGTATGGTTCTGGGTGATGAAGACCGTCACAAGTCCCTCAGTGTTATCGCTCTTCCTGATCGCTCCGCCCTGACTAGTGTTGGTCGTGGTCTTATTCCCACTCCTGGATCTTCTGTGCCCACTTGTGATTACTGTGGTCGAAGGGGACACTCTCGGGAGGTATGTTTCAAACTTCATCCGCATCTGGCACCTCCTAGACGTGGTTGTGGTCGTGGACCTAGCCGCGGGGTCCATAGACACAGTGGCTACCGTTCTCATGATGCTGCTTACACTACGAATGTCTATGAAGAGTCCCAGTGTTCCACTTCAGCCTCTCTTACAGCTCAGGAATTGGATGTCTTTCGTCGCCTGCTTCACTCTCAGTCCGATCCTGTCACAGGAGATTCTACTACACTTGCCACCATTGTTATGCCCCGTACACATGCAGTCACCGCCTCATCTTCTGAATGGATGCTCGACTCCGATGCTACACACCACATGACTGGGTCTTCCACAGATTTTCTGTCTTATACTCCTTTGTATGGTAAGGACAAAGTTATTTCTGTTAACGGTTCTTTGTCCTCCATTACGGGCAAAGGCAACATCTCATGTTCTCCGTCCATTTCCCTTCCCTCTGTTCTTCAAGTTCCCTCTTTTTCACGCAATTTACTCTCCATCAGCAATATTACTAAATCTCTTAACAGCTCGGAAACTTTTTTCATGACTCTTGTGTCTTTCAGGAATTGGGTACGAAGCGAAACATTGGCAGTGGTAGGAACCGTGGCGGCTTGTACTACCTGAACACCCAACTTCCCTCTCAGGCTCTTTCTAGTTCCACTGCTACTGCTGATGATGTTCGTCGCTGGCATCTGCGTCTAGGACATCCGTCCTCCGTTTATCTGCAAAAATTATTTCCTGCTTTTTTAACTTTTCTTCAGAACTTTGTTTGTGATGTATGTGATATGTCTAAACATATGTGACATACTTCTTCGCATCTTTCTTCCTCTAGTAGCATCCCTTTTGTTGTTATACATTCTGATATTTGGGGGTCATCCCTCATTTTATCTTTATCTGATCTTCGATGGTCTGTCATTTTCTGTCGTTATACATTCTGATGTTTGGGGGCTTGTACCACAAGGACGGTACTTTTAAAGTTAATAGGAATCGTCTTAAATTATATCATGTAGAACCAATTAATTATAGACTCTTCCACAATTTATATATTTATGAAGAGAAAATCTAAGTAGATTGGCAATTTTTTTCTCCAGATCTTTACATATATTTCCATAATTTTTAATCATACTTCATCATTCCTCTGTGTACAAATCTATGCAGACATTTTTTTATTTTTCATTTTTACAAATATTTAATTAAATCATGGTAAAATTTTCAAAAAAATTATTTTATACTCTACAAATCATCATTATATATCAGTTTCCGAATTTATCTTGTTTAATTTTATCGTTGTTTTTAATGTTTGCATTTCTTTTCTATAAAAACGAAACAAAAATAAAATAAATATTATTATTATGCTTTTAACTTGTTTTTTCTCTTTTTCGCTTTTTTGTTGTTTTCGTCGTTCAGTTGTTCTTCAAACATTGGTTTAATTTTTCAAATTCGAATTCACACCACAAACTTCCATTCAGCGAAATTAAAATACAACATGCTTTATTTTCTTTTAAATATCTCTCTTTATATAATTGCTCGAATAAAAATTTGTCTGCTCATCATTTATACACGTAAAATTTTCACTCATATCATTTGAATACTTATCATTTCTAGACCTACCTCATATAATGAGGACATTGTATAACTTAAGTGTGGGTGGTAACATCTAATTGATCATATTATAGTTGTTTTTTAATTTAAATGTTCATTAGATGTTGAATGAATAAAATCATCTTTATAAGTGATTATTTTATTTCTGCATTTACTCTTGATATGAAAGTTTATTACATTATTATGTTTTTAGTATACGTTAAATTTGTTAGAAATTTAGTACAATTGTCAAAGTTCTTTCTTCATATTTGATAGGCTATGTTTGTAACGCACACTAATAACTAAGCCGTTATGAATAAAATAAAGTTGTGTTTTTCATGAATTTTTTTTATAATTTGATCACCTCTTAAACTTGAATTAATGAAAATATAGTAACTCAACCATAGAAAACAAGAAAAAGATTATGTTAGTTCATATTAAATTTCTCACGAGTACTAAAATGTATTCATCCGTATCCTTGAAACATATGTTTAAGAAATGTGGTTAGAAATAAGGAAATAATATAGGTCATCTTTGATTCATATGTTTGAGCCTCTCTGACTAACTTAAAAATCACTACCACCAATTCCCTCTTTTGAGTCTTATTAACTTTTTCCTTTGGAAAAATCACTTAATATTTTCACCGGGGCCAAATTATCCTACTCAATATATCACAACTAAAATAGAGCTTATGTTCTATATATTTATAAATAAAGGATGGATAAAATAAATACCTTGGAGAAAAGAAAAATTCTATGATTCAATTTTATGTGGGAGTGATGAGAATAATATTAAAAAGGATAAAATATATATATGCATTCATATATATACACTACTTAAAAATAAATATGGTATGACCTGCGAATAACATGAGTTCAAAATTCCCCCAAAAAATCTGATCATTAGATTTGGCGTAATAATATAGGAACGTTGATTCATAACCCTCATCTCCCTCCCCCCTCTCTCCTCATTCACGATCCCAGATAAATCTTCCGCTTGGCTCTTAAAATCCCTATGACCCATTTCTTCCTGCGGCTCACCCGACTGCCTCCCCTCCATCTCGCTCCACTCCAATCCCTTCTTCTCCCTTCTCATTTCACTCACGCCTCCCTCGAATAGTGGGCTTTTCGCATGATCAAGCGCCGACGGGAGGGGAGAAGAAAACTCAAAGCAGAGGAGGAGAGAGGGGGTCTCGATCTAGAGGCGGAAATGAAGAAAAGCTTCTTGGAAGATAGGTCTTCTTCTTGATCAACTCTTGACTTCTCCTCGGTGAGTTTTTTTTTTTACATTTTTTTGTTGGTCATTGGAGGACCGGTTGGTATTTTGGATTGTATCAGATTTCTGTGCATCGTGGATGGCTTGGCAAGCAACTCATGCGATGCTCAAAACCTGCGATTCTTCTTTCCCTTTTTGTGGTCGTTCTTTGGTGTGGGTCCTTTCTATTTCGAAGCTTTGTTCTCCTGGTGGAGTAGAGAGAGTGAGTGATGGGGGAGGGTTTCTATAGGGAAGAGGATGCAGCTCCTTGGGGTGAGAAGGGAGGGTTTAGAGAGGGATTTGATTCTAGAGACTTCTTGATGGTGGAGGCAAGTTACTGAAATTACATCTGAATTAATTTGAAGAGACATGAGGTACTTACTCACATTAGATATTCATGAGGCACAAAATTAAATTTCTACTAAGCTGTTCAGTCTCTATTTAAAAAACAATTTTTTAAACCCTTTCCTGAACCAAAAAATGAAGATAGAGGCTATTTCAGATTATCTATTAGAACTTTTTGATCTATATTTTTGTAAATTAATTTCCATGAAATAAATATCTGTGCTAAGGTCCAAACGCATTCGAGGGTCTTACCCGCTCCTTTGAAGATCCATCTCCGATGTCGTTTCACTCACATAGCTGTGGCTGTGCAAAATATGGTGAACCAATTACATATAAGTTAAGGATGGAATAAGATGCTGATTAAAATATTTTTTTATTTTCATAGTATATACCAAGGTTGTCAGGATCGAGATCCTAGGTGAGATCGTTTCGAGATTGGATCAGATCGGAATGTAGGATCGGATCGAGGATCGCAAGATCCTACAACATTCATAAATTAAGACTAATAAAATTGAACTTTGTATCATCCAATTACATGCTAAATTAACAAAAAAATTATTAAATTGAGCAGTATATGAATAATTATATAAAAAATAATTGAATAACTAAATCAAAAAGATTATATCATTCTAACTTCACTTTCAGTTTCAGGTAGGACGCTCAATGACTACTAATAGTAAAAAACGAATATGGACCGAAGAATTGTCGAATTGCTCGTACACTGGAAGCAGGAAGCCTGGATTGCTCGTACGTTAGAAAGGAAGAGAAAATGTTGGCTTGGAAGCAAGAAGCCAATGGATTGTTGCGGTGCGGAGCACGCGGCATTGGTGGCTATCCAAATGTTTCTGACTGAGGATATTGTTGCGAGTCGAGGAGTTATTATTGAGAGCGACTGCTCCAATTTGATGGATTTTTGTCGTGCTGGCTCTCAGCGGGCGCGTGGGGCCGTTACCACCCCGGATTGGGAGGACCTGGATTTCCTCTTTGAGCTCCCGCAAGTTCTGTTCCGGTCTGTCCCACGGGTGGCCAACCGTGCGGCAGACTTTTGTGCTCGTCATGCTTTACTTTCTGCTTTCCATTGGACTGATAGTGCTTGCTTCTCCGCAGACTTTCTTGAGATTGTTCAGAAAGTTCGGGAGAGCATGGCGCCTTTTTGATTACTTGTTTGCCTTTTTTTCCTTTTTAATGCGAATGCAATATTTCAAGGATTGCTGACCACTAGATTGATCATAAATTGGAATGGAAGAGAAGACACTAACACTGAAATGGAACTAGGTAAGGAAGGAAAAGGAAGCGTTGTCTGGACTGAAAGAGATCGAAGACGTCACCCTTGGCCTCCGTTTGGAATCGGCAAACGGCACTTGAGATAAGGTAAAGCGGCAAGATGTGATTCTGCGATAGGGTATGGGGGTCAGGATTGAGATAAGGTTAAGCGATGGGGTATGGGCATTGGAACGGTTGAATGGGGTCGGGATAGGGTTGGACATGTTTCTAGTTCCCTTCGGGATAGAGGTGTCGATTTAAATCTGGATCGATTTACAAAATCTGGATCACAACGCGATCATACGATCCGAATCGCGATCCTGATAACCATGGTATACACAGCCAAGATATATAAGTAAAAACTATGTTATGATGTAATGTGTGTCAAGCTAGTTCAATCACGTATGTATAGTCATAAGACACTTTACTAAAGCTCTTTTAAATTTGGAGAACTTTTTTACGTAGCTTGTTTTGAAGGGGAGCTTTGTCGCACCAGTTGAGGTGTTGTCAGTTGACCTTGAGATCACGGGTTCAAATCCTAAATGCAGCCTCCTGCAAAAATGCAGGGTAAGGTTTGTCTACATTTCACCCATGTGGTGGGATCCTTCCCCGGACCCTCGCTGCGCGGGGATGCTTTGTGCACCGAGCTGCCCTTTTTTTACATAGTTTGTTTGGCTCTGGAATAGCAAAAGCTAAATATGAGGGTATTTGATGATGCTTAATCATAAACATTTTATTTTATACTTCATCTAATGAAATGAGCTAAAATATGATAAAAATAAGTGTTTAATGTGATTATTTTGTTCTAATGCGTATTTGAGTAACATGTGAGCAGGTACAAGAAATTTAGGGCGATTTGGAGCACATCTGGATGTTTTTTGCAATACCAAGACTGAGAGATGCACGAGCCAACCGACCAAGGCATGTCATATGGTCGATAGTTGGATGAAGTTTGAGGCGAAAATACGTGACTTTTGGCATGCATGGCCATGTCACAAGGCCGTGTCGGCTAGTTATGGTCGTGGCAGTAGTTAGGAGCGGTTCAAGCCAAAAGTTGCGTTGATTGGGGCTATACAGACAACCCACACAATCGTGTCCACGGGCTGTGTCGGGCTAAGAACCGATTGATGGGTCCGTGCTTATATATAAACCAGTTGCTCCTGGAGAAAGGAAGCTGGAATCGATCGTTCTGATGTCGTGAATCTTTGAAGAAGAACCACAGGGAAGGGGAGATCGAGAAGAAAGACACCGCACACGAAGATCGTTTGTTTAGTATGATCTTCATTATCTTTATTCTACTTCTTGTCTCTCCCCTTTCTTTCGTACTTCAAATGTATTTCTACTGGTATTTTATTAAAATCTATTTGTTTGGATTTGTGTAAAACTTATACTAAATCATTCATCCTTACGTTTTCCTCATAAATTGTGTTCCTATGATTTACTCGCATTTAATATCGCACTAAGGTAGTATTCTTGAGATACTATGCTTAGTGATGAGTCTCATAATTCCAAAGAGCTTAGCGCGTTGTTTTATAAAAAGATCACTGGTAAAGAGAGTTGCATGCAAATGTCCAGAGAGAGATCGACATAAGTCTCCCGTCTTGGAGTGAATGTCAATGCCTTGGATTGAAACCTCAAAGGTTAGGGTTTAAAGAGTCTTAAAGCAATTTTTAGGAAAGTTTATGCAGCGAGTTGAGTTCTCGAGTTGATGACAGTAAAGTTATTCTTTGTTCATCTGGACCAAAGAGTTCGGAGTAGTGTGAAACTCTCGCGGTCTAGAGTAATCACTATCATGAGAGAAAAACCTTTAAAATGATTAACATTCATTTTACTACATCATCTCAACAAGTTATTTTCACTGAATAGAAATATAATTTGGTTATCTTCATATGGTTTTGAATTCAGAATCCTTATTCATGTCTCACTTATGTTGTTTATCTATATAAGTTTAGGTGTAAAAATGGAATAAAATGAAGTAAGGTATTCACAAGGACTCTGTGGAATACGACCTTGATATTAGCATATCATATACTATAAACGAAAGGTGTGCTTGCCTTTGTGAAAGAAGAATACGCTATTATATCATCAATATAACATACAATAGCGACATATTGAGTTTAATAACTTTGGTTTCATCGAAGCTACTCGGTGAGGCCGACATCACGTGTAGAATAGAATTATTACTCTGATAACATCGTTGTTACGCATGTCAACAAGGTATTGAACATCTCCAAATAATCGTCAATAGGCATGTTCTGCATCAAGAAGATCCACTCCCCAAGGAATTATGCATTATAGTCTGTCGAACTGTATATTACAATACTGCTTGAACAACTCCAAAGTCATGTATGTGTGGCTTTTCTAACTCTAGATGAAGAAACCACAATTATGTGGAGGTGGAAGATCGCTAATCCAATCCATTATCGGCATTCCTTGATTGAAAATAATTGTCCACACTGCATCAAGCATCCGAGGTATCATCATTTTCGTTGTACGAAAGAAATCCTAGCTTGACAAATCGAGGCACAACATTGCCTTCGTGGCGGATTTCTTATGATCCATCAGCGCGGCCTCCGTGGAGTGGGGAGATAAATATGACATGGCAGCGTGATCAAGTGAGCGATTCTTGTCATGTATATCCTTCCAACAAATGCATTAAGAACACCATTTAACCAATTCAATTTAGGCAGACTCAATTTCTCATCTAACATACACAATAAATGATCTATATGATAATGAACTAAATAGAGCTCATCTTCAGGCTGATGGGGATCGCGACACACATATCGATTTACGTGATGATCGGAACCGTTCATCTTATGCGGATCGATGATCCGAGCATTAGTTGTTCTTTTCAGTTTTCATTTCGAGTTGTAATTTTACTTATTTTTGAGTCGCAAAGATCGGTCAATCATAGCCGTCCGTTGCCCCCCTAGAGTTTATATATTGAGGGTGAGGGCTCTCATTTTGGGTATTGAATATTGGAGCATAGAAGTCTAATCTTTGGTTAATTCGGTGCCGAAGCCGAGCCGGGGCGTGAAGCCTTGGTCCCCCTCCCCTCCCCTTGGTCGGCCACCCCTATTCCTCCACACGCAGCAGCCGGCTAACAGCCCCTCCTCCACAAGCAGCAGCCGGCTAACAGCCCCTCCTCCTCCACAAGCAGCAGCCCTCCATCTCCCTGCCCCCATTTCCTTGTCATGGAGCCACCATAATCCCTCCCCACCTCCACTCTCTAACTCCCACAAAAACAGCCACTTTACCCACGTCTCCGGCCACCTCCGGTGGCCCTCCTACACCTCCCATATCTAATCCCCCACCCTCCTCTAACTGCTTGGCTGAATCACCCCCCCCCCCCTCCTTTCCTGCCCCTCTCACTCTGCCATGGAGTCCATTTGCTGCCCTTCTCCCCCTACTGCTTCCCCAACTGCTGCTCCCTCCCACTTGAACCTCACGTTGACCCACCCCCTCACTCCTCTCCCTAACCAGCAAGACCCCTCTACCACCACACAGAAGCCCTGTCTTCTCCCCAACCAGCCGCAGACTGCTGTGGACACTCCCAGTCAGTAAAATCCCCATTGCCGCCCCCTCACAGCTGCTGCCAGACGCAAAAACAGCTCCCCGCATAGCCCTGTTGGCTGTCCTGCTCCCTGGACAGACATCTCCCTCCACAGCTTGCTGATTGCTGCCTTCCTGCACCGTCCAAATTGCTGTCCCAGTTTCTGGATAGCCACATACAGCATCTGGGTGCTGAAAACTAGTCCCGGCAGCCCTCTAAAAGCGCCTCCAGCCCTCCCCTCTTCATTGTTTTGCAAAGTTCAAGGTGTGTTGTTATTTTTTCAATATTGGATCTTGTGTGTTCTCTGCTTGAAGAGATAGTAGTTTATAAGTCTTGTTTTAGTCGGTTTGCTCTTTGTAATTTCACATTAATCTAGTTATTTGATTTTCTGGCACTCTTGCATTTGTACCATCTCACATGTTTTCATATTTGAAAGCATTAACTCTTTGTGGCCAATCAAATTAATATTGTTTTATAAATATCAATTGTTGCAAGTTTTAAAGTCGTCGGGTCTCATAGTAGATGCATGTAGTGATAGTCCATTATATCCCCGTCATATAGGACCATCCTGCGTCACAGGCTTTTTGGATGGCCCATTATTTTAATTTTAAATTAGCTTGAAGTGTAAGAAGGATCCATGCATATTTAATGAGTGCATTAGTTCATATGTTCACTTAGATTATTGAGATTTTTTGATGAACTTGAAGAATAATTTACGCAGTGCATGTTCTGGGTTCTAGTTCTCGTGACTCTGGGATTCATCAGCCTAAAGCCTTGAAGATTAGACATCAATTACTGAGGATTTGCTATTGAAATTTTTTACTTTGTTTTCTCCCTATTTCTTACTGATCCTTGCTATTTCAATGCATAACCTGCATTAGGTGTCCTATAAATATTGATTCATAAAATTGTGTAAAGCCTGCCATATCCTTTATAAGGGTTTAACTCAACAAAAGACAAACAGAACACAAAAGTGCATGTATTAGTGATTGTATGTACGCTTTCATTCAGTAAAATAGGATAAAGGGGATTAAAGTAATAGTTCTAGACAATAGAGCTGAAACAGAACTATTTTCAACAATCACAGCAGCTTAGTCCAACCTCCGTGACTACTACCTTGATTCCAAAAACACTTGTTCTTTAGCTAATACTACCTTGATTCCAAAAAAAAATTGTTCTTTAGCTAATGGAACGTTGGTTGGTGAAATGTGAAAGCATATAAAAACGGAGAAATCTAGTAGTGATTAAGAAATGCTAGACACTCCTATAGAGTATTAAAAATTATAATTATTTTTGGAAGTAAAAAACAAACGAAAGCTTGAATTGCACTATAACATTAAAGTTAAAGGGAATATGGGAATGAGATTAGACATAAATTGAAGCAAATATCAAAGGGAAAATGCAGAACATTAAATATATCTTCTAAAATATGCTTAATGTTTAGGTAGCAAGTTTATATTACTTGAGAAAATATAATAGGTCAAAAAAAACAAAACAGAGAAGAAAATAAAAGTTATACAACAAAATGAACAAATGATGTCGAAGAAACAAGATAAAAGGTTCAAAGGACAGGCCAATCTCCTCAACTAATTTAACAATTTTAAAAAAAATGCAGGGGTAAAACTGGGTTACGAGCACTTCTGTATGAGTGTTGGACATCGTCTCTCACACTAATAATCACTGTCCTCAATTTCATTGTTTCACAGTAGTTATCTACTTAAGAAACAATTGATTAGGAAAGAATAATAACACCAACGGCTTAAGGTACTTTCAGAATGTGAAAATAGGGAACAAACCTGTTTATCATTATGTAAAGAAATAGCACCATTTTCAACAAGTAACATCTTGTCAAGCAAGATAAGACGCTGTGATAGGTCCACCTTGTCCTCATAGTAAAGAAGTTCTTTGGTCTCAGGGTCAATAGCCATAACAATTTCATCATCCCCTAGCCGGCTTTGATGTGTCAGCACTGAAGGCTTTGAATGTTTGATGATCATAGTCATTACAGCATGAGGGTCCTTCTTTCTCCTCTCTTTGTGTTCATAAAGTGCTTTTGCTAAGCTCATATTGCTGACTGTATCTCCACTTATGAGAATAAAATCTCCCCGGATCTTCAAAAAAGAGGAAGAAACAGGGTAAAATTAGTTTGCAGAATAATGTTTTCTGGATGAATAAAGGCATTAATTTCACAAGGAAAAGAAATTGTACAATATCTCCTCTTAGCCTTAATATCTAATTTCAAGAAACTATTCAGGAATAAATATCATTAATGAGCTTAATAGCCGTATGCTACCATTTCACGGCCTCGTGGAGGGGAACCACAGCTATATCTAATTTGCTTTCCGGTTCTTATGCTTGCAAGCATGTTTGTCCTCATCTATTATATAAGGGAAGAGGAATCATTGGTGTACATTTATTATACTAATTTTATCCCTCTTTTTTTAATTTCTGTATTTGCAAGATTCAAAAATTATGGGAGGAGATCATGCGCCTGGTAACAACCATAATTATGGATATAAACATAGGCCTTTTAGACCCGACACACACAAAATTATTGTGTGCCATCAAATGTTGTCAATTAAATACAACCATAGAATATGCTATAAAAAAGATTGATGCAACAAAAAGTTAATCAATGATAGCTATTGTTGGAGCCGAGAACCCGTCGCAAAGTTCAGGGTAAGTATGGTCAAAGGTTACTAGCTCACCGAAGAAACAATCACAGGCACAAGGAAAACAAAAAGAAAATCGAAAATTCTTATTGCTCAAATTACAGATGAATGTGGGTGTACTATAGCTATGAGGCTCCACCACGTACCCAGAAGTGTATAGTAACTCTCCTTCTCAAACCAAATATGCTAGGTTTAGGGGGGAGACGGACAGACTCGAGATAAGAACAGGCGAGTTCAATAGCTTTGGGTGAGTACCCTTGGGACTTTTTAGCAATGTCTCTCCCCTTCTACAATGGGTCATATGCATAGGCAACTGCAAGGGAATATACGGTTTTGTAGTTTTTCATCAAGTATGAGGAGTCCAACATCAAACACCAAACAAGACTCCAAAATATTATAAATTAAATGTTTTATAACAATATTTCTGTTGGAATTATGTTATTTACTTGTATTTTTTCTTTATTGCACTTGTTGTATCTCCCTCCTATATATAGGAGAGAGCCTCCTTTCAATGAATGAATCCCTCATTTTCTATTCTCCAACATGGTATCAGAGTCTGGCGTGACCTAATCCTCACGTATGCGTTCTCCTTTCCGCGTCGAGCGCATCCAGCGTCCTCCTCCAGATCCTGCGTCAAGATCTTGCGCCTCTCCCGTCGTCGAGCGCATTCAGTGTAGGCGTCGGCGTATTCCAAGTCCCCGTCGTCGAGCGCTCCGCGTCTTCCAGCTCCCGTCGTCGAGTGCCCCGTGTCGGATCTCAGGTCTTCCAGGCCGGCGTCGGCCCTCCAGCGTAGGGCCTCCAGCGTCAGCGTCGCCTTCCTCCAGCCAGCCAGACCTAGTCGGCCAGCTTCAGCCCCGGTCCCGTCGTCTTCCTCCAACGCCCGTCGGCTCAGTCCTCTTCATGATTGTTTGAGCCTTTTCTTGGCGTCGGATCTATGCAGGCTTGAGTCCGTGATTGCTCTTCCGGTGCCCGTTTTTCCCTTCTTGTGGGAATGTATCTGTCTCTTATTGTGTATTGTGTCTCCCTGACACATCTCCTCTTTCTATGAGTGAGATTTCTCGTCTCTTGACACCCAGATTTGTGTGTTTTTCCCTCGCTTGCAATGTCAGGAAGTGGTGAGACTCCGGATGTCGCCTCCAGTGGGAGTGCCCCTCATGATCCTCTGCCATCTACTGGATCTCTTCGTGCCCACCATGATCACGGGACTCCTCAGATTACTACTATTAAGTTGGATGACATTAATTATCTTCCCTGGGCTCGCTCCGTTACTCTGGCCCTCAAGAGCCGCCGTCTATTTGGCTATATCAATGGCACTACGAAGGCTCCCACTGCTACCTCTCCTGATTGGCCCCAATGGGAATCCGAGAACTCCTTGGTGATGTCTTGGCTGACCAATTCTATTCTGGAGTCTATTGCCCGCAATTATCTATTTCTGGATACGGCGGCCGGCATTTGGAAACGGGCCGAGGTCACCTACTCCTGTCGTGGGAATGCCGCTCAGATCTTCCAATTGCGGCGACGGATCTTTCTTTTACTACTATTAAGTTGGATGACACTAATTATCTTCCCTGGGCTCGCTCCGTTACTCTGGCCCTCAAGAGTCGCCGTCTATTTTATCAATGGCACTACGAGGGCTCCCACTGCTACATCTCCTGATTGGCCTCAATGGGAATCCCAGAACTCCTTGGTGATGTCTTGGCTGACCAATTCTATTCTGGAGTCTATTGCCCGCAATTATCTATTTCTGGATACGACGGCCGGCATTTGGAAACGGGCCGAGGTCACCTACTCCTGTCGTGGGAATGCCGCTCAGATCTTCCAATTGCGGCGACGAATTTTTTTTTTATGCCAAGGGGATCGACCTCCTGCTGCTTATTACCTGGAGTTTACCCAGCTTTACCAGGAGTATGACCACTTCGATGCCCTTACTCTGGTCTCCCCAGAGGATGAAGTGTTGGTCCGTGGCCGAGAGGAACGCAATCGGATCTTCGAGTTTCTTCATGGTCTCCATCGTGACCTTGATCCCATGAGTGTTCAGATTCTTGTTCGTTCTCCTCTGCCTTCCTTACCTGAGGTATACAGCTTGGTTCAACAAGAATATGATCGCCGGGAGATTCGTTTACCAGATACTGTTGCTGAGGGCTCTGCTCTTGCTGCTCGGTTCAATACTGGTGGTCGCTCTATCCGGGACGCACGGTCTAAACCTATGGACAAGGACCATTTGACGTGCAATTATTGCGGGAAAGCGCGTCATACTCGGGACACTTGCTTCAAGCTTCATGGCTTTCCTCCTCCTCGCAGTGGAGTTGCCCCTCGTGGTGGCCGTGGATTTGGTCGCACTCTGGGTCGGTCTACTCCGTCTCGCTAGGCTCATCTCTCTGATGTTGTTGATGATCCTGCTTCTTATGAAGGATCTGATGCCCCTGCGGTTCCTTCTGCCATTTCTGATGAGGAGATTCAAGCCTTCCGTCGCTTCATGCTTGGCCACTCATCTGAGTCTGCTAGCTCTTCATATGCACACCAGGGGACTCCAGGTGCTCACTCTGCCTCCGCTTGCTCTCCCACCCAGTGGATCATTGACTCTGGCGTCACAGACCATATGACTGGCTCTGCTACAGGTTTTGTATCTTATACCCCTTTGTCTGGTATGGACAAAGTGAGCATTGCTGATGGTTCCTTGTCTCCCATTGCCGGGAAAGGGTTCATTCCTTGCTCCTCCCTCACCCTCTCTTCGGTGCTTCATGTTCCTAAGTTTACCCGCAACCTGCTTTCTATTAGTGTAACGCCCCAGCTTTTCTTATAGTCTTCTAAGTAGGGTTATGGTAATATTGATAGTTTAAATATTAAAGCTATCGTTGCGTAGTGTTAATGTGAGAGGCCGTTACCGTTTCGTGTGCGTCGCCGTCCGGTGAGTTTAATGCTAGGTTGCTGCGTATATGTGCGTATAGGTTTTCGTTATCATTCCTAAAAGAAAATATGTATACATATATATACATGTATGTATATATGCAAATATATATATATACACATACACACATATATATATGCATATAGATGAGAATAGAAAGAGCAGCAGAATATTTTCTTTCCTCTCCTCTTCCCGCACCCCTCATGCCCCGTGAGGGAAGTTAGGGTTTCCGTCGGCGGGTGTCGCAAGGCGCCGGAGCCGTCGGTGTAGGGTGGTTCAGATTAGTCGGGGGCTTGTTTCGTCGCCGGAGCGGGGTTGCGGAGAGTTCCCGTTGGGTTCGGCAGTGATTGTGAAGTCTCCCGGTCGTGGTTTTCGCTTCGACGAGTGGCATCGGCTCTCGATTCAGGCAAGAAAACCGCCTCTCCTTCTTCCCCTTCGTTCCTTGTTTGAGATGGTTCATGATTGGTTGTTCTAGGTTGGATTACCTGGGTTGTTGCTTATAGCTCTTCCGAATTTTATTTTGGGGGTTGCTAAACTTGGTTCCAGTTGGATTTGCAAATTATCATTTGGGGCTGGTTTGTAGCATTTTGTTTGGGGGGCTGCTTTACAAAATTTATTATGATGGGGGCTGCCTTATAGAATCCTGTTCGGGGGCTGCTATGCTTAATCAGTTAGGAGTTTAATTTAATTTTGGGGCTGCAATGTTTAATCAGTTGGGAGTTTAATTTAATTTTGGGGCTGCTATGCTTAATCAGTTGGGAGTTTAATCTAACTTTGGGGTTGCTATGCTTAATCAGTTGGGAGTTTAATCTAATTTTGGGGCTGCTATGCTTAATCAGTTGGGAGTTTAATTTAATTTTGGGGCTGCTATGCTTAATCAGTTGGGAGTTTAATTTAATTTTGGGGCTGCTATGCTTAATCAGTTGGGAGTTTAATTTAATTTTGGGGATGTTATGCTTTAATCAGTTGGGAGTTTAAATCTCTATATGGGGGTTGCTATGATCTTTCTTATGGGTGTTAGGATGATGTTTATTTAAGCCGTTGTAGGATGCTAGTCTCGTGATTTGTTTAGTTGTTGCCATATTAATTGTGGGTCGGCTTCAGGTTGAAGGCCTTGATAATTCGAGTTGTAAAATTGATTCATAGTTCAAGTTTTTTTCTTCTTATGAGGTATTCTGTTGCTTTGGTTATAAGAGGATATGGGAGCCTTCTTCAGTAATTGTACCTAAATTATGGTTAGGCCATAAGGTCATTCATATTTTGTGTGCGAGTTGCCGAGCTGTTGAGGTCATCTATTGCCTGTTCCCTTCTCCTTTAATCCTTTTTTTCCTGGTTTTGCTCCGCTTCCCCTTTAATGATTGTTTCTCCCCTTTTTTCTGCAAGTGAAGTTCTGTCTGTGGTCTTCCTTGTGTTCTGATAGATTCTCTTAGAAAGTCGTTTTCTGTGTATTCTCGGAAATCAAGTTTCTTCTTGTGCCTGTTGATTCCTGTTTATACCTTAGATTCGTTTAGAAGCCCTCTCTGTGTAGTTCTAGAATTCTCTAGCCTTTTCGTCCAGAATTTATTAGAACTGCTGTCCTGAACTTATTAGTCTTTCCGTCCAGAGTCTCTGTCCAGAACTCTCAAGTTTTATGTGTAGTCGACTTTCTTGTGTTTTTCCCGTCGAGTTTATCGACTTTTCCCGCCGACTTTGACATAAAGTCCTCCAGTCAATTTTGATTAAGATTTTCTTGTCGACTTTGGTAAAGTCTTTCTCGTCGACTTTTGTTAAGTCTTTCTCGTCGACTTTTGTTAAGTCTTTCTCGTCGACTTTGATATAAGTCTTTTCCCGTCAACTTTTGTTAAGTTTCCCTGTCAACTTTTGGCATGTTTTTCTGTCGATTTCATCGCTTATTCTGAATTGTTTCCTCATATATTTATATGTTCTTTCGTCGGGTGTTCCCAGGTATCTTAAGCGATGTTATCAAGCATTTTAGTCTTTTCGTTGAGACTTTTTAGATGAAGTTATGCTTTATTCTTTGAGTTGTCCTGTATTTGATTGGTGACCAGTTATGGTATTGTTTCGTGCCTTATTCGTCGTATTGTTACGAGAAGTCCATTGGGAGTCAAGTTTGGACTCACCAAGTGTTTTCAAATGAACCGTTGAGTATTGTTCAGGTGTTTGACCTTCGTGTTATGTTTATCTTCGTCTTGTTCCGACACCAGACCTGGCATGGTGTCGGCTTTCTGAAATCTTCGACCTTGTTGTAAGTTGAATGTCGTTATATTGATTAATTGTTGAACCTGGTGCTTACTGATCCTCTCCTCTTGAGTTGTGGTTACAACTATCTGAAATCATGTTCCCCTTCCTGGCACTCCTCTGTTTGCTATGTTGGATTTATGAGCTAAGTATGCTATGTTGTCTAATTCTCCGGGATAGTTTTGGTGAGTTGTTCTTGATCTTTATGATTTTCGTGGTCTAATGTTCTGAGTGTTCTCTGGTGGACTGTAATGTGGTTTATTTATATACTTATATATACATATACTTATATATATGTTTATGCACCCCTGCTTCTGGTGCTGTGTGTGAGTCTGTTGAGCGTGTGAGCTAAAAGTCACCGCCACAGTGCCTCTTTTGGGTTGTTGGTTTGGGTGGATTGGAGTCACTGCCGCAGCACTCCTGTTTGGTTTTTGGGTTGCGGGCGTTAGTGGAAGGTACCACCGTCGCAGTGCCTTCTTTTGGGGGACGCTCTTCCCTCGAGCTAATCAGTCTCAAGCGCTTATAAACATATATGTTTATATATGTGTATTATGATAGTATATGTATAACCACCACCTCTGAGCCGCAATGGCGAACACGTGGTTGGCTTTGATTGTTTTGGCTATTAACTTCTGGTGCAGGCTTTTCCTCTTACCGAGTGCACTCGTTTGAGCTGGCTCGAGTTGTTGTAAGATTATAGATGCTTATCTGCTTTGTTCTCCTTTCTGCAATCTTTTATTTCTGATCGCTGCTAACATTGGGTTTTCTTGTATTTTCTTGCTGAGACATTCTTTCCTTTTGAATGTCTCAGGCTCGGAGTCATAGTTGTTCGGTTAGTAGAATTGGTGTTCTCTGGAGCTGCAGTTAGTTGCAGCGGTTCGTTCTCCCCTCACGGTTGTGAGGTAGTTGTTCCTTTCTTTTCAGTTTTAGGCTTGTACCTTGTTTTTCTATGGGCTCGTGTCAGTTTTTGACGCCCATAGCTCTAGTTTTCTTGTGCTAGTTTACTTGTTAGTTGTTTTGCTGTTACTTTCAGGTTGTTTACCTACTTGCTCTCTGGGAAGCTTTATGCTAGGATGCATTAGTTACTTTATTGGTATAAAAATATTATTCTTGCACATCATGATTTTTAGTAAATGTCACATACTTTGAAGATCGTAGAAAATCCTTTCTTACTATACTAAACATAGAAATATGCATATCATTTCAGGGATGTTGATCTTCATGCTCATGTAGGCTAAAATGAACCTATTTACCGCTGCGTATGTATAGTTTCCTACTTATGGACTAGATGATCCACCGGACCGAGGGACACGGTCCTAAGCTAAAATGTAAAATTCTCTTTTTAATCCAAGCATCTATGTCTTTTATAAATTTATCGTAAGGAGTGTTTGCCTGAGCGTCTGTAGTCGTCCCCTGCAAGACGTGGCATCACGACGCGTATTTTTCCCCTTGCTCTGATAATACGTATTAAATTCGTGGGAAAATGCGGGTTGTGACAATTAGTCACCTTACTAATTCCATGAATTGTTCTGTAACCTTTTTTCCCTTCTCCTATGTCTTTCAGGACCTGAAGACGGGGACGGTGATTGGCTCTGGTAGCCTGCGGGATGACCTCTACCTGTTCGACCCTTCTACCTCTGCTTCACCTTCGAAGGCTCTTTCTGCTGCTCAGATCTCTGTGGACTCCTGGCACTGCTGCCTGGGTCATCCTTCTCTATCTACTACGCATCATTTATTTCCGAATATGTCAAATGTATCTTTGAATACTTTTAAATGTGATGTATGTGCTCTTGGTAAACATCATCGTGCTTCTCTTAATCATGTGCCCACTCCTAGTTCTTCTCCTTTTGTTGTGGTTCATACTGATGTTTGGGGTCCTTGCCCGGTTACCTCAATTTCGAGTTTTCACTAGTTCGTTACATTTATTGATTGTCTTTCTCGTTGTACGTGTGTCTACTTAATGAAAAATAAGAATGATGTCTTTCCCTTATTTCAACGTTTTCATAAGATGGTGGTCACTCAATTCAATGCTGTCATTAATGATTTGCGCAGTGATAATGGTCGTGAGTATGTTGACTCTTCCTTTGAGCGTTATCTTAATGATCGGGGCATTATACATCAGACATCTTGTGTCTACACCCCAGCTCAGATGGGGTCGCCGAGCGTAAGAATCGCCACCTTCTGGAGGTTGCTCGATGCCTCCTCCTGAAGATGTACCTCCCGAAGCATTTTTGGGGGGATGTTGTTCTTACTGCGGCGTATCTTATAAATCGATTGCCGACTCGTGTCCTTGGTTACAAATCCCCTTTTGCGGCTCTTTATGTCTCTCCCACACATCTCCTTTCTCGTATTTTTGGGTGTGTGTGTTTTGTCCATGTTCGCCCCACGTCCAAACTTGACCCTCGTGCCCTCAAGTGTATCTTTATTGGGTATTCGCCTACCCAGAAAGGATATAAATGCTTTCATCCAGCTTCCCGAAAGATATTCGTTACTATGGACGTCACGTTTCGGGAGTCTGAGTCCTTCTACGAGCCCTCACTTCAGGAGGAGACTTACCTAAAGGAAGTGAGCTCTCTTCCCCTTCCTATTCCTCCTAAGGCCGCTCTCTTCCCCTCTTGTATGCCTGATATGTCTACATCCTTGCCTACTCCTGTTCCTACTCCTGTGGCCGCTCCTCCTTTACAGGTGTATACTCGGCGAAAAAGGGATCAAGGTACATCGACATCTCTCAGGCTACCCGCTCCAACATCTGATCCTTCTTTGGGAACTCAAGGTAACTGGATCTCTACCCAGCATCCGATGTCCCACTTTGTGTCTTATAACTCATTATCCCCTTCACATAAACTCTTTATTGCCTCTCTCTCCATTTCTATTCCATCAACTTGGCAGGATGCTATCGCTAACCGAAAGTGGCAAGATGTTATGCTTGAGGAGATGGTGGCCCTGGAGAAGAATTGCACATGGGACTTGGTCCCGTTGCCACCTGGCAAGACTGTGGTAGGGTGTAAGTGGGTGTTCTCCATCAAACAGAACTCTCAAGGTGTTGTTGAGTGATACAAGGCTCGCCTGGTGGCTAGGGGCTATACTCAGACCTTGGGGATTGACTATCAAGAAACTTTTGCTCCTGTGGCGAAGATGAATTCTATAAGAGTTTTGCTCTCATGTGATGCCTGCAAAGGGTGGACATTGACTCAGTTAGATGTGAAAAATGCCTTTCTTCATGGGGACTTGGAAGAAGAGGTCTACATGACGTTACCGTCTGGTCTTACCCTAGCCGAATCTGGGGGAAAGGTATGTAGGTTGAAGAAAGCCTTATATGGATTAAAACAGTCTCCTCGGGCATGGTTTGGGAGATTTCACAGAGCTATGGTTGCTTTTGGATATTCCCAGAGCAATGCCGATCATACTTTATTTGTAAGGCACAAACATGGGAGAGTCACTGTTCTTATTGTTTATGTGGATGATATCATTATCACGGGCGATGACACTGAAGAGATTCAAACTCTGAAACAAAGACTGGCAAAGGAGTTTGAAGTAAAAGACCTGGGAAATCTCAAATACTTCCTGGAAATTGAGGTCGCTCGATCAAATCATGGCATATTCATATCTCAGAGAAAGTACATCCTTGACTTGCTCCAATCATGTGGGATGAGTGGGTGTAGACCTGCTGATACCCCAATTGAAGTTAACCACAGATTGGGTAGAGATGATTAACGCACCCTTAATTTGTAATGTTTTATTGGAGTCGCGTATGATGTTTGGTGCTTGGCTCCTTATAATTGATGAAAAGCTCCAAACCAAATGAAGGGGATAATTGAATTGAATTGTATTTTTGTACAAATTAGTTTCAGTATTTTTACTCGAAATAGCGTCGAGTAGAACTCGAAGTAGCGTCGAGTAGAACTCAAAGTAGCGTCGACAAGCTCGCAGAAGTTGGAGCTGCGTCGAATGGAACTCGACGCACCGGACTTGCGTCGACTAAAGTTGCATCGATAAGAACTCGAAGCAACCACCTTGCGTCGATAAGATCTCGATGCTTGCGTCGACAAGTTCTCCGTCGTCTTCACCTGCGTCGATAAGAACTCGACGAAGCGCCGATTTGCGTCGATATGATTTTGACGCAACGTCGAATTGCATTCGACGCAACCTCTGTCGTTTTGCGTTTTCTCTTCGCAATTATTACGCGTAATTTCTAACTGTTTCTTCTACGCGCTTTTCTCGTCATTACTCTTTTACGTTGGAAATCTTCAACGTTTTTCTGCACGATTATCTCTTACCAATTACAACCATTAAAAATTAATTACGTGTAAATTTTTCCGAGACTCCTATATAGGAGATTTCTCTGATTTGTTTGATACGCAGTTTTCACGCTATCGGAAATCCCTCTCTCTTTCTCTCTGGTTCTTGCTACCATTTTCGTGATTCTGCTTTCTTTATATTTGCTTCATCAAGTGGGAGTTCGGGTGCTCTGTGCTTCTTCGGTGTCCGCGCACATCTGAGTTTTAGGGATCTAGTAGGGTGTTGTACCTTGGAGGAGTGAGTATCGGTTGAAAGCCCTGCTGGAGGATGGTGCAACTTCTTTAGGGCAGTGACCACACGCCTTACCCAGGCTCAATTCTAAACCTACATATATACATATATATATATATATATATATATATATATATTGAGTTCTTAATTCTTTTATTTTTCACCCTTCTGTTTTAAACCTTTCTCAAAATTGTTTTGCAATACTGAAGGTTTTTTATTAGAATTTTGTTTTCAAAATCTGTAATTATTTTATTAGTGTTTTCAAAACAGAAAAATATAGGAATATATGGAAAATATTCCAACAATCTAAATAAGTTGTAGATCGCATCGCATAATCTCTTGCGAAAGGGCCGTGTTGGGCTATCATCCTACAAAACTGCCTAGTACCAGTGAGAGCCCTTCATTGGGTATACCTTGGGAAGTTCAAGAATAACAAGATAAATAAAATCAACTTATCAAAATGATTATCTCTATTTTCTTATTTACATGCACTGTTATTTATTGTATGTATTTTAAATTTCAGAAATCTATAATGACTTCTAGATCTGAAGATTCTGCCGGGATTAAACCCGAAAAATTAATGGAAATGGTTTTCGTCGTTGGCAAGCACAAGTAGAATATTAGTTGAATACTTTAGGTCTTTTGTCTAACATTTTCGACGCTCCTGCTGTAGAAATTGAAACCTCAGGAGAATACACTTCAAATGAACTAACTCAGTTTTGCCAAGAACATGGGATTATTCATCAAGTGACTGCTTCATATTCTCCTCAATCTAATGGTGTAGCTGAACAGAAAAATTGGACCTTGATTAACATGGTTAATGTCATGTTAGCCGAGTCCAGTGCCCCAGAAAATCTTTGGGGTGAAGCGTTGCTCACCTCCTCTTTCATCCTAAATAGAATTCCTTCAAAACATTATGATAAAACTCCATTTGAATTATTTAAATTAAGGAAACTTAATCTCCTAATCCTTCGAGTGTGGGGGTCGGCTAAGGTAGCAATCCCTGAACCTAAAAGAAAGAAAATATGACCTAAAACATTGGACTCCATTTTTATAGGTTATGCTTCCGATAGTAGTGCTAATAGATTTCTTATTACCAATTCTCAAATTAGTGAAATATCAAATAACACTATTATAGAAGTTAGAGATGTCGTTTATTTTGAAGATAAATTCTCTTATAAATTAGACAACTCATTTCAACCATCTTCTAGCTCAATATAACCTTCCTCTAATATAGATCCATTAGAAATTGATGAACCTAGGAGAAGCAAAAGAGTTAGAACTGAAAGAACTTTTGGAGATGACTACTTCACCTATCTAGTTGAAGGAAATCCTAATTCATATGAGGAAGCTATGATCTCATCTGATTCTCCATTTTGGAAAGAAGTTATAAATGCTGAAATTAATTCTATTTTAGAAAATAAAACTTGGATTTTAACCGATCTTCCTTCCGGTACCAAAGTCATAGGTTGTAGATGGATCTTTAGAAAGAAATCAAATTCGGACAGCTCCATAGAAAAATATAAGGTTCGTCTAGTTGCTAAATGTTATGCGCAAAAACAAGGGATAGATTATTTGGATATATATGCACCCGTAGCTAGGATTGCATCCCTTCGTGTTTTAGTAGTCTTAGCGTCGTTCCATAAATTAATTATTCACCAAATGGACGTAAAAACTGCATTTTTACATGGAAACTTAGATGAAGAGTTATATATGACTCAACCCGAAGGCTTTGTAGTTAAAGGTTAAGAAAATAAAATTTGTAAACTGATTAAATCTCTTTATGGATTAAAACAAGCACATAAACAATGGCATCATAAATTTGATTTCATAGTCTTATCTTTTGGATTTATATCTAATGAATATGATAAATGCATTTATGCAAAACAAGAACGAAATGAATATATTTTGTTATGTCTCTATGTAGATGACATCTTAATCTTTGGAAGTTCAATTAAAATTATTAATAATATCAAAAATAATTTATCATCTAAATTTGATATGAAAGATTTAGGAGAAGCTAATGTTATTTTGGGAATGAAATTTGCTAAATCTGATTCTAGTGTTTCATTATCTCTTTCTCACTCGATTGAGAAAATGTTGCATAAATTTAATTTATTTAATTCCGCACCTGCTTCTACTCCTTATAACGCTAGCATAAAACTTTGTAAAAATTTAGGTGAACATATTGACCAACATAGGTAGGCACAAATGATAGGGTCACTGCTTTATATTGTTAATCGCACTAGACCCGATATTTCATATGTTGTAGGCAGGCTTAGTAAATATACTAGCAATCCAAGTGATGATCATTGGATAGCGTTAACTAGAATTTTTAAATATCTTCGCGGAACTTTAGATTATAGCCTAGTCTATACGGATTTTCCCGAAGTACTTGAAGGTTATTCAGATGCCAATTGGGTAACTGATTTGTTAGATGTTAAATCAACAACCGGCAATATTTTCCTCCTTGGAGGAGCAGCCATTTCATGGGCTTCTACAAAACAAACTGTGATTTCAAGAAGTACCATGGAATCCGAGCTTATAGCTTTAGACACTACATGTGCCGAAGCCAAATGGCTTAAAATTTTACTTTCTGAAATTTCATTAGTTGGAAAATCATTACCTGTTATTTCTTTACATTGTGATAATAAATCTGTGATTGATTTAACTGTTCAAATAGTCCTAATGCTAAAATGAACAAGTTCATGAGAATTAGGTACAAGTCCGTGAAGCAAAGAAGAAAAGAAGTGATATCACTCAATTATATAAAGTCAGAATTGAATCTGACTGATAATCTTACCAAGAGATTGTCCCAAAGGGAGATTTTGTTGTCATCGAGGCAAATGAGGCTTAAGCTCACATGATTTGCTGTCAACGGTGGATACCCAACCCATGTGATTGGAGATCTCATGAATTGGGTTCAATGTGGTAGAAACGAAGTCGTTGATGTAGCGTAGTTGGGAGCACAAATTTAAAGGTTGAGAAAATCTTCTCCCCATTCCTATGATGTTGTGCTCTACGTAACAGTTTAGGATGAACATTTAAGTTCTTAATGGTTGTCAAAGGCATATATATCTTTGTGAGATATTAGTTACGAAATATCTTTTGAGGCACCATCTATGTGGGGGTAGTCATGAGGCCGTGACTTTGAGATCCGGGCTGAACCCTAATAACCCTTATAAAAAATCAAGGAATGCGCATGGTCATTAAAGCGCCCACCGTCATAACCCAATGAACAACCAATCGTTTGTATGCTTATCTAATTTATCGATCAAAAGTTTATAATTCATAGCCTCTGGCACATTATAATCTTCGATAGAGGAAATAAGTATTAAGTATAGGTTCAAGGTAATCAATCCACCTATACCCATTGCATTAGATACAACTTGATGAAGCAAATTTGTATTTGATTTTATTTATCATTATTAATATCATCACTTATGAAGTTCGCATTTTGTTTTTTTGCTTTTGTGGGGGATTGTTAGAAATTTTGTAATTAAAACATTTAATTTGTAATGTTTTATTGGAGCCTTGTATGATGTTTGGTGTTTGGCTCATCATAATTGATGAAAAGCTCCAAAACCAAATATAGGGAATAATTGAATTGAAGTGTATTTTTGTACAAAATAGTTTCGGTATTTTTACTCAAAGTAGCGTCGAGTAGAACTCGAAGTAGCGTCGACAAGCTCGTAGAAGTTAGAGCTGTGTCGAATGGAACTCGATGCACCCGACTTGCGTCGACTAAAGTTGCGTCGATAAGAACTCGAAGCAACCACATTGCGTCGATAAGATCTCGACGCTTGCATCGACAAGTTCTCCGTCGTCTTGACCTGCGTCGATAAGAACTCGACGTAGCGCCGAGTTGCGTCGATATGATTTCGACGCAACGTCGAATTGAATTCGACGCAACCTCTGTCGTTTTGCGTTTTCTCTTCGCAATTATTACGCGTAATTTCTAACCGTTTCTTTTACGCGTTTTTCTCGCCATTACCCTTTTACGTTGAAAATCTTCCACGTTTTTCTACACGATTATCTCTTACCAATTACAACCGTTAAAAATTAATTACGTGTTAATTTTTCTGGACTTTCTCTGATTTGTTTGATACGCAGTTTTCATGCTTTCGGAAATCCCTCTCTCTTTCTCTCTGGTTTTTGCTACCATTTTCGTGATTCTGCTTTCTTTACATTTGCTTCATCAAGTGGAAGTTCGGGTGCTCTGTGCTTCTTCGGTGTCCGCGCACATCGGAGTTTTTGGGATCTAGCCGGGTGTTGTACCTTGGAGGAGTGAGCATCGGTTGAAAACCTTGTCGGAGAGTGGTGCAACTTCTTTAGGGCAGTGACCACACGCCTTACCCAGGCTCGATTCTAAACCTACATATATACATATATACACATATATATATATATATATATTTATATATATTGAGTTCTGAATTCTTTTATTTCTCACCCCTCTGTTTTAAACCTTTCTCAAAATTGTTTTGCAACACTGAAGATTTTTCATTAGAATCATGTTTTCAAGATCTGTAATTATTTTATCAGTGTTTTCAAAACGAAAAGATATAGAAATATATGAAAAATATTCCAACAATTGCAATGTAAGAAATAAAAGTTAATAAATTTTCTTCCGTCTATGCTTAAAAGTATTTAAAAAGCATTTCAGACTTACCACTCCATGTTCGTGGATGACGCGAAGGGCATCCCCGGCACTAATGGCATCATGAGATTCTATGGTGGTGACAGAAAATACACCAGGCTGCTTCGTCCATTGGGAATTGTCCAGGTAGCTCTTCACCTGCTGAGAGTGAGCGCAGCAGAAAACGAATACTTCATCGACCCCGACGGACTCGAGCCAGGCGAGGGTGTACTCAATCATCGGAGTGTTAACCAACGGCAAGAGCACCTTCAGAAGAAAGATTAGTACTGAAGCTCATGTGCATAAAATAGGTCGTAGGCTTCGGCTTTGTACCAAGTACCTTGGGACGCTCGAGGGTGATGGGACGGAACTTCTGAGCAAAACTGTCGGCGAGTAGAACTGCCTGGAGAGGAATACGTTCTGCCTCCGGATCGTCGGCGGATGGACGCTGGGTCTTCTTCTGGGCCATCGCAGGGGCCGCCGCCACGGAGACGGAGAATAAACGCTGTGTTTTCGAAAGAGTAGGAGGTAGACTCGAGCTGGGAAGGGGGGACTGGTTTGGGACGGTGTAGGAAGGGCCGTCGGGTGGAGCTGGAGGCGGGTGAAGAGAAGGTATAGAAGAAATGAAGGAAAAAGGTTATCGGTGGGGGTCGTCAAAATGCTTTCTTTTTGAAGCGAATTTTTTGAATGAATCCGATCTCCAGAATCCGATTCCTTTTTTGCTCTACTGTGTGAACGAGTTTGCTAATCCCGATAAATTTTTAGTTTTGCTCGCCTCCGTTCGATGTTCTACGCGGCACGCGAGCAGTAATCTCAGATAGGGATTTCGGAACGGGCATCGGACGCAAGAATCCCTCCTTTTTGAAACGGTGATGTTAAAAGTAGGTCGGTTTTGGCTATACGTAGGTCACAGTTTTTTATGTTAAATACAGGTCAATTTTGGCTATATGCAGATCACAGTTATTTTTTAAAAGGTATCATTTTTCTTTTCAACTTGCAGGTTATAGAACTAGACTTATACGCACCATCGTCATCGCCCACGACCCGTGCAGAAGCCGAACAAGATCGAGCTTCCTCTCTGATCTCCTCTCCCTCCTCCGGCGACTCCAGTCGACCACCTCCTTCCCTTCTCCGGCCGGCGAGCTCCTCTTTCTTCCTCTATAACTTATTTTTCTATTTTCGAAAAGGCTTCATTTATCCAAAATGTTGTAAATAGTGTTATGCATCTGAACTTAATTAAATGATAGTATTTGTGCATAAATAAAGCCCGGTGTTTTTGTGATTTTACACGTCTTTTATTGATTGAAGTCTTGAAAGCGGTGGTCACAAACATATTTTTTGTGATATATTGAATCAAAATGATTATTGTTGCGGGTCACTCGACGCTCTTCCAGACCGGGCGAATCGAACCGTCTTAGCCCGAGAGTGAGCCGAATGCGCAAACAGTCACAGAGAGAAAAGACAGGTGGCAAGAGAACGTTTTTAGCGTGGAAAACCCGGAAAGGGTAAAAAACCACGTGGCCGGATCGGTGCCAGCCAAATTTCACTAAGTGTTGGATTGTTACAAATGAAGTTACAAGTTCAGAGAGCGACAGGCCGCTTCGCGTTACAATTGCAGTTGAAGAAAATTCTCTGAGGGTGACAGGCCACCTCTCAGAAAAGCTAAGTGCCTTGGTGTTGCAGGAAGTCTTCGAAGTCCGAAGAAGATCTTCAAGTGACGAAGGAGATCTCCAAACCGCGAAGGAGATCTTCGAACCGCGAAGGAGATCTTCGAAGCGCGGAGGAGATCTTCGAAGGAAATCTTCAAGGAGCTCTCTCAGATGCCAAAAGTCAGATCCCCTCAAATGAGGAATCATGGTCCCTTTCATAGACTTGGTCGGGGGCGGCCCGGTAATTTCGTCGCCGTAACCACCTGACAGGGCGATCTTGACCGTTGATCGTGAGCACATGGATCGCCACTTTTCGAATATGACGGCTTCGCCCCTCGGGCGGTTCGAGCAGTTAGCGCTCCTGATTGCAATGTGCAAATCCTGCAATCTTAAGAGAGAAAGTGAAGTTAGCAGTTGCGCGCACCGTGAACTTTGCAATGTTCAAACGTGTGCGGTATGAAAACTGGGTACGGACTTAGCGGTGCCAAGTGCGTGTTGAACACCGAGCGGGGACGCCGTAAAAGCATGATCGGAGTCGTGCGAGGACGACGCAAAGGGGGCGGCGGGCGTGCCGTGCGTCGAGGGAGATCGACCGGCAGGTCGCGCGCGCGCTAGCGCGGAGGCCACGCGCTAGCGCGCATGTTGCGCGCGCGTCAGCGCGCAAGTTGCGCGCGCCAGCGCGCGGGCCTCGCAGGCCGCGCGCGCTAGCGCGCGGTTCCTCGCATGCCGTGCGGTTCCGCGCGCGCGGTACCGCGCGCGCTAGCGCACGAAACTGTTGCGCGCGTGGTGGTTTTGGAGCGGTTCTGCGGCTGTTTGGGGCGGTTTTTCTCTTCCCTCTTGCCCATGCCTCCACCATCTTAGTGGGGGAGTTGTGTTTTTGTCTAACCGCAGCCCGAATTTCTCTACATAATATATGACAAACCATCAATCCCCCCCCCCCAAATCCTCGGAGTTCTATATTATTGCTCAAGGAAGTGCGAGGATTTTGTAATCTTTTGGTGTGATCTGGGCGTTGCGGTGGAGCTGGAGGAGTCCTATGCTGAAGTTCGTACGGAGAAGGCCCCTGTGTGGGGTTCAGGTCATTTGTTGGAGGATTTGCGAGCTATAGTGACTCGTTTGGGGCCGAGTTGGTGATTTGAAGACGGAGGTGGAGCGCCTTTCTTCGCCGGAGCAGGCTGCTGAGCTGAAGGCTGTTGGTGGGTTGCGTCATTTGTACAACTGTTCTTGCTTTCAGCTCTTATAGTAGTGGAGTTTTTGCGGTGTTTGAACCAATGTTTTGCTCGGCAAACTATGTTCTTCTCTCACGGGGTTGGCGCTTAGAGGACGAGACCCAGATGGTGTCGGAACCTACTACGTGGGCGAATGATGAGCGATTCGAGCCGAGTAGTGGGGGGTTCGCATTACCGTCCTGGGGATGTCGTTGGTAGTATCGGTGAAGGGCAGACGCTTCGTTTGCGAGCGCGAGGGGGCAGGCCTTGGCGACGCGGTTTAGAGGACGAGACCCAGGTGGTGTCGGAACCTACTACGTGGGAGAATGGCGAGCGATTCTAGCCGGGTAGTGGGAGGTTCGCTTAACCGACCTGAGGGATGTTGTTGATAGAAGTGGTGAAGGGCAGGCGCTTCGAACCGTTTGCGAGCGCGAGGGGGGCAGGCCCTGGCGACGCGGTTTAGAGGACGAGACCCAGGTGGTGTCGGAACCTACGACGTGGGCTAATGGCAAGCGATTCTAGCCGGGTAGTGGGAGGTTCACTTAACCGACTATATGTCGTTGATAGAAGCGGTGAAGGGCAGACGCTTCGAACCGTTTGCGAGCGCGAGGGGGGCAGGCCCTGGCGACGCGGTTTAGAGGATGAGACCCAGGTGGCGTCGGAACCTACTACGTGGGCGAATGGTGAGCGATTCGAGCCGGGTAGTGGGAGGTTCGCTTGACCGACCTGGGGGATGTCGTTGAAATTACAACAATTGGCGCTGCTTGCAGTTGATCTTAGCTGTGTTTGAAGAGCAGGGATTGAAGCAGAGAAAATATTTCGAAATTTAACACACAATAGTTCTTGCGTAAGCGCAGACTTACGACTTGTCTAGAATAACTATTACAAACAAGAGTTCTTAAAGACAATTTGACGGGTTTGGAATATAGTAAGACATTTATACCCAATTCCTAGCTCCTTTTGGGGCTTCAAGTTCTGGATGTGGTGGCGCATAGGCGGCTCTTTGTCCAGGCTCCATCTGCTGCAGATAGCACGCGCGTGCTGCTTCCTGGTTTCCACGGACAACTCCAATTCCTCCTGGGGTGACAAACTTCATTGCGAGGTGTGGGATGGACAGGATAGCTCCAAATAGGACCTGCAACGGTCGACCGAAAATCGCGTTGTAAGGCGATTCTGTCTCGATTACCACGAACTGCACGTCACGGGTAGCCCTCCTAGGGAAATCTCCTAGGGTGACAGGGAGAGTGATGGTTCCTTTAACCAGGACAGGACTGTCGTTGAAGCCGTAGATTGGTCCAGAAGCTGGTTGGAGACTTTATGGTAGGATCTTCATGCTGAGGAGAGCGGTCATGAACATGACGTTGACGGAGCTGTCGTTGTCTACCAGTATCCGTTTGACGCGAAAGCTGGGGTTGCTGATCTCTGCGCTGACGACCAATGGATCCTGGTGCGGAATGAGCAGTCCCTTTAAATCTTCATCCCCGAAGCTGATCGTCTCTGCCGGTAGGGTAATGGAATTGACGGTGGGGAACGGAACACTTGAGATGGTTTCCACCACCGCTACTACTTGTCTGTCGCCCTGCGCGCCTTGTCGAGCAGACAACTGTTCTCTGTTTGCGGGATGATTTGCGTCTGGTCCTGTAAGAACCTTCTGAGGATGCCTTGTCGAATGAGACGCTCTATCTCATCTTTGAGTTTGATGCATTCCTCGGTGGCGTGTCCTGCACCTCGGTGGAACTCGCAGTACTTTGACTGATTTCCCCTGCCCTGGGGAAGTTCTCTTGGCCTTTGTAGTGCTGGGTTATCCTGTATTGCGTAGAGTACGTTTGTGTGGGAGGTATTGAACGGTGCGTACTCTTGGTAGGTTCTGGGGGGCCTGTTCCCAGGACGGTCTTGCTGACGTAAATTTCCTTGGCGCTCCTCTTGCTGCTTCGGGGCTGGCTCTTCTCTCTTCCTCTTTACCACTCCTTCGAATTGTCGGCGGTGAGCTTCGATCGCTTCATCCGCCACTATTTGTGCCTCCACTCAGTGCACCAGATCTGGATAGCTTGGTACGGTCTCCCTCATCAGAGCGGAGTAAAAGCCACTTGGGCGGAGTCCTCCCAGGAAAACACCGCGTAGAAGCTCAGGATCAACCTCTGGAATTTGTCGTGCCTCAGCCGTGAAGCGACGGAAAAAGTCTTTGAGGGTCTCTCCCTCGTTCTGGCGAATCCCTGAAAGGTGCGAGGGATCCCGAACGATTCTTCGGTTAGCCACGAACTGGTCTGTAAGCTGTTGGGCGAGCTCAGTGAAATTGTTGACAGATCCATCCCACAGGGAATGAAACCAGGTGCGCGCCTGCCCCTTGAGTGTTGCCGGAAACACTTGGCAGAGGAGCTGATCAGCGGCGTTGTAGATCCTCATAATTATGGTAAAATGGTTGATGTGCTCCAGCGGATCTTCCATCCCATCAAATGTCTCAATGTTGGGAAGCTTGAAACCGTGCGGAATTAGATGATCCAAGATTTGTTGCACGAGCGGGGAGCCGCGATGTAGGGGGCGACTGGCGAAGATGACCCGACGTCCGGCCTGTCCGTACTCTTCAGCTATCACGTCGCGAATCTCCTCGCGAGTGGGCCTTCCTATGGCTTGTTCGACTCCTACCCCTCCTTGCTGATGGTGAAGGGGTTCTCCTCTAGCTCCCCTGGCAGGGCGGACCGGATGCGCGGAGCTAGCAGCATCTGAGTATTCTTCTTCGTACGTTTCTTCCTCTTGAACAACTTCCCCCAATGGAGCCTGGTTTTGGATCAAGGCGGGTTGGACGATTGGTGCGGCAAATGGAACGAGAGCTTGCGTGGCTCTGAGGTTTCTGAGGAGGGCCAACATTTCAGCTTGTTGTTCCTCCATCTGGCGCATGCGCCCTTCTAGTGCAGCAACAGGTGCTAATGGGATTTCTTCGGCGGGAGCTGCGTTGATGAGTGAATGAGAGGGAGCGGGGTCGACGTGTCCTTCAGGGATGGAACCATCAGTGGTTCGAGCGCTTCTTCTTGCCATGGTTGCTAGTCACGAGTATTGTTATGAGGCGAATACTGTCTTCGAATATCCTTTGCGAAGTTTTGGGGAACACTTTCCCACAGACGACGCCAAACTGTTGCGGGTCACTCGACGCTCTTCCAGACCGGGCGAATCGAACCGTCTTAGCCCGAGAGTGGGCCGAATGCGCAAATAGTCACAGAGAGAAAAGACAGGTGGCAAGAGAACGTTTTTAGCGTGGAAAACCCGGAAAGGGTAAAAAACCACGTGGCCGGATCGGTGCCAGCCAAATTTCACTAAGTGTTGGATTGTTACAAATGAAGTTACAAGTTCAGAGAGCGACATGCCGCTTCTTGTTACAATTGCAGTTGAAGAAAATTCTCTGAGGGTGACAGACCACCTCTCAGAAAAGCTAAGTGCCTTGGTGTTGTAGGAAGTCTTCGAAATCCGAAGAAGATCTTCAAGTGACGAAGGAGATCTCCAAACCGTGAAGGAGATCTTCGAACCGCGAAGGAGATCTTCGAAGCGCGAAGGAGATCTTCGAAGGAATTCTTCAAGGAGCTCTCTCGGATGCCAAAAGTCAGATCCCCTCAAATGAGGATTCAGGGTCCCTTTTATAGACTTGGTCGGGGGCGGCCCGGTAATTTCGTCGTCGTAACCACCGTAACCACCTGACAGGGCGATCTTGACCGTTGATCGTGAGCACACGGATCGCCACTTTTCGAATATGACGGCTTCGCCCCTCGGGCAGTTCGGGCAGTTAGCGCTCCTGATTGCAATGTGTAAATCCTGCAATCTTAAGAGAGAAAGTGAAGTTAGCAGTTGCGCGCACCGTGAACTTTGCAATGTTCAAACGTGCGCGGTATGAAAACTGGGTATGGACTTAGCGGTGCCAAGTGCGTGTTGAACACCGAGCGGGGACGCCGTAAAAGCATGATCGGAGTCGTGCGAGGACGAAGCAAAGGGGGCGGCGGGCGTGCCGTGCGTCGAGGGAGATCGATCGGCAGGCCACGCGCGCGCTAGCGCGCAAGTTGCGCGCGCGTCAGCGCGCAGGCCACGCGCTAGCGCGCGGGTTGCGCTAGCGCGGAGGCCGCGCTCGCGCTAGCGCGCAGGTTGCGCTAGCGTGGAGGCCGCGTGCACGCTAGCGCGCGGGCCACGCGCGCGCTAGCGCGCATGCCGCGCACGTGCGCGCGGTACCGCGCGTGCCGCGCGGTTCCGCGCGTGTCGCGCGGTACCGCGTGGCGGTACCGCGCGCTAGCGCACGAAACTGTTGCGCGCGTGGTGGTTTTGGAGTGGTTCTGCGGCGGTTTTGGGCGGTTTTTCTCTTCCCTCTTGCCCATGCCTCCACCATCTTAGTGGGGGAGTTGTGTTTTTGTCTAACCGCAACCCGAATTTCTCTACATAATATATGACAACCCATCAATTATAGTGTATTTTGTTGGACTATTATTGTGGGTCAAATAGACTGCAAGAATGTATTTATTTGACTTTTATGAATGCTATATTTTGCTTTGTGATTTATTTAAGAAAATATTAATTTGATTTTTTTAATATGGTCTGTAAATATGAAATTTGGCATGCATGAACAATTTTTTTGCATGCATATATCCGCGGTCTAAACAAAGCCAAAAGCGGACTGCATATAAAATTGCTCTTGAAATATTGCAACTCAAATTATTAAATTTGGCAGAATGCACCCCTCAATTAGAAGAAGACTGACACTTTGCACGTTTGTGTTCAAATTAGGAGGGTATTTTGGTTCAGCCATATTTTAAAGCAGTGAAATGTAATAACCTAGCAGTGACTTTAGGTTTGTCGTTCAGTAGTTTCCTTCTAGTCCAGTGAGCGGTGACTTCCTCCATCCCCGGCGTGAACCAGATCCCCTGCGATGGCAACTTCTTCCATCGTAGATGGGAATGAGATCTCATGCGCCGCCAACTTCTTCCTTCCCCGACGAGAATGAGCTCGGTTGTCTCCGGCGCCTTTAGAAGTTCCAGCGCTTGTAGAAGTTCCTTCCCCGACGATCTCGTCTTTCTACTTCTTTGCCTTTTTGTGCTTCTAGTAACTATTTCAGCTCCTCATCGTTTTTGTTCCAGGTAAACCCTAACCTACAAAATGTCATATTATGTTGTTTTAGCCCCTTTCCTGTTAACTAGTTTCTTATGTTATTTTATTTTGGAATAAAGAATGTCGTATTTCGGTAATTTTGAATGGGAGAGTATGTTGATTGACGAACATTGTTCTCAAGAGGGATTTCTTTTAGGTAGTAGTAGTGATTTGAAAAGAATGAGAGAGGAATCCGACGAAATTGATTCCTCATTTACGTATGACTTGGCAGAAAGTGATTTTGAGTTAGATGATGCTATGTATAATGAAAATATTGATGACGAAATTGATTTGATTGGTGTAAGAGAATAAAAATAACTGGGAGTGGAAATGATGGAGTGTCAAATAAAGAGCATGATAGTCATTCAACGTCCAAATCAGATAAAAGAAAAATCTTAACAAATTCAAATTTATCAAGGAGACGCCAATGATTTTTATTTCAAGTTTGATATCGGGTTGTGTTTCAATTCCGCTTCAGATTTTAGGGGTGCAATAAGAATATATGCTACCAAGCAAGGGAGACCTCTAAAATTTACAAAAAAATTGTAGCAACAAAATTCAAATTACGTGTGATTATGGTTGGATTTTATTTGTTTCTTTCATATCAATGAGTGAGAAAACTTTTCAAGTTAAAACAATCAAAGGGGAGCATACATGATACAGGTTGCCAATTTCCAACATTACAGTTCTAAGTTTCTTGCGAAGTATTATGAGCACCACATTAGGAGCAACCGAAATTGGCCTGCAAGTTCAATTTAAGAGGTAATGCAGATAGAAAACAAAACATATTTAAGTATTTGGAAGATGTATAGAGTAAAAAAACATACTTCCAAAGTAATTAATGACACTTATGTGGAGCAATATGCGATGCTTTGGGACTACTGTGGGAAATTTACAGGACCAATACGGACACTACAATTAAGGTAAAATGTAAGCACGTTGTAGCCTTTCAAACTTGCATTTTCAAGAGACTTTACATATGTTGGGGTGCATTGAAGAAAGATTTCATGGTTAGATGCAGATCGATCATAGGTTTGGATGACACTCACATAAAAAATCTACCGGTGGAGTACAATTATGTGCAGTCGGCATTGATGGTAATAATTACATGTTTTTTATTACTTATGCTTATGTCTTGAAGGAAAATATGAAAACTCTAGAATTGTTTGTTAGCCGCCTTATGGAAGACTTGTGCATTGAGAACAACCATGTGCGGACAATCATTTCAGATAAGCAAAAAAAGGTTGATAAAAGCTATTGAAGATTTATTGTCTAATGTCGAGCACAAATTTTGTGTAAGGCATATGTATAACAATTTCAAGCAAAAGTTTAGAAGCTTACAACTAAAGGATTTGTTATGGATAACTGCGCCTGCAACTAGGATTGTCGATTTTAATGATGAAATGGAAAAGTTGAAGGTGTGTGATAAGAAGGCTTATGATTTGGTTAGGGAAAGATATTGGGCGAAGTCTCATTTCAATGTATGGCCTAAGTATGATATGCTGCTTAATAATTTTGCGAGAGTTTTAACAACGTCATCTTAAAGGCCAGAGAAAAGCCTACAATAACAATGTAGGAGACAATAAGGGTAATTCTCATGAAAAGGCTCCACACTCAAATGGACAAGGTGTTCAAGTTTTGTGGAGAGGTGTGTCCTTCCATACAAAAATATTGGAAAACAATAAGAAGAATGCACGCAGCTACATTTTAGTATGGAATGATCATAACAAATTCGAAGCTCAGGGATGGAATTGAGACAAATGGATAGTGGATTTAAGTTCGAGAAGTTGTAACATCATGCATCTTTTATCGTAGAGAAAATGTTGAAGACTACGTCGAAAATTGGTACAAAAGGGAGATGTTCACGAGGACTTATGAACACTTATTAAATCATATAAATTCACAAAAGGAGTGACCCTTAGCCAATTTGAATCTATTGTACCGTGGTCTAACATACATAAGAATCCCAGAAGGTCGTCACAAATGCTAGAAAAAAATTTGAGGAATTAGAGGCCGAAAAATATGGAATTACAAGATACGGTTTAAAGTACACATGTTCCAATTGTGGAGTGGGAGGGCATATCAAAAAAGGTTGTACTGAAACAACACATGCAACAATGCCTTCAACGTCTACTACAGAAATCCAAACTTCCGGTAAGCATTAATTCTTCTTATATTTGGTTTGCAATTTCTCTTATTATTCCACTTCTTATATTTAATTTGCATTAATATGTTGGTGCGGAGGAATACTTGACGTGTGAAACTTCCGTCAAGGCCTATCTACCATGTTGGAGCTCATGTTGGGATGATCGTTAATTTTATTTTGTGTCTCTTCATTGATGTGTAACATGTGTTATGTTGGTGGGAACATTTGCATTTTTTTTGGTTTATGTTATGTTGGTGATCGATTTTTTTGTGGAACGTCAGTTATGTTGGTGTATGTTGGTGATCAGTTTATGTTATGCCGGTGTATGTTGGTGATCAGTGTATGTTATGTTGGTGTATGTTGGTGATCGGTTTATGTTATGTTGGTGATCAGTTTAAAAAAACTCATTTTATATTTTTTTCTTTTTTGATCTGTTTTAACTTGTATGATTTTAATACACTAATTTGCAATGATTAAATTATCTGGATTGTTTTGCATCTAACGACGGAGCACGATGTAGCCTCTCATTCTATGTTCGTATTACTTTGGCTGCAATGAGGAGAAACCTCAATTTTTTCGGCCAATTGATCTTTGCCTTATAAATATCGAGCTACTTAACCTGCAAATAGGAGAAATGGCCATTAAAATTATAAAAGAACAACAAAAAATACAAGTTTTTTTATAAAAAAATCGGACCAAAATACCTCTGGTTTTAAGCCTAGGGTGAAAAGTGCAAGGCTTATGCTAATTGGGTGTTGCATTGTGCCAAATTTAACAATTAAGTGTGCCTTTTTTCAAAACCCTGCAATTCGGAGGTGCATTCTGTCAATCATTGTTGGAGGGTTGCGTTTCAAAATCTAAGTTCGGGGTGTAACACTATTCAAGAGCTTGACAACAGGAAGATGATATTTTGATGAAGAACAATCATTAGGGATGAAAAGAACAAACTTTTTGAAAGAGCAAAAGATCATTCATAAGAGATTATTTCCGATCCCCAGAGATAATGCGAGATCATTTTTGATCTCCAGTGTGATCTTCACAAGCTACCCATGGGAGACCAAAAAATAATCTATGGGAGATCATAAGAGATCATTCTTGATTCTCAAATAAATCATTGAAGATCATTTTTGATCTCCAATGAGTGATCTTCACAAGCAACTTTAGAGAGATAAAAATGATTACTCATAAAAGATCATTTTTGATCAAGGACAGATTATAGAAGATCATGTTTGACTCTCGTGAGATCACGAGAGATCTTCTTTTTATCTCCAAAGAGTGATCTTTGCAAAGTTACCCTCGATAGATCAAAAAATGATCCACAAGAGATGAGAGATCATTATTTATCATGGTAGATCACGAGAGATCATTTTTATCTCCAAAGAGTGATCTTCGCAAGCTACTCACAGTAAATCAAAAAAAGATTCACAGAAGATTAAAGGAGATCATCTTTGATCTCGAGAGATCATAGGACATCATTTTTGATCTCCAATGAGTGATCTTTGTAATATACTAAAAAGAAACTAAAAATAATGACCACCTACACCAAAATCATTGTCAATCTATTGTTAAGCCCTTATCATGTTTTAATATGGTGCAACCAGGAGAAGATTTGGAAACAGAACTCGTATTCAAAAAATTCCCTTCGGTGGGCTAGGAGTGGGTGGTGCGGATGTTGCGGGTGGGAGGCGAGTCGATCTAAGGTCGTTGCACTTGATGCAAATGTTGGTGCTTTTGACAAGGCTAACAAAAGAAAGTGTGGAAGGTTATTATACTTATTATCAAAATGGTGAGGTACACCTATATACTCAAAAATGGTCACATTTAACTTCTTTGAGATGCTCTTTGATTTCCCAACTTTGAGACCCATTTCGTCTGAAAATATGTTTTTTATTATTATTGTTCAATGATTGCATTTATGATCTTAAAATGGAAATATGATGTTAAAAGTTATTTTCGATTGAATTTTGTAGGAAACTAGTTTGATTTGATTCTTTCTAATCAAAAGTGGATGAAATATAAAGTATTACCCTTATATTTAACACAATTATCTAAATTTGCTTTTATTCTTAAAAAGTAATTACATGCAACATATTAAACACCAGATTGTTGAAATATGGTTCAACATTCTCTTAGTTTGAAAATAACAAATACTATGGCTATGATGTGAATTTTGAATTTTTATAGTGTGCAGATGGACACATATGAAGGGGATATCAAAATGATCAAAAGGACAAAAGGTGCAATTCAGTTGGATCAAGAATAATCTCACGAGTTAGCAAGAAGCAAAACTCTATGTCAACATCTACAACGTAAGTTTGGTATATTTCAGCTGAGAGTTGTTGTGCACAATTTCTATGGATGCAAAATCAATTGTTGAATTATTATTGTATTTTTTAAAGTCCATTTATTATAATTTCACTAGCAATATATCTACTGTGTCTAACCCTATTTTGTATAGTAGAACTAAGCTTAGACATAAAACATCATTTCATTAGAGACAATACAGAGAAAGAGCATATATTTCTTGAGTATATTCCCACAAATAATTTGAGTGTTAATATCTTCATAAAACCTCTTGACAAAGTAAAGCACTCTTATTTCCTTCATGTCTTAGGAATACTAAACAATGCAAGCTAAGAACAAGAAGAAAAAAACTAGCTTGCTATCAACATTTGTCGATCAGCATTCAACAATTGTAAACTTTTTTTTTCATTCTCTACAAGGATTGAAATATTAACTAGGAATCAGCGTTTGCTGATAGTCATTCTATAAATATATTATGTTAGAATTCAATGAATATAAAAGGGACTCGACATAAGCCTCATGTCCCTATAACTTTTTGAGCTTTCATATCTCTCCTGCTTCTCTCTTCGTTCCTCCTTACTTTTATAAGTACAATGGTAGTCAAGCATAATGAAAGTGCAGAAAAAATATGAATATTTCTTTAGAGGGAGGGTGGATAGAGAATAAATGATCTATTTTCAAAATCATTGTTAAATCACCATTTCCTTCAACAAAAGCACGGATTAAATAGGAACAACTAATGGAACCGACTTAGTAAGAAAAATGAGTGCAGAAATATAAATCTAAGCTATAAAATAGAGCATCCAGACGACACAAGGAGTTATTAAAGAGGTTCTTTGAAATATGGGTACTCCTCTCTTCCATGGTGTGTGGGATAACACTGCCTTCACCAAGGTGAAAGTATTTTCCTCTGGAGACTCTTGAACCCGAAAATTATTTATCTGGAGACTTCAACCACAACACATCTCTTTTGAAGGGAGAGACCAAACATCTTTTACACCGATTTGAAAGCTTTAGAGTAATAAATTATCACAAAGAGAGGATGTGATTCAAGCTGAATCTTAAGAGAAATGGGATTCATTTTACAACCATCAGAAATTGGGGTTTTGAATGAGAGAGAGAATCAGAGAGTAAAGAGGAAAGAATAATATCAATTTATCTAGGTTAAGAGAATTTATATAGTTTTTTTAATTCCTAATTAAGTACTAAAAAGCATAGGGCGACAGAAAAGACCGCATCTTCGATTTTCTAAAATAACAACGAGTAATTCAAATCCTGATAAGATATTCTTCCTAGGTTAACGAACGTTGAGCGCTCGGTCATCGAACATTGATTTGGAATATGGTTCAGTTATAGAGAATCTTCCTTCGGTGAGTGCCGCTAGAAAGCCAATGTGGTAAGTAATCACAGATCTTCGGTCAGCGAGCGGTGATAACTTATCTTGGTTCTTCAGGAGAATGAACTTCCCTTTGGTGAGCGCTGATGGAGGGATGTCTTGGTCAACTATCACTAGATGTTTGATTACTGAAAATGTGGATCTAGGTCTTCAGCCTTTTGGAATCTTAGCTCTGAATTAATATACGCTCTACATTGAAGGTCATTTAATGTAAGCCTTCAATAAGTCTTCTCAAAAGAGCTCAGCTCAGTCGGCATTCAGGTCTCCGGTCAATGGAGTCCCAGTCAGTGATTTGACATCTAATCAATAAACTCTAACTAATTTATATGGACTTGACTAAAACGTCATAACTTCCTTTCTAGCTTCTTCCAGACGGCTTCTTTTAAGATAATACAAGAAAGAAATGATCTATTCAACATATGGCAAATAATGCTTATAGCTTATACCTAGAAGTATATGATTATTACAAACTTAGCTAGTAAAGTCATATATGTCTCTATGAGTGTTATGCTCTTTCTCTTAACAACTTCATTTTGTTGTGGAGTTCCGAGAGAGGAGAAATTTTGCTTGATACTTTGGGATTCATAGACCTCTCTCATCATATGAGACTCAAATTCAATACCACGATCACTCATGATCATAACTACTAAAGTAGTCATCTCATTTTAGATTTTCTTGAGAAAGCTAGTGAGCACACCATAGTTATCAGACTTCTAACAAAAATACCCATGTGAATTTAGAAAAAATATCAACAATTACAAGAGAATAACTTTTATCTCCTAAACTAATAATAATAGTGGGTCCAAACAAGTCCATATGCAATAAGTATAAACACCTAGATGTATCAAAGATTTGTTTTTATTTTAAGTAAGCCATTGGTTTACTTCCAAGTTAGTAAGCTCTTAAAGGTCTATCCTTGGTATACATAAAATTAGGTAAGTCCTTAACTAAATTTGCACTATATAGTTTTGATAAGGTTTTAAAATTTATGTATGCTAGCTTTTTATGCCACATATGATAAGAATTAGGACCATAAGCCATGAGGCATGTAGAGGTTTCTACCTGACTAAAGTTAACTAGATAAACCTTGTCAACTTTAGTTTTAGGGAAAACCATTGTATTTGTTGTGCTATCCATCACACTACATATATTAAATTGACATGAAACTACATGATATTTATCACATAATTAATGTATGCTTATCAGATTGTGTTGCAATCCTTTCATATAATCCACATATGTAAAAATTTTCTTATCAAAAGAAAAGTTACTATAACCTCTAGTGAAGCTATGGATTGAGTCCCCAAAGATGACTTTGGTACTTTACTAGCACAATATTCTGTTAGCAGACTTCTATCTCTGTCACATGTCTGGAGTATCCACTTTACCAAGTGTACTTCTTAGTAAAGCTTGGACCTTCAACAACCTAAAATAAAAAAATATAAGGTCCCAAAATAGATTTGCGACCAATACCATTAGTAACAGAGTTAACACAAACCCTTGGCTTCCTTTGGTGGAAGTCACCTTTGGAGTAGGAGTTTGCACTATTAACTTATACTAGCAATCGACCAAGAAATAACTTATCTTACAACAACAAAAGTAGGGAAAATGATATACCTACTATTTCTTATAGGAGGTAGAAGGGGAAAAGAGAAAGCAGTGGGAAAATGAGTATATTGAGCCTTTTGTGACATGTATATTGCTGCTTGGGACTATTTGGATGAATGTTTGTGACAGGTGTGGATTTTCGGCGATTTACAAGGGAGATGCTGTCAAAATGACCTGTGGACGCCCGTGCATAATGTTTGCATGTGCGCGCCCCTTTCCCTCTTGCAAGGTCGTCTTTCGAGCAATCCCAATTTGCGCGTGCATTTCCCACGCACGCGCGTGCGTGTCCGCACCTTCATGCATGCATCTTCATTTTGCGCCTGTATTTTTCACGACGTGCATTTTTGTGTGCGCCCCATTTCTGTTCATTTCACCATTTTGGGAATTATCCGAATTTGTGCGTGCATTTTCCATGCACGCGCGTGTGTTTTCCATGCACGCGCGTGTGCCCTATGCGTGCACCCTTGTTTTCCCTGATTGTTGACCTATGCAAGTGCATGCGTTTTGGCGCACAAGCGTGCGCCCGATTTTTCCTATATAGTGGTTGCACGCAATTTTGATGGGATCCGACTTTTCTCTCCGCCGTTTTCATTTCTCCCTCACCGAAATATCTAAGGTTTCATCCCTAGAGTCTTCTCCAATATCCACAAACATTCCAAATATGTAGAAAGATGATTCCAAGCACTCATTGGAGCTTTATTGCAGGAGCCATTGACATGGAGGTGACAGACCCGAGAGAAGACATGACAAGAGGAAGGTGACAACTTCTCCCATATCGTGGATGACAGCCAAGATGGAGTTTGAAGAGTCGGTGGACCAAGTCATGCTCTCCTACGAAGCCAAGGAAGAGTCTCTCGTCTCCTCCATATGTCGGAGTGGTAACTTGTAGTTTTACTATCTCATTTGGATTATTTGTAATCATATAGTGATACTCTCTAAAGCATCTACACGCCATGACCATTGGGTAGATGTTCATATGTTTATCTTCTATTGTGGATGATTTGGTAAAGCTTGTGATATTGTGATTTTTTGTATTGTGTTGTGATTATGGTGGTTGTTATTTGGTTGTGTGCGAGTGGTCGGGGATGCATTGTCGTTGAGCTAGACACGAGCACAGTGAGGCATTAGGTTGGTCGTTGCATTTGCAAGGTGCAACGAGTAAGGCAGAGGCGTGTGACCCGCATTGTTGACCTCTGCAATTGCAAAGGTGTAACAAGCGATACAGTACTTACAACCCGTGGTGGTGCGATACTGTGCTTATGACTCGTAGTGGTGCGATACAGTGTTTGCGACTCGTGGTGGTGCGATATGGTGCTTGCGACCTGTGGTGGTGCAAAGCATTGCTTACGACCCGCCTGGTTAGTCTAAATTAGTTTATTTTCTGTCCATTATGAAAACCAAACCAAAACCCCCGTTAACACCAATCTAAATACTTCAATCTTAAGTCTTTCTCATAAGATTACTCCACCCCACCGTGGTCCACGTGATTCGATACTCGGGAGTGACTCTTGTTTTATTATTACTTGACAGCGATCGGTTCACTGCATGCGTATGTATTTTGCACCGTCAACGATCAACAAAAGGTGTAGTCAGTGGTCGACGATTGGTTAATCGACAATCATTGACTGTAGTTGTAGTAGATTATTTTAGATTTTCTTTTCCCTTTTTTGTCTGTCAAGGGATTCACTGTTCTTATATTTGGAGGATTGAGACAAAATATATAGGGTTTGGATCTTGGGCGATTTTTGGAGAAGAAGAAGAAGGCGAACCATTTTGAGGAGGAAGAAGACAGATTTCTGCACTATTCGGAGAGGAAATTCCTGCAATATTTTTGATCTTCTCTCATCATGTCTAGTAAGATCTTTCAAATTATGTGGGTTGTTTCTTCCATCATGAACTAAATCTCTAAGTCTTGTATGTTGAGAGTACTTTATTTTGTTGTGATGTTGTGGTTTTAATTTTCTTTATGATTATTTTAGAAACTATCTTTATTGAATTTATGATTTTGTTATTTAAAATTTCAGATTAAGTTTTCATCTTCTAAATTGCGTGACAAAATTCGAGAGAGGAGTTACGTAATTTAAGGATGAATGTTTTCTTCTATGCGGCGAGATTCAAGAGAGGAGTTGCGTAAGTTTTGCAACTAAAATTTTCACTTTTATACTGTGCTGCAAGATTCGAGAGAGGAGTGTCGTAAGTGTATCATAAGTTTTAATATAACATAGAAGAGAGAGAGAGAGGGAGAGATTTTATCTTCTTGTTAGCAACATTGATTTGTGTACTTCATGTTATTCTTCGTTTTGCCTAAGTTAGAGATAATTAGGAGAATTAAGAATAAACAGATTTCAGAGATTGAGAGATAATGATTTATACTTTTAAATCGTTGCAGGATAGTTAATCAAATATTTCAATAAAGAATCAATATAAAACTCATTACAATAGGCATAAGAAATCAATATACAAGACTATTTCTCCAAATTGATAAAAATATTATTAGGAAATTGTTGTTCAGTTTTATTATTATTATTGTTATTATTTTAATCATTATCAAATATAACTCTAATTAATCCGCTTGAATTTAAAGAAAAAGTTAAGCTAGTACTTGCGAGTGTTAGATTAGTCACATCACCGTGGGAACGATCTCTACTCTCATTTTATTACTTGATCTGACACGTGCACTTGTGTATATATATTCTCACCGTATCAATAACAAATGCAAAGCTTGAATGGTGTGCAACGACAGTTGAGTTGAAGAAGTATCCACCAAGTTGGATATTATTGATGTTGGTGAACACTTGCGGTTCTCTTGTTTCTCACACCGGGTTAGCTCATGTGAGCTTAGGGAAATTGAAATATGAACCACTTGGAAATCTCTGGGGTTAATGTCAGAAGGGGGGTAACACCCCGATCCAAATATCGACTAGTGGTCTAGTCGATATCGACTAGACCAAATTGCTGTCGGACCCTGTTCTGATAAATTCGTAATTATGATCGTTCAATTCTTATGGATCTAGATCTGAGGGTCCTGATCGACTCACCCTTTTCCCCTAATGTGGTAGAGGAATTCGTTCCACCATTACAAAAAGATTCCGGCTAGAAGAAGTCGAGAGAGAAGAGTCTCATAAGAGCAGTCACACAGGAAGCACGGGGGATTGGCCATTCTTGTAAGAGAAAGAGGAGAGTTTCTTGAGAGAGATTGTGAGTGGGGTTCTCATTGTAAGTCTTGTTGGTAAACTCTTCATTTCATTAGAAATACATTAGAAGTGGCAAGGGGTGAGAGGACGTAGCCCGGTTTTGGGTGAACCTCTATATATCTGTGTTTTCTGTGTTTGTTATTCTTCTCTTCCCGCGTTTATTTTCTACAACTGGTATTAGAGGGAGGTTACGATCCTCCGACCTGTTCGATCAGTTCTTGATGAGTGTGGATCGAGATAGAGAAATTTGATGTGAGTCAGTTCGACTTATGGAAGATGAAGATGGATGACCTCTTGGTGGACCGTGACTTATGGTCAGCAATCGAAAATGAGCGTCTGAAACCTGTTTTGGATGAGGCAAGTACTATCATAAGTGCACAAAAGACAGAAATTGTGGCCTGGGGCGTGGCAGAACGGAAAGCCAAAGGCTTGATCCGGTTATTTATTTCAGATTACATTCTTACTAATGTCATTGAAGAGACTTTGACAAGAAGTCTGTGGCAGAAGTTAGAGTCCCTCTATCAGAGCAAATCTCTGGTGAATAAACTGCTGCTGAGAAAGAAGTGGTACATGTAGAGAATGCAGAAATGTGACTCATTCTCGGAGCACCTGACCATGTTTAAAACCTTGGTGGGCCAGTTGATCTCCATTGGTGAGAAGATTTCAAATGAGGACAGAGCCATCACATTGTTGTGTTCTCTGCCGGATTCCTGGGACAACCTGATCATTGTTATTGGTGGTAGTGGAGACAAGGAACTTTCCTATGGGACAATGTGTGCTGATCTTCTGTCTGAAGAGACCGAGAGGGGAGGATCTGAAAGGTCCGATAAGGGAGCCTTGGCTGCATCCAAAGGAAGACCACAAAAGAGGGAAGGAAAGCAGTAAGTCAGGTTCAGAAGCATGTCTAAACCCAGGTCAAAGAGCAGGGACAAGAAACCAGTCCAGTGTTGCAAGTGTAGCAAATTTGGGCATGTGAAAACCCAGTGCCCAAACATGGCTGCTCAAAGGAAGGATGCGGAGTCTACTTCAGGATCGAAGAAGGAGACTGAGAGTGGAGACATGTACCTAGATTCTGCATGTGCAGCACAAAGTGACACTGACATTTGGTATATTGATACCAGAGCTTCATACCACATGACCTCTCATAGACATTGGTTATGTGAATATGAGAGGTTTGAAGGTGGGGATGTCATGTTAGGTGATGACACCACGGTGCAGATCATGGGATGTGGCAAGGTGAGGCTGAAGCTGTCAAATGGTTGTACAAAGACTCTTCTGAATGTGATGCACATTCCATCTATGAGCAAAAACCTGCTGGGCATGATGGCTGATGCATGTGTGGTCTTCATCTGTGACCAACACACCTGCAAGATGAATAGATGGGCGATGGTGATCGCCAAAGGAGTCAAACATGGAACACTGTACATGTTACTTGCAGAGACAATGGTTCCAAGTAGATGTTATATCTCCGAAGGACTGAAGGATGGCGAGGAAGAGTTGTCAAGGATATGGCACCAACGACTAGGACACATCAGTGAAAAGGGAATGTCAACACTGACATCCATTCAGATGGTGGAAGGTACCAGTGTTTTCCACCACTTTTGGGTTTTGTGAGCATTGCCTACATATCAAATAGAACCGGGTGAGCTTTCAAGGAACATGTACATGAGCGACTACATTGCTTGATTTGATACAAAGTGATGTATTTGTACCTACCCCAACACCATCCCTTGGAGGTGCCAAATATTATGTATCTTTTACTTATGATCTTTCATGGTATTCTTGGATCTATTTACTCAGGTCCAAGTCAAAAGTCTTAGACAGATTCAAAGATTTTAAAATCTATCAGAAAATCAGTTGGACAGGAAGATCAAAGTTCTTCGTACTAACAATGATGGCGAGTACCGCTCATATGCTTTTGAACAGTACTACACTGAGCATGTGATATCCAGACATAAGTCGACGCCATACACTCAACAAAACGGTGTGGCAAAAAGGCTGTACAGGGCCTTGATAGAGAGGGCCAAGTGTATGCTCAGTTTGGCTGAACTTGGGACAGAGTTCTGGGCAGAGGATGTGGCTACAACCAATTATTTGAATAACGGTCCCCGATCTCTGCAGTGAAGGGAAGCACCCCCTTTGAAGTTGTCTTCAAAACGAAACCAAACTTGGCTTATGCTCATGTGTTTGGGTGCGAAGCTTATGTCCATATTACCAAGGAGAAGAGAGGGAAACTGGCTAACAAATCTGAACGGTGCATCTTTGTGGGCTAAAAGTAGGGTGTCAAAGGGTACAAGCTTTGGAACCCAGCGACAAAGATTGTAGTCTACAACAGAGACGTTGTGTTTCGGGAGGTCAAACCTCAGGAGAGCACCCAAGTTGTGAAGACAAAGAAGGCAGAGGAAGTGGTGGTAGAAGAGAGCATTGAAACCAGTCCCCAGGTTGATGCTCAGGTGACCACTAATGCTGGTGATGAGTCTGATTTGGATTCAGACAATGAAGAGCTGGTGGATATCAATGAAGAATCAGATGATGTGGCTGAGGATGACAATGTTCAAGTTCTGAGACGTTCGATAAGAGAGAGAAGAGAACCCCTTCGCTACTCTCTCTCTATCAGTGCGGTTGGTGCTCAATATTGCCTGAACATGCTTGGGGAAGATCCTATTATAGCTAAGGGAGTGAGATCAAGGGATGATGCAAATCTATGGGAGCTCGCTATGGTGGATGAAATGGATTCCTTAAGGAAGAATCAGACATCGTGTAACATCCCATTTCCTACTAGACCCCCTAACTCCAATTTAGGGTGAGACAAGAGGTGAGTGTGGTGAGTTTGAGCTAGAAAGCAGCCTTAGGGCACATAGGGTTAGGTGAACTCGCATGTAGTCTACTATAAGGCTCAAGTAAACCTAGGTCAAACTAGCTCAACATGAACTCACACTTGCAAATTGACTCCACCAATAGATGATAAACACTCCAAGGAATGCAATAGACCCAAAAGCCCCATCATGGGGTCACCAATTGACCCAATTTGACCAAAGTCAAACTTGGGTCAACATAGGTCAAATCCTCCCCAATAAGTTCAATTGAACCCCAAAGCATGAAATTGACCTCACCCCTAGTCTTAGACATCATAGGGGACCTAATTGACCCAAAAGCCCCATCATGGGGTCAACAATTTGACCAATTTGACCAAAGTCAGCATTTCTCCAATTTTGGTCAAAATCACACCTTATTGGTCAAACTAGCTCACCTAGGTCCTCACCATGACTCAACCAACCTTGGGTGGTGTCACTGGACTCAATGTCAACACATTGGACCAGTCAACATGTAAGACCCCCCCTCCCCAATCGACGGTTCGGCCGGGGGATCTTATCGCACACCACCCTTTAGCACGACGCCGAAGCGACTCCGAAGGGTGAAGGCACTAGCTTCTCCAACCCCTTTTCCTTGAACACTCCGATGTCACGCCTAGGGGTGGTGTTAAGCGAAAGTCACTACACACCAACAGAGTAAGGAAGCAGTAATTTAGCGGAAGATATTATTAAAGAGTGTGCTTTGTTACCCTTAGCGGAAGACATTATTAAAGAGTGCGCTTTGTTACCCTTAGCGGAAGACATTATTAAAGAGTGCGCTTTGTTACCCTTAGCGGAAGACATGGTTTATAGCGGAAGATTAAATATCACAGAAACCACAATTTCAAAACCTGTATGAATAATATCGATTTCGCCGCCGCATTAAATCCTATCCTTCAAGGCTTTATTGCCATTATATATATATATACCCTGAGATAGGGCACAGTAAAAGGAGATGCGGCTTAACAAACTTATACCTGACGTAGTTCGCTCCATAGCTTCATCCACACATGGGTGCTGTCCCTCATCTGCACCTGTCACTTGTGCTAAAGACAAGTTATTAGAACCACAAAGAGAGTCCAACCCTTTCTATCAAACAAACATAACATAACATTTATAAGGGAGGGGATATCTGGACTCTTATTGGGCCGAGGCAGTCTTCCCGCGACCACCGCCTACGTACTCCGTATCATCCTGCATACGGCCTCAGACCCACGTAGTTCTATTAGTTTCGCACGGGTTGCCATCCCAGACCGTCCATCGTGCGGGTTGCCTTAGAGTAAAACTCATAGGCCATCCGATTTTATCCCTTGTCACATTCCTCGAAGGCAACATTTCATTCCCGTAGGAATTACTTTCTCGAAGGCAACATTTTATTCCCGTAGGAATTACTTTCTTGAAGGCAACATTTCATTCCCGTAGGAATTACTTTCTCGAAGGCAACATTCCCGTAGGAATTACTTTCTCGAAGGCAACATTTCATTCCCGTAGGAATTACTTTCTCGAAGGCAACATTTCATTCCCGTAGGAATTACTTTCTCGAAGGCAACATTTCCTTCCCGTAGGAATTACTTTCTCGAAGGCAACATTTCATTCCCGTAGGAATTACTTTCTCGAAGGCAACATTTCATTCCCGTAGAGGAGAAAAGAAAACTCTTTTAAAGCTTAACAAAATATCCACCCGCAGTTTTGTAGAAGGAGAGAAGACGAACTCTTTATAAGCTTAGCATATCTCTATCCGAGAAGGTACCACTAATTTAACTCGGCTGGCAATCAAATCCAACCTGCCCACATAGGGTACAATTGCATTCATGTAGACTTTCGTCGATCATTTCGGTGCTTGGCGATCAATCCCAAGTCATCCACATAAGACACGCTTGTATTTATGTAAACTTCCGTCAATCACTTGAATGCTTGGTAATCAAGCCCAAGACACCCATAAGCTTTATAGGCACAAGAAGTAGCACAGTAGTGTGAAAGAGAGAAATAAGATGAAGAGAGATGAGGTGTATATCATAGTAGACCATGAGTGGTCAACTCCCATAGTCATTCCATTCTCACATGAATTCGTTACCTCATACAAGGCGCCACTTTTATGTATAACCGACTCAACCTCTAATAGTGAGGCTCCTGGAAGAGTAAATTATGAAAATTCATTTAACGTTTGCCGTATGAAAATGGAGCCCATACGGTCATGTCAACAATCTAATTCCACATAGGGATTGCCGCATAAGATGGAGCTCACATGGTCATGCCATCAATCTCATTCCATATAGAGATTGCTGTATAAGAATGGAGCTCACATGGTCATGCCAACAATCTCACTTCATATAGAAATTATTTTCACAAAACCCATCAAAGTGCGCCACTAGACACTGAACCAATGCGGGCCGACAACCATCATTAGGGACTTCCCATATTTTCCTTATGGCTTCTAATTCGAGCTCTTAATAGGCACCCCATAAACGAAATCATCCATTGGCGGGTACGTGTTGCATCACCCCCGAGAGCCTATTCCTCTCTTCAACAATTTTCTCCATGTCTATTCACAGCCAACCCACTAATTTAATTAATTTGGAACTGTAATTTGTAGACAAGCTAAAAAAAGGAGGCAAGTGTTAGTGGGGGAGTGAGAGTTAACCTTCTTGCCCTATGTAGAGGGAGAGAGAGTCAACTTTCTTGTCATATATATATAGAGTGAGAGGTAGAGTAATTAAACCTCCATCTGATTTGGAGTAGTTCACTCCAATCTATACCTTGCCATGAGACCTTCGCTGTGACAAAGCTTCGAGGAGGAGGAGGAAGAGGAAGTGGAGCTACCATACCTTGTTGTGAGCTATGAAGGGCAACCCCCTTATTAACACAACAAGAAAGTAAACAGCCCCCATTAATAGCTCACAAGGCAGCCCCCATTATCAGCAAGGAGTAGCCCCCAAATCAACAAGGAGCAGCCCCCAAACTAACAAGGAAAGGTGCAGCCCCCAAAACAACAACCTGCAGTCCAACTTAACAAGGAGCAGCCACCAAAATCAGCTCACAAGGCAGCCCCCTACTAAGCACAAGGCAGCCCCCTACTAACCCAACAGGAAAGTAAACAGCCCCCATTAATAGCTCACAAGGCAGCCCCCATTATCAGCAAGGAGTAGCCCCCAAATCAACAAGGAGCAGCCCCCAAACTAACAAGGAAAGGTGCAACCCCCAAAACAACAACCTGCAGTCCAACTTAACAAGGAGCAGCCACCAAAATCAGCTCACAAGGCAGCCCCCTACTAAGCACAAGGCAGCCCCCTACTAACCCAACAGGAAAGTAAACAGCCCCCCCCTTAATAGAGAACTCCAAGGGCATCCTCAGCACATAAAAACAAACATAACTGACGGCCTCGACCCCTCCCAAGGGAACGAAATCTCAAGCCTATAGCGCCGAAAATTTAATTTGGCATATACCGGGGTAAATTTCTAGCGTTTAAATCCGGTGATATCATAAACGGGGCAATTTACCTAAGCATATACTATGAAATTTTCTAGCGTATAAAGAGCGAAATTTCATAAACAAATCAAGCATTTAAACTAGGAGAAAACCATGGGGAGGACGCTAAATTTCAGTACAACCCAGGTCGAAGCTAGCATGGAGCCAAGGAAACCCAATGAGTTCCCAGTATAACATTATACCCTAAATTTCAGAAGGGAGAAACTCCAAATTCATAGTTTCAGGAAACACAAAGGAGCAGCCACAAGCCCACAAAATCCGAAAATTTCCAAACCTGAAGGGGACAACCCGAAATTTCCATGCCCAGATTTCCAAAGGGGGGACTAACAAATTCAAAATTTCTGGAAGCATTAAACAACTATAAACCCTTAAATCCACAAATTCCCCAAGAAGACAGGAAACCAAGCAGCCGAGCAGCAGCTATAAATCGAGCAGCAGCCATAACCCATAATTTCCCCCAAAGAAGACAGGAAACTAACAAGATCATCATCAATACCAAAAAAAACTGAAGGCATAGGGGGCTTATTGCCTAGAACATCACAACACAAGCGCATAATCAAGCAAGCCTTCACAAATCCAACAACCAGGGCAGCAGCTAATTTAGAACAAGGGGAGGAGGTGAAGGAGGAGAAAGAAGAGTTTCCTTACTGCCATACCTTGTCGTGAGCCATGAGAGAAGAAGAGGTGAAGCTCCCCCTCCAGCTCGATCTTCCCCCGTCTCCCCCTTAAGAGGTCCCGGCGCTGCGTATAAGAAGGAGCGAAGACAGTGGATTCTGCCCCTGGTTTTCCGCCCATCGTTTGCTCGCCGGTTTTGGGATTTACAGCCCCCACCCCTTTAAAAGTTCTATTATATATATACATATATATATATATAATTATATTTATAATCATATATATATAACTATATGTACATATAACTTAACTCCCAAAATAAGCGCGGGAAAAATGCGCGGAAGGTATCGTTGTATTCGTGTCAATCATACAATGCTAACGGGATTACTTGAAGTTGATTCCGAGTCCGTTCATTCATAATTATTCACTCAAATCAGTACATAGCTCAAAATAGGTTATTTTGGCTAACTTTCTCCAATCTCATCGGATTTGGTTGAAACGAATTTCATCACGCTCGAATTAATCACACGAGTCCGTTGTAACTGACTAGGGTGAAATTGAGGCTCATTTACCCTATATTCTAAAATGACGTTTGTTGCGACGCTCGATATTACTCAAAATGTTCATTTTTACTAAACGACCTCATATTGGAACGAAATGAACTTTGTTGCACTCGTATAGACCATACGAGTCTAACGTAACTGACGGAAGTCGATTCGGAGCACGTATGCTCCATATTCTAAAATTGCATCGCCGTGACGCGCTGCGATACTCAAAACGGTCACTTTCACCCAATGACCTTTGATTGAAACGAAACGAGTTCCGTTGCACTCGTGTCAACTATACGAGTCTAACGTAACTGACGGAAGTCGATTCAGAGTACGTATGTTCAATAAATAACTTTGACGTCGTGGCGAAGCACGATGCTACCCAAAACAGTCATTTCTCTAAATGACCACCTCTATGTGGTGAAGGTCGGGTCGTGATTGCCTGATGACCCGGCCTAGATTCCTCCAAGGGTTCAACTGAACCGGCTAGACCCCTTTTTCAAAGTCGGGATGTTACAATCCAATAAAACAAAGAAAATTTTCGTCCCCGAAAATACGAGTGGGTCATGGAGATTCAAAATAGGACGTATTGCAGACCACTAGAGGTGTCGAATGATCCCAAATTTTAAGGGTCTCTAGGTTTGGTTTTACCTAACGAGCTATGTAGACGGCTCCCGCCGTGTACTATACAAGTAGCTTACATGAACTACGGGGTAGCTTGAACGATTCAAACTGATCTAATCGTGAGAAACAAGAAACCCTTCATCACTTGATACCCCTCCCGTGAACCGAGCTTAACGGGAGACGAAGGCAACTCAACCCCTTCCAAGGTTTGCATATCTGAAACGCAACGTTTATAAGTTGTGTCTGAAAGGCACATAGTAAAAATCCATCCGCATATAACTAATTCTCTCACGGGGCTACGTGTTAGGGGAACATATAAAAGTTATAACTTGCATAAGCTTTTTGTAAAGCCCATACATATAACTGACTCCCATGCGAAGGTTAAATGTTGACGGAACAGATGAAAATTGTAAATAAGTAGAGTAAATCCATGAACATATCACCAACTCCCATACGAAGGTTATATGTCAATGGTACAGATAAAATTGCAAATAAGCAGTAAAAATCCATAAACATATAACCAACTCCCATACGAAGGTTATATGTTAATGGTATATGCAGATATGTATGTTTTGATGCAAATGATGCATATGCAAATATGTATGTTTTGATGCATATACAAGCCATGCATAACGAGTACTCACGATTCAATCACAACACACAATGTTGAAACAGTTTGACTGCTTTTCTTCCAGCAGGGTTGCGACCCCCGCGGGCCTCACCGATGTGGCCGTCGGTGACAGTGGCCGGTCCTGCCACTTCTGGGTGTGGACGTACCGCACTACCCAGGCCCTAATGTACAACCCAGTGTACTCCTGGATGTGAGCAACATCCGTCAATTACAAAATTCGGCTATCCAGCAGAGGGACCCTGCGGGAAAATAATAAATAACCTCCCGGGGTTCACACACTCCCTAGTACCTCATGAGTCGTCAACCTTCCCATTCCTGTATGAACGGTCCTTGGGCACGACTGACCCGCCACGGTAATCACATATAATGTTTTACCAGTTTGCTCTTTACGTTGAAATATTTTGACCGCTTCTTTTTGCAGGGTAGCGAACCCCGCGGGCCTCACCGATGTGGCCGTCGGTGACAGTGGCCGGTCCTGCCACTTCTGGGTGTGGATGTACCGCACTACCCAGGCCCCAACGTACAACCCCGTGTACCCTCGGACGTAGGAGACATCCGGTAATAACTGAATTTGGCCAACCAGCGGAGGGACCCAACGGGGCATATAAGATACAACCGAGCTCCCGGGGTGCACACCTCCCTGTCGCCTAGAGTCGTCAACCTTCCCGCACCGGTACGTACGGTCTACGGGCATGACCGACCCGCCACTTTTCCCAAAGCAAGCAAGCAATAAAATAGGTAACCATCACCTTCGGGTCCTCAGTGGCTTACCCTTTTTTTAACGAGGCTTCCCGGCTGGCTGAGTATGCAACCATCGCAAGTCCTGCGAATGCTAACAATGTACCTTTTTAGGATGGTTTATATACAAGCTTTTATAAATTTGCCACAAGTTTACTTCAATCCAGTACGTCGCCTCAGTAATCATTTCCTGAAATATTAACGTTATTGAAAAGACTAACATTTTATCATAGCTCTTTTACGATTGCACGACTTTATTTTCAACAGATCGTCAAATTGATCAAGTCAAATCATACTTCATATTTGCAATTGTTAGAGCAATTCTCTATATATACGCAAAATTTCATTTGATTAGCTCACCTCAAATGATATTTTGAAAACGAGAATTTTAATCCCAATAAAACAAATAGGCTTAAACTTGGGATTGAAATTAGTAATAGAATCCTTACATTGTACACATAATTTCATACGATTAGTTTACCTCGAATGGAATTTTGAAAACGAAAATTTAACCCCAATAAAACAAAGAGGCTTAAACCCGGGGTTCAAAATTTGAAATGATCATTTGTAGAGTTTAAAGAGAGTGTTTTATGGAAATAAGATAGATGATTGTTCGAGATCAGATGTAGTAAAAGACATTTAAAAAAAATATTTTGCACGACTAAAACTGAATTTGATAAGTTCGAGTGAAAATGTTCATATATATGCCAAGTTTGTTGCCAACTTTTACCTTTTAGGTCCACCACCGCTTCCGCTGCAGTGGTTCGTCCCGAACCACGCTACAACGATTAGCGGAGCAATAAGTGTTTCTGTGATCATGAATAGGTCGAAAGATCGGTTATGCTCTGATCCATTTGTAAGACCCCCCTCCCCAATCGACGGTTCGGCCGGGGGATCTTATCGCACACCACCCTTTAGCACGACGCCGAAGCGACTCCGAAGGGTGAAGGCACTAGCTTCTCCAACCCCTTTTCCTTGAACACTCCGATGTCACGCCTAGGGGTGGTGTTAAGCGAAAGTCACTACACACCAACAGAGTAAGGAAGCAGTAATTTAGCGGAAGACATTATTAAAGAGTGTGCTTTGTTACCCTTAGCGGAAGACATTATTAAAGAGTGCGCTTTGTTACCCTTAGCGGAAGACATTATTAAAGAGTGCGCTTTGTTACCCTTAGCGGAAGACATGGTTTATAGCGGAAGATTAAATATCACAGAAACCACAATTTCAAAACCTGTATGAATAATATCGATTTCGCCGCCGCATTAAATCCTATCCTTCAAGGCTTTATTGCCATTATATATATATATATACCCTGAGATAGGGCACAGTAAAAGGAGATGCGGCTTAACAAACTTATACCTAACGTAGTTTGCTCCATAGCTTCATCCACACATGGGTGCTGTCCCTCATCTGCACCTGTCACTTGTGCTAAAGACAAGTTATTAGAACCACAAAGAGAGTCCAACCCTTTCTATCAAACAAACATAACATAACATTTATAAGGGAGGGGATATCTGGACTCTTATTGGGCCGAGGCAGTCTTCCCGCGACCACCGCCTACGTACTCCGTATCATCCTGCATACGGCCTCAGACCCACGTAGTTCTATTAGTTTCGCACGGGTTGCCATCCCAGACCGTCCATCATGCGGGTTGCCTTAGAGTAAAACTCATAGGCCATCCGATTTTATCCCTTGTCACATTCCTCGAAGGCAACATTTCATTCCCGTAGGAATTACTTTCTCGAAGGCAACATTTTATTCCCGTAGGAATTACTTTCTTGAAGGCAACATTTCATTCCCGTAGGAATTACTTTCTCGAAGGCAACATTCCCGTAGGAATTACTTTCTCGAAGGCAACATTTCATTCCCGTAGGAATTACTTTCTCGAATGCAACATTTCATTCCCGTAGGAATTACTTTCTCGAAGGCAACATTTCCTTCCCGTAGGAATTACTTTCTCGAAGGCAACATTTCATTCCCGTAGGAATTACTTTCTCGAAGGCAACATTTCATTCCCGTAGAGGAGAAAAGAAAACTCTTTTAAAGCTTAACAAAATATCCACCCGCAGTTTTGTAGAAGGAGAGAAGACGAACTCTTTATAAGCTTAGCATATCTCTATCCGAGAAGGTACCACTAATTTAACTCGGCTGGCAATCAAATCCAACCTGCCCACATAGGGTACAATTGCATTCATGTAGACTTTCGTCGATCATTTCGGTGCTTGGCGATCAATCCCAAGTCATCCACATAAGACACGCTTGTATTTATGTAAACTTCCGTCAATCACTTGAATGCTTGGTAATCAAGCCCAAGACACCCATAAGCTTTATAGGCACAAGAAGTAGCACAGTAGTGTGAAAGAGAGAAATAAGATGAAGAGAGATGAGGTGTATATCATAGTAGACCATGAGTGGTCAACTCCCATAGTCATTCCATTCTCACATGAATTCGTTACCTCATACAAGGCGCCACTTTTATGTATAACCGACTCAACCTCTAATAGTGAGGCTCCTGGAAGAGTAAATTATGAAAATTCATTTAACGTTTGCCGTATGAAAATGGAGCCCATACGGTCATGTCAACAATCTAATTCCACATAGGGATTGCCGCATAAGATGGAGCTCACATGGTCATGCCATCAATCTCATTCCATATAGAGATTGCTGTATAAGAATGGAGCTCACATGGTCATGCCAACAATCTCACTTCATATAGAAATTATTTTCACAAAACCCATCAAAGTGCGCCACTAGACACTGAACCAATGCGGGCCGACAACCATCATTAGGGACTTCCCATATTTTCCTTATGGCTTCTAATTCGAGCTCTTAATAGGCACCCCATAAACGAAATCATCCATTGGCGGGTACGTGTTGCATCACCCCCGAGAGCCTATTCCTCTCTTCAACAATTTTCTCCATGTCTATTCACAGCCAACCCACTAATTTAATTAATTTGGAACTGTAATTTGTAGACAAGCTAAAAAAAGGAGGCAAGTGTTAGTGGGGGAGTGAGAGTTAACCTTCTTGCCCTATGTAGAGGGAGAGAGAGTCAACTTTCTTGTCATATATATATAGAGTGAGAGGTAGAGTAATTAAACCTCCATCTGATTTGGAGTAGTTCACTCCAATCTATACCTTGCCATGAGACCTTCGCTGTGACAAAGCTTCGAGGAGGAGGAGGAAGAGGAAGTGGAGCTACCATACCTTGTTGTGAGCTATGAAGGGCAACCCCCTTATTAACACAACAGGAAAGTAAACAGCCCCCATTAATAGCTCACAAGGCAGCCCCCATTATCAGCAAGGAGTAGCCCCCAAATCAACAAGGAGCAGCCCCCAAACTAACAAGGAAAGGTGCAGCCCCCAAAACAACAACCTGCAGTCCAACTTAACAAGGAGCAGCCACCAAAATCAGCTCACAAGGCAGCCCCCTACTAAGCACAAGGCAGCCCCCTACTAACCCAACAGGAAAGTAAACAGCCCCCATTAATAGCTCACAAGGCAGCCCCCATTATCAGCAAGGAGTAGCCCCCAAATCAACAAGGAGCAGCCCCCAAACTAACAAGGAAAGGTGCAGCCCCCAAAACAACAACCTGCAGTCCAACTTAACAAGGAGCAGCCACCAAAATCAGCTCACAAGGCAGCCCCCTACTAAGCACAAGGCAGCCCCCTACTAACCCAACAGGAAAGTAAACAGCCCCCCCCCCCCCCTTAATAGAGAACTCCAAGGGCATCCTCAGCACATAAAAACAAACATAACTGACGGCCTCGACCCCTCCCAAGGGAACGAAATCTCAAGCCTATAGCGCCGAAAATTTAATTTGGCATATACCGGGGTAAATTTCTAGCGTTTAAATCCGGTGATATCATAAACGGGGCAATTTACCTAAGCATATACTATGAAATTTTCTAGCGTATAAAGAGCGAAATTTCATAAACAAATCAAGCATTTAAACTAGGAGAAAACCATGGGGAGGACGCTAAATTTCAGTACAACCCAGGTCGAAGCTAGCATGGAGCCAAGGAAACCCAATGAGTTCCCAGTATAACATTATACCCTAAATTTCAGAAGGGAGAAACTCCAAATTCATAGTTTCAGGAAACACAAAGGAGCAGCCACAAGCCCACAAAATCCGAAAATTTCCAAACCTGAAGGGGACAACCCGAAATTTCCATGCCCAGATTTCCAAAGGGGGGACTAACAAATTCAAAATTTCTGGAAGCATTAAACAACTATAAACCCTTAAATCCACAAATTCCCCAAGAAGACAGGAAACCAAGCAGCCGAGCAGCAGCTATAAATCGAGCAGCAGCCATAACCCATAATTTCCCCCAAAGAAGACAGGAAACTAACAAGATCATCATCAATACCAAAAAAAACTGAAGGCATAGGGGGCTTATTGCCTAGAACATCACAACACAAGCGCATAATCAAGCAAGCCTTCACAAATCCAACAACCAGGGCAGCAGCTAATTTAGAACAAGGGGAGGAGGTGAAGGAGGAGAAAGAAGAGTTTCCTTACTGCCATACCTTGTCGTGAGCCATGAGAGAAGAAGAGGTGAAGCTCCCCCTCCAGCTCGATCTTCCCCCGTCTCCCCCTTAAGAGGTCCCGGCGCTGCGTATAAGAAGGAGCGAAGACAGTGGATTCTGCCCCTGGTTTTCCGCCCATCGTTTGCTCGCCGGTTTTGGGATTTACAGCCCCCACCCCTTTAAAAGTTCTATTATATATATACATATATATATATAATTATATTTATAATCATATATATATAACTATATGTACATATAACTTAACTCCCAAAATAAGCGCGGGAAAAATGCGCGGAAGGTATCGTTGTATTCGTGTCAATCATACAATGCTAACGGGATTACTTGAAGTTGATTCCGAGTCCGTTCATTCATAATTATTCACTCAAATCAGTACATAGCTCAAAATAGGTTATTTTGGCTAACTTTCTCCAATCTCATCGGATTTGGTTGAAACGAATTTCATCACGCTCGAATTAATCACACGAGGTCCGTTGTAACTGACTAGGGTGAAATTGAGGCTCATTTACCCTATATTCTAAAATGACGTTTGTTGCGACGCTCGATATTACTCAAAATGTTCATTTTTACTAAACGACCTCATATTGGAACGAAATGAACTTTGTTGCACTCGTATAGACCATACGAGTCTAACGTAACTGACGGAAGTCGATTCGGAGCACGTATGCTCCATATTCTAAAATTGCATCGCCGTGACGCGCTGCGATACTCAAAACGGTCACTTTCACCCAATGACCTTTGATTGAAACGAAACGAGTTCCGTTGCACTCGTGTCAACTATACGAGTCTAACGTAACTGACGGAAGTCGATTCAGAGTACGTATGTTCAATAAATAACTTTGACGTCGTGGTGAAGCACGATGCTACCCAAAACAGTCATTTCTCTAAATGACCACCTCTATGTGGTGAAGGTCGGGTCGTGATTGCCTGATGACCCGGCCTAGATTCCTCCAAGGGTTCAACTGAACCGGCTAGACCCCTTTTTCAAAGTCGGGATGTTACACAACACACCCAATTGACCAAGTCAATCCAAAAGTCAACATAGGGTCAATTTTGCCTAAATTGGGCTTATTTGGAATTAATCCAAATTCCAATGGATTAAGGCCCTCAAAGTAAGACCATTATGAAGCCCATAAGCCTAATGACCAGCCTTGCCCCCTATTTCCAACATGCAAAGACATGCATGGGGGCAAAAGTGGAAATTCCCCCTTCCTCCATTAAGGACAAGAGGAAATTTGGGAATGGAGGCCATGTGGCCCTCCATTCCTCTGCCCAAGGATTAGATCTGAGCCTCCACAGCAGTTCATGGTCGAATTTGGGCTGGAGCAATGCCACTTGGCGGCTAGGAGGAGCAAACAAGGTGGAGCCGAACCCCCCCCCCCCCCCCCCCTCTTTAAACTCCTATAACCAGCCTCTCTCAGCCCATTTCGACCTTTCCATCACCTTCAGAGGGTTGAGGGCAGTCGAGCCAGTGTATTGGAGCACGGAGAACGATGCAGAAACAGGGATTCGAGCAGGGTCGCCGGAGCTCACCACCGCCATGCCACACCACCACCATAGCCGCCGCCAAGCCCCACTAGAGTACGATTTCTCCCCCTCTCCCTCTGTGCTAGTATCTAAATCCATCTAGGAGAGAAATCGGGCTCAATTGAGCCCGATCCCATGTGAGATCGAGGGAGTTTTACCGAGCTCTTTTTCTTGCTCGGGATCACCGGAGACGGGCTCTCAGACGGCCGTGCCACCGTCAATCGATGGCCACCACCTCAACGGAGGTGGTGGAGGCGGTGGCCGGCTGTGGTGGGCCGTGGATGGCCGGGAAAAGGCCCGAGAAGTCGGCCCAGGCGGGATCAATCGCAGCCGTTGGCTGTCGGGGACGATGATGCGATGCCGCTTGATTCTGCGCTGAAATTCGTGCTGGATCAGATTATATACATATTATTTTTATTCATATTAACTACATATATTGTCACATGTTATACCTAGTTTTGTTTAATTAAATAGAGGCCTTTAGAGGCCATATTATGAAAAACGACCAGAGACAAGATTTGTAAATATGGATGTCTACTTTTAGTAGAAATTTAGATCAAGTCATTTGGACCATTGTAGGGTCCACAGTAGTCATTCTTGTGAGGGTGGTCAGAACTTAAATATGCAGTGGTTTGCATGCAAAAATTGAAGGCCCTAGAGGCCATATTTGCAAACAAGGGCAGAGATAACTTTTGTAGCACTAGGAGTCTACTTTCATTTGCCACTTTAATCAACTGATTTGGTGCACTGTGGACACCAGAGCACTCTTTTTCCTAGGACTGCTCCTTGTGTAGGGCAGAAATTAATAAATAGCAATTATGGATAAATACTCTCTGGTAAATTATGAAACTTTGGATTTGGTGTTTCTAGATGATTATTATACTAGGATAATTTTCTCAGAATTTATAAAGACATATTAATGGTAGTTTTTGTGTAAATCCCTTTTTGCACCCCTGTAAAGATAAATAGAAATTGTGGGTTTAAAATGTTTGGAAAAATATAATCTTCTAGAAATAGTGTTTTTATGTTCATATGAAGCAACTGTAATTTTTCCAGAATTTTAGGAAGTCAAAATCTTGTACTTGATGTGTAAAATTATTTTTCCATTCATTCATTGAAAATTAGGGATCATGGTTATTTAATTGCTGGAAAAATATGAAATATTGGAAATCTTTTTATCATGTCACATTTCATCTCTGGAAGGATATTTAACAAGTTTGAATTCACTAGCATGATACCTCCTTCACATTTTAGATTCAGATTAGTAATTAATGAATTTTTATAGAGGGCAAAATTATATGAAACATGCTTGGATTTTGATCATCCCTTATTTTATCCACTATGAACCTATGATAAAAATTAGAAGTCATATGGAAGTAATTTGACTAAGGTTCCATCATAGGAATCTAAGTTAGTTATATGTCGTGGTCTGCGGATAGTAAAAACTCATTATGATGATTAGGTCAATAGAATCACAAAGGAAATCGATGAGAATTGGTTTATAACAAGGGATGAGTATAGACCACTTAGAGGACTAAGAGTTATTAGAGTTGAGTCCAAAAGAATGATTGCTTAGGAGCGGGATGAAACATAAAGCGTAAGTTATAAAGAGTAATGAGAGGGTGGAAGGTTAGGTCAAGGTAGTCACCAAGAATGTTAATTGTCCTGGAAAGGGGTTGGGTATCATCCCATCACATACCCTAGTACCTTGCGAACCCTTCACCGGGTAGCCCTCGGGAAGTCCAGGATCCACCCTAAACTTCCCAGTATATTAATAACTAAACAAGGGTAGTCCAAATAGGAGTTTAGACGATGAGAGTGCTTGGTGAGCTATGGGTAAGGCTGTGCTCGGAATTGACGAAAGATCGTCCTTCCCCTTAGAGGGTCATAAAGTGCTGAGGTTTAATTCAAGTGAAATGATAAGTGGGTAATCTTATGGGTGGATACCAATAATAATAAGTGTCTTGAGAAGGGAACTTTGGGGTGTCATCCCATTGTAGTTCCCAGTACCGTAGCGAGCCCCTTACAGGGTAATCCTCGGGAGTCCAAGATTAGACGTAAACCGTAGGGATAAGATGTTATACAAGATTAAAATAATAACACACTCACCCCCACACCCCGTGGTTACGGGAGCCTAGTCGGTCTGGTGCTACGAGCAGTAAGTTCCGTGTTTGTAAGAGTGGATTGATACGTCAGGTGAGCTTGTGATTCAGTAATGGTTGTTGGTGCGGACGGGTTGGTTCGGCGAGCCGGTGGCTCGGAAGGTTATTAATGATGGGCAAGTTAGCCCGGGGAGCTTATGGCTCGGAGATAGATTGTAGAACATGTTGCATGTTCATTAAAGGTGGTGGGTCTTCAGTATTGGACGGACGTTCACACCGACGTCAATATGTTGACTCGGCAAGTGTGGTATATACACTTAGCCTAGAAAGTCTGGCGGTCCAGTCAGCAAGAGTACGCAGACGCTTCGCGATTTTGTGTTGAGGCGTACGATAGGTCTAGGTTAGGTAGTGTGAATACCAACCTAGAGGTGGGCGAGGCCCAACCCACCGCTTCCGTTTGCCACTACGGGAGTATCCTGAGAGTTTTGCTAGCTCCAAAAAGGGGGAACTAAAGGTCTATGCGCATAGAGTCGTAGTATGTGAGTTGCACTTGTATGAACATAGCATAACAACATACCTTGCATGTCATAGCATGAACATTGCATTTCAACCCCTACCCCTATCATATAAATTGGTATGAGACTTTTTATAGATAGGCCCTGCTAAACGACCCCTTGGTCTATAGGTTTGTATGGACATTCCTATAAATCAATGGTTACTTTTAAATTACTTTACTTGCGTCTCACTGCCTCTTTATGCTTACTTCTTTCACTGCTGCGATATTACCTTATTGCGTTTATTACTGTTTACTTGTTTATATTGCTAGCATAGAAATTATATGGATATACACTTGTTTGCGTAGAAAATTTGTCACCTTCTTTTGATTACTCCACTTTGATGTCCTCCGCTTCTTCCTCCCGCACGGTGCCTAGGAGTCGCGGGGGGAGGCGGGCACAAAATCGTCTTAGTCTTTATGACTAACGGTCGGTGGTGACCGTAGGTAACCGAGGAGCTGGAGCCCAGCTGGCAGGGGAGACAGGACCTGAGGAGCAGATGTCGTGCATTACTACCGCTGCTGGACAGGTGTTGATGAGAGATGTTTTGTTTGTAGCTTCCGCATAGATATATATAGTGAGAGAGAGAACTGTACTTCTTTTATTCGTTCGGACTTGTACTGGGCATAAGCCCTTTTTTTTACTCTTTCTTTTCTTGTACTCATTGATGGACAGTTTTCATTTGGATATATATACATATACAGATGCGTGTGATTGTGGACTTATGTGCTAGTTTTTCTTCTTATCTCTTGTTGGCCTAGTTGATCGTCCTTGCCGGCAGGATCGGCGTCTTGCGGAGATGGCTAACTTGTGTTCTAAGCGTCTCCGTAAGGCGGCGGTTCTGGGCATAAGATCCGGGAACTCTCCTGGTGTGGGAGAGGGGTCTTACAAATGGTATCAGAGCGAACGATCCAACGAGAAAGAAGTCCACAAAAACTGGGACACCCCCGCTCGAGTTAGTTTGAGGACAAACTAGCAGCGGAAGCAGTGGTGTGCCCATGTGTAAAAATCACACAATTAGTCCATTAACCAATGAGCTAGGCCAACCCAACTAAGGACAACACTTTGGTTTTGACTTACCAAGACGTTTTCATAGCATATCTTAGTCTTAAATCGATCTCAAGTATAGATTTGGTTAGGACAGGGGGATTCCCAACATGATTAAGGTAAGAGCTTAGTATGAGTGTAGGTGTTTGGGGCTTACACTCTGATGCTTACCGCGCACTTATCAAATGATTTTACCCCCTTAACCAAACTAATTGAACTATCTCGAAGGATTTGGTGCCTGTGACCTACCTTTTGGAGTAATAAGAGACTCTTAAGCATAAATTATCCTGCCAATTACACTTCCCGTATATTTTACGGTGAAGCGGTCACCAAGACAAGTATTAGAGGTCGAATAAGAATCCAAACCCAAAGAAGGCCCATTCTTGGTTAGGTCACACATTGACCTTAAGAAGGATTTCGTGAAAGGTAATTTTAAGGACCTTGAAGGTGTATCATATCAATAAGTCTCAAGGTGGAACTCCAAGACAAGGTTGTATGCCCTAAGAATTGTGTGCTTATATATGGTAAATGCACTATAGTGATTTCGAAGAATTTTAGCCCAAAATATATGGGGACTAATCCCTTTTGTTTATTGGGCCAACTTAGTACTGACTTGAGTTTCCCCTAGACCTCATTTAGAAGACGAATCTCAAACTTATAGACTTTGAGGTTTTGTAGGTGTAGACAAGTAAATAAGAGGATAGCAAAATAACCATTGGGGATATGCTTAGAGGTTGTCAAGTTATACGTGTATATATGACCTCTGAAATCAAGGAAGTCAGTGCGAGACTTTAGGATATGGATTAGATAGAAATAGAACCTGGTTGTAGGCTCTCGTGATCTTAAGAAATGAATAAATAACCCAATGCGAAGGATGATATCATAGATTCACCTCCTCAAGCCTGAGACGATGATCTATAATAGAATCGGGACGAATAGAAAGTTGACTGGTTTTTAGTCAAGTTATTAGAAGCATAAAGTTGCCAAGCTAGCTGCTTGGAACAATTTATCGCGTCATGAAGCTTGTGGATTGGAATTAGATTCCTGCGTGATAGAACTTTAATTGGAGATTCTTGAATTTCTGGGCATTCGAAGATAATGTACATACAATTATTGAAAAATCAAGCCCTTGTTGTTTTCGAACAATTTTATCGTAACCAATATTCATATGCCTTGGGAGCTAGTGACACCTAACTGGAGATCGTTGAAATTATACCTATGGAATTAAGTAAATAAGAGAGTACTTATGACCCTTAGATTCATGGCTTGATGAGCCTGGGAATTGAAAGACAAATGTCAGTATAATCCCCAAGAATGTTGTATGTTTGGAGAGTAATATGTGATACTGGGAAATACAACACCGCATTAAATCATAACTTTAGAGGTTGGATTATGGGTTATACGTAACAATGATGATCTCACGAGTATAATGAACTCGGTAATTTATTAACTCTTACATATTGGTCGATGCCGAACCATATGAAAGGATTCAGGAGAGATTGCCACATGTGCACATAAGTTGAATTTTCGCCGTAAATAAGTTTATGCTTATAGCTATATTATTGAGGTTTGTGTCGACTAAAATGTAGGAAATTATACCATGAATTATAGTTACTGGATTGCCATAGAAATGTGCACATGGGTTTTCATATCAGTAGGAAGCTCGGAGATCTTTGGTAGAGTAAATCCTTGAATAAATAACAGGCTTCCATCATGAGTACAATTGAGGCTACAACTTGAGAAATTAATCCACTGAATTGTTAACATGAAATGCCATGGGCTTGATACATGATCTCTCGTGATAGTATTAAGTTATGGAAAAATTTATTGGAAATAATCGTTGAATAAAGGACTTACCCCTTCACAAAGTGCAATGTGATATTACAATTTGAGGAAATTTTTTTTTTTGGGGATGATGAAATATCTTGAACTTCTTAAAATTTTGGTGGATTTTATGGTTACCCATTTCTGATACTCCCTTCGCAACGTATAATTTGAACGCATAATTTGAGAAATTCATACCATGAATTATTACTGAGTTGTTATGGAATATATTTGAAGGATGGATAGATTGGGATATGGATGATAAGATAATATAACAATTATCAGATAGTCTTGTGATAACCTTGAGACCTCTCATCTTCATGAGCTGGGAACCCCGTGGACCCGAACTTAGATTTCGAGGACAAAATTATTCTTTTGTTTATTGGGAATTGTAACATCCCATTTCCTACTAGACCCCCTAACTCCAATTTAGGGTGATACAAGAGGTGAGTGTGGTGAGTTTGAGCTAGATTGCAGCCTTAGGGCATATAGGGTTAGGTGAACTCACCTGTGGTCTACTATAAGGCTCAAGTCAACCTAGGTCAAACTAGCTCAACATGAACTCACACTTGCAAATTGACTCCACCAATAGATGATAAACACTCCAAGGAATGCAATAGACCCAAAAGCCCCATCAAGGGGTTACCAATTGACCCAATTTGACCAAAGTCAAACTTGGGTCAACATAGGTCAAATCCTCCCCAATAAGTTCAATTGAACCCCAAAGCATGAAATTGACCTCACCCCTAGTCTTAGAACATCATAGGGGACCTAATTGACCCAAAAGCCCCATCATGGGGTCAATAATTTGACCAATTTGACCAAAGTCAACATTTCCCCAATTTTGGTCAAAATCACACCTTATTGGTCAAACTAGCTCACCTAGGTCCTCACCATGACTCAACCAACCTTGGGTGGTGTCACTGGACTTAATGTCAACACATTGGACCAGTCAACACACCCAATTGACCAAGTCAATCCAAAAGTCAACATAGGGTCAATTTTGCCTAAATTGGGCTTATTTGGAATTAATCCAAATTCCAATGGATTAAGGCCCTCAAAGTAAACCCATTATGAAGCCCATAAGCCTAATGACCAGCCTTGCCCCCTATTTCCTACATGCAAAGACATGCATGGGGGCAAAAGTGGAAATTCCCCCTTCCTCCATTAAGGACAAGAGGAAATTTGGGAATAGAGGCCATGTGGCCCTCCATTCCTCTGCCCAAGGATTAGATCTGAGCCCCCACAACAGTTCATGGTCGAATTTGGGCTGGGGCAATGCCACTTGGCGGCTAGGAGGAGCAAACAAGGTGGAGCCGAACCCCCCCCCCCCCTCTCTAAACTCCTATAACCAGCATCTCTTAGCCCATTTCGACCTTTCCATCACCTTCAGAGGGTTGAGGGTAGTCGAGCCAGTGTATTGGAGCAAGGAGAACGATGCAGAAACAGGGATTTGAGCAGGGTCGCCGGAGCTCGCCACCGCCATGCCGCACCACCACCATAGCCGCCGCCAAGCCCCACTAGAGTACGATTTCCCCCCCCCCCCTCTCCCTCTGTGCTAGTATCTAGATCCATCTAGGAGAGAAATCGGGCTCAATTGAGCCCGATCCCATGTGGGATCGAGGGAGTTTTACCGAGCTCTTTTTCTTGCTCGGGATCGCCGGAGATGGGCTCTCAGGCGGCCGTGCCGCCGTCAATCGATGGCCACCACCTCAACGGAGGTGGTGGAGGCGGTGGCCGGCGGTGGTGGGCCGTGGATGGCCGGGAAAAGGCCCGGGAAGTCGGCCCAGGCGAGATCAATCGCAGCCGTTGGCTGTCGGGGATGATGATGGGATGCCGCTCGATTCTGCGCTGAAATTTGTGTTGGATCAGATTATATACATATTATTTTTATTCATATTAACTACATATATTGTCACATGTTATACCTAGTTTTGTTTAATTAAATAGAGGCCTTTAGAGGTCATATTATAAAAAACGACCAGAGACAAGATTTGTAGATATGGATGTCTACTTTTTGTAGAAATTTAGATCAAGTCATTTGGACCACTGTAGGGTCCACAATAGTCATTCTTGTGAGGGTGGTCAGAACTTAAATATGCAGTGGTTTGCATGCAAAAATTGAAGGCCCTAGAGGCCATATTTGCAAAAAAGGGCAGAGATAACTTTTGTAGCATTTGGATTCTACTTTCATTTGCCACTTTAATCAACTGATTTGGTGCACTGTGGACACCAGAGCACTCTTTTTCCTAGGAATACTCCTTGTGTAGGGCAGAAATTAATAAATAGCAATTATGGATAAATACTCTCTGGTAAATTATGAAACTTTGGATTTGGTGTTTCTAGATGATTATTATACTAGGATAATTTTCTCAGAATTTATAGAGACATATTAATGGTAGTTGCTGTGTAAATCCCTATTTGCACCCCTTTAAAGATAAATAGAAATTGTGGGTTTAAAATGTTTGGAAAAATATAATCTTCTGGAAATAGTGTTTTTATGTTCATATGAAGCTACTGTAATTTTTCCAGAATTTTAGGAAGTCAAAATCTTGTACTTGATGTGTAAAATTTTTTCCCATTTATTCATTGAAAATTAGGGATCATGGTTATTTAATTGCTGGAAAATTATGAAATATTGGAAATCTTTTTATCATGTCACATTTCATCTCTGGAAGGATATTTAACAAGTTTGAATTCGCTAGCATGATACCTCCTTCACATTTTAGATTCAGATTAGTAATTAATGAATTTTTATAGAGGGCAAAATTATATGAAACATGCTTGGATTTTGATCATCCCTTATTTTATCCACTATGAACCTATGATAAAAATTAGAAGTCATATGAAAGTAATTTGACCAAGGTTCCATCATAGGAATCTAAGTTAGTTATATGTCGTGGTCTGCGAATAGTAAAAACTCATTATGATGATTAGGTCAATAGAATCACAAAGGAAATCGATGAGAATTGGTTTATAACAAGGGATGAGTATAGACCACTTAGAGGACTAAGAGTTATTAGAGTTGAGTCCAAAAGAACGATTGCTTAGGAGCGAGATGAAACATAAGGCGTAAGTTATAAATAGTAATGAGAGGGTGGATGGTTAGGTCAGGGTAGTCACCAAGAATGTTAATTGTCCTGGAAAGGGGTTGGGTATCATCCCATCACATACCCTAGTACCTTGCGAACCCTTCACCGGGTAGCCCTCGGGAAGTCCAGGATCCACCCTAAACTTCCGAGTATAATAATAACTAAACAAGGGTAGTCCAAATAGGAGTTTAGACGATGAGAGTGCTTGGTGAGCTATGGGTAAGGCTGTGCTCAGAATTGACGAAAGATCGTCCTTCGCCTTAGAGGGTCATAAAGTGCTGAGGTTTAATTCAAGTGAAATGATAAGTGGGTAATCTTATGGGTGGATACCAATAATACTAAGTGACTTGAGAAGGGAACTTTGGGGTGTCATCCCATTGTAGTTCCCAGTACCGTAGCGAGCCCCTTACAGGGTAATCCTCGGGAGTCCAAGATTAAACGTAAACTGTAGGGATAAGATGTTATACAAGATTAAAATAATAACACACTCACCCCCACACCCCGTGGTTACGGGAGCCTAGTCGGTCTGGTGCTACGAGCAGTAAGTTCCGTGTTTGTAAGAGTGGATTGATACGTCAGGTGAGCTTGTGATTCAGTAATGGTTGTTGGTGCGGACGGGTAGGCTCAGTGTTATATAAGGAAGGACGGGTTAAGTCCTGCGAGCGGTAGGCTCGGTATTGTAAGGAAGGACGAGTTAAGACCTGCGAGCGGTAGACTCGATATTGTGAGGAAGCACAGGTTAAGTCCTGCGAGCGGTAGGCTTGGTATTTTAAGGAAGGACGGGTTAAGTCCTGTGAGCGGTAGGCTCGGTATTATATAAGGAAGGACGGGTTGAGTCCTGCGAGCGGAGGACTCCGTGTTTTACTTAGAGGCATTGTTGTAACAAGTAGTACGTGTATACCCCGTGTGTTCTTAGGGGCATACATAAAGGTCTAGGCCATATGTAGTTCCATATATAAGCCTAGGTGTGGAGGACCCGATCCACTGCCCCTGATTGCCCTAACATGGTGTACCTGAGCAGAGACTCGAAAAGGGAATATAGAGGTGGTGCTTATCGGATAGTACATGAATACCATGCGTGTCCTTAGGGGCGTACGTAAGGTCTAGGCTGGGAAATGTGTGACATAAGCTTAGAAGTGGACATGCCCGATCCACTGCCCTGTTTACCTTAACCGGGTACCTGAGTTGTCACACTCGAAAAGAGGGAACTAACAAAAGGTCAGTACGTACAGAGTTGAGTGGGTGAGTTGAATCATTGCATTGCACAACATAGCATAACATCATTGCATAAACAAAACCTCATCGTATAAACTAGTATGGGCTCTTTTATATGATGAGTTTACCTTAGTGCCAGATCCCATACCTTATAAGTTTGTATGGACATTCTTATAAGATAGGGTTACTTTGTAGCTGCTCTCCTTATATAGTTGCACTTCTTTACTTACTTTTCTGCTATAATTATTATGTTGGCTTGTTGCACTATATTACCATTATTAGAACTGTCTGGACTGTTGCACTATTATATATAGACTTATTGGTAGAATTGCTAAAAATAGATTATTAAAACTGACTGACGGTCGGTTGTGACCGTAGGAATTTTGAGGAGCTGGAGCAGCAGGACAACCAACAGGACGTGATGGCAAGACCTGAGGAGCAGTCACCGCGCAACACCATTACTCGACGACAGATTGACAAGAGTTCGATAGCTTCCGCATAGATGTAGAGTGAGAGAGTTTGTTTTACTTCAGTTTGGACATGTACCAGGGCATAAGCCCTTACTTTCTCTCATTTATTATACTCATTGATAAACTTGTATTCATTTGGATATATATATATATATAAATATGTGATTGTGGACTTGTTTACTTAGTTTACTTTTTTTTCTCTTGTTAGCTTGGTGATCGTTCTTGCGGACAGGATCAACATCTTGCAGAGTCGACTAACTCATGTGTTAGTGTCGCTGTAAGGCGGCAGTTATGGGCATAAGATCCGGGAACTCTCCGGTGCAAGGGATGGATCTTACAGTTACAACCTTAATGATCTCTTGAGAAAATAAATATCTGTGTAGCTTTTTAGCATGACCACACCTGCCCTTTTGATCATTGTGGATTGTACACCCCTTCTTCTTTATCTCGGGCCTCAACCTTCAATTTTCTGTGAATGGGCGGTCTAGAGTATTTGAGACCGCCAGTTTTTGGGATTTCTGATTATTATATTAAGGGGCGGTCTGAAGCATTTAAGACTACTGCCTATAACTCCTGGTTATCTGTTCTATAAAGGGGCGGTCTGAAGCATTTAAGACTGCCGCATGGGTCTTCTCTATGCATTCTTCGGTTAAGAAATGATTTGGTATATTTGGGATCATCACTTGAAGACTTCTCTAATACTTATTCTTATAATGGGCGGTCTGGAGAAATTGAGACCGCAACATGAATGCTTCTTTTACTTATCTTTTTATCAAGCAATCTGGAGTATATAAGATCATTCTTGAGATCTCTTTTTTATCTTTTTCTGTAAAGGAGCGATCTGGGAAAAGTTGAGATTGCTGGTTATCAATCTCTAATAAAAGTTCATCAAAGTTTTTTAATTGTATCATCCAGAGAAGGGGCAGACTGGATTATTTGAGACCGTCGTTCATCTCTTACTTAAGGATTACTCTAAGTGGACTGCAATGTTCATGATCTTCATTTATGAATTATAATGATTTGGTTTCTATGCAGAAGATCTTAAGTGATGTAGATCGCCATTTACAAGCAGTCGACACTAATAGTTATTTCATAATGAAGTTGTACAACCATGTATTCGCCGAGTGGGCCCCCGAGACCCAAGAGGTCTTTTAAGACATTGTTTTCCAGCAAGGTACAAGACAGGAAGAGAGGGGGCGAGCGGTGGAGGCGGGAGATTCCCTCTCGCACAAATAGCAAGGGGGCGAGGGGAGGAGGGGCAGCCTGCCCCCCTCTCGCCGCCAACCCAGCAAGGGGGGCGAGGGGAGGAGGGGCGGCCTGCCCCCCTCTCTTCCCCAACCCAGCAAGAGGGGCGAGGGGAGGAGGGGTAGCCTGCCCCCCTCTCATCCCCGCCCCAGTAGGGGGCGAGCCCAGAAGGTGGCGACCACCCGGCTCGCCCCGCCCCAGCAGGGGGCGAGCCCAAGTGGGGGCGACCGCCCGGCTCGCCCCGCCCCAGCAGGGGGCGACCTCCCAGCTCGCCCCTCCCCAGCAGGGGGCGAGCCCAGGAGGGGGCGACCTCCCGGCTCGCCCCGCCCCAGCAGGGGGCGAGCCCAGGAGGGGGCGACCTCCCGGCTTGCCCCGCCCCAGTAGGGGGGAGACCCGAGGCAGGCGGCCTCCTGGTCTCGCCCCCGCCCCAGCAGGGGGCGAGCCCAGGAGGGGGCGACCTCCCGGCTCGCCACGCCCCAGCAGGGGCGAGCCCAGGAGGGGGCTACCTCCCAACTTGCCCCGCCTAGGAGGGGGCGAGCCCAGGAGGGGGCGAGCCCAGGAGGGGGCGAGCCCAGGAGGGGGCGACCTCCCGGATCGCCCCGCCCCAGCAGGGGGGCGAGCCTAGGATGGGCAACCTTCGGGGCTCTCCCCGCCCTAGCATGGGGCGAGCCAGAGAGGTGGACGACCTCTGGGCTCGCCCAGCCCAGTGAGGGGGCGAGCAAGGGAGGAGTTCAACCCCCTCTTGCCCGGCCCCGGGAAGGCTTTCTGGACTGCGTTTATCGCCTCAGAACAGCGGGATCTGGATGTTTGCAGGCCAAATCCGAGGGTATTTTCGTAATCTCGTAGGCCAGAATCTGGCTATTTGCAAACCCGATTCCAAAAACTATAAATAAGCCCAAGGGGGCACCATTTGGAAGCTCTCTCTCTTTTGGCCTCCTCTCCCACTAAGTTCCTTTGTTGGGTGGAGAGAGCCTCCAAAGGTGCACAAGCTTAGCATTGGCTTGGGAGGGGAAGCGCTCTAAGATCTTCCGGGTATGTGGTGGGACCTCCTCGCTAAGCCCTTGGTCTCATTCCTAGTTCCTTAGCCTCTTAGCCTAGAGCTCTCTTGGAAGAAGTAAGTGTGAGGTCACCCCCAACTTGTTGAGGGTCTGAATTCCACAGAGACTAATTTATTGGTTTCAACATTATGGTGCGGTGAGCGTGGAGAGTGACCAACACAAGAAAATCTCAAGCAGAGCTCCATGGATGGAGGTGGAGGAGGATCCGACCAAGGCCACTCACAGCCTTCGATGGTTGGAGTGACGTTGGAGATGTTTGAAAATTTCAGGCAGGAGGTCATGCAGACCTTGCAACTAACTTTTGCCGCGATAGGCGAATGCAGGAGAGGAGGTGGTCCGGAGGTCCCGCCTCAGCAGGTGGGCGAGAACACTCCCGGCCAGCAATCCAGGAAGGAGGTACCAGCGGGGGGGGGGGGGGGGGGGGGGGGGGGGGGGGGGGGGAGTGGGGAGGCATTCGGCCCCCACTCGCCTGGTCCCCTAGGAGGGGGCGAGTGGGGAGGTGTCAGGCCCCCACTCGCCCAGGGAAGGTGCCAGACCCCCACTCGCCCATCGCCAACGGGGAGAGTGGGGAGGTGCCAGGCCCCCACTCGCCCAGCCCCAAGGGGGGAGTGGGAAGGTGTCGTGACCCCACTCGCCCAGCCCCAAAGGGGGCGAGCAAGGGAAGTCCTTTTTGTGAGTTGGTTCTCTCAGCCCCGGTTCCAGAGGGGTTCGGGTGGGGGGGGGGGGGGCGGAGATGTCTCACTACTCCGGCAAGGATGACCCAGTCCTGCACCTGTAGTGGTTTGAGGACATGGTCTCCATCAGGCCCATGTCGGACGCTTTCAAGTGCTGACTCTTCGCGACAACTCTGAAGGAGAAGGCTAGGGATTGGTTCCACCAGCTCCCTGCGGGATCTATCTATGCCTTCGAAGACCTGCGTCGAGGTTTCCTGCTACGCTTCTCGATGTCAAGGAAGAGGAAGAAGGACGCCGAAGCACTCTTCAAGATCAAGCAAGAGTCAAGGGAGTCGCAGGCTCGTTATGTTGACAGGTTCCAGGAAGAGGTCCTACTCATCCAGGAAGTGACAGAGTTCACCCTCCAGCTCGCCTTTATGGTAGGGCTACGGGAGGGGTTCTTCAAGATGAGCTTTAAGCGGAAGTCCCCCTATCTTTCGAAGAGCTGATGGAAAGGGTGGCGGAAGAAATCGAAAGTGAGGAGGCCAACTCGGAATTCGCAAGAAGGTTGGCCGAGCTGAGTGAGCCAGAGGCAAGAAAGCAGGGGGAGGGTGGAGGCTCCCAAGAGGAAGCTCGACCGAAAAGAGGGTAACTTCCAGGGAGAGAGGCCTGACTCCCCAGGGTGGTGACAAGGATTGAAAGCACCCTCTCCACCACCTCAGCAAGCCATAACACTTGGCGGAGGAAGAAGGAGGAGAGCCAGGAAAGCAGAAAGAAGAGGAAGAAGATGGGATATGGTTGAGGTACCCTACTGTGACTTCCACGATGAGGAGGGTCACGTGACGTCCGCCTGCCCTGAGTTCTTGGAAATGAGAGAGGCGAGGGGTCCGAGGCAGCAACAGCAACAACCAGAAGAGGTCGAGGAAGATCTGGCCTGGGAGTAGGAGACCAAGTTTTTGTTTCCATACTTAGTTTTTTCTGTCCTTAAGTCCATGTATTGCGATGCTTCATTTCTCATGCTTAGTTTGTTTTGCACGTATTATGATGATTAATATAATGAAAGTTTTTCAAGGTAGTTAACCCCGATGCTGGCCCGCTGACCAGGCTCCCATCAAGCTGGCAGGGCCGGGAACCGCTCGGTGGCCGGAAGTTCTGAAAGTACTTAGCCCCGATGCTGGCCCGCTGACCAGGCTCCCATCAAGCTGGCAGAGCCGGGAACCGCTCGGTGGTCGGAAGGAAAGTATTTAGCCCCGATGCTAACCCGCTGACCAGGCTCCCATCTAGCTGGCAGGGCAGGGAACCGCTCGGTGGACGGAAGTTCTCAAAGTACTTAGTCCCGATGCTGGCCCGCTGACCAGGATCCCATCAAGCTGGCAGGGCTTGTAACCGCTCGGTGGCCTGAAGGAAAGTATTTAGCCCCGATGCTGGCCCGCTGACCAGGCTCCCATCTAGCTGGCAGAGCCGGGAACCACTCGGTGGCCGGAAGTTCTCAAAGTACTTAGCCCCGATGCTGGACCGCTGACCAGGCTCCCATCAAGCTGGCAGGGCCGGGAACCGCTCGGTGGCCGGAAGAAAAGTATTTAGCCCCAATGCTGGCCCGCTGACTAGGCTCCCATCTAGCTGGCAGGGCCGGGAACCGCTTGGTGGCCGGAAGGAAAGTATTTAGCCCCGATGCTGGCCCGCTGACCAGGCTGCCATCAAGCTTGTTGGAACAACCCTATTTCTGATTTGGGCTAGGATCACTATCTGTTGACTAAGGACAAAGTTGACCCCAATGTATAATTTATGGGTCAAGAGTTTAGGTTGTTAGAACTAGAGAATTCATTCATATTCTGCGTTCGATGAACACAATACTGCGTTCGACGAACGGCTATCTGCGTTCGACGAATGGCAAGCTCTCTGCGTTCGACGATCGACTTGTTCTCTGCGTTCGACGAACAGCTATCTGCGTTCGACGAACGACGCTCTTCGGTCGACGAAAGATGTTCATTCTCCGCTCGACCAACAGCTCAAATCTCAGCGGTCAAAAATTTTGTCTAAGTGCAGCGCTCGACTAAATTATATTCAGCGGTCGACGAACAGATCCCAGCTCAGCGCTCGACGTTGTTGCCCAAGCTCAGCGCTCGACGCATTTGCTCTAGCTCAATGCTCGACGCTTTTGCTCCAGCTCAGCGGTCGACGCTTTTGCTCAAGCTCAGCGGTCGACGATTTTATCCAGGCTCAGCGGTCGACGAATACTTCTGTTCGACGAACTCAAGTCTGCGTTCGACGAATACCTTCAGATCGACGAAAGTTCTCACAGATCAACAAAATTAATTATTCCAGCAATATTTATTTGAGGTCGACGAACTAAATTTTGTGTTCGACGAAAATCTTGAGGTCGATGAATCTGCGTTTGACGAAATTTATTCTGATCGAAGAACTGATATTTCAGTTCAGAGAATTCAGCAGGATTATACTTATTTCATTCTCTGAACTCAGATCGACTATCAACAACGGCTCTTTCTATCAGATCAAGTAAGGAAAATATATTTCTTTTATTATTCCAAGATTATAGACGTTGACATCCAGCAGAAAAGGACATTTCGTGGAAAAGGAAAAGGCAAACGGCGCTGCAGATGTACTGTTCCCAGAATATCTTCTCAGATATATTATATTCCTTAATATAAGGGATTTGCAATTAATGTCTGTCAGAGATTCAAAAGAAAATAAGGAAGAAGATATAGTAGATTAATATACAGCAGATCATTACATTCAGTTTTACACGACAGATAAAATATAGAACATATTTTTTACAGTTTTGCTGTACAGAAAAGAACATATAGAAAGAAAGAAAGAAAAGGAGACAGGAAGAACAAGAAGAAACACAGCTATACAGATCTTCATCTTCCTCCTCCAGCAGCTCTTACACACTGAGAACATCTTCAACATTCTTCTCTCAGTCATTTGCTGCAAGTCTAGATCTTCAAAAAGAGCAACAACAAATTGGAGAACTTGTTCTCTCAGTTTAATCAGCTATCAGGAAGATCATTTCTTTCAAGAAAAAGCTCCAGCAAATCTACTGTCAACAACTTCATATCAGACAGAGGAAGCTTTTCAACATACATCCACTAGAGTCTTCTCTCAGCATCTTGACAGAGAAGAACATCTAAACCCCTCTCTATCCCATCTTGTACAAGGTTAAAACTCCCTTCAAAAGTTTACCTCCTTGGTGGCAAGACACCTGATCAAAAAATCTAGTTGGTTTTGAGCACCTGATCAAAAGCTCTGTGGTGTGTGGACACCTGAACAAAATCACCTTGGTGTGATGACACCTGATCAAAAATCCTAGTGGATTCCTACCAAGGGTGGTAGAAGAGTAGACGTACCCAGATTTATTGGGGAACGACTATAGCTCCTTGTGTCTTCTGTGATTGATTTGCTTTTCCGTGTTTGTGTTGTGCTGATTTATTCTGTTTAGTTTTTTACAAATCACTCTATACACATATACTTATATCAGTATTTTTAATTCCGCAAATAAAACTAAAGGAAAAGTTTTAAAACTCTATTCACCCCCCTCTAGAGTTAATTTAAGATCTAACCTCCACTTTCAAAGCTGGCTGGGCCGGGAACTGCTTGGTGGCCGGAAGTTCTCAAAGTACTTAGCCCCGATGCTGGCATGCTTGTAACAACCCGGCCCAACCACCACACTGATGGGCTGGCAACCCGGCTCACAGGCCGGTCCATCTCCACACCAGCGGGCTGGTCGCGGTTGACGGGCCAACGCCATCTCCCACGCCTCGCTCGATATGGGCCGCACTTCCAGTCCGCTTTTTTACAAGGGCTGCAGCCCATACACCCCAATGCATCTCTGAGCCTGTTTCTCAGCTACAGTGCGTTGTTGATGGCGGGTCTCGATCCCCCGCCACCCTTGATGAGAAACCTTCAACAGTTCTCATCACCAACTGAGCCAGGGCCGTTACATAAAAAGTGCACTTTTTTGTAACAGCTCAGCTCAATTGGTGATGAGAACTGTTGACGGTTTCTCATCAAGGGTGGCGGGGGATCGAGACCCGCCATCAACAACGCACTGTAGCTGAGAAACAGGCTCAGAGATGCGTTGGGGTGTATGGGTTGCAGCCCTTGTAAAAAAGCGGGCGAAGATGGACCGGCCTGTGAGCCGGGTTGCCAGCCGGCCCGTCAACCGCGGCAGCCGGCCCACCAGGGATGGGGCATGGCCGTAGGCCTCTGGTGTGGTGGTCGGGCCGGGTTGTTACAAAAAAGTGCACTTTTTTGTAACAACCTGGCCTAACCACCACACTGATGGGCTGGCAACCCGGCTCACAGGCCGGTCCATCTCCACACCAGTGGGCTGGCTGCCGCGGTTGACGGGCCGGCGCCATCTCCCACACCTCGCTCAATGTGGGCAGCTCAGTTGGTGATGAGAACTGTTGAAGGTTTCTCATCAAGGGTGGCGGGGGATCGAAACCCGCCATCAACAACCTACTGTGCTGAGAAACAGGCACAGTGATGGGTTGGGGTTGCATGGGCTGCAGCCCTTGTAAAAAAGTAGACCGGAAGTGCGGACCACATCGAGCGAGGTGTGGGAGATGGCGCAGGCCCGTCAACCGCGGCAGCCAGCCCACTGGTGTGGAGATGGACCGGCTTGTGAGCCGGGTTGCCAGCCCATCAGTGTGGTGGTTGGGCCAGGTTGTTACAATGCTGACCAGGCTCCCATCAAGCTGGCAGGGCCGGGAACCGCTCGGTGGCCAGAAGGAAAGTATTTAGCCCGGATGTTGGCCTGCTGACCAGGCTCCCATCGAGCTGGCAGGGCCGAGAACCGCTCGGTGGCCGAAAGTTCTCAAAGTACTTAGCCCCAATGCTGGCCCACTGACCAGGCTCCCATCAAGGTGGCAGGGGTGGGAACCGCTCCGTGGCTGGAAGGAAAGTATTTATCCCTGATGCTGACCCGCTGACCAGGCTCCCATCAAGCTGGCAGGGCCGGGAACCGCTCGGTGGCCGGAAGTTCTCTAAGTATTTTCCCCCCAAGGAGGCTCCTCTAGCCGGGCTCTCGCTAGCCGGCGAGGTCGAAAGGCCTCTTGGGGAGGCTAAGTATTTTTCCCCCGAGGTGGCCTCGTTAGTCGAGCTCTCGCTAGCCGGCAGGGTAGGAAGGCCTCTCGGGGAGGCTAAGTGTTTTTATCTCGAGGTGGCCTCGCTAGCCGCTCTCTCGCTAGCCGGCAGGGTAGGAAGGCCTCTCAGGGAGGCTGTGTTTTTCCCCCAAGGTGGATTTGCTAGCCGGGCTCTCGCTAGCCGGCGAGGTTGGAAGACCTCTTGGGGAGGCTAAGTATTTTTCCCCAAAGGTGGCTCCGCTAGTCGGGCTCTCGCTAGCTGGCGAGGTCGGAAGGCCTCTTGGGGAGGCTAAGTATTTTTCCCCCAAGGTGGCTCCACTAGCCGGGCTCTCGCTAGCCGGCGAGGTCGGAAGGCCTCTTGGGGAGGCTAAGTATTTTTTCCCCCGAGGTGGCCTCGCTAGCCGGGCTCTCGCTAGCCGACAGGGTAGGAAGGTCTCTCGGGGAGGCTAAGTGTTTTTTCCCCTGAGGTGGCCTCGCTAGCCGGGCTCTCGCTAGCCGGTAGGGTAGGAAGGCCTCTCGGGGAGGCTAAGTGTTTTTCCCCCAAGGTAGATTTGCTAGCTGGGCTCTCGCTAGCCGGCGAGGTCGGAAGGCCTCTTGGGTAGGCTAAGTATTTTTCCCCAAGGTGGCTCCGCTAGCCGGGCTCTCGCTAGCCGGTGAGGTCGGAAGGCCTCTTATAGAGGCTAAGTATTTTTCCCCCAAGGTGGCTCTGCTAGCCGGGCTCTCGCTAGCCGGGCTCTCGCTAGCCGGCGAGGTCGGAAGGCCTCTTGGGGAGGCTAAGTATTTTCCCTCAAGGTGGCTCCGGTAGACGGGCTCTCGCTAGCCGGCGAGGTCGGAAGGCCTCTTGGGGAGGCTAAGTATTTTTTCCCCCGAGGTGGACTCGCTAGCCGAGCTCTCGCTAGCCGGCAGGGTAGGAAGGTCTCTCGGGGAGGCTAAGTTTTTTTTCCCCCGAGGTGGCCTCGCTAGCCGGCAGGGTAGGAAGGCCTCTCGGGGAGGCTAAGTGTTTTTCCCCCAAGGTAGCTCCGCTAGACGGGCTCTCGCTAGCCGACGAGGTCGGAAGGCCTCTTGGGGAGGCTAAGTATTTTTTTCCCAAGGTGGCTCCGCTAGCCGGGATCTCACTAGACGGCGAGGTCGGAAGGCCTCTTGGGGAGGTTAAGTATTTTTCCCCCAAGGTGGCTCCGCTAGCTGGGCTCTCGCTAGCCGGCGAGGTCGGAAGGCCTCTTGAGGAGGCTAAGTATTTTTCCTCCAAGGTGGCTCCGCTAGCCGGGCTCTCGCTAGTCGGCGAGGTCAGAAGGCCTCTTGGAGAGGCTAAGTATTTTTCCCCCGAGGTGGCCTCGCTAGCCGGCAGGGTAGGAAGGCCTCTCGGGGAGGCTAAGTGTTTTTCCCCCGAGGTGGCCTCGCTAGCCGACAGGGTAGGAAGGTCTCTCGGGGAGGCTAAGTGTTTTTCCCCCAAGGTGGCTCTGCTAGCCGGGCTCTCGCTAGCCGGCGAGGTCGGAAGGCCTCTTGGGGAGGCTAAGTATTTCCCCAAGGTGGCTCCGCTAGTCGGGCTCTCGCTAGCCGGCGAGGTCAGAAGGCCTCTTGGGGAGGCTAAGTATTTTCCCCCCAAGGTGGCTCCAATAGTCGGGCCTCGCTAGCCGGGCTCTCGCTAGCCAGCAGGGTAGGAAGGCCTCTTGGGGAGGCTAAGTGTTTTTCCCCCGAGGTGGCCTCGCTAGCCGGGCTCTCGCCAGCCGGCAGGGTCGGAAGGCCTCTTGGGGAGGCTAAGTATTTTTCCCCCGAGGTGGCCCCGCTAGCCGGGCTCTCGCTAGCCGGCGAGGTCGGAAGGCCTCTTGGGGAGGCTAAGTATTTTTCCCCCAAGGTGGCTCCGCTAGCCGGGCTCTCGCTAGCCGGTGAGGTCAGAAGGCCTCTTGGGGATGCTAAGTATTTTTCCCCCGAGGTGGCTCCGATAGCCGGGCTCTCGCTAGCCAGCAGGGTAGGATGGTCTCTCTGAGAAACTTGAGTAAATTTTCACCGGGACGATGTGGTGTCCTCTCAATTTCATTCAGCGCCGCTCGCCGAATATGCAGGGTTGGACTTTTCTTTACGAGCATGTACCTCGCTCGAAAAGAGTGGAGATTGTGTACAACCATGTATTCGCCGAGTGGGCCCCCGAGACCCAAGAGGTTTCTTAAGACATTGTTTTCTAGCAAGGTACAGAACAGGAAGAGAGGGGGCGAGCGGTGGAGGTGGGAGCTTCCCGCTCTCCCAACCAGCAATGGGGCGAGGGGAGGAGGGGTGGCCTGCTCATGACACGGAGAAGACAGGTATATTGGAGGGAAGGTGACAGCTCTTCTGGACCCCGGACGCAGTTGTGGACCGAGCTAGGACGCAGATTGACAACCCGACGATTCCTACCATGAATCCCAACAAGTCTCTGGATGTGGTTGTATTTCTAGCTTTTCCTCCTTTCCTCCTTATGATTGTAGTTAGTTTCTCTTATGTTGATGATGTTGCAGTCTATATTTGTTGAACTTCTTGTGAAATATTATGAAATGTTTTCATGCTTATGAGTGCTTGAGGTGTGCTTTCGTGGTGATTGTGGCGTGAGTGTTCCGTGTGCCGCACTAGCAATTGCTAGTGTCGTGCTTGTTTACGAGGTGCTTGCAACCCTCATTCCGTCGGTGTGCCCCATTCCATCCGCAAGCCTACTCGTCCATCCGCCTAGCGAAGCGTGGCATAGCGGCCCATGTAATCCATTCGCCTAACGAAGCAGTGCACTCAAGGCCTGCACAGTTCGATTCCGCTTGCCTACTCATCCATCCGCCCTTGCGAAGCAGCGCGCTCAAGGCCTGCCTAGTCTCCATCCCGCCAAGCGAAGCATTGCATAGCGACATTGCATAGGAGTAGTTGTAGTTATTTTCTTTTATTTTCCAAAACCAAATCATCTCCCTTCCGCAATCCATCCTCCCTAAAGGACTTCAATCTCAAGTCCTTCCTCAATAGTTAACTCCACCTTACTGTGTTCCTTCGAGATTCGATACTCGGGGATTCACTCCTCATTTTATATTACTTGAACGATCGGTACACTGCTGTTTCGTGCCGCAGTCTCGCTACCGCCTATAGCGGTGTGCTAGATTTGCGCATCAAGTTTTTGGCGCCATTGAAGAGGAACACAGTCGTGTGAGTTTCTGGAGAGGAAGTCGAGAGATAGAAGCCCTTTTCCATTTGTTTATACCATTTTCTTTTTTTGTTTTAGTTCTTAGAATTTGTAGTTTTAAATTTCTTTTTTCCTTATTTATTTTGTAATTTATCTAAAGCAGGCATTCATTTTTTTTATTTCTTGCTTGTAGTTAATTTTTGCAAGGAAATTTTATCTGTTGGTGAATTATCCCATTCTACACCATGTATTCTGCTTTCAATATCCGTTGTAGATGGTGTGGAAATCATAATCATTCTAGTGATAAATGCCCCACTAGAGATGTTGAGCATAATTCTCGAGGCCCAGTGTATGGAGCACCGTCCTCTTACGGTACTTCATACACCATACCTAAGTCTTATGGTCACTCTTCTTCACCCCATTTACCGTTTTCATATTCCTCTCCAGCCCCGTTTGGACCGAGGAGTAATGGAAAATGGTGTTTGTGTTGTCATAGCACCGAGCACGCATTGAAAGATTGCGTAGAGTTTCAGCGCCAGATGGAGGAGGAGGATGAAAATGATGTTCGTATCATTCCATCCACCTCTCCTTTGGGTGCTCATTCTGATTCTGATGATATATTCGCAGTACCACCTTGTCTATGGGGGACTGCTGCAGATATCCCCATCAGACTTTCTACTGATCGGTGTGACGACATGGTGGAGACTTCTCTCCCGACGCATTCGTCACTCTGTTTGGATTCACCCCCGGAGGAACCTGTGCATATTTTCTCTGATGATGTTATTACCTATGTTCCTCCGCTTTCTTTGCAAGAACTCTCTACACCTATTTTTGGTGAGTTGGTTGATGATGTTAGGCAGGAAGTTGATTCGAAGCCTGAGGCTGCGCCAAAGTGGGAATTGGATGTTATTCTCTCCGATGGGGAGCGTGACTCCTTGGAACATGATGACGCACCGAGGTGGGATGAGGAGGAAACCATTTCTGATGAGGAAGTTTGCACTTCTTTATTGGATGAGGAGGTCCAACTCAACACCGAGGACCTTGAGCTTTCAGACTGCCCTCGCTATGACTCATATGATACCGACAGTGATCTATGCTTGGATCCAGCTGGGAGTGAGACTGAGACCACTCCCCCGATTGATGTTTATTTAAGTTTTTCTTCTCTTTTATTTCCTGGCCCCCTTCATCATTTGAGCCTGTGCAGGTTGAGTCTTCACAGGTACTCAAGGAGGACTTAGAGCATGATGCTCAAGTCAATGATGAGCGTATCCTCATATGTGAGGAGATTGACCCCTCTTCCATAGTGGAAGCCTCCATCATTACCTTCTCCTCCTGCCGCCTCCCTAAAGACGACACCTTGCTGGGCAAGGATATTTTTGGTGAGATGTGTGAGGAGTACTCCTTCTCCACTTCTTACTTTCTACTCCCTCTACCTGTGAAGAGCAGGTATTACTATTTGGGTAGAGGGGTAACTGTTTTATCACCGTATCGGTACCGCTACCGACACACATTTTAGAACAGTTACATGTGCATTTCTCTTTTCATACGCCCATTAGCTAGAACTGTTAAAAATTTAAATAAGTCGTGCTGGGAGGACAATAACCCCAGTAGTTATCTTATTTTTATATTTGCATTTTCTTTAATTCAGTTTTTATTTTTCTATTATTTTTTTGTTGGAGCTCACCCCTGCAGGTGTATATTTTGGATCGTGGATGTTGCGGCTTTGTCTTGGATTTCAAGAGTCTTTTGGTATGCTTATTTACTAAGCATTGGGTAACCTCTTCCCCTCTCTTTGTTTTAAGATTGTAATGTCTATATTATTTCTACGCGTAGCATGTCATGAGTCTGGGGGAGAGTGTAGAGAGCTGTTGTATTTGTTACCCACTGCACGGGCACATCTCAGTGCATGGCAGAAGTATTTTATTTCAGTTATATATTATTTGTTCATCTTCATCGCACATCACAACACCCACTTCAGTGCACACTCGCTTGTTTGTATGCTCCCGTATATTCAATTCTTGGCTGTGATGTAGGAATTGTTGTATTAGCCTAAAAATTGCAAGATGGAGTGGCATGTTGACTCTTGTAGTGCTCTAGTTGAGTACTTGTGTCTTGCCTAGGAATTTGAGTAGAATTAGTTTTTATTTATGCTTCTAATTTATAATTAGTAGATTTGCGTAGATTTTGATTTATTTTACTAAAATTGGTGAATGTGGTTGAATCTAGTGGTAGCGTGGTATTGTGTGTAAGCGAGCACGAGGTTTGTGTTGCTCGAGTCGGGAGGAAGGGTTACCATTCTCGAGGGCTAAGAACTTGCCCCAAGCGACTCTCGAAGCATGGGTGCAAATGATTTGCAAGTTGAGCGCGACGTAGGCCATCTATTTGGCATGTTTGAGCTTTTTTCTACCATTCCTATGTGCTAACCGTTGCTAGCCTATTTTGTGCCTACCCGACCTTTTGGTTCAGCTCCACCATACTTCACCAAGGCCTAAAAGCTAATCCCATTATCACAACCAAAAATAAGCCAAAAGCATTAATGAATTGTAATTTGCCAATGCGGTGCGGCGATGAGAAATTTTAGTGTTGATGTGGATTTCTTAAAAATTTCTATATGCTGAGATTTTTGCGAATTTTGGGGATATAAAAAAGGGGAAGGAAAAGAAAAAGAAAAAGAAAAAAAAAAGAAAGCAAAGAAAAAAAAAATATATATCCCTAGCGTTTTAATTGAAACATCCAGTTCTATCGATTGGAATAGGCCGTGTGCACACCCGGTTTCAAAGTCAAGTCTGGGGGGTGTGTTACACGTGTATTATTAGGGCTGTTATGAATTAACACTTTTGTATGCTCATTTGGGTTGCGATTAGCCTTCACGTTTATCTTTGTATTCCAAACCGTAACCTAAGCCTCTTATTAACCTAAAGTCCTATCGATTCATCTTGTGAGTTCACTAGCGTTGTGAAGAGAGTGTGACCGGACGAGCTTATGGTTCTCGACGTTGATGGATTTCAACGGAGATAATTCTGAGTTCCGATCTTGGGTAACACTCACCTTCGCGTCTTGCTTACTTTCGTACTATGCATGATCATGAGATTCACCAACATTCCATTTTTGAGTAAAAATAAATTCCTTTTTACACATATACACTTTTTATAAATTAGCTAGCATATTTAGAAACCTCTTCTAATAAATTTCTATGCACACAAGTATGCAACTTCGCATACTACTCCATGTCACAATTTTTTTAGCTAGCTATGCCTTTCCTACTCCGCCGGATTTGTTTGCTCGGGACGCGCAAACAGGTAAGTCTGGGAGTGTGATGAGTCCAATATATATAGGGTTTTTCGGACTCATCTGGGCTTATTTTCATGCATATGCACTTCACTTTTAGTCCTTTATTGCTTATATTTCACTCGAACACATTTCTTCACGAAGTGCTCATTTTGGCCCATTGTGGTGTGCAATTGCGCACTATTCTGTTGGGGGTAAGCACATGATGCTCCCCATGTCTTTATTTTGTTGTTATTATATATTTCTGTGTGCTGGTGGTATGTTCCCCAGTTGTTGGTTTATATTGCAGGTGGGCAGATCTCCATTCTATGGGAATTGTAACCTGGAGAAATCGCACGGTCGTGCAATTCCTTGACTCACGATTTCAGCGATAGTGCGATTCCTACAGTACTTATAAATTGTGATCTGCCCCGGCTCGTGCGCTTTGTTCGCGCGCGGTCAGTTTTGATCGTGCATGAGCAAAATCGCACGAGTTTCCCTCTTTTATCTAAGAATTTATGTCATTTTGCAATTTTCCAGATCGCACGGTCGTGCGTTTATCCTTCATGCACGATCTGGTCGATCGTGCGCGCATTTGCGGCCCAAAATAGCATTCTGAATTTGGTCGTGCTTTTTTACGCACGGTCGTGCGTTTGGTCGTGCATGAACAAAATTATGCAACTTTTCTATTTAAACTGCGATTTTTTAGGTTTTGAAGCCCGAAAAGTTCCGCGATTTCTTCCGTCGTAAGGGCAGAAAGCTCCATTTTTGAAGGTTTCTTCCTCCCCCTTTCACTCGAGGCCACCTCGCATCATCCAAGCACTTCAAGGGAGAGATCCTAGCCCTACTCTCATCAACGGAGGAAGGAGTACACAGCTTTTGTGGCGGCCAGATCGTGACACAGAGAAGACGGGTATATTGGAGGGAAGGTGACAGCTCCTCTGGACCCCGGACGTAGTTGTGGACCGAGCTAGGACGCGGATTGACAACCCGACGATTCCTACAATGATTCCCAACAAGTCTCTGGATGTGGTTGTTGTACAACCCTCATTCTCCGAGGGTAGGACCCACTCAAGGCCACGTAGACAAAAGTCAAAGTCAAAGAGTCAACACAGAAGTCAACAGTTCGAGATACCAAGATAAAGTCGGCCAGTAGGCCTAGTGGAAGAGTTCGTCAAGCGTAGGAGCAGAAGAGAGCCTAGGCCAAAAGGTGGGCGACCATAGGTGATACTCGCCCATTTGCCCGGGGAGATCGCCTCAATGTCGCTAGTCGCTGGGCAGGGGCTGGGCTATAAACCCCCCTACCCATTGGTTTTCCTATAAATAGGACCCCAGGGGTACTTGGATTGGCACCTGGACTTGAGCTCTCGAAACCCTGCTCTTGCATTCTGGAACCTGTCGCACTTGGCCGCTACTCCCGGTACTAGCCAAGTCGGTGCCTTCCTTGTACCCTGCTCGGCCATTTTTGGTCTTGGAGGGGAAGTCTCTTCGGAGCTTCTGAGTACGTGGTGGGACCTCCCTGCCGCAGCACCTAGGGTCCTGTTTGTTGCTCTTCTAGCTTCGTCGTTGTTGCCAGCAAGTCATCTCGTTGGACTACTAGGCGAGTAGCCTCCGGCTGCATCAGTCCGAATCTTGAGGTCAGGATTTTCCTGGCGTCAACACTTTGGTGCGGTGAGCATGGACCGCGTCAACACTTCTGCTCTTTGAAGATGTCAGATGCCTTTAAGTGCAGACTGTTTGCCATCACCTTCTGTGCAAAGGCCTGGGACTGGTTCCACCAGTTGCCCCCCGGCTCGATTTAGTGCTTTGAAGACCTGTGCTGTGGGCTGACTACCCGGTTCGACACGGCCCGGAAGCTGAAGAAAGAGGCAACGGCTCTGTTCTATCTGGTGCAAAGGCCGGATGAGGCGTTGGGAGCCTATGTCGAGCGCTTTCAGGAGGAGGTTCTGCAGATCCAGGAGGTGGATAGCAACATCCTGTTGCTGGCCTTGACGTTCGGCATAAGTCAAGGCCTCTTCAAGTTGGAGCTCAGTAGGAATCCTCCCTATTCCTATGACAACCTCATTCAGAGGGCCAACAAGTTTGTCTGAGGAGAGGCTTCCAACCCTGACTTCTTGGCCAGGCTTGCTAAGGTGACCGAAGGTGAGGAAGAAGAGAGGGATAGGATCCCTGAGAAGAGGAAGAGAGAAGAGCCCTGGAGGGCGGAAAAGAAGAGGCCGGAGCGACGCGAAGAAAGGAGGAGAGAAGAGAAGAAGAGGGAGGAGCCCAGGAGGGAGGAGCCCAGGAGGGAGGAAGCCAGGAGGAGCGATGAGAGGAGGCCCGTCGAGACCCCAGAGCGTCAAGAGGAGGAAAGGCGCTATCAGGTCCCCGTCAACCGGCCACCTTGGAGGCCGGCTGGACGGCACCAGCGTTGGGATCAGAGGGGAAGATCCCCAGAGAGGAGACCCTTTCGCCAGCCGGAGAAGCGTCAAGAGAGGAGGAGAGACGAAGCAATGGAGGTAGCCGGGCGTGGCCGCCGTGAAGGAAGGAAGAAGCAGCGACAGAGAAGGCAGCAGGCGGAAGAGGTCCCCCTCTACTGTGACTTCCACCAGGCAGAAGGGCATGCGATGATGGCTTGCCCAGACTTTTGGGAAGCCCGGAGGAGGCTAGCAGCAGGAGAAGGTGGAGGGGAGCAGCGGAGGATAGAGGCCCCTGCCGAGCCGCAGGGCAGGGCAGGCTGCCGTCGTTCGAAGGAGGAACGAAGACCGGGTCGACCAGGGAGGTCGGGGAGACCTGGTTCAGGGAGGCAGAGTCGGATTGATCCATGGGGGAGCGGGGCTGGAAGCTTCCCGCAAAGGGAGCCTCCATCAGATCTACCGCAGGAGTGTCGCCTCGACCTCGCAAGCTCCACCCCCGATGGAGGAGATCACCTTTTCTGAGGAGGACATGCTAGGGAATGAGAATCCCTTCCATGATGCCCTCGTGATTCAAGCCGCAGTGGAGGACTTCACCGTTGATCGGATCCTGATCGATAACGGTAGCTCCGTAAACGTCATTTTTAAGGGGACGTTTGACGGCCTGGGAGTCGGAGCAGCAAGGGTTCGGGCAGCTGATGGTCCCCTCTTCGGCTTCTCCGGAGTGAAGAAGGAAGTGGAAGGAGGAGCAGATCTCTTTGTAACGCTTGATGGCACCTCCATCAACTGTCGATTTGTTATCGTCGACCCCCCGAGCTGTTACAGGGCTATCTTCGGGAGGCCACTTCTCAACGCCTTCAAGGTCGTCCCATCCTCCTACCATCAGTGCCTGATGTACTGCAAGGGAGATGTCCAGGTGAGGATCAGGAGTGATCCAAGAGCCGCTCGGGAATGCAATCTTAGCGCCGTCAGTACCATCAGCTGGATGGCTGACGCAGAAGAGATCGGAAGGGTGTTGGAGAGCCCGGCCAGGCTGGAGGTGGCCGAAGAAGTTGAAGAAATCGAAGTACTCTCCGCAGAGGGAGTACCTGGGTTGCTGAAGATCGGCGGGTCGCTGAAGACGGAGGAAAATATCGAGATGGCGGCGTGTCTGCAAAAGAACGTCGACATCTTCGCTTGGAGTGCCGCCGAGATGCCAGGAGTCGATCCTGAGGTTGCATGCCATCGCCTCAACCTGGATCCCGCGATCCAGCCCGTCCGCCAGAAGAAGAGGAGGTCCACCACCATCTAGGCCAAGCCGATCTGGGAGGAGGTGAAAAAACTGCTCGATGCAGGCTTTGTATCGGAGATCCAGTACCCAGGCTGGGTCTCCAATGTTGTAATGGTGAAGAAAATGGGGGGTAGCTGGAGAATGTGTGTTGACTTTTCTTTGATGAATAAAAGCTGCCCGAAGGATTGTTATCCCCTGCCTCGAATCGACGCGCTGGTTGATTCAGCCGTCGGTTTTTCTGTGATGACTTTCCTTGATGCGTTTTTAGGATTTCACCAGATCCGGATGCATCCCCCCGATTGCCGCGATGTCTCCTTCATCACCGATGATGGCTGCTACAGCTACAAGATGATGCCCTTCGGTTTGAAGAATGCGGGAGCTACCTACCAGCGGATGATGGACCACATCTTCAAAGAGCAGAAGGGGAGGAACCTGAAAGTGTACGTGGACGACCTCTTGATCAAAAGCAAGAGCGTCCAGGAACACGTAGCCGATCTGGTGGAGACCTTCGCGACGCTGAGGAAATTTAAGATGAGACTCAATCCAGTGAAGTGCGTCTTTGGAGTTGGAAGAGGAAAGTTCCTGGGGCATCTCCTTACCCCGGAGGGAGTAGAGTCTAACCCCGACAAGGTTAGGGCGATCCTGGAGATGCCGTCCCCAAAGACGATGAAAGAAGTCCAAAGGTTGACAAGAAGGCTGGCGGGTCTTAGCCGCTTCCTATCAAAGGCCGGTGAGAAGTGCTCTCCATTCTTCAAGACACTCCGCAAAACTGACAATTTCGAGTGGTCCGAAGGATGTGAGACGGCATTCGAAAGACTGAAGGAGCAGTTGACTCAGACACCTCTCCTTCAGAGCCCGAAGGAAGGCGAAGACCTGCTCATCTACCTGGGAGTAGGAGCAGAAGCAGTAAGTTCCGTGTTGGTCCGGGAAGAAGGAAGGAAGCAGCTGCCCATCTACTATGTCAGTCGGGTGTTGAAGAAGGCGGAGTTGAAATATCCAATCCTGGAGAAGCTCGCTTTCGCCCTGGTGGTGTCGGTGCGGAAGCTTCGGCCCTACTTTCAAGCACACTCCATTCGGGTGGTGACTGATCATCCTCTCCGAAATGTCCTAGATGGAGTGGAGCATTCAGGGAGGATAGCGAAATGGTCGGTAGAACTCAGCGAGTTCGGCATTTCCTTCTCACCCCGGGTGGCGATCAAGGCTCAAGCGGTAGCAGACTTCTTGGCTGACTTCTCAGTGGAAACGGAGCCAGGGGAAGAAGCTCTCGATCCAATTCCATGGAAGATGTTTGTGGACGGAGCTTCGGGCAGAAGTTCTGTGGGAGTGGGCATCGTGCTCGTCAGCCCACAGGGAACAAGGATCGAGCAAGCCGTCGAGATCCTCTTCCCCGTCACAAACAACCAAGCAGAGTACGAGGCCATAGTGGCAGGCCTGCGCCTTGCCAAGGAGTTGGGGATCCGTGATGTCCGGGCATTCACAGATTCGATGGTAGTCGCGTCGCAGATTCGAGGAGAGTTCGAGGTGCGCGACACCATCCTGCAGAAGTACTTAGTAAAGGTGAAAGGGTTGATTGGAGGCTTCCAGTCCTTCTTCATCGAGCATGTGCCAAGAGAGGAGAACTCGGCAGCAGATCTCTTAGCCAAGTATGGGCCGAGAGCTGGAGGAACTATTACCGAACTCTTCCGTCCATCCATCAAAGAAGGAGATATGATGGAGATCGAGCAACACCCTTCGTGGATGGATCCCTTTGTGGCCTTCCTGGTCAGCGGCCAACTCCCAGCGGGCGAAGGGGATCAAAGAAGATTTCGGTACATGGCGGCGTACTATTTACTGCAAAACGAAGAGCTGTAACGCAAAACCATCTCAGGCCCCCTGGCCAGATGTGTCTCTGAAGACGAAGTACCTCGAGTGTTGGAAGAGATCCACTCGGGAGAGTGTGGAAGCCATTCTGGGACTCGCACTTTGGAACAAAGGATCCTAAGGCAAGGTTACTTCTGGCCTACTATCCGAAAGGATGCTGAAACCTTCTCGAAGAAGTGTCAGAAGTGCCAGCTCTTCGCCCCCCTTCAGTTGCAGCCAGCCCAGCAGCTCCGATCAATCACCGCCCCTTGGCCGTTTGCCATCTGGGGGATGGACTTGATCGACCCTTTCCCTCAAGCAAGTGGCCAGAGGAAGTTCGTTCTCGTCATGATCGACTACTTCTCCAAATGGATCGAGGCCAAAGCTTTGGCCAAGACCACCTCTCAAGTCGTGAAGAACTTCATCTGGGGAGAGATCGTCTGCAGATTCGGAATCCCTCTTGTCATCGTCACCGATAATGGGCCCCAGTTTGCCAGCTTATAATTGGATGATTTTTGCAGGCAGCTGGGAACTGATCTTCGATTCGCCTCCGTACACCATCCCAGGAGCAATGGTCAAGTGGAGGCCGCCAACAAGCTGATCATCAATCTGCTGAAGAAGAAAGTGGAGAACCTGAGAGGTAATTGGGCGGACCAGCTCCCCTCGGTCCTTTGGGCTTTGAGGACCACTCCTAGCTCAGCCACCGGGGAGACACCATTCAAACTCTCTCACGAGTCGGAAGCTCTCATTCCAGTAGAGTTTGAAGTCAGAAGCCCAAGGGTGGTAGCCGCGGAAGGCGGAAACGAAGAGTGGCGATTAGAAAATGAAGAAGCGCAGAAGCTATCCCTCGATTACATAGAAGAGATGCGGGACCTGGCCTCAGCTAGGCAAGAAGAGATCAAGCGCCGAATGGCAAGACATTTTGACAAAAATGTCCGCCTCAAGCACTTCCAAGCAGGTGACCTGGTCCTAAAGAAAGTTGATGCGGCAGGAAGATCAACAGCCATCAGGAAGCTTAACCCGAACTGGGAAGGACCCTTCATCATCCAGGAATCTCTCCTGACCGGAGGATACCGGTTGCAGAATCAGGAAGGCGAGTTGCTAGGGAACACCTGGAGCGGCGATGACCTGAAAAGGTTTTATCCCTAAAAGGGAATGTAGATGCGCCCCCTTATTTTGTAAATTCATTTACAGATAAATAAAAGTTTGCATCTCTGTTGGAACAACCCTATTACTAATTTGGGCTAGGATCACTATATGTTGATTAGGATTTGTATTGACCCCAATGCATAGTCTTAGGGTCAAGTTTTAGGCTGATTCGATTGGCAGAACTTGGAAAATTCAAGATCAACACATGGCAAGTGATGCTCGACAAATGACTAGCAGCGGTCGACGAATTCTAAGCCAGCGCTCGGCAAATGACTAGCAGCGGTCGGCGAATTCTAAGTCAGCGCTCAGCAAATGACTAGCAGCGGTCGACGAATTCTAAGCCAGCGCTCGACAAATGACTAGCGGCGGTCGACAAATTCTAGCCAACGCTCGACAAATTGCTTTCTGACGTTCAAATTTATATTCTCAGTGGATGTCAGTTCTCTGAACTCAAATCAGCAAAATAACGGATATATTTATTTCTCCTTGGACGTATTCAGACAGCCAAGTAAGGATATCTTTCTCATTTATTATATCCTTATATTCCTTCTATTCCAAGAAGAAGAATAGCCGTTGACATTTAATGCCAAAGGCATCTTTCTCGACAAAAGGAATTAAAAAGACCTGCCAAAATCGTTTTGGGTGGCTGCCTGGTTCCAAAAAGGATTTAAGTCAGAAAAAGACTTTCCTTAAAGAGAAAAAAAGATTTGAATTTGAAAAGATATATACATACAGTTATCAGAAGAGAAAGAAGAGATAGAAAATTGCAAGAACTGAGATATTCGTCTTCTGTGAGAAAAATAAAGAAAAACTTGACTATCACTTTCTCTCATCTGTGATCATAGAACAAGGAGGATAGAAGAAGTCTTTCAGAAGAAGAAGAAGAAGAAAATACACTATTCTTTCTCAGTTTTCTTCATCATCGAGATCATCTGCTACAAAGACTTCTATTTGAGAAAGCTCTGTCCAAAAATCTGTCATTAACTCTCATCAGACAGGGGGAGCTTTCTGCTTCAACATCTTTTGCCTTCTCTCAGATCATTGACAGAGAAGAACACTCTATACCTTTTTATCTCATTCTGTACAGGGTTAATACTCCCTTCAAAAGTTTACCCAGTGGTGGCACGACACCTTATCAAAAAATCCTAGTGTGGTTTTTAAGCACCTTATCAAAAGCTTATTGGTGTGTGGACACCTTATCAAAAATCCCTTGGTGCCTGGGCACCTTATCAACCCTCCTAGTTGATTCCTACCAAAGGTGGTAGAAGAGTAGACGTACCCAGATTTATTGGGGAACTACTATAGCTCCTTGTGTCTTCTGTGCTTGATTATTTCTGTGTGCTTGTGCTTGTGCTGTGTTTTTTTTATTAATTCTGTAGTTTTCTATAACTCACACTAAATACACATATACCTAAACAGTAGTTTAATTTCCGCTATAAAACGTATTAAAAATTTTTAATACTCTATTCACCCCCCCTCTAGAGTAATTTAAGATCTGACCTCGACTTTCAATTGGTATCAAAGCTAGGTTGATTCTTTACAGGCTAACACCTAAATCACAAAGATCAATCAGATCTTAATTCTTCTAAGAGTTTCCTTCTCTAAAATCTTATCTTATTTAAAACTCATGGCACAAAACAAGGAGTATTCCAGCACAAGACCTCCTATGTGCAATCTCAATAAGTTTGCACTATGGAAAGCAATGCTTAGGCTTTATATGAACTCCATTGATGAGGAGATTTTTAATGTCATCCTTACAGGACCTCCAGCACCTACAACATCAGCTAGTACTGCTGCAACAACAGACAACACTGCTGTTCCACCTCCTGAGTGGACTGAGGCTCAGAAGAAGCAGAGAAATGTAGATGCAAAGGCCATGAACATTCTGGCCCTAACTATGTCTGATGACATATTCCAGAAAGTAGTTGAGTGCACCTCAGCAAAAGAAATCTGGGAATCTCTCAACAACATGGTGGCAGGCTCAGCAGATGAAAGAAAAGATAGAAGATCTCACCTGATCTCTCAATATGAGAACTTCAAGAAGGGAGAATCAGAAAATGTAGCTGACATGTACAATAGGCTCGGCCTCATAATAAATGAGCTGAAGTCTCTGGACAAAGTGATCTCACTCACAGAGATCAATGACAAAATTCTTATGTGCTTTTCCAGCACATGGGACTCCAGAATCTGGCCAATCAAAGAAGCCAGAAGTCTCAATGAGATCACCACTGAAGCCCTGTTGGGCAAGCTCAAATCTTATGAGCAGCTCATCAAAACCAGGGAAACTGAAGAATCCACTTCATCCCCAGCACCCAAGAAGGAAAGAAGCATATCCTTCAAGGCTGCAGAAGATAAAGGAAAAGCTCCTGACAAAGAGGAGTTTATGAGTCTGTTAACCAAAAGATTCTATAAGATGGCCAAGAAAGACCTTAGAAAACAGCTATCCAGAAGTCATGACAAGCCAAGGTATGACAAAAAACATTCTAACGAAATCATATGTTTTGGCTGCAGGAAACCAGGACACATTGCTCCTGAATGTCCAGAGATTCAACACAAGAAGGACAAGAAGGAAAGAAGAAAAGAAAAGGAAGAAAAGAAGGGCTCCAGCAAATCTTCCTCCCACTCTCACAAGAAGAAGGGAAGAGGATTTGTAGCAACATCCTGGAGTGAAATAGAATCTGAATCAGATTCTTCATCTTCCTCCTCTGATGAAGAAGAAACAAAAGAAGATAGCCAATGCTTAATGGCTATTTATGACTCAGACAATGAGTCAGAATCAGCATCATCATCCAGCTCCAGTGATGATGAAGAAGAAAAAAGTTTTTGCATGATGGCAATCAATGCCTCAACTAACAATTCTGATGAAGAGAAATCAGAATCAGAAGCAGAAAATGACATTGATCAGGTATTATCTGACTTTGATTTCACTTCTATTGAATTCAAAGATGATTTCAAAACTCTTTGCCAAGACTTAATAAAATCTGAGAAAGAAATAATCTCTCTCAGAACTAAGTTAGTTGAAATGAACAATATAAGTGAAGAGAATGGAAATCTTAAGAAAGATTTGGCTGCCTCCAGAGAACACATTACTACTCTTGAGAGTAAGTTATCTGAAGCCAAAAAGCTTGGAGAATCCCTCAATGGGAGAAGTATGAGGATGATGGACATCACAAGCACTGTCAATGCTATATTTAATAATAGTAAACTGGGCTTGGGTGCCTCATCAAGAGAGCCATCTCTGATTAAGAAAAACATCCTCTCCACACCCATAAAATTCATTTCTGCTAAAAGCAAAGAAGCTGCAGAAAGAAATAAAGACATTTCAAGGAAGTTTGTTAAGGATAAAAGAATTCAGAAGAATTCGTCGAAAGTCATTCGACAAAAGGATTCAAATTTGTCGAACGAGGCTCGACGAAAACTGAAAACAGACTTTCAGTATAGTTATAAAATGAATAATGATCGACAAATTTATTCAAATTCTTCGAACAAGCACTATACAGAAAACTCTAAGTATTCTAATCTTAAATATACCAAAAATCCTTTTACTATGTGGACTATGTAACACCCCAAGAAGTCGTAGTTCAGCAAGTTAGGCGGAGAGGTGGTGCTGCGCTCGGATTAGGCTGGAAATGTCATAGCAGCTCATCGCGCACGACCATTGTTCCTCTTCACGCACGACCAGTGATCGTGCGCCAGCGATCGTGCGTTAATTCACAAGAAAACAGAGTGCTGTTGCGGTAAGCGCGCACGATCAGTGGAGGTGCTTCGCGCACGACCACTGACCGTGTGCCGATGCTCGTGTGCCCTGTTTATTCTGCTCCGCGAATTTGAGCGGAGAAGTAGATTATTGGGGTGCGAATAAGGGGGGGGGGGGGGGGTTGGTGTGCGGATAGCAGGGGGGCTAGGGTTTTAATAAAACCCCTAATACCTCCCCTCTCCCTCTCAAACCCCGATCTCTTCTCTCTCTTTCTCTCTCTCTCGATCCCTCTCTCCCCGTCGGCCTAGAGTAAGGAGGAGCAGCCCGAGCCCCGATCTCCCCTCTCGCTCGTCGTCGCCTGGAGCAGGGAGGCCCGAACAGCCCTCTTCTTCCCTTCCCGTCGCCGCCTAGGGCAAGGAGGACCCATCTCCCCCTTCGTTTCCTTTCTCCCGTCGACAAGGAGGAGTCGAGCTTCTCTCCTCCTCTCTTTGTACCGGCCGCCGCCGGTTAGGAGAAGGCCGACCCTTGGGTTGGGTGTAGCCGTGGTGCTTGAGCTCGGCCGGCGAAGTGCGAGGAAGAACTCACGTGCTCCATGGTTCAGAAGCGACGCCTAAGGGTAACGATTCTCTTTACCCTCGTTTGGACATGTTCTAGTCCGTTCCTTGCATCGTTGAGGCCCCCTACCCAAAAGGGTGAGGTCGTGGCCTCCGATGGGTCGATTCATGTTATCCCCGTCAAATCTTGCATACATGTAGAGTCTATACGTGAAATGGACGTAGGCGCGCTATGTGAAGCCCATCCGAGACGGTTCATCCGGATTGGTGATGCTTTTGGTATTATGCGTGCCGGGGAAAAACTCCGTGTCGATATCCTGCTTCGTAGGACTAGAGGGTGTTACTGCATGCGCAGCAACGCCTGGGGGTGTTCCCCGGGGAGCACCCGAAGTGAGAAACAGAAACGGGGTTTCTGTTCACTATCGTCGGCGTTAGCGTTATCGCCGAACGGTAGCTCCCAGACTGAGTTCTGGTGATGTTGTTGTGCCCACCTGTTGAGAGGACATGAGGCCTTTGTGCCCGACCCGTGAGGGTGTCCTGGTGGATGACTTAGCGGCCGTAGAGCCGGCTAATTGAGAATACCTGGGCTGAGGGGACGCCATACCCGCTCTTCGTGTTGTACAACGAGAGCTGTGAACAACGGGCATTTGGCGAACCTGAAACCGCACCATTGCAGCACCTGATTAGTGAGTCTCGTACAGCATGTCGGGAGGCAATGGGAAAGAGTCTTCGGACTACGGTATGTTCATAATTAAAGCACGGGAGAGCCTCGGTATTCGGGCCACCGACTTTAGCCTCGAAGGACAAAGCCATCAAGAGCGGATGGTGGTGGAAGGCGTAGTACACCAAAGAGTGCCTGAGAGCACGAGACGTGGAGGCCATTCCCACGTTTGTGATTGTTGCATATGTATGAACTGCTGTGGGCTTTGCTAGTCGCACTCTTATATGTATATATGCTGCTGAGACTATTTTGCAGGGATGGTTAGAACTGCCACCCCCTTGAAGGGGTGGGGTCGTTATATTTTGGTCAGCTTTAGCTGAATGTTGCCCTGTTTTGCCACCGTTTTTGGTGGGCTTGTCGTACAGGTGCTGGACCGAGCGGGAACATAGCGGGCTCATAGCGGGCTGAAGCCCAGGTGCTGCTGCGGCCCTTGAAGGCCTTTTTATGTTCTTTTGCTTTTCATGTATGGCCGGCCTGCGCGCCGATGTTGGTAAACTGTAAGGTCGTCGTGCCTCTTTTGTTATGTAAAACCTTTTATTCCTATTATTAGAAGTGGACATACCCGGGTTCGGGTTTTGGTGGTTTATATATTTTGTCTCTCTCTTTTGCTTCCTCATAGAATGCTCTGAGTTAGGTTCATTGTTTAGAGTCGTTCGATATTTCAATTAAGTGACGTTCCCGTTTGTTTTGTAGTATATGACGTGGGGCCCCGTTCGGACCTTCTGTTATATGCTTCTTAACGGGTGGGGGTGTTACAAATTGGTATCAACTTCTAAGGTTCCCGTATCCTTCTAAGAAATTCGTGGATGAATTATTTTAAGGGGTGGTGAGCACGTGTGTGCGCTACCGTCGAGACATAAAATAAACCCAAAAATGTCCACTTAGGAATAAAATGTAACAACAAACCAACAATTATTGCATGATTTTGGAACCTGAGTGTTCCTTTTGTTGTTAGTTGCGACTGTGCTGTCGCCTAACTGGGTGTTGCACTTGTGTAGGGCACTCGAAGTGCAGCGGGACCGTCGCGTTCCCGTGACTTGGCAGAGAGTAGCGGGTCTGCTGAGGCTCCTATACCCCCGTCTGCTGAGATGGTTCGGCTAGTTACAGAAGCCGTTCTAGCTGCGTTGAATGGCCAGCCTGGAAGGCAAGGCCAACCGCCGGTGCAGGAAGTGGCCCCAGAGCCATTAAGAGTGGAGCAAGTCCCCGTGAGGTGTGCTCCTGAGCAACAACTGAAGCACTTTCTGGGATTTCGACCTCTTCCGTTTACCGGGGTTGAATCCCCAGCTGAGGCCGAGGACTGGTTGCCGCATGTGGAACGAATTCTGACAGCGACACAGTCGGATGAAGCGCAGAAAGTGACCTTTGCTTCTTACTTGTTGGAAAAGGAAGCCAGGCGGTGGTGGGATGAGGTAGAGAAGCGCCAGTTCGCGGGAAGAAGACTGGTTGATGTGCCGATGGAAGAGTTCTCGAAAATCTTCCTGGCAAGGTATGTGCCTCCGTCGCAGCAGATCGCGATGGAGAACCAGTTCTTGGCTCTGACGCAGGGTGATAGACTGGTTGATGACTACCTGTACGAGTTCACCCGCCTCGGGCGTTACGCTGAAACTTCTTTCGATGACGAGGGGAGAAGGGTGAACAGGTTCTACGGTGGACTGCGTAGTGAGTTGCGGTACCTTCTGACAGGGCCATTGACGCAGGGTTTCACGACCCTCGTTGGTTCAGCTCGAGCGCTTGAGCAGGACATGCTCAGGGAGAAGGGCAAGGTGGCTGTGGTCGAGGCAGTGCCGGAGGGCAAGGCGCCGAGTGCGGCAAAGTTGCGGAGGTTGAATCGCTGGAAGAAGCTCGTGTATCTGGGCCAGCTCCCTCTGCTTCGGGCGCGTCGTCTGGACGTGGCCCTCTTATTTGTTTCACCTGTGGCAAGCCTGGCCATTTCTCTCGGGATTGCCGCAACGGGCTCCCAAGGTCAGAGAAGGTAAAGGCGGTTGAGTCCACGGCTTTCCGTATGGCTCTACCGCAGCCCAGAGTCTTCAACCTTGGTCAGCAGGAGGCTATCAAAGCCAAGGACGTCGTGACAGGTATAATTTAAAATACAGTCCTTACTGTTTTATATACCTGTTTTAGTGTTCATGCTAACCTTGTTTAGCGGCGTAGGCTTTGTAAATGTTTTAGGCATTCCGGCGAGAGCGCTTTTCGATACTGGAGCTTCGCACTCCTTCTTATCGTCGGACTTTGTCCAACGTATTGGTGCGCCGTCGATTGCTTCTGCAGATGGACTGGAGGTCCTACTGCCGAATGGATATTCGATGCGTGTGGAGAGGAGTTGCTGCGTGAAAGTTCTAGTTGGAAGTCAGGAGTACGACCTGAAAGCATCGTTACTCCCCCTGGTTGAGTTCGATGTAATCTTTGGCATGGATTGCCTGTCGGAACAGCGTGCGTGCATCGATTGCACCACCAAGGAGGTGAGGTTTGGGCAGTGTGCCGATCGTGAGACGGTTTTTGCGGGCATGCGTGGATCGAGCAAGATGCTGATGTCTGCTCTCTAGGTGTCCAAGGCAGTGTGTAAGGGAGCAGAGTTGTTCTTTGCTCTAGTGGAGGCTCCAACGCCGAGGCCCAGCCTAGCGGATGTTCCGATAGTTTCAGAGTTCCCCGATGTGTTCCCGAGTGATCTCCCCGGTGCTCCACCGCAGCGAGAGATAGATTTCACGATTGAGTTGGTGACAGGCGCTAAGCCTGTGGCCCGCTCTCCGTATCGTATGGCTCCGAAGGAGTTGTCGGAGTTGAAGCTGCAGTTGCAGGAGCTGCTTGAGCAGGGCTATGTGCGTCCGAGTTCCTCACCTTGGAGTGCACCGGTCCTCTTTGTCAAAAAGAAGGACGGTAGCCTGCGGCTTTGCATCGATTATGGGGAGCTGAACAAGCTGACCGAGAAGAACAAGTATCCTCTTCCGAGGATAGACGACTTGTTCGACCAGCTCGTTGGTTCGACAGTATACTCGAAGCTGGACTTGAAGTCCGGCTATTATCAGGTGCGGATCAGGGAGTGCGACATCCCGAAGACTACCTTTAGTACAAGGTACGGGCAGTATGAGTTCACCGTGATGCCGTTTGGGCTGTCTAATGCGCCTTCGGTATTTATGGACTTGATGCACCGGACTTTTAGAGAGTACCTCGACCGGTTTGTGGTCGTCTTCCTTGACGACATACTGGTCTACTCTCAGTCCGAGGAGGAGCACGGTGATCACCTGCGAGTAGTCTTGGAGGTTCTGAGGAGGAACCAGCTGTATGCCAAGTTCTCGAAGTGCGAGTTCTGGCTTCCTTCCGTGGCGTTCTTAGGCCATGTGGTCAGTGGAGCAGGTGTGGCGGTAGATCCGATGAAGGTTGCGGCCATCAGGGAGTGGCCTGTTCTTTCTACTGTAGCGGAGGTCCGTAGCTTTCTCGGGCTGGCTGGCTATTACAGGCGCTTCGTGGAGAACTTCTCAGGGATCGCGCTGCCTCTTACGACGCTGACACGGAAGATGCAGGAGTTTATTTGGACGCCCGCGTGTGCGCAGGCTTTCGAGGAGTTGAAGCGGCGGCTTACCACGGCCCCGATCTTATGTTTGCCTTGCGACACGGAGGGCTACGAGATCTACACCGACGCTTCTGGGAGCGGCCTTGGCTGTGTTCTGCAGCAGCATGACAAGGTTATAGCGTATGGCTCTCGCCAGCTGAAGGTGCACGAGCGAAACTATCCGGTCCACGACTTGGAGTTGGCGGCCGTGATATTTGCCCTGAAGCTTTGGCGGCATTATGTGTATGGCCTGAAGATCGACATTTTCACGGACCATAAGAGCCTGAAGTAGCTTCTGACGCAGAAAGGGCTGAATATGCGGCAGCAGAGGTGGATGGAGTTCCTTGGGGACTACACCTTCGAGATCCACTACACTCCCGGGAAGGGAAATGTTGTCGCAGATGCACTCAGTCGTAGGGCTCCAGCGCAGGCCAACTGGATTCAGATGCATGATGAGCACCTGATACGTGACCTGGAGGCCTTGGGTATTTCTTGCGTAGAGAAGAGGAGCAGTGCCGGTGCCTGTTTGAGTTGGACTGAGTTATAGTACGACCTCGTAGATAGAGTCCGCCAGGCTTTAGAACTCGATCCGAGTTTAAAGCGCTACGCGGAGGAGGCTGGTGGTGGGCCGGATGCCCAATTTCAGTTGCGTGCTGGGTTGCTGTGGAGAGGCGACCGTTTGTGCGTCCCCAAGGTGGGTGAGCTGCGCGATGAGTTGATGTACGAGGCGCATCGTACCAGGTATTTAGTTCATCTGGGGAGCACGAAGATGTACAAGGACATGAAGGTCCTTTTCTGGTGGCCGGGTATGAAGAGGGGCATCGCTCACTATGTGGCCAAGTGCCACACTTGTGCGCTAGTGAAGGCGGAATGTCAGAAGCCCGGTGGCTTTTTGAAGTCACTACCGGTTCCAGAGTGGAAATTCGATGATGTTTCCATGGATTTCGTGCATGGGCTGCCGAGGTCGCAGAGCGGGAACGATGCCATCTGGGTAGTCGTAGACCGGCTGACAAAGGTGGCGCACTTTATCCCCAACCGGAGGGATGACTCGGTGGAAAAGTTGGCAAAGTTGTATGTTGATACAGTAGTACGAATGCACGGGGTGCCCCGTAGCATCATCAGTGATCGAGATGGACGCTTTACTTCGAGCGACTGGAGGCTAGTCAACCATCTATTGGGTACGAAGCTGAAGTTTAGCACGGCCTTTCATCCGCAGACGGATGGCCAAACTGAGCGTACCAATAGGACGATGGAAGACATGCTCCGGATGTGCGTCCTGGATTTCGGCGAGGGGTGGGAAGATCACCTCTTTCTTGTTGAGCTCGCGTACAACAACAGCTATCAGGCGAGTATTCAGATGGCGCCTTTCGAGGCCCTCTATGGCAGGAAGTGTCATACTCCCTTAGCTTGGGTGGAAACGGGCGAAACGAAGCTCTTCAAGAGGAAAGACGTCGAAGAGGCGACTTCAGCGGTAGATCCGGTGAAGGTTGCGCAGGATAGGCAGGCGAAGCACTATAATGCGAAGCACCGCGACGTCCAGTTCGCCGTTGGCGATTGGGTTTACTTGAAGATCAGGCCGTTCAAGGGTGTATCCAGGATTCGACGCTTGAAAAAGCTGAGTCCGAGATACCTTGGACCATTTGAGATCATCGAGCGCGTCGGTGAGGCGGCTTATAAGCTTGCACTATCGGCGGAACTGAGCGGGCTACACGATGTTTTTCACATCTCCGTGTTGCGGAAGGCGGTGCAAGAGCCTACGCATGTGGTCGCGGCGGATCAGGTGCCCGTGGATAGTGGGCTTAAGACGACGGTCAGGCCCGTTAGCATCGAGGATGCTGAGGTGCGTCAATTGCGGAACAGGGCGATCCGTATGGTAAAGGTCCGTTGGGACAACTGCGGTCACGAGGAGCTCTCATGGGAGCGTGAGCAGACCATGATTGAGGAGTTCCCCGAGCTGTTTCAGTGACGTTTATCTCTCTTTTTCCCCTTTATGTAAAGACCTTTTTGGATATATATATCTATATGCCTGTTTTTGCAAATTTCGGGACGAAATTCTTTTAAGGGGGGTGGAGTTGTAACACCCCAAGAAGTCGTAGTTCAGCAAGTTAGGCGGAGAGGTGGTGCTGCGCTCGGATTAGGCTAGAAATGTCATAGCAGCTCTTCGCGCACGACCATTGTTCCTCTTCGCGCACGACCCGTGATCGTGCGCCAGCGATCGTGCGTTAATTCGCAAGAAAACAGAGTGTTGTTGCAGTAAGCGCGCACGATCAGTGGAGGTGCTTCGCGCACGACCACTGACCGTGCGCCGATGCTCGTGCACCCTGTTTATTCTGCTCCGCGAATTTGAGCGGAGAAGTAGATTATTGGGGTGCGAATAGGGGGGGGGGGGTTGGTGTGCGGATAGCAGGGGGCTAGGGTTTTAATAAAACCCCTAATACCTCCCCTCTCCCTCTCAAACCCCGATCTCTTCTCTCTCTTTCTCTCTCTCTCTCTCGATCCCTCTCTCCCCGTCGGCCTAGAGTAAGGAGGAGCAGCCCGAGCCCCGATCTCCCCTCTCTCTCATCGTCGCCTGGAGCAGGGAGGCCCGAACGACCCTCTTCTTCCCTTCCCGTCGCCGCCTAGGGCAAGGAGGACCCAGTTCCCCCTTCGTCTCCTTTCTCCCGTTGACAAGGAGGAGTCGAGCTTCTCTCCTCCTCTTTTTGTACCGGCCGCCGCCGGCTAGGAGAAGGCCGACCCTTGGGTTGGGTGTAGCCGTGGTGCTTGAGCTCGGCCGGCGAAGTGCGAGGAAGAACTCACGTGCTCCATGGTTCAGAAGCGACGCCTAAGGGTAACGATTCTCTTTACCCTCATTTGGACATGTTCTAGTCCGTTCCTTGCATCGTTGAGGCCCCCTACCCAAAAGGGTGAGGTCGTGGCCTCCGACGGGTCGATTCATGTTATCCCCATCAAATCTTGCATACATGTAGAGTCCATACGTGAAATGGACGTAGGCGCGCTGTGTGAAGCCCATCCGAGACGGTTCGTTCGGATTGGTGATGCTTTTGGTATTATGCGTGCCGGGGAAAAACTCCGTGTCGATATCCTGCTTTGTAGGACTAGAGGGTGCTACTGCATGCGCAGCAACGCCTGGGGGTGTGCCCCGGGGAGCACCCGAAGTGAGAAACAGAAATGGGGTTTTTGTTCACTACCGTCGGCGTTAGCGTTATCGCCGAACGGTAGCTCCCAGACTGAGTTCTGGTGATGTTGTTGTGCCCACCTGTTGAGAGGACCTGAGGCCTTTGTGCCCGACCCATGAGGGTGTCCTGGTGGATGACTTAGCGGCCGTAGAGCCGGCTAATTGAGAATACCTGGGCTGAGGGGACGCCATACCCGCTCTTCGTGTTATACAACGAGAGCTGTGAACAACGGGCATTTGGCGAACCTGAAACCGCACCATTGCAGCACCTGATTAGTGAGTCTCGTACAGCATGTCGGGAGGCAATGGGAAAGAGTCTTCGGACTACAGTATGTTCACAATTAAAGCACGGGAGAGCCCCGGTATTCGGGACACCGACTTTAGCCTCTAAGGGCAAAGCCATCAAGAGCGGATGGTGGTGGAAGGCGTAGTACACCAAAGAGTGCCTGAGAGCACGAGACGTGGAGGCCATTCCCACGTTTGTGATTGTTGCATATGTATGAACTGCTGTGGGCTTTGCTAGTCGCACTCATATATATATATATGCTGCTGAGACTGTTTTGCAGGGATGGTTAGAACTGCCACCCCCTCGAAGGGGTGGGGTCGTTATATTTTGGTCAGCTTTAGCTGACCGTTGCCCTGTTTTGCCACCATTTTTGGTGGGCTTATCGTACAGGTGCTGGACCGAGCGGGAACATAGCGGGCTCATAGCGGGCTGAAGCCCTGGTGCTGCTGCGGCCCTTGAAGGCCTTTTTATGTTCTTTTGCTTTTCATGTATGGCCGGCCTGCGCGCCGATGTTGGTAAACTGTAAGGCCGTCGTGCCTCTTTTGTTGTGTAAAACCTTTTATTCCTATTATTAGAAGTGGACATACCCGGGTTCGGGTTTTGGTGGTTTATATTTTTTGTCTCTCTCTTTTGCTTCTGCATAGAATGCTCTGAGTTAGGTTCATTGTTTAGAGTCGTTCGATATTTCAATTAAGTGACGTTCTCGTTTGTTTTGTAGTATATGACGTGGGGCCCCGACCGGACCTTCTGTTATATGCTTCTTAACGGATGGGGGTGTTACAGATTATACCTCCAAGAAGATATCATCCACAAGGCTACAAGGATCAGCCTGAAATGACATTTATCTCTGAATTTTGTGGTAACATAAAAGGACCCAAGGTAGTCTGGGTCAAAAACAACTAGTTTATATTTTTGTCTTTGCAGGTACACAACCATCCAAGATTAAATCAAAAATGGTACTTGGACAGTGGATGCTCAAAGCATATGACAGGGAACAAGGCCAACCTGAACAACTTCAAGACAAAACTTGGACCCAAGGTGATCTTTGGAGATTCCAACTGTGGACAAACCAAAGGCTATGGTCAAATTAAAATTGGAAACGTGACATTCAAGGAAGTAACCTATGTCAAGGGTTTAAAGCACAACCTCATCAGCATAAGTAAGTTATGTGATGAAGGTTATCAGGTAACATTTAATAAATCAGAGTGTATCATTAAATCATCCGATAATGTTACTATTCTATCAGGAATTAGACAAGGAAATATATATTTAGTAAACTTCAACTCATCTAAATCAGAAATTTGTTTATTTAATGAGTTAAGCAAATCTAGTGAATTATGGCATAAAAGATTAGGACATGCAAACCTTGGGACCATTGCTAAATTAGCTAAAGATAATCTTGTTAGAGGCTTACCATCAGGATCATATAAGAAAGAAGGTCTTTGTAGGGCATGTCAATTAGGTAAGCAAACCAAAAACAGCTTTAATCATTATCTAAAAGTGATTCACCTAGAATCTTATACTTGCTACATATGGACCTTTTTGGACCTATTGCAATAAAGAGCTTAGGGGGGAAGTCTTACACTCTAGTTATTATGGATGACTTCTCTAGATTCACTTGGGTGTTCTTTTTGAGAGAAAAGTCAGATAACTTTAAAGTTCTTACAGACTTTCTTAAGAGCATACAGATTGAGTACTCTACTGTAGTTGCATTGATCAGGAGTGATAATGTCATTGAGTTTGAGTCTCTTCTCATGCAAGAATTCCGTGAGATGGAAGGTATCAGACATTGCTTCTCATCTCCTAGAACTCCTCAACAAAATGGGGTAGTTGAAAGGAAGAATAGAACTCTAATTGAATCAGTAAGAACATTGCTTGCAGATGCTAACTTGCCCCTATCCTTTTGGGCTGAGGCTGTCAGCACAGTAAATTGTGTTCTGAATAGAAATTTGATACACAAACTTAAGGGTAAAACTCCTTATGAATTGCTTAAAGGGAAGAAACCCAAAGTTGATTATTTTAGAACTTTTGGATGTAGATGTTTTGTTCATAACAATGATAAGAAATATCTTAAGAAATTTGAACCAAAATTTGAAGAAGGAATCTTCTTAGGATATTCAATAGTTAGTAAAGCATATAGGGTATTTAATAAATCCTCTCTTAAAATAGAAGAGTCTATGCATGTTTCCTTTGATGAAACTAATATGTTTTACAAGGAGAAGAACTCTTCTACCAAGAACACTTTGCAGGTACCAGCTCTATGCGAAGAGCTTAAAGGACTAAATCTACAGACAGGAGATTCACTGCATCCATTACCTCAAACTCTTGAAGATAGTGAAGAAGAAGATCATCCAGATCTTGTTGATTACCTGAATCAAGCAACAACAGAACATCCTCCACATGATGTAATAGCTGAACAAATTCCCAATGAAGACACTACTGCTAAACCAACTCCAACTGCTGACCATATCACAGTCAGAGATCATCCAATTTCACAAGTGATTGGTGATATCACAGCAGGTGTTCAAACAAGGCATCAACTACACCTAAATCAGATGCATACTTGCTTTCTATCACAAGTTGAACCTCAAACCATAAAAGATGCAGAACAAGATCCAAATTGGATTCTTGCAATGTAAGAGGAACTCAACCAGTTTGAAAGAAACAAAGTTTGGGATTTGGTTCCAAGACCAAGAGGCCATCCAGTTATTGGCACCAAGTGGGTCTTCAGGAACAAGCTTGATGAACAAGGAAATATTGTGAGAAATAAAGCAAGATTGGTAGCTCAAGGATATTCACAGGAAGAAGGCATAGATTATGATCAGACATTTGCCCCTGTTGCAAGGCTTGAAGCCATAAGGATTTTCTTGGCCTTTGCTGCATTCAAGAAGTTTAAGGTATATCAAATGGATGTGAAAAGTGCTTTTCTCAATGGAGACATCAAAGAAGAAGTCTATGTGGAACAACCACCAGGTTTTATCTCTCCAACTCATTCCTCCTATGTATTCAAACTTAATAAAGCTCTCTATGGTCTCAAACAAGCTCCCAGAGCATGGTATGAGACTTTAGCTAACTTTCTCTTGGAAAACAATTTCTGTAGAGGCATGGTAGACAAAACATTATTTTACAAAGTACATAAAAATCAAACTCTACTAGTTCAAATATATGTAGATGACATTATTTTTGGATCTACTGATTCAAATTTGTGCAAAAGATTTTCCAATTTAATGCAATCAAGATTTGAAATGAGTAGTATGGGTGAATTATCCTACTTTCTTGGTCTTCAAGTGAAACAAACCCCATCAGGAATCTTCATCTCTCAATCTAAGTATGCTAAGGAATTAGTGAAAAGATTTGGAATGTCTGATTCTTCAACTATGAAAACACCCATGGCCTCTAATGCTGTTATTAATACTGATGAATCAGGGAAACCTGTTGATCAGAAACTGTACAGGGCAATTATTGGCTCTCTACTCTATTTAACAGCCAGTAGGCCAGACATAATGTTTGCTACATGCATTTGTGCTAGGTTTCAAGTTGATCCTAAAGAATCTCATCTTACTTTTGTAAAAAGAATTTTAAGATATATAAAGGGTTGCCCTAATCTGGGACTTTGGTATCCAACAACATCTGAATTTGAATTAACTGGATTCTCAGACTCAGATTATGCTGGATGCAGGGTAGATAGGAAAAGCACATCAGAAACTTGTTAGTTTCTTGGTGATAGACTTGTATCTTGGTTTTGTAAGAAACAAACATCTATATCTACATCAACAGCTGAAGCTGAATACTTAGCTGCTGGCAGCTGCTGCTCACAGATATTGTTTATACAAAACCAGCTCCTAGACTATGGTGTCAACTTAAATAATTCAGTTATATTTTGTGACAACACTAGTGCAATATCTATAACACAAAATCCAGTTCTCCATAGTAGGACTAAACACATAGAAATTAGGCACCACTTCCTCATGGACAATGTGGATAAAAACAAAATTTACCTACAATTCATTTCTACTGATTTGCAAAGAGCTGACATTTTCACCAAGCCCTTGGATGACAACACTAGTGCAGATCTTCTTTATAAATCAACTAGGAATGATAGATGAAGATTCAATCTGCTAAAAATTAAGTATTTCTATTTTTTCTCACAAATTTGTCGAACGAAGAACGACAAATTTGAATTATTTGTCGAACGATGGCCTCTGAAACCTCTTAAAGGCAGAGTCAGTTAAGGCAATGTCTTTTGTCGAACGTCGGTCGACGAAAAAGATGCTCTCGTCGAAAGCTTCTAGACAAAGAAATAAAGCCTTTTCGACTTCTAATTTTATTAGGTTTTGTCGAACAGTGGTTTACGAATGTGCCCTCATTCTTCGACCCTTCTATATAAGCTTTATTTTATCTTATTCTAAGCTTTGCGCCTACATAAATCGTCTTTCCCTCCACTTCCCCTCTGCACTTGATCTTCAACTTTCTTTGCAGGAACAATGGCGACTCCTCAGGCCTCTCTGCACCTAATGAAGTTTGACGCAGGCTTCGACATTGACATGGACTCATTTGCACAGTCAGACCAAATCTTCAAGGACATTCTTCAAACGATGGATGAACAACATCTAAGGAAGCTTCTAAGCATCAGGCAGAAGATAGCTGTTGCAGAGATACAGGAATGGGTTTACACTATAAAACCAGTCGATGAAAGCTTGTCGTGAACAATCTCAGGTCATCATGTCTCTCTCTCTCCCACCATCCTTTCTGAAATCTTTGGCTTTGAAAATGGTGAAGATGAATTAGACATAAGCTCAAATGAATTTGATGAAGCTTTAGTCAAAATGGGGGCATCTGACTGGAAACCCTAGCCACCTTCTGAAAAAGAATCTGTCTCAGGACTACAAGTTATTAGCAGATATTGTTGGAAAAGTCTTGCTGAGCAAGACTTCTGGGCATGACTATATCAGTAGGCACCAATTTCTGTTAATGGTGGCCTTAATGGAGAAGAAGAAAGTCAACTGGGGATCAATTCTTTTTGAATTGATTAAAAAGAAAAACTCTAAGGACAATGTATGCTTTGGAAGAATCTTAGGGATTTTTCTGCAGGAAAGGCATCCAGAGCTTCTGGTGTCACCAAAAGTAACAATAAATGCCAGCAAGAGGCTGACCTCAGCTCTCTTTGCTAAATGGGATAGAGTAATTCCCAAGAAGAATACAGGAGCTGAGGCATCCAGAAAAAGGAAAGCTTCTGAGGACACAAGGACTGATCAAGTCACTCCCTCTACCCTTCTAGAAGATCCTTCCTCAGTTCCTCCTTCCTCTCATACTCTCTCTCCACCTGCTCAACTTTCTCCTACACACTCTTATTCTTCATCCCCTCCTTCAAATGAAATAACACCCATCAATGATATCCCCCTCTCAACTGCCCATATCAGTGATGCTACACCTCCTCCTCTATCTTCAGAACCACTACCAACCACACCTCCCTCTCCAATACACAATGAATATCATTCACCTATTCATTCTCCTAGTCCAATCCATCTAGAAATTCCCACACATACCACTATCATCAGCAATATCATTCCTCCAATATCATTTCCATCCACTTCACAACCATCCTCTAGTAATCCACCAGATTATCCATCCCTCAACCTCTCCTCTATTGTTGATCAAGTTTTTGATCTTATTCGTCCTAAAATATGCCAGCTCCTGGATGCAAAACTTGCTCCAGTTCTTCAGGCTCTTTCTACTTTATCTGGTAAAATAACTTTTCTTTCCTTCTCCATTGCTGTCCCTTCTTCAAGGGGCCTAGATTCAGGCTGCCCTGAAGCTAGGCAGGGGGAGATGTCCTATGAAGAAGTTCCAGGAACAGAAGAACCTCCAGAAAAAGATACAGAAGTTACAATTTTTGATACAGATATAGTTGATTCAGCTACACAAGTTATAGAAGAAATAAATAATATATGCATTCATCCATCATGTGATCTATATAGCTTATTATCAAAATTTGATGTCACATATACTTCAAGGGTATCACCAAAAGTTACATAGAGGACCTATCAAAGGATCTGATATGCCTTCCTCAGAAGACCCATTCTGATATCATACAAAATTACATCTCTTCTATTCCTTCATTCACTGTTCAAGACATTCAAATAAAGGATCACTCTGCAGAATATGAAGATGATCTTGCAGAATTTCTTGATGATTCAACAGCCTCACAAATTACTTCTTCACCTCCAAATCCTGTATGGAATGAAGAACCAATGCCAAGCTTTGATGAAATTTGGAAAGAAGCAGATGCTGAGTTTGACAAAGCTGAAGAAGAAAGATTAAAGGCTCGTGAAGCAATCAAGAGAATTGATGATTTATACAATAAGCCAATCTCATCTTCTGACTCTGATGATAATGATGACAACAGTGATTCTGATGATACACTTTCAAAGAAAAGAAAGAAAAGAACAGCTAAGTCAAAAGCTGCTCCCAAGCCCCCAAATCCAAATAATGACATTCCTCTGTACATTTTATATAATGTTCCTCTTGATGAGAAAACTCCTCACTGGATGAAGCTCTCCAGAAATGAGAACAATAGGAGGAAGAAATTCAAAAAGACTGGCTACATCCCTGACAAACCAGTCAAGCACAATCCTCCTCCTCCTCCTCCTCCTCCTCCAGCAGCTGGTGCAACAGGATTATCAGGTGTTTCATCTCTCTCTCAGAAGCCAAGCTCTCAACACTCTAGGAGATCTGGTAGTTCTAGTGGTTCTCAAGCCTCTGGATCAGCCAGTGCTCCTTTCTCTAAGAGATCAGCACCTATCCTTCAAGAAAGTCAAATCTTTTCCTCTCCTAAAATATCTTCAGAATACAAACTTCACATATCTGATGGATCTCTTCACAGAGATAGAGTACCTCAAAAGGTCACTCAAGACAAAAATGATTCAGAAGATACCTATTACTTTCCAGATCCAGAGGAAGAGAAAATTTGTCAGATGGCAAGACTGAAAGAAACAATTGCATATGCACAGATTAAAAAGGCTAAAGCAGAAGGCAAAGATTTCTCAGGTTTCTCAACCATGTCAGAATACAGAAGAAAAGAACTTGAAAAATACAAAACTGTTAAAACATTCAATGTTGAGGAATATAGTGATATGCACCCAGAAGCATTTATCCCTCATGTCAAAGAGCAGAAAATCATTGGAGCTCAAGATTTGTATATCAGCAAAAAGAAATCAGAAGACCCCAACAGGAAAATCATATTCAAGCCACCTTCTCAGGACAAAAAGTCTTAAATAAATTGCTTGATTATGAATGTAAAGTTTCTAAACTCAGAGCATTTATTTTCTATCTTATCTGATGATCTATTTTTATCTATCAGATATATTTCATTTCATTGTTGCTCTGTTGTTTATACTTTCTGCTGTATCTATTTAATCATTTGTCAAATAGTATCCTAACCCAAATAGGGGGAGATTGTTGGAACAACCCTATTACTAATTTGGGCTAGGATCACTATATGTTGATTAGGATTTGTATTGACCCCAATGTATAGTCTTAGGGTCAAGTTTTAGGCTGATTAGATTGGCAGAACTTGGAAAATTCAAGATCAACACATGGCAAGTGATGCTCGACAAATGACTAGCAGCGGTCGACGAATTCTAAGCCAGCGCTCGGCAAATGACTAGCAGTGGTCGACGAATTCTAAGCCAGCGCTCAGCAAATGACTAGCAGCGGTCGACGAATTCTAAGCCAGCGCTCGACAAATGACTAGCGGCGGTCGACAAATTCTAGCCAACGCTCGACAAATTGCTTTCTGACGTTCAAATTTATATTCTCAGTGGATGTCAGTTCTCTGAACTCAAATCAGCAAAATAACGGATATATTTATTTCTCATTGGACGTATTCAGACAGCCAAGTAAGGATATCTTTCACATTTATTATATCCTTATATTCCTTCTATTCCAAGAAGAAGAATAGCCGTTGACATTTAATGCCAAAGGCATCTTTCTCGACAAAAGGAATTAAAAGGACCTGCCAAAATCGTTTTGGGTGGCTGCCTGGTTCCAAGAAGGATTTAAGTCAGAAAAAGACATTCCTTAAAGAGAAAAAAGATTTGAATTTGAAAAGATATATACATACAGTTATCAGAAGATAAAGAAGAGATAGAGAATTACAAGAACTGAGATATTCGTCTTCTGTGAGAAAAATAAAGAAAAACTTGACTATCACTCTCTCTCTCATCTGTGATCATAGAACAAGGAGGATAGAAGAAGTCTTTCAGAAGAAGAAGAAGAAGAAGCAAATACACTATTCTTTCTCAGTTTTCTTCATCATCGAGATCATCTGCTACAAAGACTTCTATTTGAGAAAGTTCTGTCCAAAAATCTGTCATTAACTCTCATCAGACAGGGGGAGCTTTCTGCTTCAACATCTTTTGCCTTCTCTCAGATCATTGACAGAGAAGAACACTCTATACCTTTTTATCTCATTCTATACAGGGTTAATACTCCCTTCAAAAGTTTACCCAGTGGTGGCAAGACACCTTATCAAAAAATCCTAGTGTGGTTTTTAAGCACCTTATCAAAAGCTTATTGGTGTGTGGACACCTTATCAAAAATCCCTTGGTGCCTGGGCACCTTATCAACCCTCCTAGTTGATTCCTACCAAAGGTGGTAGAAGAGTAGACGTACCCAGATTTATTGGGGAACTACTATAGTTCCTTGTGTCTTCTGTGCTTGATTATTTCTGTGTGCTTGTGCTGTGTTTTTTTTTATTAATTCTGTAGTTTTCTATAACTCACACTAAATACACATATACCTAAATAGTAGTTTAATTTCCGCTATAAAACGTATTAAAAAATTTTAATACTCTATTCACCCCCCTCTAGAGTAATTTATGATCTGACCTCCACTTTTAATCTCCCTGAAACATGGGATGAGACAGTCCTTCCTATCCCAGAGAGGTCTTTTAAGGAAGAAGGCCAGTATAGTCGATCTCCACGCTAGGTTGGGAAATGAGACTCTGACTTTAGCCTATTAAAAACTCAGAACGGATGATGGGACGGTGCCTCGGGTGTGCGTTCCCTTAAGTCCAAGCCTCTGCAATGACGGCCGAGCTCAGCTCCCCCCTTGCACGTTGGCCGCGGTTCCCACCGACCGCACTTCTCGTCCGACTGAAGAGATTACCAGGAGAAAAGTCTGGACGATGACCTCCCGATTCGGAGAAGAGATGATCGATTTAACTAGCTCAGGGGACCCTTAAATAAAGGTGTTGTGTATCCTCGAGGGCTGAGAGCCCGTAACAAGACAATGCGTTTCCAATTATTTCCTCCAATTGTGTGAGCTAATATGTGCTTAAGTGTGCTTAACTCCCCGTTCAAATTGTTGAGCAACAGGAAACAGGTTGGGTCGACATTCAGCACCCAAGTAGGATGGAGACCTCGGGATGTTGTGATCTCTTGGAAGGTGCTCCATCGGAACCTCCCCGACAGTCATTCCCTACTGTGCCGACCTCTTCAACAGCATCAGCAAGAGCAGTAGGATGGAGACCCTGGGATGTTGTGATCCCTTGGAAGGTGTTCCATCGGAACCTCCCCGACAGTCATTCCCTACTGTGCCGACCTCTTCAACATCATCAACATGGAGGTACAAAATGAAGTCTTAGAAGAGCATATCTCAAAGATCCTTCTTCGTATGCAGGTGCGAGTACGAAGATGCGAGTATGCGGGCGCGAGTATATATGGCCGAGCATCCAACCGCGAGTAAAGTATGATCGTCGTCCGCAGTATCCTACCTCGCCTATGCTTAGTCGCCTAGCGAGCACTCAACTTCATCTCGAGCCTAAGAGCCTACTCGGCAAGATCACAAAAAGAAGAAAAGCAAAAAGCGACTACAAAAGGCGAGCAAACAATCGTATTCATTTACTTTCATAAGTACATATACAAAAATTGTTGCACAGATTTGCAAAAGGGAGCCAGGCGACTATGCACCATCATCGCCACCATCCTCGCCGTCCGGATCGACATCTTCTCCATCATCACCCTCGTCCTCAGAATCGTCATCGTCGGAATCAATGGATGATGATGTAAGATCTCGCATAGGAGAGTTGGACTCTTCGGCGAGTAGTGCCGGGATGATGTCCATAACAGTCAGGTTCATTGCCTCCGGCTTCAATAGGCCATCGGCCTTCAGACTGCTTAGAACCACCTTCCCGGTTGCTCGCGCAATATCCCGGCGAATATGCACCATATCATCGCCGAGTATCTGAATCTGCTTGCCAACCCTGGAGGGGCCGGCCGATGAAGGCTGTTGCTCGGCAGGCCGAGTTTCCAGCTCGGCGATGCGAACTTGTGCGGCCTCCAAGGTTTGCCGAGTATCCTCCAACTTCTTTTCCAGCTGGGACACCTTCTTCGCCATCTCCACCTCGGCGGCCTGCACAGGTAAAAAAGCAGCGGTTAAATAGAAATCCATCAGCACAAAAGGCGACTATCCCAAGAAACCAGAAAGGCGACGAGCGAGTACCTCCTGATATTTCCACTTGGAAGCCTCCATCCCCATGGTGATGAGCTTCTTGCTCTGCACCTTGATCACCTACTCGTATTCAAGCAGTTTCCTCGCCGTCGCGTGACCGAGCTCGGCAGCTCGCAGGTGAGCTCGCGAGCTCTGATGGGTGAGATACTCAGCCGAAACATCTTGCAGGGATTCGACGTCTGCGCGACCATAGAGTGCGAACATCACGTCGAATGCCTCGCCCGCGTCCTCCCAGTCCTCCGACCAGGCGGGGAGGTTGGTGCTCAAAGTCACTTCATGGGCTCGCTCAGCCCAGGCCACTAGAGGGCGACCATAGGCATCCTCGCCTCGAACGCCTTCGCCGAAGAGCGGATGATCGCTGGGCTCACCAGCCTCCGAGAGGTTCGCCTTCGCCTTCAGGTCCCTCTTGGCGACCTCTTTCTTCCTTGCAGTCTCGACGGACTTCGCCTTGACCTTCCTCTTCTTCGAGGCCCAGCATCATCGTTGACGACCTCCTGATCATCGCCGCCGGGCGACAAATCGACCGGAGCAGAAGCCCCCTCCTTTGGCGCCAAGGGAAGAAGCTCGCTCGGTAAGGAGCAAGTAGCTGCATCAAGACATAAAGAGAAGAGCATTAGACACCGACTGAAGACAAGTGGCGAGTATGACCAAGTACTCGCTTATAAGACTACCTTCACCCTGGAACACCTCGGCGAGCTCATCTACTCGCCTCCTCCAGAGGACAACATCCAGACGGTGACCTCGGAAGCTGTCAAGTAGCTTCTCCCGACTCTCCTCCAGATAAGGGGCAGCGAAGGCACTCTCTGCCGGCTGGAAGGATGAAGTCGGCACGATGCCAAAGTCGCCCTTGATGACGACTATTCGCTCGGTCCAGCGATGGTTCTTGTTCGCCGTGCCGACCAGCGTGCAGACATGGCTGCACAAAAAGACGACGCCCTCGCCAGTAGCGCTAAAGTGGAATACTCGCCGGAAGACGGAGAGATCAAAGGCGATCTTCTGTTCTCGCAAGAAGCAGAGAAAGCCCGTGATCATCGCCACTCCATTCGGATTGATTTGCGCCGGGACTATTCCGTGATAGCGAAGTATCTGGCAGACCTCCGACCACAAGGGTAGTCGTAGGCCGACTTCAAAGTGGCGGATGGGGAAGACTAGCTCGGTCGTCGAGAAGGAGTTCAGGCGTTCATCCTCGCGAGGAAGACTGGCGACATACTCCGGCGACAAATACTTGGCAGAGAACTCTTTTAGATCGCTCGGCCGAGTAATCGGCTTCTTGAAAGAAGTCGCCTCGAAGTTCTTCGCATGACTTGCACGGCGAATAGCTGCCTCGTCAGCCATTCAGGAAGAAAGGGATTGAAGAAACGAGTATTAAAGATACGAGGAGAAGAGCAATCGGTAGATACTCGCTGGGAAGAAAGGAAAGATCGCCGAAAGTGTAATAAATACATACCCACCCCCCTATTTATAGTACTCGACGAGACTTGGCTTGCCGTGTACGCCGCCGCGAGCACGAGTAAGGGGCGGCGAGTATCGAGGAAAGTCGCCAAAACCAAGGGAACGCGTCAAATCACCAGTGCCGAACGAGCGAGTACCTGCATCAGATCACTAGGATACCCGCCACATCAACGCGACATTCAACAAATACTCGCGGAAATAAAAAACAAAAAAGAAAATCAAGACATCACAACAAACAGGAAAGGTAACAAAGGCGATATTCATACTCGCCAAATAACAAATTACTTAAAAGGATCAAATTCAGAATTACAGACATTTGCCAGAAGGCGACTAGCTACTACAAAAAGAAAAAAGACAGGATCCTATGGGTTCGCCTGAGCATCGGGAAGTTGTGGTTGTTGCCCAACCCAACCCATACTGCGAGCTCGCTTAAAATGCTCGAAGGCCACGGACATCGCATCCTCGCCTTATCGCAGCTGCTCCTCCATCCTCGCCAGGCGACCAACGGAGCCCGTGCTCGCACGCATCCCCACCAACTCGTCATGATGCAACTGCTGGCGATGCTCCATCCTACCAACCTGGCGCTCCAGATCGCCGACAGACTGAAGGCGAGATTCTACACTAGCCAGGCGAGTATCGAACTCTTCCAGCCGTGATACTCGCACCTCCAGCTCGGTCAGACGACGCTGAGAGTCAGCAGCCACCAAGAGCTCCACTCGCGCTTCCACCGCAGTCAGACGCCGATGAGACTCACTGATCGCCAGACGCTCCAACATCGCCTCCAAGTCCAGGATGGCGTGAGTAGCCCTCTCCTGATACTCGCGGGAGGGAAGACCGACCCCGTCAATAAGAGCCCCGATAGGGGTATGAGCGCGAGCTGCAGAAGAAGACAGAAAGCAAAGCCTTAGTGGCAAGTAGCGACAAGACCCTTCTTTGAAGATATTCGGAAAAACAGCGACTCCATTTACCAGGCCGATGAGCATCATTCCGCAAGTCGTGCCGAGGACTCCGACATGGTCGGCGAGGAGAGCCCCTTCCCCGATGCGGGGACAGACTACGACGGGCGCCATCTCGCCGGTTGGAGTGCGATCCGCCGATGTGCTCCCTGCTGGAATGCACATCACCCTGTCCGCGACCATCCACTGGTCGCCCTCCCCCTCTGGGAGCGAAGAAGCCAGAAGACCCCGCCACCCCGCCTCGGCGCGAGGACTCAGCCGGATGAGTGGTGGGAGCCGAGGAAGACAGAAGGCGACGATCATCTTGCGTGTCGGTAGGAGTTGGAAAAGGGGGAGGTGGAGGAAGTTCGTCCGCGGGCAGTTGCGGGCTACTCGCCACCTCTGGTTGCTGCAAAGGCGGTGGCGGCGGAGGAAGGTTACTCGCTGAAGGAGCCTTCTGCTCGCTCATCGGCCTCTTGTCCACCGAAGAGCTGTGAAGGATCCGCACCGATCCACCCCGACGAGTCCCCCCCCCCCCCCCCAGCACTAGGCGAGATCATAGGCGACGATCGCAGAGGAATGGCGCTCAAAGTTTCCTCCCGAGCATCGACAAGTAGCGGATCTGCGAGATAGTGTAGAAAACGTCAGAAACTAACCGGCACTTGGGCGACCAAGCCTTAAAAAGTGGCGAGTAGGTAGCTCTCACTTTGCATAGGGAGAACTTCAGTTTGACCTTGAACCGAGATCCCAGCAGTACTCGTCTCAGGAGCTACATTCGACGAAGGAGGATTAGGAGCAGGCGAGCCGCCCGACTGACCGAGACCCAAGTCGGCGAGTACCTGCTGGGTAGTGCCGACCTGAGAATCAGCGGCATTCTCAGGAGCGTCGACATTCTTCTTCTTCTTCTTGCTCTTTTTCTCCTTCTTCTTCTCCAGACGCTTCCTCTTCCTGGAAGCGAGAAAGTCCTCGAGCTCGACGTCGCGAGCAGGCTTCCGCAAAGGTGGCAGCAGACTAGCAAGCTCGGCCAAATCAGCGACAGCTTCCTCGGCAATACTGCGCGACATATTGAGCGAGATCAGAAAATTCGTACCCTCAGAGACCCCTCCCCCTCTATATATAGAGCCAGAGCGTCAACTAGCGGGATGCCGACTATCAATCAATACTCGCCAGAAAGACAGCTCGTCGAATAAAGGGTTGGATGATTCTTTCCGAGCAACTACGTTACTCACAAAGAGCGGGGATTGTGTACAACCCTCATTCTCCGAGGGTAGGACCCACTCAAGGCCACGTAGACAAAAGTCAAAGTCAAAGAGTCAACACAGAAGTCAACAGTTCGAGATACCAAGATAAAGTCGGTCAGCAGGCCTAGTGGAAGAGTTCGTCAAGCGTAGGAGCAGAAGAGAGCCTAGGCGAGTAGGGGTGCACTCGGGCGAGTAGCCCGGATACTCGCCAAAAGGTGGGCGACTATAGGTGATACTCGCCCATTTGCCCGGGGAGATCGCCTCAATATCGCTAGTCGCTGGGCAGGGGCTGGGCTATAAAAACCCCCCTACCCCTTGGTTTTCCTATAAATAGGACCCCAGGGGTACTTGGATTGGCACCTGGACTTGAGCTCTCGAAACCCTGCTCTTGCATTCTGGAACCTGTCGCACTTGGTCGCTACTCCCGGCACTAGCCAAGTTGGTGCCTTCCTTGTACCCTGCTCGACCATTTTTGGTCTTGGAGGGGAAGTCTCTTCGAAGCTTCTGGGTACGTGGTGGGACCTCCCTGCCGCAGCACCTGGGTCCTGTTTGTTGCTCTTCTAGCTTCGTCATTGTTGCCAGCCAAGTCATCTCGTTGGACTACTGGGCGAGTAGCCTCCGGCTGCATCAGTCCGAATCTTGAGGTCAGGATTTTCCTGGCGTCAACAGTTGTATTTCTAGCTTTTCCTCCTTTCCTCCTTATGATTGTAGTTAGTTTCTCTTATGTTGATGATGTTGCACTCTATATTTGTTGAACTTCTTGTCAAATATTATGAAATGTTTTCATGCTTATGAGTGCTTGAGGTGTGCTTTCGTGGTGATTGTGGTGTGAGCGTTCCGTATGCCGCACTAGCAATTGCTAGTGGCGTGCTTGTTGACGAGGTACTTGCGACCCTCATTCCGCCGGTGTGCCCCATTCCATCCGCAAGCCTACTCGTCCATCCGCCTAGCGAAGCGTGGAATAGCGGCCCATGTAATCCATTCGCCTAACGAAGCAGTGCGCTCAAGGCCTACACAGTTCGATTCTGCTTGCCTACTCGTCCATCTGCCCTTGCGAAGCAGCGCGCTCAAGGCATGCCTAGTCTCCATCCCGCCAAGCGAAGCATTGCATAGGAGTAGATGTAGTTATTTTCTTTTATTTCCCAAAACCAAATCATCCCCCTTCCGCAATCCATCCGCCCTAAAAGACTTCAATCTCAAGTCCTTCCTCAATAGTTAACTCCACCTTATTGTGTTCCTTCGAGATTTGATACTCGGGGATTCACTCCTCATTTTATATTACTTGAACAATCGGTACACTGTCGTTTCGTGCCGTAGTCTCGCTACCGCCTATAGCGGTGTGCTAGATTTGCGCATCAACAGGCCACTCTCGGATTGCCACTATCTTCGAAGGATCGACTGTTATTCCCTCATCACTAACAACATGACCAAGGAACGCCACTGATGATAGTTAGTCAAAACTCACACTTAGAGAACTTGACATATAGCTGACTCCTCCTCAAGGTGCTCAAGACTGCGTGCAGATGCTCTGCATGCTCCTCTTCAGAATGAGAGTTTATCAGTATGTCGTCGATGAAGACGATCACAAACTGGTCCAAGTACTCTCGGAACATTCTATTCATCAAGTCCATGAATATCGATGGTGCATTTGAGAGACCAAACGATATAACTATGAACTCGTAGTGCCCGAAGCGGGTACCGAACGCCGTCTTTGGAATATCACATTCCTCGATCCTCAGTTGATAGTAACCAGACCTTAAGACTAGTTTAGAATACACCGTCGACCCAACCTGTTGGTCGAACAGGGCATCGATTCTCGGAATCAGATAACGGTTCTTCTCTGTCAGCTTATTCAGATCTCAATAATTGATGCATAGACACAAGCTCCCATCCTTCTTTTTCACAAAGAGGATTGGTGCACTCCAAAGGGATGAACTTGGACATACATAACCTTGCTCTAGCAGTTCTTGCCACTAAATTTTAGTTCCGCCAATTCCTTTGGCGCTATTCAGTACGGTGAGCATGACACAGGTTTGACACCTAGCACCAATCCGCACCTTTACACAACTCAACCTATCCACGCTCATTCAAGACCCATTAGGCAGCACTACCTCCAATCTATCCTTTACCAAGGTAGACGATACTCCGATTCGCACCACGAAGTCCTTAGATAGGAAGGAGTGCGATGCTCCCGAATCACAAGAGTTCTCGCCGGACAGTTAACTATTAGGACGAAGTCAAATTTCGCACACGCAAACAAATGTATAGTCGTGCATGAAGTATAAATCACGTCAAGCTGTAAAAGCTCAATTATAATTCATACCTGTGATGATGTCATTTTGTCGGATGGCTTCCTGTTGGCCAAGCAAGTAGACTCTCGGCTGGGTCGGAGGATGATGGGAAGCAGAAGACTCCGTAACCTTGCCTTTCTCCACATAAGTTGAACCCGCTGCACGAGCATATGGCTTCCTATTGGCCAAGAAAGTAGACTCTCGGCTGGGTCGGAGGATGATGGGAAGCAGAAGACTCCATAGCTTTGTCTTTCTCCACATAAGTTGAACCCGCCGCACGAGTATAGTCCACTACTCAGATTTTTGCCTTCGGGGGACCACTTCGACACACTCGGGCTTTGTGTCCCACCTTTCCGCAAGTGAAACATGTTACGGGACCCCGTGCAGTAGTTTCTCCCGATACATTAGAGGGAGCTGGTTCCACGAACCTAAACTTCCTCTTGTTCTTTCTGAACTCAGGCTTTGACTAAGAGGTCAGCGCGTGAAACTCTGACTTCATTGCATTGAAGCCCCTCTTGTAACGTACCCTTTATAAGTCCATCTCCAAAGATCTAGCCGCTTTCACTAAGACTTGGAAGCCAAGTAACATCGGACCCACAAGCAATAGCTTTAAGTCGTCTCGCAGACTGTTGTTGAACATGTTGATCCTGGTCTCCTCATCTTCCCACATAGACCTCTCATAACAACCTAGACTGATGAACTCATTCAGGTACTCATCCACTGAGTGCTCTCCCTGCTCCAGGTGTAAACACTGGTTCGGCAGTGCAAAATGCTCTGCTAAGGGCATGTACCTTAGAAGGAATGACTCATGGAAATTTTCCCAAGAGATTTTAGCAAGTTGTCTCTCGCCATACTTGTGCACCACTTCTTCTTCCCACTAAAGTCTTACCTCCCTAATAAGTACGAATGTGGCCAAGGTTACCAACTTATCTTTAGTTACAACTATTAACGTTAAAGTCCTCATTATTTCTGACAACCACTCCACAGCTCCCGTTGGGGATTCGGTCCCCGAGAAGGATGGAGGGTTGAGGCTCAGAAAGTGCTTCAACAACTAACAATGCAATTGCGGTTCAACTTCTTGCTCGACTGCTACTATCAGAACCGGTGCCACATCAAGAATGAGAGGTTGTACTAGCCTTCTTTGTTGGGCATTTAGTGAGAACATGACCGCTTCTGCGATCACTCGAATCGTTTCAGCAGAAGGTGGGGTTGCACGTGCATCGACAGACACACTACTCTCCATGGTGTTACGAGGTTGGGTCAGCCCCGCTCCACCCATAGACACCTATAATCGTGTAGCACGCAATTTAGTGACTGAAAATATAGTAACAAATTATCATGGAATGCTCAGGTTTCGCAAACAAGCATGTTTTTTCATTCCTAAGTGGACATTCTTATTAGTTTTTATCATTTTAGGTGAATGCACATTACGTGCACACCACCCCTTAAAAAGGGATTCGACCTCAAATTCGCTAAACAACAGATTGACTCCTAAAGTCCGATACCAAATTGTAACACCCTGCCAATACAAATAATATAACAATAGGTCCGACTGGGATCCCACACCATATTGAACACACTAGCTAGACGTTAAAAGATGATAAACATAAAAGAACTAGAATAGAGTATAAACAAGCGGAAGCGGAAGCGGAAGCTTTCAATATATATTACTTTCAGAATGTCCACCATCTCAGGAATGTCACAATTAAGTTATGACATTAAGGCCTTTCATTCAACAATTTAAATAGCTTAACAACATACATCAGAATGCAGACCGACATTTCAGGGGAAGCAGTAAAACAAAGGCTGGTCTTCAAGTGCCAACACAACAAATGGATTCAACCAGCTACTTCCCGCTCTACTCACCAGCACATGCACCATCCACAAATAAGAGGTAAACGAGGGTCAGCTATGAGCTGACCACAAACCGTGTAATGATCCCACCCCCGACTATTCTAGCCGGCTCAGGGGCGAGGCACCGCTAACCTGCAAGCAAGTCATATATGCAACATGTAATAATATAAAGAAAGTGCAACTACTCTATACATGGTGAGGTTCCAAGCACAATCAATCATCTAGGTTGAGCGTCAAAGTAAAGAGAACCTAGGTATGCACATGATGTTGGTTGGGTTCACCCGGAGGATCCCCACAACCACCAAAGCAACTGCATGAGGCTAACATAACATCATTTCAAGACATCACCAATGTGGGTACTCACGACCACATGCTCCATGCACGCAAGGCATGTTTTTAGTGTGCTCTTTCACGAGTACCACCACCAGACTAAGCTAAGAAGCTTAGTATTCACTTGAGCATTTACCGATCAGAGAAAACTCTCCAAAACCAGTCTATCCCACGATCAATCAGCATTTCTGAGGGTTAACATCATGTTGAACTGCATGGTGCAGGTTCGGTTCAGCTTGTGCCCGCTGCTCAAATCATCGCATTATACAACGATGCGGGTGAGGCTTTACCTCGACCCATTAACATTTTGACACCTACAAGTGCTACCAAAACAACAAGTTACACACATAATCCATACAAGAGGACTTAGGCTTCGTTATCACAATTAGCGAAGGAGGTACAAGACCACTCCACTTCAAAACTCATGGTGATGGTTTGCATTCAACCACAACCCAAGCATGAGGCTTCTGTTAGGCTCTCCGAAAGACACCTAAAACTCAAGTCCCGCAATAAGATGATACATTTCATGGAGTCATTCTCTGGCACACATTCTAGGCTTAACCTAAATACACATCACAATCAAGCATCACCGATCCGGGCTAACGGTCACGGGTATGCTTCACACAAAATGCCTAAATTCGGACGACTACCGGATTTATACATGCAATAAATGCCGGGGACGGACACAATTTACTCGGAGTTCCTAAGAACAATAGGAAGTCCTACACTTCACTAATTAATGAAAGAGACAACCTTATGCAAGCGTAGAAAAAGGAATGAGAGTACTAAACACGTCCTAATACCGGGAGGAAGGATCGTTACCCTTGCCGCTCTCTTTGGCGCCATGAATCCGAAATTTCAATCGGATGGAAAGAACCGCACCGGGCTTCTCTCCGTGGATCTGAAAATGGCTTGTGATTCAGAGCTTTAGAGATCCGTCAATGACGTAAAGAGTCTCCTTCTTCCTCCTTGGCTTTCCTCTTTCTTAAGCTTGGAGAGAGAAATAACTTGAAATAATGAGGATAGAACTTTCTCTGGTCAAGCCCTATAACATCCCAGAACATCTCCCAGACGTTGGATCAAAACCCTGAAGATTTGACCGCCACGATCTCTATTTCTCGGATCTGTCCCGTAAGTTACCGCTTGACGGTAGTGTTATCGCGCCTCGCTAACGTTTGGACTTAACCTCCAGCACACTGTCTCGTTCTCTCGATGAAACTGGGACTCATATCGATGTGAAGACCTACAGTCCGCGGTAGCAATACCGCTCGGTGATTGTGTCTAGTCGATATCTTCTCGACGACATCCACTCGACGACTCAGCTAAGCTTCCCATTGATAAAGCTATCGTCAGTGGTAGAGGCTACCGCCATGCGTTAGAGTCTTGACGCCCCGTCGATATCATCTCGACGATACAATGCTTCTTCCGTCGATATCATCTCGACGATATAGCTACTGCCAGCGGTAGTACTACCGTTGGGCGCTAGCTTCTAGCAGAGAATTCTTGCCTTTACAGCAATGTGAAAACTGGGGTGTTACATAATGGAGCTTGGTGGCGGCTATTGCGGCGATTAGCCATGGGTTTTCTCCTCTCTGACGAGCTTGCCCGATCTCCCGATTCTCCACCATTTTCTTCGATCCAGGGCACTAATCTGACTCTCTTCCACCTTCTGAAGCTAATGGTGAAGTCAAAAGAAGCTGAAGTGGACTATATAGGGAGATACCATTAAGGGATTTCAGCCATGACTTTGGTTGCTCCTCCTTGCCTCCATGTGTCATCCAATCTTCCTGAATCCAGCTGGAGACTTCATAAGGCGCTCAGATATGGACTTGGGGAGAGGAGAAGAGGGACAAGTGGCTCTCATTCCAAAAAATCCTCTTGTCTCATTTAAAATTGAGGAAAATGAGTAAAATGCCCCTTGCATGTCTTATTTCTCCAATTTCAGGGGCATAGGGTGTCACTTAGCATGTGGTCTGCTGAATGGGCTTGGGTTGAGGCCTTGGCCCATTTGGAATCCACTTGGGCTCTTAATTCTCTCTTTTAGGCCTAATGTTGATCATGGTTGACTTTGTGGTTGACTTGGTCAAATTGATGCGTGGTCTGGCCTCACTTGATGGTCATGAGTCCTATGACCTTACCCAAAGTCCATTGGGTCATGGTGAGGCTCCAATTAGGCTAATTGACCCATTCGTCGAGCCTCCGCGGGTTAGTAACCGGTCGATCACAGTTTTTGATCTCTTCGCCGAACTTCCCCAGTTGGTTGTTGAGTGTGGACAGTTGGGTGACAAATTTTGCTCCAACATGCTGGACTGCTCATGGCAAAGAAGTTGAAGCGGAGGTAGGGTGCTGGACAGTGGGACAACCCCAACAAAAAGTTGTAGCGAAAATAGGGTAAAGGGTTGCTCGTCAAAGTCATTGCGGTGGAATGAATCGCAGAAGGAATTAGGGCATTGGGACTCGCCCGACTCTGGTTTGGAGAGAAAAAATGCACGATGGTTGCGTCTCTCCAGTGATGATGGCCTGATGGAGTGATGGGTTTAGCTCTGAGTTATTGCGTCTGAAAACTTGGATTGGGACTTTTGATTAAAAGACAGAAAGCCTAAGGTTCTTTTTGATAAAAATTAAAAGCCGACTAATTATGATAATAATAATATATAATATTATTATTATTATATAATAAATATATTATATTATTATATAAGAAAATATATTAGTATAAAATAGTAATAATAATGGGTTGTGGTTTGGTTCTGCTTCGGTCCGGTCCAAATCAGGTCAAGAAATTTTGAAACCGCTCAAGACTTGTATGTTGCGGTTCTGGTTTAGATAATAAAATGAAGGAACCGAGCACGGACCATTGTTGTTCACGGTTCCATAGTTTAAACCGGAACCAAGTAATTTGCATACGGTTCGGTTCGTTGCGGTCCCGGTTCGGTTCACGATTTTCGTAATATAATAACATTAAAGCCCATGAATATAAATAAAATAAAATAAATTTCAAATCCCCCGTATCCGTGAATGTCTGGATGCCTAACAGAAAAACTAATAGTACTCTAACAACTCTTCAGATATTCAGATATCAAAACTATCTAAATGCCTGAATTAAAATAGAAACCTAAATGAAATTGACATCGTTATTAGGATTTAGGGCACTACCTGAGTCACCTGACTACCGCACTAGGCTCGCACAGACTGCTCGCCTGGTCATATTCGACTCTTTGCACTTCGTCGCTGACTTGTTAGCGAGCGTAAGATAGAATGCAAAAGATGGAAGTATGGAAGTACAGTGGAAGCGACTACGAGATAGGGTATGTTGAATTGCTCAAGGCGAAGAAGTTGAAGCAAAGATAGTGTGTTGAACAGTGGGACAATGCCGACAAAGTTGTAGCGGAAATAGGGTAAAGGGTTGCTCGTCAAAGTCGTTGTCGAGGAAGGAATCACGGAAGGAATTAGGGCACTGGGGCTCGCGCGGATCTGGTTTGGAGAGAAATAATGCACGCGAGCTGCTGGAGTGACGAGTTTAGCTATGCGTGACAGCGTCTGACAGCTTGGAGTGTGACTTCTGACTAAAAGGCAGAAAGCTGAAAGCCTGAGTTATTTTTGAAAAACTTGACCTTGAAACTTTTAATTGAAAGACAAAGTCTGAGGTGTTTACCCGGAAGATCGCGGTATCAAATTATCTCAAGGAGACCGCACGGTCTAACATATGAGACCGACTTAATTGAGATCGTGCGGTCTGGCTAACAAGATCGACTTTTGAAACTCGTCATTCTGGTTCGACAATCAATCCTAAAGCTCGCACGGTCTGATTTCACTCCTTCGCATAACAGGTAACCCTCTCACCTCTGGCTAACTTCTCTTAAAATCCGGGCAGCCCGTATTTTCAAAAGCTACCCGTCTGGGCATCCCCCACGTCTATAAATAGGGGGGTTGGGCTCCCTAAAAAAACACTTTTGGAGGGGGGGGGGGGGGGGGGAGAAGAAGAAGAGGGTGATCGCTGGAGCAAAGCGGTCTCAATCTTCAGCTCGCTTTATCTCGCCTGATTTCGGTCTGTTTAAAACCTCTTTTTAGTCATTAACCCCTTTTTATTTTGCAAGAACATTTTTTCACAGCCAAAGACCGAGTAGCTGGCAATCCACAGTCCCATTCTCGTTTTCAAAGCACGAGTCGCGGAGAAGGCAATTTTTGCATCAACAGAACGAAACACGCGACCTTCAGATTTAGATTTGCCAGTGAAGTATAGCGGTCTAAATATGTCAGACTGAGAATTGAGAAACTAGACCGATGCAGGTCGCGCGACATCAAATGATTTGGAAATGCATTTTGAGCGAGCCCTCGAGCAAACCCGTCAAGAGTTCGCTCGAGTACAGCTCCAGACCGCCCAGCAGATGGAAGCAATGGGGAAGGCTCTCGAGCTAATCTCTCAACGATTGGCTCCTCAAACTGTTGGGGCCGCAACACCTGCAGTCATTCAACCAACTGGCGGACAGGTTTTTGATCGCACAGTTCTCGAACCCTCCGCACCCCTGCGATCGCAAGGAGTCGAGCTTGCTGCTCGACAGGAATTTTTTCAGACCGCTGCCAGGGGAAGTCCTGTCCGGACCTTGAATTTTCAAGAAAACGTCGCTCCTCGTCCTGTCGACTTACTGGAAGAGCCATCTCCGTTCGTAGAACAGGTTAGGTGGGAACCTGTTCCGATAGGTTTCAGAGATCCCAGACTTCCAGTATACACTGGAAGGGATGGTCCGATCTCTCATCTGCAGGCTTTCGAAGCTGCAATATCAATGAGGACCTTGTCTAAGCTCTTCGTTGTAAGTTGTTTGTAACCTCTCTCGGAGGTGAGGCTAGAGAATGGTTTTTTAACCTCCCTGCCAGGACTGTTGCCAACTTTGCGGATCTAAGGAGAGAATTTCTTTTAAGATTCGCCACCTCAAGAAAGCGGAAGAGTGGACCCGCAGCTCTTTTCAAAATCAAACAAGGAGAAACTGAGACAATAGCTCATTTCGTCGCTCGATTTCAAGAGGAAATCTTAAGCATTTGTGATGTTGGCCCCGTCCTCCATCAAGTCGCATTCATTAATGCCTTACGAGAAGGCCCTTTGAAGCTGAAGGTCACCACCAAGGAGCCGAATTCTTACCAAGAATTAATTTCAACTGTGAATAGGTTTATTGAGGGTGAAATCTGCAACCCCGAATCGTCTCGTACCTCTCCAGTATGGCTTACCAGGGTGGAAACAACTTTTCTTCTTCTTCGAACCCTCAACAACATCAGAAGACAACCCGCCAAGAGTATCAACATCATGTCTCCCGGGGCAGGAATTTTCGTCATCATCGCTCGAGCAACAATCATCAACAACTCACCCAATGGCAGCAACCAGCTCAGGCTCAGCCGTTAGCCTGTCTTCCTCTCCTACCCCTTCCCACTATTCAACCTATACAACTTTTTAACAATTCGCAAGAATGTTTTGCAGATCTACCTCTTCCAATTTCAGAGATTTTGGAAATTATTGAAAGACAACCCTTCTTCAAAAGACCAGCCCCCATGAAGACCGACATCAAATTTCAAAATCAAAGCCTCTATTGCGAGTTTCACAAAGAGAGAGGGCACCAGACTGAAAATTGTAGGACGCTCAGATTCTTGATTGAAAAACTCCTCAAGGAAGGGAAACTCCAAGATTTAATCAACAAAAAAAGTTGAAGACCAATCGAAGAAGGCGAAAACCATTGCTAAGGTCGGTTGGGAGTGTCAGGAGGTAGAAGATGCTGGTCTTTTTGGCAATCTCCATATCAGTTGTGAATGTGTGGAGGCAGACAATGAAGGAGAAAATGGTCTGCTCTTCTGTATCCATGGAGGTGTTGGACTTGAATCTTCCAAAAAGTCTAGCATAGCAAGAATCTTCAGGGATGAAGTCTTTGTTGCCTCTGCCTCCGCTCCAACCCCAGAAGTGGTCATTTTCAGCAAGGAAGATCTTCCACCCCATGGGAACCCATTTAACGATGCACTTGTCATCAAGGCTGTGATAGAGAACTTCACAATCGAAAGGGTTCTAGTGGATACTGGGAGCTCCGTGAACTTATTGTTCAAATCTACCTTTGAGGCTCTGAAAACTGGGAAGCAGATGCTTCCTACCGAAGGCCCTCTTTATGGCTTCTCAGGAGAAAAAAAAGGAGGTCGGAGGAAGAGTTTCACTAACCGTGATGATGGGGGGATCATCAAACAAGCTAAGTTCGTTGTAGTAGATGCACCTAGCAGCTACTACGCCATTTTTGGCAGACCTATCCTTAATCAATATAGGGCAATAGTATCAACTTTTCACCTTGCACTAAAATTCTCTGCCCAGGGAAAGCAGTTCAGGGTTAGAAGTGATCCTAAGCTCGCCCGAGAATACTATGTCAGGACAGTTAGCTTCATCGACATAGGTCCTCAGCTGGGAGTCAAAGAGAAAGTGCTGGTGCCATTATGCTCCGAATAAGGGGATCGAAGTTCTCAATTTTGAGTTTTGTTTGTTAATCAACAATAATTCTCTTTTGTTCTCAACCAATAAACCCCCTTAAGCATTTTCGGAACTAAAGTTTGTAAATAAATATGCGTCAATAAAATACGTCTTTTTCTTCATCCTTTTTTATCTATCATTACCTCATTCAGCTTAGATTAATTCCAAGTTAATTATTTCTTGTCTTATCATTTGTTCTAAAAAACGCTGGTTATCTATTCTCTGATACACTCAGGTCAAAAATGAAAACTTCAGAAGACTTCATCTTAGAAGATCATGAAGTTAAAGATAAAAATAAAGCTGAGGGAACTCATTTAGAACCAGCCCAAAGTATCCAGCTTATTCCAGTAAAAGGAGATGAGAATAAAACACTTTCAATTAACGCCGAACTTTCCGAAAACGAAAAAGAAGAGTTAACAACTTGCTTATTCAGAAATCTAGATATATTCGCTTGGTCCGCAAATGACATGCCAGGAATGGATCCTGATATAGCCTGTCATCATTTAAACATAGATCCAACTTCTAAACCGGTTCAGCAGAAGAAACGAGCAGTATCAGATACTCTAGCCGAACCAATTGGAGAAGAAGTCCAAAAACTTCTCAAAGCTGGTTTCATCCAGGAAGTACAATACCCTGATTGGGTCTCAAACGTAGTTATGGTAAAAAAGCCCGGTGGCAAGTGGAGAATGTGAGTAGACTTCACCAAGCTCAATAAAGCCTGTCCAAAAGATTGTTATCATTTACCTCACATAGATTCTCTGGTTGATTCAGCAGTTGGATTTCGCTACATGAGCTTCCTAGATGCATTCTCGGGTTATCATCAGATTAGAATGCATAAACCATATATTCCCCACACTTCTTTTATAACAAACAATGGATGTTTTTGTTATAAAGTAATGCATTTTGGTTTAAAGAATGCAGGAGCAACCTATCAGAGAATGATGGATTTCGTATTCAAGAAACAGAAAGGCAGAAATCTCGAAGTATATGTGGATGACCTCCTTATCAAAAGTAAACAGTTTTTAGTTCACTTAGAAGACCTTGAAGAAACCTTCTCAACACTCAGAGTGTTTAATATGAGGCTAAACCCGCTAAATGTGTTTGTGGCGCTAACAAGGGTAAGTTCTTAGGACATCTTTTGACTCCAGATGGTCTCGAACCTAATCCAGATATGGTTAAGGAAATTCTTGAAATGGCACCGCCAAGGTCGCCAAAAGAGGTTCAGTAGTTGGGTAGAATGGCAGGGTTAAGCCGATTTATATCTCGATCAGGAGATAAAAGTGCCCCCTTCTTCAGAATTCTCAGGAAAGCCTCCAAGTTTGAATGGACAGAAGAATGTGATTCAGCATTCACCCAGCTGAAGAAACAACTAACATCGACCCCTCTCCTCCAAAGCCCCAGTGAGGGTGAAAATTTATTTTTATATTTAGGTGTTGGAGCCGATGCAATTAGCTCAGTTTTAGTAAGAGAAGAAAAGAAGAAGCAATTTCCAGTTTACTACGTCAGTAGAATCCTGAAAAATGCAGAAACCAGGTATCCGATATTAGAAAAGCTTGCTTTAGCACTTATCATTTCAGCTAGAAAACTCAGACCTTATTTTCAAGCCCATTCAATTCAAGTAGTGACAGATCTGCCCCTGAAGAATGTCCTAGGAAAGCCAGAACATTTAGGCAGGTTGGCTAAATGGGCTATCGAGCTAAGTGAATTCAATATCTCGTATATTCCTCGAACAACCATAAAAGCACAGGTATTAGCTGATTTCTTAATTGATACAGCAAGTAATGAATCTGAGGATGATATCGGAAAACCTGTACCTTGGATAATTGTTGGGTATTGTATCCACAATAGCCTTGATTTGTAGAAAGTCAACTTTGAACCAAGATTGAATTGTTTGTGTATTTGATTTGCTTTTCTAGTAATGTTCTTGCAGGTTCACATTGCTAAGTGTAGACCAATGTCAGGTCACAATGGGTCAATAAGCACAGTCTCATGCAATGTAATTCTTCATTGTGTGAGGTATGGGGTTGACTCATGTGTGGTCTCTCAATTGGGATACACTTTATGATCAAGACATTAAAGATTCAAAGCTTAGGTGTGCAGCATTGGTCTGAAGACAAAGGAAGAATTTTTTCCCAAGTAATATTTTTCGAGAAGTCCTTCTAGGCTCTCGAGAAGTCCTTGTTTATTTTTCGTGAAGGGTTGTTTCAGAAGTCTCTCGAGATATAGTTGATTTCTTCCGAGTAGTTATTTGCATTTCTCGAGAAATCTTTGTTCTCTCGAAAAGTCTTCTTTGTTTTCGAGAAAAGTTCTTTTCCAGTTGTTTTCGAGAAGTCTGTCTCGCTCAGCTTTCGAGAAGTCTTTTATCTCTCGAGAAGTACTTTTGTTTTCGAGAAATCATTGGTTCTTTCGAAAAGCTTTCTCTCTTAAGGTTGTTCTCGAAATTGTTCTAAAGTTTTCGAGAAGTTTCTTTGTTCTCGAGAAGTCTTGTATCTCTCGAGAAGTCCTGTCATAATTCTTTGATCTCTCTTCTAAAGCTGTTTTTTGAGAACTAGCCAGTTTCTCTCGAGAAGTCGTGGATCTCTCGAGAAGTCTGGTTTGATCTATTCTCGTAAGCTTTGTTTTCCTATTTTGACGTCAAGTCTTTTCCGTCAAATTGACGTGACGTCTTTCCTCATTTTAAGGTTTGATCGTTAGATCTCCATCTATATAATGATTACTCCTTAAGAATGAGATGTAGCAATCATTTGAAGATCAGAGTTCATATTCTCCTAACCCTAATCTGATCCAAGATCGTCGTCTAGTGCCGTGCATCGCCATCGTTGGAGTTCGATCGTGAGTTATCTGAATTCGTCTCCAAGTGGAAGAGAAAGGTCAATCGATCATTGCCTCACACGTTCTGATTCTATCGGATCGATCAAGACCTTAGAAGATCTATTTTGTGCCGATTCGATTCATCTTCTTCAACATCAAGCCAAAGTCATTTCTGTCGCAAGAAGGAAGAAGATCTTCATCAAATTATTCAGATCTATTTGTGATTTGTTAAGTACAGTTTCATTCAAACCTTACATTTTTGATTGTAGGAGAGATTGTTCTCCGAGTTGTAGGAGAGGTATTCTCCGAGTTGTAAGAGAAAGTTTTTCTCTGAGTTTGTAGGAGTTTGATCTCCGAGTTGTAAGAGTTTTGACTCTGAGGATTGTAGGATCGTTCTTGATCCGAGATTTAGTGAAATAGTCAAGTCTAGCTGTGGTGCTAGATTGGCGAGGCCGGCAAGTGGAGTACCCAAGAACGGGGAACCACTATAAATTTCTTGTGTCGTCTGTGTTTGTGATTTGCTTCTGTGCGTTCTTTATTTTCAAGATTTTCAATTCCGCAAAAGACGCATTTATCACCTATTCACCCCCCTCTAGGTGATTTTGGTTAGCATCTAGATATTTCAATTGGTATCAGAGGAGGTTATTCTTGAAAGGTTACCACCTTGAATAGGATCTCTCCATTCTATTTGCTAGCAATCATGGAAAAGTGCAAGGAATCGTCTTCGTTGAAATTGCCAATATGCACTAAGGCTAATTTTCCTATGTGGAAAGAAAGAGTCAGATTTTATATGGAAGCCGCAGACCCAAGAATCTTCCAAGTCGTTGAAGAAGGACCTCATGTGCCAATGACCGCTTCTACTATTGATCCAACCTTAAGAGTACCAAAGAAAATGATGGACTTAACAAAGGATGAGATCGCTCTCGTTGCTTTGGACAAAAAGGCAAAGAACATAATTGCCAGTGCAGTGGATGATTCAATGTTGCAAAACTTAATTCACTGTAATTCTGCCAAAGAAATTAATGTGGACGTCTTTAATAGTCCTTATGGAAGGTACTGAAGAAGTAAGAGATGATAGAAGATCTCTTTTGAATCAAGAGTACGAGGCTTTCAAGCAGAATAAAAAGGAGTGCATTGCCGATGCTTATGAAAGATTCTTCAAGATAGTAAACGGCCTAAGAAATTATGGTCAGGAATTTACTAATGGTGAACTAAATGACAAATTCCTGCGATCCCTCACGAAAGACTGGGATAGCAAGATAGTTGCAATCAGAGAATTTGGGAAGTTACCAAATCTAGACCCTCAGAATCTGTTTGGGAAACTATTATCCCACGAGCTACAAATGAACATTCGGAAAACAGAAGAAGATGGGAATAGAGGCTCTAACAAGGAAAGGACCTTGGCTATGAAAGCCGAAAGCTCCATAAAAAGTAGAGCTTTGTCTCCAGTTAGAACACAAGAATCTGATGATGAAAAAGAATCTGAAGCCGGCTCCTCCAGTTCTGAAATGTCTGATGGAGAGTTTTCTCTAATCTCTCGTCAGTTCAAGAAACTGCTAAACAAAAGAAGACACATGAAGAATAAGTTTTCCTCTGAAAATAGACATTCTCGACGTGATGGTGATCATCACAAAAAGAGCTCTAGCAATCATGACAGGTATAAATCTAAAACTGGTAAACATATTTCTTCTGATATAGTTTGCTATTGTTGCAATAAGCCAGGGCACATGATTGCTGAATGCCCTTATAAAAAGAAAGAGGGCGGAAGAAAAGAAGAAAAGAAATCCACCCACAGAAAAAGGAAGACTGAAAAGAGTCTAGTCGCTAAAAAGAATAAAACTTTAAGCGACAGTGACTCGGAGAAATCAAGTAGTGAAGAAGAAGCCTACTTCGGGCTAATGGCTATGACTGATGAAGAAGAAGAACCTCCATATACTGGGAAGGTAAATTCTCACACCATCTTATCTGATTCTGAATATGCTTCAGCTGAACAAAAGGATTATCTTTCAGATGATGACTCAAACCTCATGACCCAATACACTGAAATGCTTAAAAGTTTTGACAAATGCCGAAAGGTAGTCAAAATTCAGGCCAAAGAGATCATGTCTCTCAAAGAAGTGGAATCTAATTTGAGAAAGGAAGTTGAACAACTTTCCTCCTTCAAAGAGGAAAACCAAATCTTGAAAGACAAAATCAAAAGCTCAGATGAGCTCCTTGATCGAAAAGAGAACTCTATCAAAGTCCTGGAGGAACAGCTAGCCGCTGAAAAGAAGCTAGTTGAAAAGTTTTCACAACCGAAAACCATTCTTCCAATCATTGATACTTTCTCTGCTAAAGCAAGTAGCAGTGGTTTAGGTCATGTGGCTGGGCCAAGTAATTCTTCTAAAGGCATCCGTGCCAAGAAGAAAAATAAGAATGCTAAGAAAGCTACTATCGAAGAAAAAGGGAAAGCCCATCTAGAACAAGTGGAATTTAAGAAAGTTCTACTTCCCACAAATGCTTATGACATGGAAAGCTCTTATGGTCACTTGACACGACCTATTAATTTTGCGCCTGTCAATGACTATAAGGGATGGGCTCGTCCTAAATACCTCGGTCAAAGTGTTTTCAAAGCACCTTATGAAGAAGTGAGTCTGAGAGATTATGGTCCGTATGTTCATGGTCCAAGTGCTGTTAAAGCACCAATAGTAAAGACTATTGTACCTAAGCCAAAGGAGAAAGCATTACCCTGTGTATGCTGTACTCATGAAACATCCTCATCCAGAAGGATTGCTCCTGCCAAGACCAAAGTTCAAAGAATTAAGCAGGAAAATATTAAAAGAAGGTACAACAAGTTTAACGTTGGTGTTGCGGCAAAATAGGTCACTTTGCCGTAGACTGTTGGTTCAATTCTACATATTCCAAGAGACCACAACTAAACAATGCAAGAAAGACCGCTTGCAACGTTAATGTTCATCGTGGTGCTCAACTAACAAGGGACCAAGGACCCAAAGTTATTTGAGCTCCTAAGGCAAAGTAATTTTCTTGTGCAGGTATGTCCAAAGGCCAACAAAAATCCTATCTGGTATTTGGACAGTGGTTGTTCTCAGCATATGACCGGAACAAGAAGCCTTTTGCAAAATTTCATTCCTGTTGAGAATGGTCCAAAAGTTATATTTGGCGGATCTGACAGAGGAATAACAAAAGGCTATGGTATGATCTCTAACGGTAATGTATCCTTTTCAGATGTAGCTTATGTGGAAGGATTAGAACATAATCTGATAAGCATAAGTCAACTCTGTGATAAAGGATACATAGTTGATTTTCGTAAAGATAAGTGTTTGATAAAATCGGCAGATAACCTAGAAACGATTTTATCAGGCACTCGTTGTAGAAATATGTTCTGTCTAAATTTTCTTTGTTTATCATCTTCTACACCAGTATGTCTTTTAGCAAAAGATAGTGCATCTCTTGCTGATAAATGGCATAAGAGATTAGCACATATAAATTTCAAAACTATAAATAAGCTGTTCTCACAAAACTTAGTACGTGATGCGCCAAATATTAAGTGCATTAAAGATAGACCTTGTCATGCTTGTGTAAAAGGCAAGCAAACAAGAGCCACCTTTAAAAGCATTAAAGGCAAATATTCAACTAGGTGCTTATACCTACTTCATATGGACTTATTTGGTCCTTTGCAAGTTAGAAGTTTAGGATGTAAGTCTTACACATTTGTTATTGTAGATGATTACTCACGTTTTGCATGGGTATTCTTTCTAAAACACAAGTCAGATACATTTGACATTTTCACCAATTTGTCAAGCAAATCCAGAACGAATTTGAATGTTCGGTAGTCAAAATCAGAAGTGACCATGGAACAGAATTTGAATCTGGAGCTATGACAGATTTTTGTGAAAGTCTAGGTATCTTTCATGAGTTTTCCTCTCCTCGAACTCCACAACAAAATGGGGTAGCTGAGAGAAGAAATAGAACACTCATTGAGGCTTGCAGAACAATATTGAGTGACACATCTCTACCCGAATATCTTTGGGCTGAAGCTGTCAACACTGCATGCCACGTGCAAAACAGAGCACTCATAAACAAAAACCATGAAAAGACTCCTTACGAACTACTAAAAGGCAAGAGACCAACCATCTCTTATTTTAGAATCTTTGGCTGCAAATGCTTTGTACTTAATAATGGAAAGCATTATAAAACCAAGTTTAGCGAAAAGAGTTTTGAAGGAATTTTTGTAGGATATAGCAACCATAGCAGAGCTTATAGAATATTTAATAAGAAAACCCTGGTTGTAGAAGAGTCAATCAATGTTGTATTTGATGAAACGAGCATGCTACATAGCGGATCTTCTAGTGCTTCTACTGAAGGTACAGGTTCAAAGTTACAAGATGTAAGCTTGGATGAGCCAGTCAAAGTTGATGCTCAAACCTTCGTCAAGATCTCTTCCCCAACCACAAATGAAGAAGAAGATCAGATTGATGAAGATCCAGTGCAAGTGGAAGGAGACATTCAAGTAACAGAAGATGCTCCAATTATTCAAACTGATGCAAGGAACCTTGAGTTCAGACATATGAGAGATCATCCTATTGATCAAATCATATGAGATCCTCAAGTCGGAATTAGAACAAGAAGAGGCACTACTAACGAAAATATGCATTTAAGTTTTCTTTCACAGGTTGAACCGAAGAAGTTTCAAGAAGCAAATGAAGACTCCCACTGGGTAATTGCAATGGAAGAAGAATTAAATCAATTCAAGCGTTGCAAGGTGTGGACACTAGTTCCAAAACCCAAGGATAAAAATATTATTGGAACAAAGTGGGTTTACAGGAACAAGTTGGATGAAGATGGAACAATTATAAAGAACAAAGCCAGACTTGTAGCAAAAGGTTATAGACAGGAAGAAGGGATCAAATTCGATCAAACCTATGCACCAGTGGCAAGACTTGAAGCGATCAGAATGTTCTTAGCCTTTGCTGCATTCAAAGGTTTCACCGTATACCAAATGGACGTTAAGTCAGCTTTTCTGAATGGTAATATAAAAGAAGAAGTATACGTTGAACAACCTCCAGGTTTTGTAGATACTGAACACCCTAATTATGTTTATTTACTACAAAAAGCTTTGTATGGGTTAAAACAAGCTCCTCGAGCTTGGTATGAGACGCTATCTAACTTTCTTCTTGAGAACAAATTCACAAGAGGAAAGATAGATAAAACATTATTTCTTAGGGAAGTAAAAGGCAAGATTTTGCTAGTGCAAATCTATGTCGATGACATTATTTTTGGCTCTACAGACGATGATCTTTGCAAAAAGTTTTCAAAACTTATGCAAGGAAAGTTTGAAATGAGCAGTATGGGAGAGCTAAAATATTTCTTAGGACTTCAAGTGAAACAATCTGAAGATGGAATTTTCATCTCACTGACAAAATTCACTAAGGAGTTGATCAAGAAATTTGGAATGGAGAGTGCAACCTCTATGAGGACTCCAATGAGCACAGCTATGTCTCTGGACAAGAATGAGAAAGGGAAACCTTTTGATGAAACCAAGTACAGAAGCATAATTGGCTCTCTGCTCTACCTTACTGCTAGTAGACCAGACATAATGTTTTCTACATGTGTATGTGCCAGATATCAAGTGAACTATAAGGAATCTCACTATACCGCTGCAAAGCGAATTTTGAGATATCTTAAAGGTACACCAAATCTTGGCTTATGGTACCCAAGAAGTAATGATAGTGAGCTAATTGGTTATTCAGATGCAGATTTTGCAGGAAGTAGAGACGACAGGAAAAGCACTTCCGGAACATGTCAATTTCTCGGAAGAAGACTTATCTCCTGGAGCAGCAAGAAGCAAAATTGTGTTGCAATCTCAACAGCCGAATCAGAATATATTTCTGCAGGCAGTTGTTGCGCACAACTTCTTTGGATAAGAAATCAGCTTCAAGATTATAATTTGAAGATAAAGAATATTCCAATGTTTTGTGACTCCTCTAGCGCAATTGCTATAGCAAATAATCCAGTCTCACACAGTCGGACAAAGCATATTGAATTAAGATATCATTTCATCCGAGAGCATGTGGAGAATGGGGATATCAACTTAAGCTATGTCCTCACGGATAAGCAAATTGCAGATATATTCACGAAGCCGCTGGATGAGACCAAGTTCTCTTTCTTCAAGACAGAACTTGGAATGCTCAACATGGAATAATGGTCAAACAAAGGAGAAGAGAAGGAGATAAGTGAATTTTCTTAAGTTTTATATTATTTCTTTATGTTATAAAATGAAGCACAGGTATATCTTTTGGAAAGAAGAAAAATCAGAGAAGGACAAACCAAGTCATCATTAAACTTCTCGAGAAATGAAGTCAATATCTCGAGAAATGACTTGTTGTTGAATGAAGATAAAAGATTTCGGAAAAATTGACATCATCTCTCGAAAAATGAATTCACACTTCTCGAGAAATGGGTTATCCCTCGAGAACTTTAATTATCTTTCGGAAGAAGATCGGCAAAGTTCAGAGACTTCTCAAGAACTTCAACAACCTCTCGAGAAATGTCTTATACTTTTCGAAATCATTAATTTCAATTTTCGAGAATTCGAAGAGCCAGGTACGCATGTATGTTATTTACTTTAAATTAATGGTTACATCAAAACCAAACTATAAATAGAGTCTCGAAATGAATTAAAAGGTCACGCGAGGTTCCTTCAAGTTCACAAAATCGGAAATAGGATGAAAGCAATGGTTGGAAATTTCAAAATCAAGATTAATCCAAAATCCCTTTCCAAGTATTTGAAAATTCCTTTGATAGAAAATGAGGACTCTCTAAGTAATGAGGATTGGGCTTATGCCCTAATGTTTTGTGGGTTGGATAAAGGAACATCAACCATTCGTAGACAAAAGATGAGTGATGTTGGAAAATTGATAGTGGACATAATTTCAAAAGTCTTACTATGTCATACTGGCAGCCTAGGTCATGTCTCTTCAGATGTTTTCAGCCTAGTAGCAATGGTGGTTTGTGGAAAAAGATTCAGTTGGGCAAATTTCCTATTCAATAAGATTAAAGAAAGTATAACTAGTCCCAATTTTGCAAGGATCCTGTCACTCTATCTGAATCAGCTTAATCCAGTTATGTTTGACATGTCCAAAGGAGCTATTATTCATCATTTAAAGAAGGTAGATGTTGTCACAATGAAGAGGTGGAACATCAGAATTAATAAGCCAACTGTAGATGCAGGTCTCCAGGGGGAGCACATTTCTTTAGCCCAATCTGTTCCAGAGTATGAAGCTCCAGCTCCACCTCCAGTTCAGCAACACAGTGCAGTTCCAGATTCATCTACAGCTCCACAAGACAACATTCCCTCAGCAGAGCCAAGTCTCCCTCCTCCAACAGACACAGATCTTTCTCCATCAGCTCAGGATCCATCTGAACAGATTGATCACTTCACACCTCCTCCAGCTATTGATAAAGACAGAGTTGATTCCACCATAGCAGATGTGGTAAGTGAAATTCTAAAGGGTGCTGATGATGTGCTTAGCACTAGTGACCACATGGGTGGGTCAGGAGCAGACTTTGATTTTGCTCAAGAAAAAGATGATGCTTTAGTGCATGATTCATCTCCTCCCCCAGTACATATTGAGGGGGAGCAAGAGCCTTGCTTAGAAACAAAAAAGGATGCTCAGGAAAAGCTTGTTGTTTTATCTCCTGTGAAGCTACAGAGTTCAGTTGTTCTTGAAGATATCCCAGAGGAAGTTCTGCCAACTCCTCCTCCTCCATCTCTTTATGATGAAAATTCAATTCTTGGTAAAGTTGAACTTATGCTTCAAAGACAAAGTGCCACAATAGATTACTCCTTCAAAGAAGTTCATGCTAGAATATCTGATGTTGAAAAGGAAATGTCAAAGAAGTTGAAAGAATTCAAAACCAGTTCAGATCAGTTGAAAGAGGTTGTTATTCAGGGAGGAAAGGCTATTGATCACACCATAGAGGGTGTAGCCACAGTGCTAGCTGAAGTTATTCAAGTCAAAAAAACTCAAGAAAACATGGCTTCAAGGGCTGAAGATAATACTTTCAAAGTTATTGATGAAGTTGGCCAGTTTAAGGAGTCTATTCTCCAAACCCTATCTGTAGAAGTCAGAAAGGGGGAGGACAGTTTAACTGAGAAGATGACTGGGTTGATAGATCAAACTCTTTTTGATTTTCATAAGCATTTGCTTAATAAGTTTGAGCAGTTGTCCCAAGGTGTCCAAAAGCAGGTCAATGAGTTAAAAGATTTCACTTCTAATACTGTTGTTTGGCTTCACCATGAAATCTTTCCTGATTTGGGTATTGACCCTGCTCAACCTCCTCCAAGTTTTGATCAAGCTCAATCTGATGCTCCTCATTTTTCTCCAAGGCCAGCAGAGCAGTTTGATGCTATTCCTTCAGTAGAGCCTCCCTCCTCCATGCATTATTCAAGAAAAAGGAAATATGGTGATGGACCTTCTGCAAGCAGATCTGTTCCTGGCTCCAGCTCAGCAGGTTTTGGCAAAGCAATGGTAGATGACACAAAGGTTTATCCAGAAGTTTGGAGTCCAGTTTCAAAGATCATTATTCTAGACTCTCTCAAGCTTGTAGAAGAAGGAAATGTACAAGCTACTGAATTTTATAGCTCTTCTGAATGGAAGAAATATGAGACAAGTAAAACCAAGAGAAGAATTCATTTCAAGAATTATGGGTATAACAATCCAGCAGCTCCAGAAGCTCCTCCAAAGTATCATCCCAAACCTTATGCTTACTTTTCAAGACAGGAGGAGAAAAGAAAGGGGAATGCTAATCTCTGAAGACAAGACTTTGAAGACCTTTAAAACTTTATGTCTACATGCTTGTGTGAACTTTAATTCATTAGACAATCTTAAATCTAAATATAGTTTTTGATTTTGATGTGACAATCATGCTCTTATATTTAAATATTGTTGTTAATGTTCTTTCCAGTATATCTTTTTATATTTGTTACAATTCATCTTGGTAAGTAGGGTTCTGACTTCTACAAATAGGGGGAGATTGTTGGGTATTGTATCCACAATAGCCTTGATTTGTAGAAAGTCAACATTGAACCAAGATTGAATTGTTTGTGTATTTGATTTGCTTTTCTAGTAATGTTCTTGCAGGTTCACATTGCTAAGTGTAGACCAATGTCAGGTCACAATGGGTCAATAAGCACAGTCTCATGCAATGTAATTCTTCATTGTGTGAGGTATGGGGTTGACTCATGTGTGGTCTCTCAATTGGGATACACTTTATGATCAAGGCATTAAAGATTCAAAGCTTAGGTGTGCAGCATTGGTCTGAAGACAAAGGAAGAATTTTTTCCCAAGTAATATTTTTCGAGAAGTCCTTCTAGGCTCTCGAGAAGTCCTTGTTTATTTTTCGTGAAGGGTTGTTTCAGAAGTCTCTCGAGATATAGTTGATTTCTTCCGAGTAGTTATTTGCATTTCTCGAGAAATCTTTGTTCTCTCGAAAAGTCTTCTTTGTTTTCGAGAAAAGTTCTTTTCCAGTTGTTTTCGAGAAGTCTGTCTCGCTCAGCTTTCGAGAAGTCTTTTATCTCTCGAGAAGTACTTTTGTTTTCGAGAAATCATTGGTTCTTTCGAAAAGCTTTCTCTCTTAAGGTTGTTCTCGAAATTGTTCTAAAGTTTTCGAAAAGTTTCTTTGTTCTCGAGAAGTCTTGTATCTCTCGAGAAGTCCTGTCATAATTCTTTGATCTCTCTTCTAAAGCTGTTTTTCGAGAACTAGCCGGTTTCTCTCGAGAAGTCATGGATCTCTCGAGAAGTCTGGTTTGATCTATTCTCGTAAGCTTTGTTTTCCCGTTTTGACGTCAAGTCTTTTCCGTCAAATTGACGTGACGTCTTTCCTCGTTTTAAGGTTTGATCGTTAGATCTTCATCTATATAATGATTACTCCTTAAGAATAAGATGTAGCAATCATTTGAAGATCAGAGTTCATATTCTCCTAACCCTAATCTGATCCAAGATCGTCGTCTAGTGCCGTGCATCACCATCGTTGGAGTTCGATCGTGAGTTATCTGAATTCGTCTCCAAGTGGAAGAGAAAGGTCAATCGATCATTGCCTCACACGTTCTGATTCTATCGGATCGATCAAGACCTTAGAAGATCTGTTTTGTGCCGATTCGATTCATCTTCTTCAACATCAAGCCGAAGTCATTTCTGTCGCAAGAAGGAAGAAGATCTTCATCAAATTATTCAGATCTATTTGTGATTTGTTAAGTACAGTTTCATTCAAACCTTACATTTTTGATTGTAGGAGAGATTGTTCTCCGAGTTGTAGGAGAGGTATTCTCCGAGTTGTAAGAGAAAGTTTTTCTCTGAGTTTGTAGGAGTTTGATCTCCGAGTTGTAAGAGTTTTGACTCTGAGGATTGTAGGATCGTTCTTGATCCGAGATTTAGTGAAGTAGTCAAGTCTAGCTGTGGTGCTAGATTGGCGAGTCCGGCAAGTGGAGTACCCAAGAACGGGGAACCACTATAAATTTCTTGTGTCGTCTGTGTTTGTGATTTGCTTCTGTGCGTTCTTTATTTTCAAGATTTTCAATTCCGCAAAAGACGCATTTATCACCTATTCACCCCCCTCTAGGTGATTTTGGTTAGCATCTTGATATTTCAATAATTTATGTTGATGGGGCTTCAGGAAAAAATTCTTCAGGAGCAGGGGTAATCTTGGTTAACCCGAACGGAGCTAGAATAAATCAAGCTTTGAAATTTCATTTTTCAGTCACCAATAACCAGGCAGAATATGAAGCCCTCTTAGCAGGACTCCGTTTCGCCAAAGAATTAGGTATCGAAGATATCATGGTTAAAACAGATTCATTAGTTATGGCGTCTCATGTAAAGAGTACCTATGAAACTAGAGAACCAATTTTGAAGAAATATCAGAAGATGGTAAAGCAAGAGATCGGAAAGTTCAAAAGTTTCACTATCCAACATATCCCTCGATCAAAAAATTCAGATGCAGATCACTTAGCCAAATTCGGCTTATCGTCAGGAGGAACCACATTAGATCTTTTCCACCCAGCAATTAAGGAAGAATCAGTAATGCAGATCGATCATAAAAGCTCCTTGATGGATCCCTTTATGCTATATCTTTCATCAGGAGAATTCCACACTAGTGTAAAAGATAAAAAAAGGTTCAGATTAAGAGCAGCTTATTATTATCTGATCTTAGGTATCTTATATCAAAAAACTTTTTTAGCTCCTTTATCCAGGTGCATCTCAGAAGAAGAAGCTCCGATTATTCTCAGAGAAGTACACTCAGGTGAGTGTGGAAGTCATTCAGGTGCACGAACCCTAGAAAAAAGGATTTTGAGGCAGGGATATTTTTGGCCCAAGATAAGGAAAGATGCAGCTAACTACGCCAAGAAGTGCATTCAATGTCAGAAGTTTGCTCCGCTCCAGCATCAGCCTGCACAGCAGTTGAAGTCCATCATGACTCCCTGGCCGTTAGCAGTATGGGGAATGGATCCTCTAGGACCTTTTTCCCACTGCAAGTGGACAAAGGCGTTTTATTCTAGTTATGATAAATTACTTCAGCAAATGGATTGAAGCAAAAGCTCTAGCTAAAACAACCACCCAGATAGTAAAAAATTTTATCTGGGGAGAAATTATCTGTAGGCATGGAATTCTCATGGCCATAATAACAGACAACGTGCCTCAGTTTAACAATTCAGAGATGATTAACTATTGTGATGAAATAGGAATTGAGCTTTGATTCGCGTCAGTCCATCATCCAAGGAGCAATGAGCAGGTAGAAGCAGCTAATAAATGTATCATGAACCTTCTCAAGAAAAAGGTAGAAAATATCAAAGGCAATTGGGCAGAACAACTCCCGACAGTTCTCTGGACTCTTATAACTACCCCAAACAAGTGTGACTGGTGAAACCCCCTTCAAATTATCTCATGGTTCGGAAGCGTTAATTCCAATCGAGCTTGAAGTAAAAAGACACAGGGTCTTATTGGCTCAGCAAAACAAGGATACCTGGATAGGAGATAATGATGAAGATCTCAAACATAGCCTCGACTTACTTGAAGAATTAAGAGATGAAGCTATAGTAAGGCAAGAAGAGATAAAAAGAAGAATGGCGAGATATTTTGATAAAAATATAAGAATCAAAGAATTCACTACTGGAGACCTGGTTTTAAAGAAGGTAGATGCAGCAGCTAGATCCAGCTCAGTCGGAAATTGGGCAGGTCCTTATATCATAAAAGCAATATTGAAAAATGGAGCTTATCGCCTCAGCACTTATGACGGAAATGAGATAGCAAATACCTGGAGTGGAGATGATTTGAAACGTTTTTTCTCTTAAAATAGACTTCTCGTTATTCTTTCTCTACCCCCCTTAGAAATGTATTCATCTCATCAGTTACTAGATGGAAGTTATTGATTTTCCTAGTTTTTCCATGTATAATTTTATATGGGATCGAAATGAATCAAAACAAATAAACTTAAAGACATACCAAAGCAGATATCGCCAAATCATACATGAACCCCCATGAATTGACGCTGAGCGTAACACCTACATTGACCATGGATTGCGGGGAGATTTCGCTTCCATGCAGTAGTAGCTCACCAATCACATTTGAGAGGGTTCAATATTATATCCCGGATCTTGGACGATATGTGAGCACACCACTGCATCAAGGGAGGTCTTGGTGAATGCCACCTATGTCGTGCCTTCAGATAGTGGCAACAAGCCATCACAGCCTGCTACAATCGAATACTAGTTGGTTGTCCTTCCTTAAAAATAACCATTAAAAAACCATCTCATCCCCCTCCCTCTGTTATCTTCTCAACCCCCAGGGTCATTTACCAAAGAACACCATAACTTAAAATAAAATTACATGTGGTCATGATTTTAAGCTATGGTTTCTTTCTCAAAACAAGGTCGAGCGATCTCTAGATTCAGACCGCCCCAGAAGAATCTTGACATAATACAGAAGCATCTCAGAACTTTTCAGGCCCCGGTATCCAGAACAATTGTTATCCAAAAAAATGGAGTCAAAATGTGACCTGCAGTACGAAGATCGCTACATCTTACTCGATATTCAGTAAGGTTCTTCGATAAAAATGATTGAAACAGTATTAAGACCGATCGATCATAATTCGAGTTCGACTAATCATTGAAAAGATCAATTGCAAAATTATTACCATCTTTATAGCAGAAGGTGGGAGAAGAAAATATACAAAGACAGATGCCGCAATCAGATAAAGCTATGCAAGGAGAAAATGCTATTCTATTTTACTATTTCTTCATTCAAAAGTTTTTCATTACAGAAAAAACGAACTAGAATTTAAGCCGCCATATTGGCAGCCAACAATACATTAAAGAAACAAAATATGTTTTCTACTTCTTCTTTTTCTTGGAGGGTGGGTCTTCATCTTCAGATGAATCGGAGTCAGCACTGAGTTCGCTCGAACTAGAGGATTCTCCCAAAGAGCGAACATCAGATTTTGTCGCCGAACACAGCTCTTCATCTGGATCGAACTGACTCCCACTCAGCTCATCTTCGCCTCCAATCAATGGCTGAATGAAATCAGCATTAAGGAAATCTTCCAGGCCATCAAGGCCGAGGTCATCAGATATAAAATGCTCTACTGCCCGGTCTTCCGGAGAATTATCTTATCTCCCTTCATATTTTTCTCTAGGTTCATCCTTGCCTTCTTCTCTTCCTTCTCCCTCTACCTCTTTTCTCCCATCCAAAACCACCTCTCCTTCATCTCTCTCCTTCTCCTCCACCCCTATTCCCTCATCGAACATTTCCTCTTCTTCTTCTATATCCTCTTTTTCTGCCTGAAGAACAGTGGCCTCAGGAAATAAAGATAAGAAACTGGTATCCTCAGGAATCTGAACACCATTATCTCGCAACTTAGAAATAGTCATTTCAACTGTCTCATTTATTTCTTATAACATCGCATTCCGGTAAGCAGGATTATTTTTCGTCATACATCTCTTTCTTTGTTTTCTACAAAGGAAAGATCATAGGTCAATATCACCCAAAAACAAAGCAAACAAGAAGAAAGAAGATCGCACGATCTCAAAATTACCTCCAGCTCAGCCTTAACAGTCTTATTCTCCGACATATATCTCCGAAGCAGCCTGCCCATGTGATGACAGAAGACCTGATGCCTAAGACCGGTCTGCGAACACATATCTGGGATAAGGGAATCTTCCCAACTATAAACTTCCTTGAAACTTTCTTCGACATATAATGCAGTCGAGACCGCTCCAGCATGGCGAGAAAGTTCACCGCCCCAGTTCGGGAGGGACGTGGAAACCCCCACACGTTTTCCTATAGGATCCCATTTCATGAGCGGTCTCCCTTGAAGATCAGTCATGGATTGCCTTAACCATATAAGCCGAATGATTTATCAGAATAATCTGAAGGGCCAGCGGCCTGAGAAAGGTATCGGTCTCGATTTTTCTTCAATCTTTTTTCCCTCTGAGTAAGCTCGCCCTCCGGAGCATAAGGTAAAGAAGAAGGAACTTGCAAGATTGCTACAAGAAAGAACTTCAAGTAAGACCAAAAACTCATGATAAACGGTCAAAGCATAAAGATCGCTCGAACTCACTATCCCTTCGTCTGATGGAAGAAACCTCAGCCCAAAGCACCAGGTAATGTTCCAAATCAGTCCTTTTTTCTTTAAGCATATCTTTTATCTGCTTTTCAATAGCAGACAAACTTTTCGGTTTTCGGAAGATCGATTCATCTCGAAGTTTTGGTCGTGTCTGGAGACCGCCTAACCGCCCCTGGAAAATCAAATACCTCTCCGCCCAATTCGAGACCCTGTTAGGAAGATTAATAACTTTTAGACCACTGCAAGAAAAATATAACAATCCTTTGAAATCTTCCTTTCTCGAGCCCTCCTTCAAAATCTTCAAGGTGAAAAAAATCTAAATAGATCCAGAGTGAATCTAACATTGACCGATCGTAAATAGCTTATATAAGTAAAAATTAAGGCGATAGAGTTTGGAGGGAGCTGCCCAGGTACAAGGCCGTAATATCTAAAAATTTGTTTCATTTCCCACGGCAGAGGAAAACGGGAACCATGGTAAAAGTGGTCAATGGGAACTGCGATCTCATTCTCTCCGCATAAATTAAGGTGCTCACCTGCAGCGGGCACGCGAATCACTATCTGCGAGCTCATGGGGTAATCCCTCAAAAAATCCAAATACTAGACTTGAGAAAGGCGGCAAGGGCGCTGCTCGACCTCAAGAAAAATTTTACAAGCACCAGCTCGCGTGGACACCATTCTTCAAAGAAAATCTAGACCGCTTAAGTGTAAAGTTCCAAGAGAGCATATTTAATAAGGCCACCGACCGAGTATTTATAGTCACGAAGGCAATCAAGTTGTAATCATTACAAAAATCCTGACCTTTTGAGACCGCAAATTCAGACCGTGTAAGACAAGTAAAAAATGCCACATGATAAAGTTTCATGACCGAGCGATCTCAATATATTTTCTCATAACTATAAGAAAAATTTATAAGAGTCATGAGATAGATAAAAAACTGACCAAATACATAACATAAATACACATCACAACAATCTGATCAAGTCCCTCAAATATACGAACCATAAAAGTAAGTAAAAGCTATTTTGGAAGATCCTTTTTCTTTCCGAGGAAAGCTACCCTGTTCTGAAGCTTATTGACCGCTGTAAGCGTCATACAAATACCCGTGTTAGCATCAACAACATATCGTTGAAGATCGCCAGCGTCTCGCTTCAGCTCTTCCCAATTGACGATTTCTTCCTGGTCCGCACGATCATCAGAAGCAGTGTTGGACGATCTCGCAAGCAGAGGAGCAGGAAAACCTGTCCTTAATTGAGAAAATGCAGTATGAAGAGCATCAGCTTTTCCTCTGAAGAAAATTGTTTCCTCCTTAGATTCACGGAGCTTTCTCCGAAGATCAAAAACCTCCTCCTCCAGCTTCTTCTTACCATCTTTTTCTCGCTGTTCGAGCGATCTCCGCTGCTCATTTAATTTTTGCTCATTTTTAGCCAAGGTCGCACGAAGTGTTTTAATGGTGTCTGCTTCAGCTAGCAATACCTCATCTTTTTCTCGCAACTTTTTCTCAAGATCTTTTTCCCGAGCCTGGAAAGCTTGAATCACCTGCATAAGGGGAGATGCAAGCAGTGGAGTGGGAGGTAGATCGGTCTGAGGAGCGATCAACCCACTCTTCTCTAGCAGGTTTTGTGCCTCCATATTTTCTCCTGCAGCCAGAAAGCAGTTTTCAATTAACTACAAACACAAAGAGAAAGTTTAACAAACATAATACCCATACTTGGAAAAATGGAAACGGGATGAGTAGAAAAATCATCACGAGCGACCTAGGAGACCGCAAGTGCAGGATCTAAAATCAGACGAAGGGGACGCTTTCGACGTTCAAGGTCTATCTTTTCTAACTGTCTTTTTTGCGACCGATCCCCTTCTTTTCTTCGTCGTTTTAGCTCCGAAAAACTAAGGAGAATATCATCGCTCTCAATAAGAACGAGCTCACGTCGTCGAGCTGGAGATTGTGGCCTAATGTAGATTGGCAGAGAAATATCAAGTGGAGCGGTCAAGAAAGGCTTACCAGCCCGGATTGAAAAAATAGATGTTGCGCGGTCTTCGGCTTGTCTCATCACTATAGCATCATCCTCAAAAGATAAAGGTTTTTCGGCAACAAGACTTTCTTTTTTCCTTAAGCATCTGAGCTTCGAAGGTAAGCTGGTTTTCCTCCCCTCTCTCTTGACTTCCTCCTCTCTCTCCATCATTCTTCTTCAAGACAGTACCCAAGACCGTTTCGGTCTCCTTTGAGACCGCGTCAACCTTCTCAGAATCATTTTTTCTCTTTTTTCTCCTCCTTTTCTCGGACAAACTCCCTTTTGTTTCCTTCTCTTCTCTCCCTCTCTTCTTATTCATTTTCTTTCTTTCCTCTTCCTTCTCTTCTCCTTCTTCTTTCTCTTCTTCTACCTTTTCTTCTTCTTCTTCTCCCTCTTCTTTCTTCTCTTCTCCTCCATCTCCATCTTCTAAATCAGGGATCTGGTCGAGGTATCGCGCGGTCTCAGGATCGACTATTTCAATCGTATTTACAGGCACTACAACTCCCTCTCTAGAAACTCCAAGCTTCTTTCTGGAGTTCTCCCCTAAACTCACTTCTAAATCCTTCCCTCTTGCTTTCTCCTCCTTTTCTTTCTTTCCCTCCTCATTTTTCTCTTCATCTTCTTTTCTCTTCTTTTCTTTCTCCTCTTTTTGTCGTTGTATCTCGTTATCCAGGGAGGCCCTATGTTGTTTTGATATCAACTCCATCCACTGTTTCTCTAGAACAACCTGACCTAATTGTTCCCCAGTCTTGACAATAGCAAGAATATCTGGAGTATAGCTTCCAGGATCTTGTAAAGCTCGAGACCGTTCGTTCTCAAAAGGGTCGAGTGACTACAAAAGGTAAAAAAAATGTTAACGAAATATGTTAGAAAAAAGCCTTGAGACCGCAGCTACCTGTAGAGGAGCGATCTCAAGCGGTCCAGTAGAACAAGCGTCGGCGGATTTGACCGCAAGGGTCTTGGCAAGAAGCTTCAACTTGTCCTTTTTTATCTCAACCCCCCGATCTATGATTTGTTGTCTCATCTTTTTAGCTAAAGATACATGCTCCATGATACTGGCTGAGAAATCTTTGGAAGACATTCCAGCAGAGGGCAAGTTTTCTGTCTGATTAGTCTCTTTAACTCCTGAAGATGAATCTTTAAGATCCAAAAAATTTGAATTCGCTGAAGCAGAAGGTTTATTCAGCATTATTTCAGATGAATCTTTTAAAGGTGAAGCGGTCATCTTTCCCTTTTTGAAGGGAGGTTTTCTTGAAGACACCGAAGGAATGACTCCTTTCTCAGCTATCACACTTTTTAACAAACCCATGGTCAATCGAGATTGAGGTAAGGTCAAATTTCAGACCGCCCGAAAGATTTCCACCTCCGGGATTCGCTATTGGCAAAAAATCCAAGAAACCCCTGGGTCTATTTATAGCCTGAAGAAAAAGATTAAAATATTCCGAACTTTCGCGATCTCCGAGGCCTGATGTTAACATTTTCGAAGCACCTCAGAACTTGAAAATGTGCAGGGATTATGTTTACCCGGAAGATCGCGGTATCAAATTATCTCAAGGAGACCGCACGGTCTAACATATGAGACCGACTTAATTGAGATCGCGCGGTCTGGCTAACAAGATCGACTTTTGAAACTCGTCATTCTGGTTCGACAATCAATCCTAAAGCTCGCACGGTCTGATTTCACTCCTTCGCATAACAGGTAACCCTCTCACCTATGGCTAACTTCTCTTAAAATCCGGGCAGCCCGTATTTTCAAAAGCTACCCGTCTGGGCAGCCCCCAAGTCTATAAATAGGGGGGTAGAGCTCCCTAAAAAAGCATTTTGGAGGGGGGGAAGAAGAAGAAGAGGGTGATCGCTGGAGCAAAGCGGTCTCAATCTTCAGCTCGCTTTATCTCGCCTGATTTCGATCTGTTCAAAACCTCTTTTTAGTCATTAACCCCCTTTTCTTTTGCAAAAACATTTTTTCACAGCCAAAGACCGAGTAGCTGGCAATCCACAGTCCCATTCTCGTTTTCAAAGCACGAGTCGCGGAGAAGGCAATTTTTGCATCAACATGAGGTTTTATGAAAAAATTAAAAGCCGACTAACTATAATAACAATATATTATAATAGTATTATTTTATATAATTAAATATATTATATAATATTATATAAGAAAAATATATTAGAATAAAATAATAATTATAACGGTTGAGGTTCTATTCTGCTTCGGACCTCTCGAGATTTGTATGTTGCGGTTGCGGTTCCGGTCCAGATTATAAAAGGCTGCTGCTATTTGCACCGCAGTTTTGGCTAGGCGCCACTTTCTCCTAATTTTTCGCGCCTTTAGGAAATACGTCTTGTACATGCATATTTAGGAAAATTGTCCAACAAGAAAGTTGTAGATTTCGACGAGATCTACAACTTTCGTGTTGAACACTTTTCCTAAAAATGCATGTAGAAGGTGTATTTCCATAATGCGCTAAATCTGGGCGTATTTCTAAAATACGCCTTGTACATGCATTTTTAGGAAAAGTATTCAACACGAAAGTTGTAGATCTCGGCGAAATCTACAACTTTCGTGTTGGACAATTTTCCTAAAAATGCATGTCCAAGGTGTATTTCTAAAAGACGCGAAAAATTAGGAGAAAGTGCGGTGCACCTAGCCAAAACTACGGTGCTAATATCAGCGCCCTTATAAAATGCAAGAATCACACCAAACTATTGTTGCTTACGATTCCAAAATTTAAACCGGATCCAAATAATTCACGTATGATTCGATTCTTTACGGTTTCGGTTCGATCTTCACAATTTTCGTGACAGCTGTCCATAGTATCATTAAGGCCCACCAATATAAATAGGGTGCTGCTATAAGCACTGCACTTTTGTCTATTTGTACTCGCCGCTATTAGCAGCGCTTAAGTGTTTGTCTATTCACACTCAATCTGTCTATTAGCAAAGCACTATTACTATTTGCACTTTTTTGTTAATTTCTTTTTAACATAATAAAAATATCATTTTCACTATTGTAAAATAACATTTCAAAAGATTAACACATTTTATAAAGTAAATGTCAAAAAATAGATTGTTAATTCTTTGCTCCGTTTTTCTTGGATATCAAATAATATTATTATAGGTCATATAAATATTATTGCATACCCAATAATTTTACAATACGTACAAGAAGTTTAAATATGTATATGTTCAAGCATGTTGAACTCTCGTCGCCGCCGGCAACGTCATCGTCGCCGCCAACGGCATTGTCGACGCCGCCAACTCCAACGCCATCGTCGCTTCCGCCAACGCCATCGTCGCCGCCGCCAACTCCAACACCATCGTCGCCAATCGTCGCCGCCGCCAACTCCAACGTCATCGTCGCCTCCGTCAACGCCATCGTCGTCGCCGCCAACGCCATCGTCGTCGCCGCCAACGCCATCGTCGTCGCCGCCAACGCCATCGTCGTCGCCGTCTCCGCCAACGCCATCGTCGTCGCCGTCTCCGCCAACGCCATCGTCGTCGCCGTCTCCGCCAACGCCATCGTCGTCGCCGTCTCCGCCAACGCCATCGTCACCGCCACCAACACCATCGTCGACGCCGCCACCAACAGTGGACTGCATATAGCATTGCTTTTTAAATAAAATAAAAAATTTCAAATCCCACGCCCACTTTATTACTGTTTCACGACATCTGTTACGGATCCGAACGGTTAAGCAATTACACCAACTGCCAAATTGGTCGAGGTCTAGAACTCTCTAGTATTCTCTACGGGCTTCTCGCCCCAACTGGATCTCGTTCTACTCTTCCACTTTAATGGCGAACTTTCTCTGCTATCTCTTTAAATTCCTTACCGCTCGTTTTCTCTCCCAGGAAAAAAACACCTGGTTCGTCGATCATCTAAAATATTCTTCTCCCAATGAATCCTGACAAATTGACACACAAAACCAACGAGGCCATCGCCAACGCTCACGAGCTCGCAATCAGTCTCGGCCATGCTCAATTCACCCCTCTCCACCTTGCCCAAGGTCTCGCCAACGATCCAGCCGGTATTCTCCGGCAGGCCATTGCCAACGCCTCTGGCGGTAATGGTGAGTCCACCGTCGCCTCATTCGAGCGCGTCCTGAGCCAGGCACTCAAGAAGATCCCCTCTCAGCATCCTCCTCCCGACGAGATTCCCGCCTCCACGTCTCTCATCAAGGCCTTACGGCGTGCGCAATCCTCGCAGAAGCAGCATGGTGATACTCACCTCGCCGTCGACCAGCTCATTCTCGGCATTCTCGAGGATGCTCAGATTGGGGATTGTCTCAAGGAGGCCGGCATCTCAGCATCCAAGGTACGATCTGAGGTTGAGAAGCTTAGGGGAAAGGAAGGCAAGAAGGTAGAGAGCGCTTCAGGGGATACTAATTTCCAAGCACTCAAAACATATGGCCGCGATCTCGTTGAGCAGGCCGGGAAGCTTGATCCAGTGATCGGCAGGGATGAAGAGATACGCCGTGTGGTTCGCATTATCTCACGCCGGACAAAGAACAATCCTGTCCTCATTGGCGAGCCTGGGGTCGGCAAGACCGCAGTTGTCGAAGGATTGGCGCAGAGAATAGTGAGGGGTGATGTCCCTAGCAATCTCGCGGATGTGAGAATCATCGCTCTCGACATGGGCGCTTTGGTCGCCGGAGCAAAGTACAGGGGAGAGTTTGAAGAAAGGTTGAAGGCCGTCCTCAAGGAAGTGGAAGACGCTAGTGGAAAGGTTATTCTATTTATTGACGAAATCCATCTGGTTCTTGGCGCTGGCAGAACTGAGGGTTCCATGGACGCTGCTAACTTGTTCAAGCCAATGCTTGCAAGGGGGCAGTTGCGGTGCATTGGTGCCACGACATTGGAGGAATACAGGAAATATGTTGAGAAGGATGCAGCCTTTGAGAGGAGATTCCAGCAAGTTTATGTGGCTGAGCCTAGTGTGGAAGACACCATTAGCATTCTCAGAGGGTTGAAGGAGAGGTATGAAGGCCATCATGGTGTTAGAATTCAAGATCGGGCAATTGTTGTTGCTGCACAACTTTCATCAAGATACATAACTGGTAAGTAGAGACATCATTAATCTCTTTTTTCATGCAATTCCAACACTAGTCTTGTGTGATTATCCCCTAACTTACTGATTTGTGTTTATGAAGGCCGGCATTTACCTGACAAAGCCATTGATCTGGTTGACGAGGCATGCGCTAATGTGAGGGTACAGCTTGACAGCCAGCCGGAGGAGATTGATAATCTGGAGAGGAGGAGGATTCAACTTGAAGTTGAGATGCATGCCCTGGAGAAGGAGAAGGATAAAGCCAGCAAATCTCGGCTTGCAGATGTGAGTTTCTGATATTGCTGTTTATCTGTTTTGATTAATAACCTCTCTGGTTTGATGTCATCTAGATGGTATCATTTATATACAGTTTGTGCATGTACTCTTCTACAGGTCAAAAAGGAATTGGATGATCTGAGGGACAAGTTACAACCTTTGGTGATGAGGTACAGAAAGGAGAAGACAAGAATAGACGAGATTCGGAGACTGAAGCAGAAGCGCGAAGAGCTTTATTTCGCCATGCAAGATGCTGAGCGTAGGATGGATTTGCCTCGTGCTGCTGACCTTCGATATGGAGCTCTTCAGGAGGTAGATGCAGCCATTGCTCGGCTCGAAGGCGAAGCTGGTGGTGAGAACTTGATGTTGACTGAAACAGTTGGCCCTGAGCAGATTGCAGAGGTATTGTATGAGAAATGTTCTTTGCTGGGTTTGAATTTGTTTGAACGATTGTATGATTCATGCCTCTTTATAGGTGGTTAGCCGGTGGACGGGAATTCCGGTGACAAGGCTTGGCCAGAACGAGAAGTTAAGGCTTATAGGTCTTGGCGAGAGGCTGCACAAACGAGTTGTTGGTCAGAATCAGGCAGTAGAGGCAGTGGCAGAGGCAGTTTTACGATCAAGAGCGGGTCTCGGGAGGCCGCAACAGCCGACTGGTTCGTTCCTTTTCCTCGGCCCGACTGGTGTAGGAAAGACTGAGCTTGCCAAGGCTCTTGCCGAGCAATTGTTTGATGATGAGAACCTTATAGTTCGGATCGATATGTCCGAGTATATGGAGCAGCATTCAGTGTCCCGTCTAATTGGAGCACCACCTGGGTAAAAATCTCTTCTTTCTCATAATTTCTTACTTGCAATTAGATGTATCGCCATGAATTTGTCGAACGCGTTCTTCGTTCTGGAGTGCAGATATGTTGGTTACGAGGAAGGAGGGCAACTCACTGAGGCTGTGCGGAGGAGGCCCTACAGTGTTGTGCTTTTTGATGAAGTCGAGAAGGCGCATCTATCCGTCTTCAACACCCTGCTTCAGGTCCTCGATGATGGCCGGCTCACTGATGGTCAGGGAAGAACTGTGGACTTCAGAAACACAGTCATCATTATGACATCAAATCTTGGCGCTGAGCATCTTCTTGCAGGCATGTTAGGCAATTCTTCCATGAAAATAGCAAGGGATCGCGTGATGGAAGAGGTATTTCATGTCAGCTCTCATTGTCTGTCACATGGAAGAGGTATTGTTAATTGGTTTCTTAGCTTTGAAATTTCATCTTTTAGGTGAGGAAGCACTTCAGGCCCGAGCTGCTGAATAGGCTTGATGAGATTGTCATATTCGATCCATTGTCCCACGACCAACTGAGGAAGGTCGCGAGGCTTCAGATGAAGGATGTGGCCGTCCGATTGGCTGAGAGAGGCATTGCATTGGCCGTCACCGATGACGCCCTCGACGTAGTGTTATCTGAATCTTACGATCCGGTCTGTATTTTTGCTCTTCTCAAACCCATCCTAATACTGTTTCTCAACTGTTTTGAGGGAGCATAATGCTTAACAGCCATGGAATTTTTGTGTTTGCTTGCAGATATTTGGTGCCAGGCCTATCAGGAGGTGGCTGGAGAAGAGGGTTGTCACTGAGCTGTCAAGAATGCTGATACGAGAGGAGATTGACGAGAGCTCCACAGTGTACATTGATGCTGCGAAGGGGAAGAAGGATCTGTCCTTCAGGGTGGAAAACAATGGTGGGATGGTGAATGCATCCACTGGGGAAAAAACTGATATTTTGATCGAGATACCGAATGGTGTCAGAGACAATGCTGCCCAGGTTGTGAAGAAGATGAAGATTATTGCAGACGACGAGGACGAGGAGATGGAATAATTTTGTGAAGAAGATGAAGATTATTGCAGATGATGAGGACGACGAGGAGATGGAATAATTATGTGTTTGGTTGTCTAAGGCTTTCCTATATTTAGCAGCCTTGTAAATTTGTTGTGTTTCTTTTAACTGGTGGAACGATAGGGGCTTGCTCTTGTCATGGCTGCTTAAAGAACGCAGCCTATATCTTTAGAAGTTGTCTAAAGAAATGGCACTCAGTTATAGATCAGTTAAATTTGGCAAAATTGTGAATTTCAGTTCTTAGTTCTTTTTTTTTCTTTCAATTTATGCTTTTAGTGTAAAGATCTCAAATCTAAGGATACAAAATTTAAACATAAAACGAACATGAATTAATGTGCTTTAGGAAGAAAAGATAGCAAAACCAGATGGAGTAGTAGCTAACTGTCCACTGTCAAGAAGACCTGCAACTGAATAACTTAGTGTTGAAATTTCAAACAAAAAAACAAAATGGATAAGTGGAATTAACAGTTTTCTGTCTGCCACGCGACCGGCAGAAACCACGAGTAAAGAGGAAGCTGCCTAATCTAAGAAAGTCATTGCAGTAAACATTAAAGTAAAACTCAAATAAATAACACTCCCCACAACCGTATGGCAATGGGGAAGTACTGGATGTAATGTAATGCTTGCTCTCTTTTTATGTCAAATCACTCCATAATCTTCTCGGCATAGTTCTTCTGAGAGAGTAATTCGCTTTTCACCTTCTATACTTTTAAATCGAAGTAATGATGAAGTTCACTTAAATCTTTTATTTCAAATTGAATTGAACCTTCTCCCGTGAGCTTTGCAACATTTTGTTTACCATTTTCTGTTACTATCATCACTGTATGAAGGTTCCCTTGCTTCTTGACGAACAAATTAGAATCCTACTAGAATCCTACCGTGAAGTTCCCTTGCTTCTTTTTTAGATGTGTGTGTGTGTGTGTGTGGGGGGGGGGGGGGGGGGGGGGGGGGGTGTGTGGCCTTATCATGTTTTCACAGAGCTTTAGAGTTATTCAACATGAGCTAGATCTATTGAAGTTACATGAGATAATACAACACGGAAGCACGTAAACAATAAAAATTAGAAGAAAAGTATCCAGATTTTATAGAGATTTCCCAATCAACTGTGTACGTTCCCTCTTCCATAAATCTGTGGGCTAGCACTTCCCTCTGCACCAAGAAGACTTGTCTTTTTCACTGGAGACTCCAACCCACAGAATCTTTTCCTCTAGAGATTTAAGAACTCAAGCAACTCTTTTAAGGAGAGAGCATGATAATCCTTTATAGCAGTTGATTGTGAAGTTCAGAGCTTTAGATTTAGCAGATTTTGTCAAAGGAGAAGAGTAACTAGCTAAATCCTAAATGAGGAGGATTCAATTTACAAAGAGAAAAAGAAGAAGGGAGAAATACATTCACATTCTAGACGATAGGGATTTTCTCGTCTTGCTTGCTGCTTGATGGCTACGACATGTAACATCCCAATTTCAACTAGACCACCTTGAGTGACATGTGTCACTTTGAGTTGACTTGGACTAGGTAGTAGTCCTAAGACCCTAAGGTAATCATGGATGGGCCATGAGTGCCCAAATTGGCTTAATTAGTCAACATCAAGGGTTAAGTCAAAAATAGCCAAATTAGGCAGCTTTGCCTAATTATCCTCGATTGAAAATCAAATGGTCAAATTGGCCCCACCATGGCCTAAAGAACATCATAGGATGACATGGAACTCATGATCACCACGTGGGGCATGCCACATCATCAGTTTGACCAAAGTCAACAATAAAGTCAACTTTGGCTAAATAAACTCCAAATTGAAATTCAAGAGCCAAACCCAATTCAATTGGGCTCAACCCATTTTCCAAAGACCATTTCAGAAGATAGGGGCCCACTCTAGGATGCCACATCAGCAAATGTGGACAATACGGGTCAACATGGTCAACATGCATGAAGAAATGTTGACCATGCATGTGGAGACAAGATAAATTAGAAAGAATTCCACTTAGAGCTTGTCTTATGCTTCCAATGCAAGGGAAACACCCCCATTACTCCTAGCCGGCTGCTAGTAGAGGGGTGCCAAGTGGAGCCAGTCGGAACATCCGAGGTGATGGCCGAGAGCTTCAAAATGGGTTCACCCCATTCAGCCGCCCTTTCCTCCATTTGAGCCTCTGACCTCCCTCCTCACCTCTTAAGCAATCGAGTCAGACGTTTTCCTGGAGAAAATGAGTTCAGGAGCACACATTAGGGTAGGATCGCCGGAGACAATCGCCGCCATGCCTCCTAGAAGATCTACCTGATCAATGGCTCTAAACCAGGTGCATTTCCGCTCTACTCCCCTGGTGCTAGCTTCCTAGATCTAATTAAGAGATATATCGAGCTCAATTGAGCTTGATTTTAGAGCAACCCATGGAGAAAATCGTGAACAACTCCCATGCTAGAACTCTGGATTTAAGGCATAATAGGTTTTGAAACAAGTCCTAATCGACTCCCCTCCTCAAAACGAAGCTATAAGAGTTGATTTCGTGAAGAATGGTGGTCAGTAGAGGGAGTATTTAAGGAATGAAATTTGGGCTCATCCTAGCCATTTTCTAGAGGAAGAAGAGGACCAGGAATGGTCGGATATGCTTCCAGATTCGTACAGATCTGCTATCTGCAGGCAAAAATCGATTATAGGTTAAGTATTAAACCTGTCACATCTATTCAACCAGGTTCAAGCCAATTTTTAGCATGCTACCCACAGATCTGGTCCTTGGGCTCAACATGAAAGTTGTAGTCCTTGGAACGACCTTTCCAAAATGGGTGTTACATAATGTTTGGTGTAGTGTAGTTCACTAGATCTTACTTTGAAAATGTTGTGTCACAAACTTAGGGATCTCAATGTTTTGTGTGTTGTTCTCAAACTATTACTCTGATGCTGATAAAATTTTTTACATGCATGCTTGTGGATGTTATGAACACCCCCACCAAAGTTAATAATTTTTGGAAATGATTTTCCAATTGTTCTGTGAGTAATTTTATTTTAATAGATTGTTATATATATGATGTTTCTTTTAGTCAATGTGACTCAAATTTTAATGACATCCATGTTATGCCATGCATGTCTACTAGTAGAAATTGGAAGGGATTTGGAGGTCATTTATGTACTGTTTGCTTAAAAGTTTATAAGGTACTTCATAGGGCTATGGTTGTGTTATACCTAACATTGTAAACTTGCATGTTGAATATCCTTATACTCCTGAGCTCAAATGCCATGAAGTTTGATACATGAAAGTACAATCACCTCAGGGACAACTCCAAAAATTCTAATTTTCCTACGTATAAAGGGTTATTAAATAATTGCCACACTATGAAAGTAGTAAAATTAAGTGGGTTAAATCCACTTGGAAAATGCCCAAATATTGATAGCTTCATCCTTAGACAATATTTGGTCTATGGTAAAAATATTGGGACATTTAGATTAGAGAATTATAAGATTTGTCGCACTAGGATAACTTATATAGAAATTAGTCTAAGTCTTTGTCGACTAGACATATAGTAGACACCAGAGAAATATCGACTAGAAGACCTTTAGACAAGAAGACTTACCTTGTCTATCGACTGGAAGAGCCTTAGAATGGGATAACTTATATAGAAATTAGTCAAAGTCTTCGTCGACTAGACATGTAGTCGACACCAAGGCAATATCAACTAGAAGACCTTTAGACAAGAAGAATTACCTTGTTTGTCGACTGGAAGAGCCTTAGACTGGGATAACTTAAATAGAAATTAGTCTAAATCTTTATTAACTAGACTCATAGTTGACACCAGGACAATATCGACTAGAAGACCTTTAGACAAGAAAACTTACCTTGTTTGTCGACTAGAAGAGCCCCAGCCTAGGATAACTTATATAAAATCAGTCTAAGTTATTTGTCGACTAGACATGTAGTCCACACCATGACTATATCGGCTAGAAGACCTTTAGACAAGAAGAGTTACCTTGTCTGTCGACTAGAAGAGCTTTAGACTGAGATAACTTATATATAAAATCTGTCTAAGTCATTTGTTGACTAGACATGTAGTCGACACCAGGACAGTATCGACTAGAGGACCTTTAGACAAGAAAACTTACCTTATCTGTCGACTGGAAGAGCATTAGATATAATGTCTAAGTCATTGTCGACTAGACTTGTCGTCGACACAAAAGCAATATCGACTAGAAGACCCCTAGACATGTACCTTAAGCCTTTTAGTTTTCTTGGAATATTTCAATCAATCCTTATCAAAATGACTTGAAAATTGATGCACGACAATGTGACAACCATAGGGAGAGCTCCAAAATTTTGTAGAATTTTTGGAGCATATATTTTCATAGATTTTGTATTGAATTCAATAATTGTCACATAATTATATTAATGAAATTATTATGACATTTTTGTGGATATAAAATGTTCAATTTTTACTATGGCCTAATAATATTACTATACACCTATGGTAAAAATTTAGGCCAATTGGAGTTCTAATTTGAGAGGAATCAAACCATGGGATTATGAAATTAACATGTGACATATAATTTAGGTCATTCAATATTTTTGGAATATTTTATTCAATTCTTATTCAAATGATTTGAAACTTGAAACTTACAAGTATGACAACCTCCGGGAGAGCTCCAAAAAATTTGTAGAATTTTTGGAGCATAAATTATCATAATTTTGGATTAAATTCAATATGTGTCACTCTATGTTGGAAATCTTGCCCTCATGATTCCTGATTTGGAGAAGTCACCAATTCAAGAGAACTTCACTATGTATTTGATTATCCTCTTAGCTGTTGCATCTCAGTAAAAGATAAGTATGAGCAAAGCAAAGAAGAATGACTGTGTCTGTGTCGTTGAAAAGGACTGGACATGTCGTCAACAAAATATCGCTGTGACACCAATCAAATATCACACGACGATATCAGGTTGCCGATAAAATATCGGAAAGAAGACTTGAGCTGATGAAGAAGCAATATCGAAGATATCAAGGGAAGGAATGTCGTCGTGAAGATTCAATGTCGTCGACATCATCGAGAAGAAGCCTTATCGTTGAAAAGGCTAAGTCAAGAAGTATCGTCGACATCGTCGTAAAGAAGGCGTGATGTCGAGAAGACTGAAGAAGGTCAGCTGAAGACAAGCAGTTGCTAAAGTATAGTCTGTCGACATGATATCGTTTATGTCATCGACAAGATAAAGTTGTTACAGCGATATCGAGCAGACAAGAAGATCGCAACGACATCAGTTAGATGACTGCGTGTCGTCTTAAGCTCAAATGGAGATGTGATGTCCAGTATCGTCGAGATATCACTATCTGATGAAGAATTGTAAAAGAAGTAACCAGCTCAAGACATCGACAAGCCCTATCGTCGAGATATTATCCATGTCGTCGTAACAATGGAAATATCGTCGAGGCAATTTCAAAAGTAGCCGGACGCGCTGTGTCAGCACTTAATGCCGCCGCCTGATTGTCCAATTAGCGCATACTCTTTAGGCATGGGCATGTGTCAAAATAGGAGACCGTTAAGCGGCATCTCAGCCCTATAAAATGGAAACTGAGGATGCACTAAAAACTATCTCAAACCAAGAAAAGAAAAAGAATCCCCCTGAGCATCTTAATAAGCGGCGGTGAAGAAGAAAGAAAGAAGGGAAGAACAAAACGATCATCCTGTGTTCTTCAAGTGGCAGTCAAGTTTCATCGTCTGCTAAGAATCATTCAAGAATAGAAGCTAGTCAACATCAGGCAAGAGGAAGAAAGCTTGAAGAAGATTTGTGCCGTTCAGATTCAAAATCAGAAGCATCTTCTTCACGTTAAGAAGCCGATCTCCATCAGGCAGAAGAAACAGTTTTCTTTACTATAAATCTTTCATTGTAAGGCTTGAGGGCCAAAGTTGTAAGATCTGTTTTTCAGATCTGTGTGTCAAGCTTGAGGGCTTGAGATCTGTGAGGCTTGAGTGCTAGGGCAGAGGGACTTGCGGGTCCAAACTTGTCGAGCTTGCAGGCTCGGGTGCAGTGAAGGGGCTTGCGGGCCTAGGCTGCAGACAAGACTTGCGGGTCTGTGCTATGTAGGGCTTGAGGTCCTGAGTGTCGAGCTTGCGGGCTCGGGTGCAGTGAAGGGGCATGCGGGCCTAGGCTGCAGGGACTTGCGGGTCCAAATGTGTCGAACTTGCGGGCTCGGGTGCAGTGAAGGGGCTTGCGGGCCTAGGCTGCAGGGACTTGCGGGTCCGAGGTGTAAGGCTTGCGGGCCGAGACATTGGCGGAGTTTGCCGAGCCTAGCACACTGCTAGGTAGGCGCAGAGGGAAAGAGGACTACTCAAGACACCCTATCTTGAGGAACCTCTATATATTCTTACGTGCTTTCTGTGTTGTGCTCGTCTAATCTATAGATCTATTAACCAGAAATCAAGAACACCTAAAGGGGATAAAATAATTTGAAAAACCTATTCACCCCCTCTAGGTGATAAGTCGACACCCCATAACTAACAAGTGGTATCAGAGGGAGGTTGTTCAATGAAAAGCTTAACAGCTTGAACAGATCTGCCCGTGGGTGTCCATTCATCATAGCTATGGAAAAGAACCCAGATCACCTAACACCCCCCCTCTAGGTGAATGTTCCATTAACAACAGATATCGATCTCAGTTATATTATGGTCAAGTAGTAGGATACCCCAAAACGACTAAATGAAAGAGTTGAAAGCAAGCGTAAGTGTTCAAGGATTACACTCTGATATCCCCACGTCACTTCCCAAGTGATATTATCACCCCTTACACAAACAAATAGGACCATCTCAAGGAGATTTGGTGCTTGTAATCTACTATCGGATTAGTAGGAGACTTGTAAGTTAACTCTCGTGCCAATATGTTGATACTTCCCACTTCCATTCCTGTAGAAGCTATCACAAGGATATGATACCAAATGTCAAATAAGAATTCATATCTAGAGAAGGCCAATTTCTCTAGATTGATCATATATGACCCTTGAAAAGGTCATCGTAAATGGTAGATTTGAGGGCCTAGAATATGTATTATATCAATAAGTCTCAGGGACTGTCGTACAAGTGCTATGATGCGAGGATTTAGTAATAGAATTCTAAGTCAAGAATTGTATGCCCTCTAAGGATTATGCACATACATAGAATATACCATATTGATGGGTAGAAGAAACTCTGCCCAAGACTTACGAGGGGGCTTATCCTATTTCTTCGTTTATTGGGCCGTTATGTATTGACTTGGGTTGTCCAAGAAACATAACTTCATCGCAACTTGTTTCACTTAGCTTTATTGTAACGAGCCTCTCCCTCCTAAGTCATCATAATCCTTCAACATTAGGGTTTGTGAGCCTAGAAAAATTAGCTCATTTTGAACAATATAGATTGATACCACTAAGTTTGATCGTTTTAATTCTCACTAAAGGATCAAGAGAAAAGAGCATTTCAAAGAATTTGAGCAAATTGCTTTCAAAAGATCTAAATTCGAGGCAACATTGGCTGTAAAAAGAATTTACATACAATTAAGGGTATGTGTTATTTGGTCGCCTCAACAAACTTTAACATCATAACCCAATTGTTGTAACATATGATTACTGATTATGTTGTTGGTTAATGATTTGATTATATAAAATCATGTAGATCGCAAGAGAGAACCGACATTAATTGTGAATTCAGTGCAAGTCTAAGTAGGATCTGGATTGGATAGGAGTTGGACTTGGTTGTAGGTCCTCATGATCTTAAAGGGGGAATGATGTAATTATAATCCCATGCGAGATATGGTGTCATAGATTCACCTCCTTCTTGAGCCTGAGAGGATGGTTCATAGTATTGTCATAACAAACTGTTAAACATCACTTGTTAAACAAATTTTGATTTTGTGGAAACATTGGAAACATAAGGTTGCCAAGTTTAGATCCTCGAGGCAATAAATCATGTTGAGAAATTAGTGGGTTGGAATTATGTTTGGAATTTCGTACCTTCCAGGGCATTTGGAAATAAGGTATTTATGGTTGATTTTTATTAAAAATCATGCACCATCACACACCTCGCCACATTAGCACTAAATCCACCATGGTTAGGCTTGTACTTGACCTAGGATACTTGGCGGGACAATCCAAGGTTAGGCTTGTACTTAAACCTATAATACTTGATGGGATAGTGTCATGACGAGTGAGGTTGTATGATTGCGGAACTTGATTATTATCTGAGTTAGAAATCAAGAGGTGAAAATTGATGATTTTGGAACAATGATAATTTCTGTCGTGTTATGACCTTAGAAGTATAATGACTTCCAAAAAACTTAAAATCAAGCGGTTGTCATGCTAAGTTTAGGAGATGTATATTATATGTATGATCCTTTGGATATGACTGTGACGAGCTTGAGAATTGAAACACATGTGTTTGATGACAACATAATCTTCTCCATAAAGATTCAGGATTTTGGGGAATAATTCATAAATATCAAATGTTTCTATGTTGAAGTTACATGGGTATACATTTGGGATAAATGTTAAAATTTTAATGAGATCTCCCTTATGATGAGTTTCACTCATGAAAATGATCTTGGGGTTTTGGAAATGATTTTACCTAAGCTTATATTTACAAATGTAGCTCCTTTTGTGCTTGAATAAATATGGAATTAATTGGGAGTTTATTTATGAACATCACCTTTTTTATATATGATAAACTGATATTTAATCGCAAGGTTTAAAGATGCGACCTCTTTGATTTCTTAGAATTGATGGTCCACATGACTTGGAATACTAAAATTAAGCTATAAACATGTTATGGTCTCAGAAGAGGAGTCTAAATCCTATTTGCACATATTTTACATATGATAGTGCTAATATCATGTGTACAATGATCGTTGATCATAAGGGAGTTTAGATCCCAAGTGTAATTAAGGTTGACTCCGATAATATTATAGCCGGTGGACTTGATGATATACACACTGGATGAGAAACTGTGTGCTTGTGAAGACATCACATTATTGATTTTAAGGCTTGAGTTCTACTCTCACCTTGTAATAGCATAATCTTATACTAAATTGGCTTTTCCATCCATTATCTACATCTTCATCAATATAGGAGACAATTAAGAGCCCTCAAGTAGATAATTTTAATTACAAGTATCATTAAGTGTAGTGAAAGTGCAATTAGAGAGAAATTGAGGGTGAAGCGATGTGGATGCGTTATGATCCTTACTAGAGTTAAGGGAGAGCCGGGGCATAATAAAACTATTTAGCTCTTCAAGTATACTATGAATTTGACTTCCATATTATGAACTTCAGTCCCCATAGCCCGAACTTAAATTTTGGGGACGAAAGTGTTTCTTCGTTTATTGAATTGGTAACATCCCAATTTCAACTAGACCCCCTTGAGTGACATGTGTCACTTTGAGTTGTCTTGGACTAGGTAGTATGTCTAAGACCCTAAGGTAATCATGGATGGGTCATGAGTGCCCAAATCGACTTAATTAGTCAACATCAAGGGTTAAGTCAAACTTAGCACAATTAGGCCAGCTTTGCCTAATTAGCCCCGTTTGAAAATCAAATGTTTAAATTAGCCCAACCATGGCCTAATGAACATCATATGATGACATGGAACTCATGAACACCATGTGGGGCATGCCACATCATCAGTTTGATCAAAGTTAACCATAAAGTCAACTTTGGCTAAATAAACCCCAAATTGAAAATCAAGAGCCAAACCCAATTAAATTGGGCTTAACCCATTTTCCAAAGACCATTTCAGAAGATAGGGGCCCACTCTAGGATGCCACATCAGCAAATGTGGACAATATGGGTAAACATGGTCAACATGCATGAAGAAATACTGACCATGCATGTGGAGACAAGATAAATTAGAAAGAATGCCACTTGGAGCTTGGCTTATGCTTCCAATGCATGGGAAACGCCCCCCCCCCCCATTACTCCTAGCCGGTTGCCAGCAGAGGGGTGCCAAGTGGATCCAGGAGGAACATCCAAGGTGATGGCCGAGAGCTTCAAAATGGGTTCACTCCATTCATCCGCCCATTTCCGCCATTTGACCCTCTGACCTCCCTCACCTCTCATGCAATTGAGCCAGAAATTTTCCCAGAGAAAATGAGTTCAGAAGCACACATTGGAGTAGGATCGCCAGAGATAATCACCTCCATGCCTCCTAGAAGATCTACCCGATCAATGACTCTAAATCAGGTGCATTTCTGCTCTACTCCCACTGTGCTAGCTTTTTAGATCTAATTAGGAGAGATATCGAGCTCAATTGAGCTTGATTTCAGAGTAACCAATGGATAAAATTGTGTACAATGACCTTGCTAGAACTTTGGATTTATGGCATAATAGGTTTTGAAACAAGTCCTAATCGACACCCCTCCTCAAAACGAAGCTATATGAGTTGATTTCATGAAGAATGGTGGTCGGTAGAGGGAGTATTTAAGGAATGAAGTTTGGGCTCATCCTAGACGTCATCTAGAGGAAGAATATGACCAGGAATCGTCGAATCTGCTTCCAGTTCATGCAGATATGCTATCTGCAGACCAAAATCGATAATATCTTAAGTATTAAACCGGCCACATTTATTCAACCAGGTTCAAGCCAATGTTTAGGCATGCTACACACAGATCCGTACTGAAAGTGGAGGTTAGATCTTAAATTAACTCTAGAGGGGGGAGGATAGAGTATTAAAAATTTCCCTTAGTTTTATAGCGGAATTAAAATAGTGATATATATATATATATATGTGTATAGAGTGATTTATAAAAACTAAATAAAAACAAATTAGCACAGCACAAGCAACACAGAAATTCACAGGCACAAAGACACAAGGATTTTATAGTAGTTCCCCAATAAACCTGGGTACGTCTACTCTTCTACCACACTTGGTTGGATCCACTAGGTTTTTGATCAGGTGCCCTATCACCAAGGGGTTTTTGATCAGGTGTCCACACACCACAGAGCTTTTGATCAGGTACTCAAAACATACAGGATTTTTTGATCAGGTGTCTTGCCACCAATGGGTAAACTTTTGAAGGGAGTTTTAACCCTGTACAAGAGGGGTAAGGAGTTTAGAATGTTCTTCTCTGTCAATATGCTGAGAGAAGACTCTAGTGGATTTGATGTTGAAATGCTCCTCTGTCTGATATGAATTTGTTTGACAGTAGATCTGGAGCTTTCTCTTGAAACAGATTGATCTTCCTGTAGTTGATTAATCTAGAAGAAATGTTTCTTCAGATTTTTGTTGCTCTATTGAAGATCTGTATTTGCAGCAGATGACTGAGAGATGATGTTGAGGATGTTCTCAGTGAGATTGAATGCTGCTATAGAAAGAAGATGAAGATCTGATGAAAACTTGTGTTCTTCTTTTTCTTCCTGTACTGATATTTCTCTCTGTTTCCTGTACTTATTTTTTGATGTTGTACAGCAATATGTTCTTGAAATTATTCTGTAGTGTATTCTGTATATCTATGGAAGTAAATAAAAATGTATATATTCTTCCCTTTTCTTTTGAAAATCTCTGACAGATTATAACTGCAAATCCCTTAAATTAGGGAATGTAATAAAGCTGGGGACCATAAGTCTGACATGCCGTTTATCTCTTTCCTTTTTCCACGCAAGGTCAACGACTATAATCTTGGAATAATAAAAGAAATATATTATCTTTACTTATCTGATAATAGATCCGTTACTGTAGTCGAGCTGAGTTCAGAGAAATGAATTTGAATTAACCTGCTGAATTCTCTGAACTGAACTATCATTTCTTCGATCAGAATAAACTTCATTGATCTCAACTAATTTCGTCGACCTCAATCTGGAATTCTTTGATCTCAAAGATTTACTGCTTGGTCTGCCTGGAAGAATATAATTCATCGATCTCAATACATTTCGTCAACCGCTGAGACCAAGTCTGTTCGTCGACCGTTGAGACCAAGTCTGTTCGTCGACCGCTGAGATGCGCTGAGCCGCTGAGATAGAAGCAGGCCGTTCGTCGAACACAGAGTGTAAGCCGTTCGTTGAACGTAGATATCATTTCGTCGAACGCAGTGTGGAGTTTGTTGAACGCAGAATGTGAATGAATTCTTGAGTTATAACAGCCTAAACTCTTGACCCATTGACTATACATTAGGGTCAACTCAGTCCTAGTCAACAGATAGTGATCCTAGCCCAAATCAAAAATAGGGTTGTTCCAACAATCTCCCCTATTTGGGTTAGGACACTATTTGACAAAAATTGAAAATAAACAAACAATAAAACAACAAAAACAACAGAGCATGTATATATCTGATAGATTTTTAATATTTCATCAGATATAAAGAATATGATACTCTGAGTTTTGAAATTACATTGAAAATAAAACTAATAAAAAGAACCTTTGATCTTTCTGATTTCTGACATTCTGAATTTCTGAATTCTGATCTGATAATTCTGAATTCTGATTTCTGATTTTGTCTGAACTATATCTGTTGTGTTTCAGCTTTCTGAATTTGACCTGAACTGAATCTTTATATTCTGAATATGTTATCTGCCATAACTGAAAACTAAACCTGAACTTGAGCTAAAATAATTACTGCATCTGAATTTGCATTATGTGTAGCTTGTTCAGAAGTCATCTTGCCCTTTCGGAAAGCATCTCCCCCTGAGACTAGAGGTTCTTCAGCTTTCTCCCCTTGCCTAGTTCATAGAACAACTCCCCCTGAGCAAAACACTGCATCAAATGGAGCTTGTTCATAAAAACTTCTCTCCCTGCCTAGTTTCAGGAAGGCCTGAAGCTAGGCCCCTTGAAGAAGGGACATTTGATGGAAGTAGGGAAGGATGCAAGATTGTCATTGCTATTGTTCCTGCACAATAAAATAGAGATCAAGTGCAAAGGGAACTAGAAAGAGAAACAATTCTGTAGGCATACTCTAATAATTAAAATATTTGATTAATATGACAACAAAAATAAAAAGGCTTCAGAAAACTGGGTTCGACGAAATTTAAGTTTTCGTCGATCTCAGTTCGACGAACTTGATGTCTTCGTCGATCTCCGTTCGACGAAAAGCTTGATTTCGTTGATCTCAGCTCGATGAAGAGGGGATAAGTAGAAAACATAATTTTTTTAACAGATTGAATCTCTATCTATCATTCCTAGCTGATTTATAAAGAAGACGTGTTTCTTTTCATCCAAGGGTTTGGTGAAAATATCAGCTCTTTGCAAATCAGTAGAAATAAAATGTAGGCAAATTTTATTTTTATCCACATTATCCCTAAGGAAGTGGTGCCTAATTTCTATGTGTTTAGTCCTACTATGGAGAACTGGATTTTGTGCTATAGATATTGCACTAGTATTGTTACAAAATATAATTGAATTATTTAAGTTGACACCATAGTCTAGGAGCTGATTTTGTATTCATAATATCTGTGAGCAGTAACTGCCTGCAGCTATGTATTCAGCTTTAGCTGTTGATGTGGACACAGATGTTTGTTTCTTACAAAACCAAGACACAAGCCTATCACCAAGAAATTGGCAAGTTCCTGATGTGCTTTTCCTGTCTACTCTACATCCAACATAATCTGAATCTGAGAATCCAGTTAATTCAAATTCAGATGCTGTTGGATACCAAAGTCCTAGATTAGGGCAACCCTTTATATATCTCAAAATTCTTTTTAATAAAATTAAGTGAGATTCTTTGGGGTTAACTTGAAATCTAGCACAAATACAAGTAGCAAATATTATATAATGCCTACTTGCTGTTAAATAAAGTAATGAGCCAACAATTTCTCTATATACCTTTTGATCAACAGGTTTCCCTGATTCATTAGTATCAACAACAGCATTAGAGGGCATGGGTGTTTTCATGGTGGAAGAATCAGACATACCAAATCTTTTCACTAATTCCTTAGCATACTTAGATTGGGATATGAAGATTCCATTTGGAGTTTGCTTCACTTGAAGACCAAGGAAGTATGATAGTTCACCCATACTACTCATTTCAAATTTAGATTGCATTAGATTAGAAAATCTTTTGCATAAGTTTGAATTAGTAGAGCCAAAGATAATATCATCTACATATATTTGAACTAGCAAAGTTTGATTTTTATGTATCCTGAAAAATAGTGTTTTATCTACTATGCCTCTACAGAATTTATTCTCTAAAAGAAAACTAGCTAAGGTCTCATACCATGCTCTGGGAGCTTGTTTAAGACTATCTAGAGCTTTATTAAGCTTAAATACAAAAGAGGAGTGAGTTGGAGAGATGAAACCTGGTGGTTGTTCCACATAGACTTCTTCTTTGATTTCTCCATTTAGGAATACACTCTTCACATCCATTTGATAAACCTTGAATTTCTTGTATGCTGCAAATGCAAGGAAGATCTTGATTGCTTCTAACCTTGCAATTGGTGCAATAGTCTGATCATAATCTATTCCTTGTTCCTGTGAGTATCCTTGAGCTACTAGTCTAGCTTTGTTTCTAACAATATTGACATCTGCATCTAGCTTGTTTTTGTAGACCCATTTAGTTCCAATGACTGGATGATTCTTTGGTCTAGGAACCAATTCCCAAACTTTGTTTATCTCAAACTGATTGAGCTCCTCTTGCATAACAATGATCCAGTTGGGATCTTGTTCTGCATCTTGTAGGGATTGAGGTTCAATATGAGAGAGAAAACAAGTGTGCATCAGATTCTGATTAGCTTGATGCCTTGTTTGGACACCAGTTGATATGTCTCCAATTATTTGAGATCTGGGGTGATCTCTGATATTGACATAATCAACAGGCATAGTGGGATCAGCATTATTTGTAATTAATTCCTCTTGTGGAATGTTACTTAATGCTTCCTTTTCAGTTACAGTTTCACTGATTTCTTCATCACTTTCTTCACTATCCTGCTGTACAGGATTTAGAGATCCTTCCTTCTGTAGAGCTAATTGATCTAGCTGCTCACAGAGTGTAGGTACCTGCAGGTTTTCTATGGTAGAAGAATTCTTCTCCTTGTAAAACATGTTAGTTTCATCAAAGGAAACATGCATAGATTCTTCAATTTTAGAAGAGGATTTATTAAATATCCTATATGCTTTGCTGATTAATGAATAGCCTAAGAAAATTCCTTGTTCAGATTTTGGTTCAAATTTCCTAAGGTATTTTTTGTCATTATTGTGAACAAAACATCTACAGCCAAATGTTCTAAAATAGTTAACTTTAGGTTTCTTCCCTTTAAGTGACTCATATGGAGCCTTACCCTTAAGTTTGTGTATCAAACTCCTATTGAACACATAATTTGCTGTGCTAACAGCCTCTGCCCAAAAAGATAGGGGCAAATTAGCATCTGCAAGTAATATTGTTGCTGATTCAATTATGGTTCTATTTTTCCTTTCAACTACCCCATTTTGTTGAGGAGTTCTAGGAGCTGAGAAGCAATGCCTGATACCTTCCTTCTCACAAAATTCTTGCATGAGAAGAGACTCAAACTCAGTGCCATGATCACTTCTGATCAATGCAACTACAGTAGAGTACTCAATCTGAATGCTCTTAAGAAAGTCTGTAAGAACTTTAAAGTTATCTGACTTTTCTCTCAAAAAGAACACCCAAGTGAATCTAGAGAAGTCATCTACAATAACTAAAGTGTATGACTTCCCCCCTAAACTCTTTGTTGCAATAGGTCCAAAAAGATCCATATGTAGCAAATATAAGATTCTAGGTGAATCACTTTTAGATAATGATTTAAAACTGCTTTTAGTTTGCTTGCTTAGTTGACATGCCCTACAAAGACCTTCTTTCTTGTATGAACCAGTAGGTAAACCTCTAACAAGATTGTCCTTAGATAATTTAGCAATGGTCCTAAGGTTTACATGTCCTAATCTCTTATGCCAAAGTTCACTAGGTTTGCTTAATTCATTAAATAAACAAATTTCTGATTTAGATGAATTGAAATTTACTAAATAAATATTACCTTGCCTAATACCTGATAAAACAATAATATTATCAGAAGATTTAATAAGGCATTTTAATTTATTAAAAGTTACCTGATACCCTTCATCACATAATTGACTTATGCTGATGAGGTTGTGCTTCAGTCCCTTGACATAAGCTACCTCTTTGAAGGTGACAGATCCAACTTTGACTTTTCCATATCCTTTTGTCTGTCCACAGTTGGAATCTCCAAAGATTACTTTTGGTCCAAGCTTTGCCTTGTAGTTGTTCAGGTTGGCCTTGTTTCCTGTCATATACTTTGAACATCCACTATCCAAATTCCATTTTTCATTTATTCTTGGACAGCTGTGTACCTGCAAATACAAAAAATAAACAATCTATTTGTTCCTGACCCAGACTAGCTTGGGCCTTTTTGTATTTCCACAAAAATCTGAAATAAAAGACATTTCGGGTTGGTCCTTATATCCTTGTGGATGATATCTCCTTGGAGGTATTATCCATTCAGTAAATGGATTGGCAGTGTGTGAAGAATAAGAATTGTTCAAATTCTCTGTATAGTTTCTGTTCGACGAACTGGGCTGAGTTCGTCAATCGCCATTCATATAATGACTATATTGAAAATCTGTCTTCAGAGTTCGTCGAGCTCCGTTCGATGAAGTGGATACATTTCGTCGAGCTCCGTTCGACGAATTCTGCTGAATTCTGTTATTCTCGACAGTCTTACATGAAATGTTTTTATTTATTCCTACAACCTCTTTGCTCTTAGCAGAGATGAATTTTATAGGTGTAGATAGTATGTTTTTCTTAATCAGATGTGGCTCACTTGATGAAGCACCCAAGCCTAGTTTACTATTAAGTATATCATTGACAGTGCTTGTAATGTCCATCAGTTTGATGCTTCTCCCATTTAGGGATTCTTCAGATTCTTGGCCTCAGAAAGTTTATTCTCAATGAGAATTATTTGTTCTCTAGAGGCAGCCAAATCTTTCTTAAGATTAGCATTTTCTTCACTTATTTGATTCATTTCAGCTAGCTTATTTCTGAGTAAGATTATTTCCTTCTCAGATTTAATTAAGTCTAAGCAAAGAACTTTGAATTCATCTTTGAATCCAACTGAATTGAAGTCAAAATTAGATATTACCTGATCAGCATCATCTTCTGCTTCTGCTTCTAATTCTTCTTCATCAGAATTGTTGGCTGAGGCATTGATTGCCATCATGCAGAAGTTCTTCTCTTCTTCATTATCTTCATCATCACTGGATGATGATGCATTTCCTGACTCACTGCCAGAGTCATAAATGGCCATCAAGCATTGGTCATTTTCTTTTGATTCTTCTTTATCATCTGAAGAACTGGATGACTATTCTGATTCTGTTTCACTCCAGGTTTCTGCTACAAATCCTCTTCCCTTCTTTTTGTGCTTGTGGGAGGAAGACTTGCTGGAGTGTCTTCTTTCCTCTTTTACAATTCTCTTCTCCTTCTTCTGATTTTCTGGACAATCTGGCAGAATATGTCCAGGTTTCCTGCAGCCATAACAAACAATATCTTTAGAATTTGACTTGTCATACCTTGGCTTTTTCCTTGATCTGGAGTCCTTCTTTCTGAAATCCTTCTTGGCCATTTTGTAGAACCTTTTGGCTAGAAGGTTCATAAACTCCTCATCTCTTGGAGCTTTTTCTTCTTCTTCAGCTGCTTTGAAAGCTATGTTCTTTTCTCTCTTTATTGCTGGAGATGAAGTTGATTGTTCAGCTTCCCTGGATTTGATGAGCTGCTCATAGGATTTGAGCTTGCCCAACAATGTTTCAGTAGTAATCTCATTGAGGCTTTTGGCTTCCTTGATTATCCAGATCCTAGAGTCCCATGTGCTGGGGAAGCACATTAAGATCTTGTCATTGATCTCAGTGATAGAGATGACTTTATCCAAGGTCTTCAGCTCATTTATTATGAGGCTGAGCCTATTGTACATATCAGCTACTGTTTCAGATTCTCCCTTTTTGAAATTCTCATATTGAGAAATAAGATGTGACCTTCTGTCCTTCCTTTCATTAGCAGATCCCTCAACCTTATTGTTGAGAGAAGTCCATATTTCTCTTGCTGAGGTGCATTCCACTACTTTCTTAAAAATGTCATCAGACATTGTTTGAGCCAGAATGTTCATGGTTTTTGCATCAGCACTTCTCTGCTTCTTCTGGGCTTCAGTCCATTCAGGAGGTGGAATATCATTGTTGGTAGTGGTGGTTTCAGCACTGGTTGTTACTGTGGGAGCTGGAGGTCCTATCAAAATAATATTGAATATTTCTTCATCAATAGAGTTCATATATAACCTAATCCTTGCTTTCCATAGTGCAAACTTATTTAGATTGCACATAGGAGGTCTTTTGCTTGAAAACTCTTTGTTTTGTGCCATGAGTTTTTAAACAAAAATAAATAGAAATAAGAACTCTGAAAGAATTTAAGATCTAATTGATCTTTGTGATTCAGGTGTGAGCCTGTAAAAATCAACAGCCCTATGATACCAATTGAAAGTGGAGGTTAGATCTTAAATTAACTCTAGAGGGGGGGGGGGGGGGGGGGGGGGGTGAATAGAGTATTAAAACTTTTCCCTTAGTTTTATAGCGGAATTAAAATAGTGATATATATATATGTATAGAGTGATTTATAAAAACTAAATAAAAATAAATCAGCACAGCACAAGCAACACAGAAATTCACATGCATAAAGACACAAGGATTTTTATAGTAGTTCCCCAATAAACCTGGGTACGTCTATTCTTCTACCACACTTGGTAGGATCTACTAGGTTTTTGATCAGGTGCCCTATCACCAAGGGGTTTTTGATCAGGTGTCCACACACCACAGAGCTTTTGATCAGGTGCTCAAAACCAACAAGATTTTTTGATCAGGTGTCTTGCCACCAATGGGTAAACTTTTGAAGGGAGTTTTAACCCTGTACAAGAGGGGTAAGGAGTTTAGAATGTTCTTCTCTGTCAATATGCTGAGAGAAGACTCTAGTGGATTTTATGTTGAAATGCTCCTCTGTATGATATGAATTTGTTTGACAGTAGATCTGGAGCTTTCTCTTGAAACAGATTGATCTTCCTGTAGCTGATTAATCTAGAAGAAATGTTTCTTCAGATTTTTGTTGCTCTATTGAAGATCTATATTTGCAGCAGATGACTGAGAGATGATGTTGAGGATGTTCTCAGTGAGATTGAATGCTGCTATAGAAAGAAGATGAAGATCTGATGAAAACTTGTGTTCTTCTTTTTCTTCCTGTACTGATATTTCTCTCTGTTTCCTGTACTTATTTTTTGATGTTGTACAGCAATATGTTCTTGAAATTATTCTGTAGTGTATTCTGTATATCTATGGAAGTAAATAAAAATGTATATATTCTTCCCTTTTCTTTTGAAAATCTCTGACAGATTATAACTGCAAATCCCTTAAATTAGGGAATGTAATAAATCTGGGGACCATAAGTCTGACATGCCGTTTATCTCTTTCCTTTTTCCACGCAAGGTCAACGACTATAATCTTGGAATAATAAAAGAAATATATTATCTTTACTTATCTGATAATAGATCCGTTGCTGTAGTTGAGCTGAGTTCAGAGAAATGAATTTGAATTAATCCTGCTGAATTCTCTGAACTAAAATATCATTTCTTCGAACAGAATAAAATTTGTCGATCTCAACTAATTTCGACGACCTCTATCTGGAATTCTTCGATCTCAAAGATTTACTGCTTGGTCTGCCTGGAAGAATATAATTCGTCGATCTCAATACATTTCGTCGACCGCTGAGAACAAGTCTGTTCGTCGACCGCTGAGAATAAGTCTGTTCGTCGACCGCTGAGACGCGCTGAGCCGCTGAGATAGAAGCAGGCCATTCGTCGAACGCAGAGTGTAAGCCGTTCGTCAAACGCAGATAGCATTTCATCGAACGCAGTGTGGAGTTCGTCGAACGCAGAATCTGAATGAATTCTTGAGTTCTAACAGCCTAAACTCTTGACCCATTGACTATACATTAGGGTCAACTCAGTCCTAGTCAACAGATAGTGATCCTAGCCCAAATCAAAAATAGGGTTGTTCCAACACGGACCTTGGGCTCAACATGAAAGTTGTAGTCCTTAGAAATACCTTTTCAGAATGGGGTGTTACATAATGTTTGGTGCAATGTAGCTCCCTAGATCTTATTTTGAAATGTGTCACAAACTTAGGGATCTCAATTTTTTGTGTGTTCTCAAATTATTACTCTGATACTCATGAAATTTTGTACATGCATGCTTGTGGATGTTATGAACACCCACACCAAATTTCATAATTTTTGGAAATGATTTTCCAATGGTTTTGTGAGTAATTTCATTTTAATTGATTGTTACAAATATGATGCTTCTTTTGGTCAATGTGACTCAAATTTTAGTGGCATGCATGTTATGCCATGCATGTCTACTGGTAGAAATTGGATGGGATTTGGAGTTAATTTAAGTACTATTTGATTAAACGTTTAATAGGTGCTTTATAAGGCTATGGTTGTGTTACACCTAACATTGGAAACTTCCATGCTGAATATTCATATACTCTTTGGCTCAAATGCCATGTAGTTTGATACATGACAGTACAATCACCTCAGGGATTTGTCGCACTGGGATAACTTATATAGAAATTAGTCTAAGTCTTGTCGACTAGACATGTAGTCGACACCAGGGCAATATCGACTAGATGACCTTTAGACAAAAAGACTTACCTTGTCTATCGACTGAAAGAGCCTTTGACTGGGATAAATTATATAGAAATTAGTCTATGTCTTTGTCGACTAGACATGTAGTCAACACCAGGGCAATATAGACTTGAAGACCTTTAGACAAGAAGACTTACCTTGTCTATCGACTAGAAGAGCCTTAGACTGGTATAACTTATATAGAAATTAGTCTAAGTCTTTGTCAACTAGACTTGCAGTCGACACCAGGACAATATCGACTATAAGACCTTTAGACAAGAAAAATTATCTTGTATGTCGACTGGAAGTGCCTCAGCCTAGGATAACTTATATAAAATCAGTCTAAGTCATTTGTCGACACCAGGATAATATCGACTTGAAGACCTTTAGACAAGAAGACTTACCTTGTCTGTCGACTAGAAGAGCCTTAGACTGGGATAACTTACATATAAAATCTGTCTAAGTCATTTGTCGACTAGACATGTAGTCGACACCAGGATAATATCGACTAGAGGACCTTTAGACAAGAAAACTTACCTTGTCTGTCGACCGGAAGGGCCTTAGATATAAAGCCTGTCTAAGTCATTGTCGACTAGACTTGTCGTCGACACTAAAGCAATATCGACTAGAAGACCCATAGACATGTACCTTAAGCCTGTTAGTATTCTTGGAATATTTCAATCCTTATCCAAATGACTTGAAAATTGATACACGACAAGGTTACAACCTTAGGGAGAGCTCCAAAAATTCTACATATATTTTCATAGTTTTTGAATTGAATTCAATAATTGTCACAAAATTATATTAATAAAATTATTATGACATTTTTGTGCATATAAAATGCTCAACTTTTACTATGGCCTAATAATATCACCATAGACCTGTGGTAAAAAATTTAGGCCAATTGGAGTTTTTATTTGAGAGGAATCAAACTATGGGATTATGAAATTAACATGTGACATATAACTTAGGTCTTTCAATATTTTTGGAATATTTTAGTCAATTTGTATTCAAATGATTTGAAACTTACAACATACTAGTATGACAACCACAAGGAGAGCTCCAAAAAAGTGTAGAATTTTTGGAGCATATATTATCATAATTTGCGATTAAATTAAACATGTGTCACTCTATAATATTAATGTAATTAATGTATCTATTTGGACGAAATAAAATCTCAAATTTTTACAGTGACATAACCATGTTAGAAATGATCTCTGGTAAAAAGTTTTAGGGCATTTGGAATTGATTTGACTTGGTTTATAAATATTGCAATCTTTCCCTTGTTCATTGCTTAAGAATTGTAATGATTATCAGCTGGTGCATTTCAATTCAGATATTTAGATGTTAACTTGCTGAAATATCACCATGTATAAATGCTAACTAGATCATGATAAATCAACTGGACCTTGATTGAGAATTCTATACTGAATAATATATTGGAATTAAATTGGAGTAACATTAGAATCTTGCCAAACATTGATCATAATCAGATGTATACACATATAATCATGTCAACCTTAATGTTCTTAAGGTCTTGCAAGTTGCCATGCATGTAATGAATCATAAGTGAATGATGAAGAGTCATGTGCGCTTGGGTCAATACTAGTCATGTAGAGACACGTGATGGAAAATCTTAGTAGCACAACTCCTTGTCACCCAAGTGTTGAGATGAGATTATAATGAATGGATAAACTCCGAGATAGCCTAACACACGCCTCATTTAAGGATATTTAGGCGACCTCATGTTATGGCAATAAGAGGGGCATAATTGGATGATAAGTTCACTCCCAAGTCTAGGATTTGTAATTAAGCCTAAGGTAACTTGGTGAATGTATAATCTAGAATGAGTTGGTGTGTGGTTAGGAATTGTTGATGTAGTATGGATCTATATAAGTCTAAGTGAGCTCCAAGGTTGGGTGAAACATGGTTTATGGGGCAAACCTTAATTGGTGAACTTCAAACATAACACGAGTACTACAAGTAATCCTTAGGATCACGAGTAGATATTCTCATATTTTATACTCCCCTACACTAGAGTCAGACCCTAGGGTTTTAGGGTGATGACAATTCAGTAATAATGAAAGTGGGTTCTTGATGTAGTTTGAAGGACATGATTATAACATTGTAAGGACTTGGTTGTTAGTCCTTGGGTGCTAGAGGCATATTTACGAAGGATATGGTTATATCCTGGTAAGGACTCGGTTGTTAGTCGTCCTTGGGTGCTGGTAAGCACGGGTTTATAATTGGTAGAATAATTATTACTTTAAGGACTAGGTTGATGATAGTCCTTGGGTGCTGGAAGCACGTTTACTACACATGGGTTTATGAGTGTTGGTATACATTGTTGCATAGTGATCCTGGGTGTAGGATTGCTTGTGGCGAGTCTACGAACTTTTCAAGTCATCACACTGACGGAAGCTAAGGGATTGACTCTAGGCTGGTGGGGTTGTGGTCTTGTGGGCCAACTTAGCTGGTGTCTTGGTGACGTTTTACCGTTGACCCTTTGTAACGCCCCTGAATTTTCGGCTATTATTTAGAAATATATTGATGACATCATAATGACGAACGCGTTACGTTAGTGCGAAGTTAACGGTGCGCCGCCGTCTACGTGTTATCGCGTCCGTTCGGTCAAGTTGACAAAATTTTGAACAACCCATAATTGGAAAATTTTACGTTAGGAAATTAGATTATTTAATTTTAGAAAGGTTGTCAAAGTTTCGTGGCGTTCCGAGCAATATTAGAGCCTCTGTGATTTTTAGAAGATTTGTATATTTAACGTTCGCCGTAAACTTTGAAAATTTATATCTCGAGAACGGCACGTTGAATTTTGGTTTTGACTTCGCCGATGGATTCGTAGCGCCGGCGTTCGCCTTTGGTGCGATTTTCGTCAGTTTCGACGTTCGTTTAGTTATTGTATATTTACTTATTATAAGTATTATTAACAGCATTTTCGCGTGAAATCATTTTCTTAAATTTATTTATTAAATTTCGCGTGAAAACATTTTTCCTTCCCGTGAAAACGAATTTCCTTCCCGTGAAAACATTTTCCTTCCCATGAAAACATTTCTTCCCGTGAAAACATTTCCTTCCCGTGAAACGAATTGCTTCCCGTGAAATCCTCTCTTTCACGTGAAATGTATTGTTATTATTATTATTATTATCATTATAATTATACCTTATATATATAAGTATGACTTCTTCTACCCCGTGAAATGAAAACCGAGCCCTATTCATCTTCTTCCCGGTCCTTTTTGCGATCGAGCGAGAGGCGTTCTTCCGTGAGACTTCCGATCGCCGCCATCGGAGCTCCGGAGCACGAAATCTTCGCCGGAGCATAGATCTGGAAAGCTCTCGCCGAGCTCTTCGCGTGTGCGGTAAATATTTCTAGTTTCATGGATTTTCATTGATGAAGGGTATAGACCTAATCTTCTTTTTCGTTCCAAAACTTTCAGAAATCCTTCCTCGCGGTTTTCTAGCAGCCGATCTGCGACGTGGAGGGCGTTGGAGGCCGTTTTCTTCGAAAGGTTTGAGGCAAGTGGTGGATTCTTCCTCCTTGCCATGTTATTTCATCATCTTTAACAATCTTTTCCTCTATATCTGTTTTAGACTAGCATTTTCGGATTTGTTTTCTGTCAAGGTCCCGTACTTCAGTGAAATTCGTCAAGTAATTGTAGATTCGTTAAAATACCCTTAATTATAATTTCGCCGAAATAATCGTAAGTAGATTCGTCGGAATGTCCTTGAGTAGATTTTCCTTCCGTGTAATTTCGCCGAGTGTTCTAATTAGATTCGTCGAGTGATAGATAATTCGTCGAGTAAATAAAGAATTCGTCGAGTGATCAGTGTTGTCGTCGAGTACGAGTTAGAGTTCATAGAGACAGCTGTCATAAGGGTTGTACTTGGAATGGTTTCCGGGTTTTTCTATGATGTCTGTTTTGGTGAGGATTTTGTGAACCTCTATTCCCAGTTAGTTGTTTTTGGACTGTGGGTGGACGAAGTGGCCACTACCAGTGCCGGTTGTTTTTCCGTGGATGTGTATAGACTGTTGGTTGGTGGGCTGCAACCACCGCCACAGTGCTTTTGTGCCTTGGATGTTTTGGTCTGATGGTGGGTTGGAAAGAATGCCTCCGCCTCAGTACAGTTTTTGGCTGGGATAGTGATTCATTTATTGGGCAACTAGATACCTTTTCCTTTTGGATGTTGTTGGAATGCAACTTTGACCGCATTTTGTGCCAGTCTTTTCTTACTTGTTGGCTGCTAATATTTCTTTATGAGATTTGCTGATGTTCACAGCTATTCTGGGGGGGGGGGGGGGGGCTGGTAATCCTCTTTCGCTAATATTTCACTTACTCTTTGATTATGATGTCTTTTCATGCCTTTATGCTGAGGCATTCTTTTCTTTTGAATGCCTCAGGTTTGGATCAGTAGCAGGCTGAGCTGATCGAGTTCAGTTTCCGTCAGATCCGCAGTGGTTGTTTTCCTTACTCCTTTTGGAGAGGTAGACTGTTGTTTTCTTTTGAGAACTTGTTAAGGTGATAGGTTCGTGTCAGTTTGTTGACGCCCATAGCTTGAGCTCTTTCTGTGTTAGACTTATTCTTGCAACTTATGCTACTACTGTTACTTTGCTATTAGTGCAAATGCTTTTGGGAAAATTTTATGTTAGGATGCACAATAAATATTTTACATACAAAAGTTTGCATAATTCTTCATACATTACATCACTTTTAAAACTATCATCCTTCTATTTTGAAGCTCGTAGAAGAAACCTTTTTACCTATACTAAATCTAGAAGCTGCATATCATTAGAATGCTGGTTAGTTTATCATGCTCATATAGGGTAAAGTAAAGTAAATTATGTATTTTCCGCTGCGTAAATTTATACTTTCTTATTTATGAACTAGTTGATCCATTAAACCGAGGGACACGGTGTTTGAAAACCTTAAACTTAAACTATGTTTTAAACGAAAGTTCATGACTTTCTAAAGAAACGTTGGAGGTAAAGTTGCCCGAGCGTCTGCAGTTGTCCCCTGCACGACGTGGCATCATGACGCGTGTTTTCTCTTACTCTGATAATATAATTTTATATATTGTGAAAATGCGGGTTGTGACAGTTGGTATCAAAGGGAGGTTTGTTTGACAAATTGGTCGAACAACTTTTTCTGATCAGGTGTTAATCATCTTGTCTCATTGCATATACACACTGAAGTGTCATCCGTACATCTTGGCTGAAGTGTTGGGAATCTTGCCCACATGATTCCTGATTTAAAGAAGTCACCAAGTCAAGAATACTTCACTGTGTATTTGATCACTTCTCTAGCTTATAATCTCAGAAAGTTAAAGAAATGTCGTTGAAAAGAATAGGAGATATCATCGACAAAGTATGCTTGTTGAACGCAGGAAGCAGTTCACTGAACGCAGGATGCCGTTCGTCGAACGAACATTGGCGTGTTCATCAACCGCTGAGACGTAGCGTGTTCGTCGACCGCTGGGATCTTGCGGAGTTCGTCGAACGAAGAACAAGTTCGTCAAATGCCGAGACATGATAGAAGAATGCTGTTCGTCACTCAGAAGGAAGTTCATCGACCGCTGAGACTCGACAAGATTGTCGAACGCTGTGAAGATGTAGTATCGTCGACTTCATCAAAGTGGGCTTGTCGTCGTGATACCTGCTTCAGAGGAAGAAGCAAGAAGAGTTGAAGACCTTCCAAGGTCAAAGGGATCGACAAATTTCTGTCCTCGAGATATTGGTCATGACGTCGTAACAATGACAATATCGTCGAGACAAATTCAAATGTTTCTGACGCACCGTCAGCATTTAATGCCGCCGCCTGATTGTCTAATCAGCGCGTGCTCATAAGGAATGGGCGTCTGACACTTATGGAACTTTTCAGAAGACCGTTGGGGACCTCACTCTCTTATAAAAGAGAGAGGAGGATGCCCTAGGAGGAGTTAGTCATTTTGCGAGAAAAGAAAAACAAGTAAGAATCCCGCCGTTGCTTTTCAATAGAACAGTACATTCTGCGGAGAAGAAGAGATTAAGAATCAGTCATCTACATCGACTGATAAGAAGCCAATCTTCATCAGGCTAAGAAAATATTTGAAGAAGAACAACGCCGTCAAAGATCTGAATCAGAACAATCTTCTTCAATCTTAAGGAGCCAATCTTCATCAGGCTAAAGTTGCCAATCACCATCAGGCAGAAGAAATGGTTTTAATCACTGTAATTTCTTGTACGGCTTGCAGGGCCAATTTGTCTAGCTTGAGGGCTGGAGAACTGTGAGGCTTGAGGGTCAGGGCTGTCCACTTGCGGGTGCGATTTGTCGAGCTTGAGGGCTCGGGCGCAGTAGGGGATTGCGGGCCTAGGATGTAGGCACAGGACTTGCGGGTTTGTGTTGTGTAGGGCTTGCGCGCCTGAGTGTTGAGATCGCAGGCTCGGGGGCAGTAGGGGCTTGCGGGCCTAGGCTGTTGGGACTTGCGGGTCCGTGTTGTAAGGCTTGAGGGCCTGAAGTTTTTTGGCGGAGTTTGCTGATCCTAGCACTCTGCTGGGTAGGCGCAGAGGGACAGAGGACTACTCAAGACACCCGGTCTTGAGGAACCTCTATAGATCTTGTGTCATCTGGTGTGTTCTATCTGTGCATATCTGTGTTATATTATTGTACTGTGCTTAACTGATTAGAAACTCGCGCAAATATTTAGAAAAGAACCCATATCACCTAACACCCCCCTCTAGGTGAACGTTCTATAACCAACAAGTGGTATCAAAGCGAGGTTGATCAAAAAGAAGACTTAACCGTCTGATATAGATCGAGGAACGTCTCACCATAGCTGGTGGAGATCAAAATCGGGAGATGAGATCTATGAAACTTCCGATCTGCACCAAGGAGAACTTTCCTATCTGGAAGGAAAGAGTTAGGCTGTTCATGGAAGCGGCTGATCCAAGAATCAATCTGGCAGTCCAACAAGGTCCATTTATCCCCACAACCGCTTCCGTTATTGATCCAACACGGAAGGTAATAAAGAAATATGAAGACATGACCAAGGATGAGCTAGCCTTGGCAGGTCTGGACAAGAGGGCACAAAATGTTATTGTGAGTGCTGTAGATGATTCAACCCTCCAGAACCTGATTCACTGCAAAACGGCCAAGGAGATGTGGGACTCCCTGATCGTTTATATGGAGGGTACTGAAGAGGTAAGGGATGATAGAAAATCCCTTCTCAATCAAGAGTATGAGGCCTTCAAGCAGGGCAAGAATGAAACAATCTCCAACTGCTATGAGAGATTTTTCAAGATTGTGAATGGACTGAGAAACTACGATAGAGAGTTCACCAACTCTGATCTAAACGATAAGTTTCTCAGATCCCTCACAAAAGAATGGGACATCAAGATCTGTGCCATCAGATAGATGGGTCAGCTGGGCGTGATGGAGCCCAAAAATCTGTATGGGAAGTTGCTGTCCCATGAACTTCAGCTCAACACCAGGAAGGCTGAAGAAGAAAGCTCGAAGGTGAGCTCAAGAGAAAGATCTGTGGCTCTAAAGGCTGAGAGCACCAGAAGATCCAAGGGCAGGAGCTCTGCATCTCAGAATAGACCTGAGAGCAGTGAGGAATCAGAAGCCAGCTCCTCTTATTCCGATGACACTGATAGAGAGGTGGCCCTCCTCTCAAAACAATTCAGAAAATTGCTACACAGAAGGAGGAGGGATAACAACAGAAGCTCCTCCTCAAGCTCCAGAAGATCTGACTACCGTGACAGATCTAAAGCTCCCAGGAAGGACAGGTACATATCCAACTATAGTAGACATGATTTAAATAATACTGTTTGCTACTCCTGCAGCAAGACAGGTCACATGATTGCGGACTGCCCCTCCAAGAAGAAGGAGTCAAGAAACCATGAAGAAAGAGGAAGCTCGAGGAGCAAGATGAACTCTGAAAGAGGGTTCGTGGCCAAGAAGACAAGAATGTTGAGTGACTCTGACTCAAGATCCTCTAGAACTGAGGACGAGGCACTTATTGGATTGATGGCCATCAATGAAGGCAACCAGGATGACAACTCTCCTGGAAAGGTAAATCACAGAACCTCTTTATCTGTCTCTGATTCTGAATCAGTGGCAGATTCTTTGCATGATGATGAGGATGTGTCTGCTGCTAATAGCACAGCCTCAAGATCCCAGTATGAAGTTGAATCTGAACTGATAAGGCAATACAAAGCCTTGTGGAAGGCCTTCAAGGGCTGTAAGAAACTCCTCAAAGTCCAGTCCAAGGAGTTAGATTCCTTGTAGCCTGTTCAATCTAAGCTCCAGGAGACAGCCGAGAAGCTGGCTGCTATGAACAAAGAAGTGAACAAATTCAAGGAAGCCATAAGGCTTAAAAATGCTGAGTTAGGACAGAAGAACAAGGTCATTAAGGACCTTGAGGAAATGCTGTTGGCTGAGAAGAAACTTGTTGAGTCCGAGATCGCACCTCCGAGGGAAACCGGAGGCTGCGGGTTGCCGGTTACTTTTTGTGTAGAAGAATGAGACCGCTAGCAGCGGTCAAGGGCAGACTTCGCCCGCCGCGGCAAATGCCACTCCTGCGACGGGCTTTCCTTTGATTAGAAAAAAGTGGTTACAGCGGGCTGCAAGTGCAGAAAAAGAGAAGCCGGCCAGTCAGACAGTCCGCAAGACGTGAAACTCGAGACCGCAGCCCAAACAAGCGAGCTCCTGGATTCGAGAGTGCGTCCATTGTGAACAGTGCCGACCCCTATTTATAGGCTTGGGGGCCTGCCCGAATGGGCAGGGATAGAATAACCACCTGCCCAGGTACAGGAGAAACGGGCAGGCGGTGATGGGATGCACAAAGAAGAAAAAAGAAAGAAGCCGCGTGGCTTGGCGGCTTGCTTCTCCGACCTGTCTGACCTGAGGCTGAAGATACCGGGACCAAGTCAATGATCCAGACCGAGCGGCCTCTGGCTTGAGACCGCGGTCTGTCTTCTGGGCATGGCTTGGCTGATCTTCATGAGGTAACCCGGGTAGTCTCTGATCTGAAACTGCGGCTTGCTTTTCCGGGTTTGAATCTTGAATCTCTATGGCACAACCCGCGCGGCCTCCTTCCTGAGACCACAGATAGCCTTCTTACTTTGGCCCTTGACGACCTTCACTCCTGGGGACGGTCTGAAACTGACATCAGACCTCCCGGCCTGGTTTACCTTGAGCTGAGAGCTACTGATCCTGGAACCCAGCGGCCTGACCCAGCAGTTCGCCCGGTCCGAGAATGATCCAACCCGAGAAGCAGTTTTCCGGGTAAACATAATCCCCGCATATTTTCAAATCTTAAGAGGATTTCGAAAATATAAACTTTAGCCAGGAGACCGCTCCGACTTGCTTTGAATTCTATAAGAGAGCCAGAGAATTCATTCTGCAGAGTTTTTTTCTGAAATCACGGGATATCGCTCGCCAGCTGCGGTTGGAATTTTTAAGACCGGTAACTCTTCAATCATGGACTTCCTAGACACCGTGTTAGACCGCGTGGATCCCGGCGGAGATCAGAAGAAGGTGGAAGGTAAAAGGCGCGAATCGACGGAGAGGTCGAAAAAAGAGAAAGAACAGCAGGACCGGAAAGACCGGAAAAAGAGGAAGCGGACTGAGAAAGCCGCGGCGGATAATTCTAAGTCCGTAGTATACTCAACAACTCCCAAGACTCCTGCGGAGCCCGCAGCGGACAGTTCGGGGCCTCCCCCCAGCGACTCGTTGATTCCTCCCAGAGATCTTGGCCAACTGGCCGCTAGCCCGCTGAACAAAGTGGAGGCTGCCCCTTCTGGAAAAGTCGACTCCAGTAGCCCTTCGAAGAAGGTCGGCGAGACCGACTCGTTTGACATGGAAATCACCCCCTCCGGGAACCCTCACTTGTTAGTCAGAGATCTGGGGGAGGAGGCGGTTAATTCTCCAAGGCCGGGCGAGTTGAATACTCCTTTATCTGTGGACGACTACCCCAGTCCCCCCAAAGAAGCTGGCCCAGCTCCGGGTAAGAAAGAGAAGAAAAGGAAGAAGGCCGAGTCAGTGACCGAGCGAATAACCAAGAAGGTCAAGAAACTAGCCTCCAAGGAAAGGGCGGCTTTTAAGAAACCAGCCGAGTTCCTCCTCCAGACCAATCTGCGACTAAAAGAGGAGCTTGGCCTAGCGACTCCTTCATCCGCTAAGGTAAACGATTCGCCTGCTACCCCTGATGCGAAACCGGGCGACCTGCCCCCGGACTCGGCGAGTAGCTTATCACTTAATGGGATCTTTCAGGATATGGATGAGCTGATGGGGCGAGATAAACTTCTTGACAACCCGATTTCTTCAAAGCGAACTGCCCCCATTGCAGATAACACAGCCCAGCCTGAGGAGACCGCTCGGACGGAGGCCAAAGAGCGAGAAGCTGCTGCCCAGACCGCCCTGGAGGTCGAAGAAAGAGCGAGGGAACTCAGAGAAGTGTTGAAAGTGCAGGTGGAGGTCCCCTCGGTGATGACCGGGGAGGAGATAATGATGGTGAAGAAGGAAACGACGGAGCGGTTTTCGGACAAGCCGCTGCGGCCTGATCCATTTGCGCCAGGTAAGCGCCCCATGGATTATAAAGCTGTCCGCTTCTTCATCCCGCGGCCTTGTCGTAATAAATTACTGAACCCGCCGCCGAGCTTCTTTCCCTTAGCGGCCTGGTCCCCTTCCGCTAGGCAGAAAACGGAGAGACTCTGGCGTGAGCAACGTCGGAGGATGGACCCGGAACGGTCTAAGCGGCCTGTGCGCCCAGGCATTGATCTTATATTTATGTCCATTTTGTATGTATATGGCGTTGTATGCTCTTGCTTCTTTTAACCCAATCGGCCTCTTGCAGATAGCGAGGAGCAGATTGTGAAGCCGGGCGACCTTGAGGCCAGCCTGCCTCCATTAGTCCCCCTGATATCAACCTGCGTGATGACTTCGCAAGAAGGGCCGCAACTGTTCGAGCATCTCGAGGAGGATCTGGTGAATCTGAGGGCCCGCTTGAAGGAGATAGAAGACCGGGAGGCCGGCACTCGGACTGCTCTGGAGGCCGAGCGAATGGCGAGGAAGAAGGCTGAAGAGGCACTGAAGGCGCAGGTTGAGGCCGCGCGAGCTACGGTGGAGGCTGAGAAGAGAGCTAAGGTGGCGCAAGTCGCCACTCTGACCGCTCAGCTCGAGAAGGAGAAGAAAACATCGGCTAAGTTCGAGGATGATTCGAAGTACTACCAGGATAAATTCCTGCGGTTAACCAGGGAAGTCACTGCGGGCCGGCGAAGTATGAATGATGGAATGCAGGTTGTTAGCCGCCCGACTGTTGGGGCGGGCTCAAATCCTCCCCCGGTTCGGGCGGCTGATCCTATGATTGATGAGGCCACCGCAACCCCCCGCATGATTCCCGCTACGCGGGTTGAAAGGGATGCCGGGCGGCTTCATAGCACAATCAACCATCTCCATTATCATACCAGCCAGATTTATTCCCTTCTGAACACCACCAGCGACCAGGTCGCGCGACTTCACAGAGAAGACGTCTCCCCTGAACACCATCAGCCGTGACCGGCTTTTGAAAACAATTTGTATTATAAATGCGGCTTGTTGATTCGGCCTTTGTTTAAACAATGCTTCTTTTTATTTTGTCTTTTATTTGAATGACCCGTGCGGGTTCTTGTTTAGCCGCTGTGTTTGTGTCCTGTTTCTTCTGTGCTTTATCCGAACTGATTTCAGGTCGCACGATCTGTGATGTATGCTTGCTTCTGCTTTTTTTGCTTCTTTTGTTTTTCTGGTGAACCTAACCATGCAGGCAATTGACCGCGCGGTTAGAAATGTATAGCCGTGGCATAATTTTACTATTCGCAGATCGTAAAAATCTATAAGTAGGGACTCTTCAAAGTCATTTTTACGATTTCCAGATGGCGCGATCTAAGAACATGTCGCAGCGGCCTGTTAAGGTTAAAGCCGTTCGAGCGGATGCGGCCTTAGCCTTTCATTCGGCGGACCACCCAGAGTGCCGACTCACCCAGAGCGAACTGGATGAATTCATCGCAAAACACATGGCAGGGAGTAACCTGCTCGCGCGGCTTCCTTTGCGCGACGAGCGGATTAACTCTTCCAATCCGCACCAAATAGCCGTCCCGGTCGACCACTTCGAATATGGCTTCAAATTTCCGCTGCCACTTGAAGTCATAGCCATTTTCGACCATTACGGGGTTGTACCCGGCCAACTTCCACCGAACTCCATCACCTCCATATACAGTTTCATATCCTACCTTCGGTTCGAGCGAACCAGTTTTTCCCTTAACCTTTTCAGGAAGTTCTTCTCGGTGCGGGCTGTCTCCGCCGTGGGAACTTCAACTTTCAGGGGGCACCTCTACTTTGGATGCCACGGACTGAAAATTGTCAACCTGGCGAACAAGGTCTCGGACTGGTCGGAGCGGTTCGTAATGCTCGAAGGCAACTTCGGGCTGTTGCAAACCAACCCGCAAGTTCGTGGGGAAGAGGCCTTCCAGATCCCCCAGGTTGGACAGATCGAGAAGGACACCTTCACGTTTCTTGAGAACGAGCGGTTGGACATCAATCATTACATCCCGCTGTTCTCAGAGCTAGAGGATGTCCTCCCCGAGCACAGTAAGTTCTTCTAGACCGCTTGCATATGACCGCGCGGACTGCTTTGTTTAAACTTCTTATTTTACCTTGCAGCTGCCCACATCGTCCCTGCGAACAAGCCGGTCACTCCGGCCGGCCCGGTTTTGACCCAGAGGGAGAAAAGGCAGCGACGAAACAGGTCGTCATCATCAGAGAAAGAGGGCCCGGCGTCCCCCGATGAATATGAGCTTCTTCGTTCCTGCGGAAACCCGCCCGACCTGCAGGGCAACCCGACTGTCCTCTGGCATAGGGATGGGAGCCGCATCCGGGTATCCACTGCACTTCCCCAATGGGGAAGTGACAAAATCAACCGCCATGTGCTAGCCGTCGGGGCCGCTATGTATGGCCGAAAGACTTTGAAGAAGCTGAGGAAGACTCCGGAAGAAGAGCTTCCCCGGCTAGCGGCGCAAGCCGGCGCATGGGGGTTCGCGGCCAATCACTTCATGGCCTTGTCGCATAGGCGGCTGGTTTCTGTCCAGAAATTTCTGGAGAAGAAGTACGAGGAGCAGGTCGCGGAGAATGCGCGGCTTCAAGAAGAGAATGCGGGGCTTCAAGAAGTCGTGGCGGTGAGTTTGGCAAATGATGACGCGGCTTCTTTTATTCAGACCGAGCGACCTGATTTATTATTTTTCTTTTCTTTTTTGCAGAAACAATATGAGATGACCAACCCGGCCTTCCAAGACGAGGTGTTGCCTCATGTGGCCCAAGGGATCAACAAAGCTTTGGGTCTTATGGAAGACCGGGGCGGTCTGTGCGAAGGATTTGGGGGTACTACCTTCTCCGACCTCTTCCCTGCCCTGGAGGTTCAACTTGATGAGATCCGCCGAAGGCAGAAGGGAAAAGCCAAGGTGGGCGAGGAGGCTGAAGCCGATGCGGGCAGGGAGATCGTACTCCATCAAGGAGGTGATGGAAGTGCTGGAGCCGCTGAGGAGGTCGACGCGGATGATGATGCTGATGATGATGATGATGAGGACAGCTTGTCCTCTGGAACAACTGGCTCTGCTAGTAAGACCGGGCGGTCCAGTGGTAGCGATTCATTGGATTATTCTTCCACGTCAAGTGAAGGTTATTCGCCCGACGTTGATGTGGACTCGATTTCTCCTGTCAAGAAGAAGAAGTCGGCAGAATAATGCCTTTGTTTTTAGCTTTATTTTTGTACAATCGCCGGTCTTTCTTTTGTTAGCCGGGCGGTTAAATTTTTGTCAAAACATTTGAAGAAATGAATAGAAATTTTACCTGTTTGATTGACCTTCTAGTATTACTTACTTGTGGCTGATGTCTTGTTTCTTTTCTTTCTTTTTACCTTTTGCCTTTTATGATCTAGCCGTGCGGTTATCCTGATCTGAGCATAAGTGATGATTTGATGATCTTGGACGATCTATATTCGAACCGTGCGATTACTCATTTAGGTCTCAGGACGTCTGATTTCTGATAATATGAACCATAACATATAGACTCATGCGACTATAATTTAGACCGGGCGGCTTCTTATCATTCAGAGATATTTTATCCTTGCCGATGTAAATAACAAATCATAACTTTGCGCGGTTCGAATTCTATCTCGGCAAGTAATACAATGCATTTTAGAGATAACTTTTGCTTCAAGAAATAGTTCAACTCGATCGATTGAAGAATAATCCGGGCGATCAGATATTTAGATCTTGAGATATCCAACTTAATTAATTGTAAAAGATAGGTAATGCCCGCCCGGTTAGAATACAACCCGAGCAATATATTCAGATCCAGAAATATCCAATTCAACAGAATGGAGGGATAGATAAACCCGACCGGTCAGAACACAATCCGGGCAATCATATAATTAGCTCCATAAATATCAAATTTATAATGGATGAATAAACCCGCCCGGTTAGAATATAATCCGGGCAGTCATATAATTGTTCAAAAATGCCCAACCTGTAAAAGATTGTCAGGACCGCCCAGTTAGAATACAACCCGGGCAACCATGTAATTATCCAGAAATACCCCAACTTATACACAATCAGACCGTTCGGTTTGAAAGTTCAGACCGCCCGATCTAGATATCACAACCCTTTATTAGGGTAGAAGAACACCTGTACCTGCTTTAAGAATATCTTCCCCGAATGGTTTTATATAAAAAACCACAAGAGGTGAATACCTTCCTGTAGGGAAAAAGGATAATCTACAGGCTCAGATGACCAAGTGGGCAGGTGGGCCTTGGCAGCGAACATTGCTTTCCTCAAGTGGTCATAAGAGCTGTAGAAATAAAGAGAAACAAGTACAGACCCAGATGACCAAGTGGGCAGGTGGGCCTAGGCGGCGAACATTGCTTTCCTCAAGTGGTCATAAGGGTTGTAAGTGACTCGACTGCTCTCTTGCCTAGGGCTACAAGCCGAGTTGATCAATTGGGCAGGTGGGCCTAGGCGGCGAACATTGCTTTCCTCAGAGAGATCAACTCAGTTGTGGGTCCCGCTTAGGCATCGCTCGAGAGTACCTTGGAGTATTCGATAGTCACAGACTAAGATGATCAGTTGGGCAGGTGTGGTTATGCCGCGGGGGCTATACCGACATTGCTTTCCTCAGAAGGATCATCAAAGCTGTAATTATATCCCCCTCGGGGCATGATAGAGCCAACATTCACCTAGACCTCCCTTGATGCAGGGGTGTGTCGGATATCAGCCGAGATCCAAGGTTCTGAAGACCACCGCACGGGAATTGGCAAGCTACCGCTACACGTGTGCGAAAACTCCCCGCTACACATGATCTTCATGGTTTTACGCTAATGACTACAATCCGAGGGGGTTCGAGCAGAACTTGGCGATGTCTCCGTGGTTCAGTGAGTTTGATATATGAGAAAATGCAGAAAAGAAACATCAGACATGGACAGTATGGAGCTTCTTATTAAAATATCTCAAAAAACTGCAGAAAAGTAAGGAAGACATTTCAAGGATAGAACCGTTTGAGATCGTCGCCACTCCAGGTGCGCGGGATTTCTTCTCCTTCACTTGTTTGGAGGCGATAAGCCCCACTTTTTAATGCCTCCTTGACGATGAAAGGTCCAGACCAATTAGGATTTAGCTTCCCGACATTACCTGTTCGGGCTGCTGCATCAACCTTTTTAGTACGACGTCGCCGACCGCGAAATGCTTTACCCTGACATTTTTGTCAAAGTACTTTGCCATCCTCCTTTTAACTTCTTCTTGCCTGATTGTTGCCTCGTCCTGAAGTTCTTCGATTAGATCCAGACTATACTTGATAGCCTCGTCATTGTAGTCTACCCACGCTTCTCCTCCTTCTTTTCCGTACACAACTCTTGGAGTGACCACCTCAAACTCCACAGGAACAACAGCCTCCGAGCCATGAGACAGTTTGAATGGTGTCTCCCCTGTAGCTGAAGATGGAGTAGTACGAAGAGTCCAAAGGATGGAGGGAAGTTGATCCGCCCAGTTTCCTTTCTGATTCCAAACCCTTTTCATCAGGAGCTGCTGGATTCGCTTGTTGGCTGCTTCTACCTGACCATTGGTCCTTGGATGATGTACTGAGGAGAACCGCAGGTCAATTCCAACCTGATCGCAAAATTTTATCATCTCGGGATTATTGAATTGTGGACCATTATCAGTGACAATTGCCAGCGGAATTCCGTGTCGGCAAACTATTTCTCCCCAGATGAAGTTTTTGATGATTTGGGTAGTAGTTCTTGCCAGTGCCTTAGCCTCGATCCACTTGCTGAAGTAGTCAATCATCACTATGATAAAGCGGCACTGACCGCTAGCCATTGGAAAGGGTCCGATGAGATCCATCCCCCAAACTGCAAAGGGCCAGGGTGTAGTTATTGACCTAAGCAACTGAGCGGGCAGATGCTGAAGAGGAGCGAACTTTTGGCACTGCGCACATCGCTTGGCAAATGCTTCAGCATCCTTTCTCATAGTCGGCCAAAAATATCCTTGCCGCAGGATCCTCTTTTCTAAGGTTTTTGCCCCTGAATGGCTACCACACTCCCCAGAATGAACTTCCTGAAGTATGATAGGAATCTCTTCTTCTGAAACACATCGTGCTGAGGGGGAAATCAAAGTTTTTCTGTAGAGTACTCCTGCTATTAGATAATAATATGCCGCCTTCCTTTTGAATCTTCTCCGATCTTTGATGGAATGGTGGAACTCTCCCTTTGATAGGAATAACTCGTAAGGATCCTTCCATGAAGGATTATGATCAATTTGCATGAGTTCTGCCTCATCTACTGCCGGATGAAAAAGTTCAAAGGTCACTCCCCCCGATGGAAGACCGAACTTTGATAATTCATCTGCCTCCTCATTTTGCGTTCTTGGGATGTGCTCGATAATAAATGACTTGAATCTTCCGATTTCCTTTTTGGCTAATAGCAGATATTTTCGCAGAATTGGCTCCCTTGTCTCATAATTTCCCAAGACCTGGGAGGACATCACCAGTGAATCGGTTCTAACATGTACATATTCTATGCTCAACTCCTTTGCAAGCCTTAGCCCAGCCAGAAGTGCTTCGTATTCTGCCTGGTTATTTGTAACTGGAAAGAAGAACTTGATAGCTTGCTCCAGCCTGATGCCATTTGGGCTGATCAACACTACTCCGGCTCCCGCGGAGTTCCTGCCAGAAGCCCCATCCACATAAATGATCCAAGCTAGAGGAGATCGTACCACCTGTTCAGGACTAAGCTCTGTTGTATCTACCAGGAAGTCTGCCAAGATTTGCGCTTTGATTGCTGTTCGGGGGATGTACGATATCTCAAATTCACTTAGTTCAATAGCCCATTTTGCCAACCTTCCTGAATGATCTGGCTTTTCAAGAATACTTTTTAGAGGATGATCTGTAATAACTTGGACGGAATGAGCCTGAAAATAAGGGCGAAGCCTTCGCGCAGACATAACCAAAGCCAAGGCCAGTTTCTCCAGGATCGAATATCTGGTTTCTGCATCCTTAAGGATGTGGCTGACATAGTATATTGGAAACTGCCTCCTCTTCTCTTCCCGAACGAGGACAGAGCTCACCGCTTCTGGTCCGACTCCCAGATATAAGAATAGTTTTTCCCCCTCACGGGGACTTTGGAGTAGTGGAGTCGAAGTTAACTGTCCCTTCAGCTGCTCGAAATCCTTGTTACACTCCTCGCTCCATTCGAACTTTGATCCCCCTCGTAATGTTTTAAAGAATGGGGCACTTTTATCTCCGGATTTGGAGATAAACCTGCTCAATCCTGCTAATCTCCCCCCAAGTTGTTGAACTTCTTTAGTATTTCGAGGAGGGGTCATATCAAGGATGGCCTTCACCTTATCTGGATTTGGTGCAAGGCCATCAGGAGTTAAGAGATGCCCAAGAAATTTTCCTTTGCTTGCCCCAAACACACATTTCAATGGGTTTAATTTTAACTTGGACCTCCGTAGAGTAGCGAACGTCTCTACGAGGTCTTCCAAGTGCAATGAGAATGTTTTACTTTTGAGAAGAAGGTCATCAATGTAAACTTCGAGATTCCTGCCCTTTTGATGTTTAAAGACGGTATCCATCATTCTTTGGTATGTTGCACCCGCGTTTTTAAGACCGAAGGGCATTACGAGATAGCAGTAACACCCATCGTTTGTGATAAATGAGGTATGCGGGATGTCAGGTTTGTGCATTTTAATTTTATGGTACCCGGAGAAGGCATCGAGGAAACTCATAAAACCATACCCAACCACGGAATCAACTAAGACATCTATCCGAGGCAAAGGGTAACAATCTTTAGGGCACGCTTTATTAAGTTTGGTGAAGTCCACGCACATGCGCCACTTCCCACAAGATTTCTTAACCATTACAACATTCGACATCCACGTGCGATATTGAATCTCAGAAATGAAACCCGCTTTTAGGAGTTTGGAAACCTCCTCTCTGATGGGCAACGCCAGCTTGGTCGCCACTTCTCTCTTCTTTTGCTGGACGAGCTTGAACTCAGGAGATACATTTAGATGATGACAAGCCACGTCTGGATCCACTCCTGGCATATCCTCCGCTGACCAAGCGAAGATATCCAGATTTCCCAACAGACATGAGATTAGCTCCACTTTCTCCTCTTCTGACAATTCAGCGTTGATGACCAGCTTCTTTTCTGCCCCCTCAGCAATAGGAACTTCTTGGGTCGCTTGGGCAGGTTCCAAGTGAGCCCCTTCTCGATCTTTTGCTTCCTCGGCGTCCTCTGGAGACTCAGCAACCTCCAAAACCTCATCCATGATCTCGGGAAGTGGAGCGTCGGTGACCATGTTGACAGTTCGGACGTAGCACTCCCGAGCTACCTTTGGGTTGCTTCTGACCCGATACTGTTTTCCTTCAGCAGCGAACTTGAGGGCAAGATGAAAGGAGGACACTACCGCCCTATACGCATTAAGAATCGGCCTCCCGAAGATAGCACAGTAGTTGCTCGGAGCATCTACTACCACGAAATTGATCAACTTTATTATTCCTCCAAGAGAGACCAGGAGCTTCACTGAACCCTCTACTTCCTTCTTCTCCCCAGAAAAACCGTAGAGGGGTCCATCGGTGGAGAGCAGATGCTTTCCAGTCTTCAGGGCCTCGAAAGTCGGACGGAAAAGGAGATTGACAGAGCTGCCGGTATCAATCAGAATCTTGTGGACTGTATAGTTTTCGATGATGGCCTTGATAACCACAGCGTCATCGAAAGGATTAGCATTGGGGGGAAGGTCATCCTGACCAAACGTGACGATAGTACTTTCGGGAGGAGAACTTGTAGTGGCTGCCACTTCCTGCTTTAGAACCCTCGCAATGCTGGATTTGCGAGATGATTCTGCTCCAGCTCCCCCATGGATACAATAGATGTCCCTTAAGGGGCCAACATCATTGACTTCGACGCATTCGGTAGAAGGATGGATGTCACCATAGTAGCTGGCGTCCTCGACGTCGGCGCATTCCCAGGTTATTTCTACTGTTTCCTTCTCCTTTTTCTTCTCAGTAGTTGGCTCAGCAATTTTATCTTTTCGAACTAGACCCCGGAGCTTTCCTTCTCCCAGGAGTCTTTCTATAAGCAGACGAAGAGCTCGACAGTCTTCAGTTAGATGTCCCCCCTCTTCATGATATTCACAATAAAAGTTCGGATTTCGATTGCGAACATCCGACTTCAGAGGAGCAGGCCTTTTGAAATCTGGCCTCTTTTGCAGAATCTGAACTACTTCGTCCATGGTGACGTTTAGGGGAGTGAATGACTCTTGCGAATCATCGTATTGAGTTGATGGAATGACTGGAGGTGGCTGCGCGGCATACTGTTGTAAATATACCGGCATGATTTGCGGAAGGGGAGCGGATGGAGCGGGAACGACGGCCAACGGTGGTTTCTGATCTTGAAACCGCTGATGGCCCATAAATGGTTGCTTATTCTTGTAGTTCCTCCCCCTTTGGAAACGGGGTTCGAAGTGGGACTGATTCGATGGTGGATGACGGAAGGATGGATTCGATGGCTCCTTGTCGCTTACCAGCTTCGCGACGTAATCTGGATTGCTCTTCTCTCCTCTGATAAACATATTTGCCAAGCTTATCATTTCCTGATAAGTCTTAGTCTTCCTTATATTTGCTTCGAACTTTAGGGGGCCCTCCCTTAGGCCATTGATGAGGGCAACCCTATACAGCTCCGGGTCCACATTTTGGACTTCCATGATCTCTCTCTGGAATCGATCCACAAAACGAGCCCATGTCTCGCCTTCCCGTTGTTTTATATCGAAAAGGGCCGCCGGGCCGCTCTTTCTTTTCCTTGAGGTGGAGAATCTCAGCAGGAATTCTCTTCGCAACTCCGTGAAACAACGGATCGACCTGGGGTGCAAACCGTAAAACCATTCCCTCGCTTGTCCTTCAAAGGAGGTTACAAGAAGCTTGCACTTGGTTGCATCAGTTAAGGTTCTGAGAGCAATGGCTGACTCGAAAGCTTGTAAATGAACCGTGGGATCAGTCTCTCCATTGAACGCTGGCAGGCGAGGTTCCCTGAAATTATTAGGGGCAGGCTCCCCTCTGACTTTGTCCACAAAGGGAGAGGTTTCTTCCATGTCTTCATATAAGGGAGTAGAGTAATAAGCTGCAGGAGCTGCGGCTACTCGCGGACAAGCCGCCTGATAAGAAGACCGGGCGGCTGCTTCTGGCCGATAGGAGTGATGAATAGGAACTTCAGGCAGATAGGAGAGACGGGCCGCGCCCTCCTGCGGGTAGGAAAGATGGGCAGCGTGAGAAGTCGCCCCCTGGAAGTCGAGGACTCGAGCTGGCATGTTGTGCGCGGCTTCCTGATAGAAGTATTTCCTAGCCACAGGGTCTTCTTGATGGAGCTGGAAATTAGCGGTTTGCGGTAGCGAGTAAGGAGGAGGTGGAGGAAGGACCGGGGTCATCGCTTGATTAGCCGCGGCTTGTTGCGGAACCAGTCGCTCAGTTAGTATTGCTAAAGTCCGACTGATCTCTTTAAGTCGCTGATCGGTGGCCCTCTGAGCCCGCTCGGCTTCTCTCTTTGACTGCTCCAGGGCTTCCCACAAGGAGTCCTCGCTATGACCGGGGCGGTCTCCAAGGGGGAACTGACGGTCTGACATTATGGCGAAAAGGGATTTCACCGACAATCCGCGATCTGAAGGTCGCGTGTTTCTGTTGAGTCCGAGATCGCACCTCCGAGGGAAACCGGAGGCTGCGGGTTGCCGGTTACTTTTTGTGTAGAAGAATGAGACCGCTAGCAGCGGTCAAGGCTAGACTTCGCCCGCCGCGGCAAATGCCACTCCTGCGATGGGCTTTCCTTTGATTAGAAAAAAGTGGTTACAGCGGGCTGCAAGTGCAGAAAAAGAGAAGCCGACCGGTCAGACAGTCCGCAAGACGTGAAACTCGAGACCGCAGCCCAAACAAGCGAGCTCCTGGATTCGAGAGTGCGTCCATTGTGAACAGTGCCGCCCCCTATTTATAGGCTTGGGGGCCTGCCCGAATGGGCAGGGATAGAATAACCACCTGCCCGGGTACAGGAGAAACGGGCAGGCGGTGACGGGATGCACAAAGAAGAAAAAAGAAAGAAGCCGCGCGGCTTGGCGGCTTGCTTCTCCGACCTGTCTGACCTGAGGCTGAAGATACCGGGACCAAGTCAATGATCCAGACCGAGCGGCCTCTGGCTTGAGACCGCGGTCTGTCTTCTGGGCATGGCTTGGCTGATCTTCATGAGGTAACCCGGGTAGTCTCTGATCTGAAACTGCGGCTTGCTTTTCCGGGTTTGAATCTTGAATCTCTATGGCACAACCCGCGCGGCCTCCTTCCTGAGACCATAGATAGCCTTCTTACTTTGGCCCTTGACGACCTTCACTCCTGGGGACGGTCTGAAACTGACATCAGACCTCCCGGCCTGGTTTACCTTGAGCTGAGAGCTACTGATCCTGGAACCTAGCGGCCTGACCCAGCAGTTCGCCCGGTCCGAGAATGATCCAACCCGAGAAGCGGTTTTCCAGGTAAACAAAACTGACATCCAGCTTCTCAATGCCCAAGACTATCCTGCCTATCACTGACACCTTCTCTGGACAGTTCAGAGCTGGTACTGGTTTTAATCAGGAGACAGTTAAGGGCAAAGATTCTGAAGCTAGACCTTCCTACAAGAAGGTGCTGGTGTCAAGTCCTTCAGCCCACAAACCTGCAGCAACAGCAATCAAGAGTAGTGGAAAGGATGTTCCTACAAAGCCTGTTACCAAGAAGGTGAATCAAAATGTGGTGAGACCGATTCCACCCCAAACTCACACATATGAGGTTCACATAAGATCTGTTAGGCAAGAAGGATTCTCTTCTGCTCCCACTCAGATGGTGAAGCAGAAGAGGAGATACAACAGATATGAATGCTGGTGATGTGGGAAAGTTGGCCACTTTGCCTTGGACTATTGGTTCAACCCAACAGGGCCCAATGCAAAGAGAGTGCAGAACCCTCAGAGGTTTGCTGTCCCTTTCTATCACCCTAACAGAAACCAAGGACCCAATCCATATTGGGTACCAAAGGGGAAGTAATTTATTTTGCAGGTAAGTCCAAATACCAACCAATCTCCAATTTGGTAAACAGCGGCTGCTCCGGGCACATGACTGGAGTTAGAAAGTATTTAAGAGAGTTCATCCCCATGGAGAATGGACCAACTGTGATCTTTGGAGGTTCAGAAAAGGGGGTGACCAGGGGCTATGGTAACATCTCAAATGGGTTAGTTACAATCACAAAGGTAGCTTATGTGGAGGGGTTGAAACACAATCTCATAAGCATAAGTCAACTTTGTGATTTAGGCTTTGTTATTGCTTTCCATAAGGACAAGTGCCTAATTAAGAAGTCCTCAAATTCTGAGGCCACCTTAACTGGCACTAGGAGTGGTAATATTTATTATTTAAATTTTCTCAATACAAATTCTTCCATGCCCATATGCCTTGTAGCTGATAGTAAAGAGGCTCTATGTGTACAATGGCACAAGAGACTTGCACACATCAACTATAAGACAATAAGCAAGCTTTTCTCTCAAGACCTAGTTAGGAATGGACCTGATATTAAGTGCATCAAAAATGGTCCATGTCAAGCTTGCCAACTTGGAAAGCAGACTAGGACCAGCTTTAAAAGTATATCTAACAAAGAGTCCTCTAGGTGCTTGTTTCTACTACATATGGATTTGTTTGGTCCTATGCCAATTCTTAGCTTAGGAGGGAAGGCCTACACCCTTGTAGTTGTTGATGACTATTCAAGGTTTACTTGGGTATTCTTCCTCAAAAAGAAGTCAGATACCCTAGATATCTTGAAAAATTTTGTCAGGCAGATCCTGAATGAGATGGACTGTACTGTGGTCAAACTCAGAAGTGACCATGACACAGAATTTCAGTCTGGGGCCATGACAAAATTCTGCCAAGAACTAAGTATCTCCCAAGAATTCTCCTCACCCAGAACCCCTCAACAGAATGGGGTGGCTGAAAGGAAGAACAGAACCTTGATAGAAGCAAGTAGGACAATGCTAAGTGACTCCTCTCTACCAGAATACCTCTGGGCAGAGGCTGTCAACACAGCTTGTCATGTGATAAACAGAGCTTCAATCATCAAAGGCCATAAGAAAACTCCCTATGAGTTAATGAAGGGCAGAAAACCATCTTTATCCTACTTTAGGATCTTTGGAAGCAAATGCTATGTCATTAATAATGGGAAATCCAAGTTAACTAAGTTTGCTGAGAAAAGCAGTGAGGGTATTTATGTTGGCTACAACTCTCATAGCAAGGCCCATAGAGTGTACAACATCAATACTCAAACAGTGGAAGAATCTGTACATGTGGTATTTGATGAGACTAGCCTTATACACAAGGGCTGGTCTAGTTCTCTAGTGAATGTAGGTACAATGGAAAGAATAGAGAAGCTATCCATTGAAGACAATGCTGGTACCTCACATAGAAATGAGAACCAGTCAGAGATAGTTGAAATCGAGGAAGAACCTGGAGAAAGCTCAGAATCGGCTGAAGAAGTGCAACCTGAAGAAGTTGTTACTACAGAGGTCCCCAGAATACTGCCAGCCACCCTGAAACAAGTAAGAGACCATCCTCAGGAGCAAATTATAGGGGCTGTCAACCAAGGTGTGCTGACAAGAAGTAGAGCTGCAAATGAAGCAATGCACCAAAGCTTCCTCTCTCAAATTGAACCCAAGAAATTTGAGGAAGCAAATCAAGACCCATTCTGGATTGGGGCAATGCAGGAAGAGCTGAACCAGTTCAAGAGATGTAAAGTGTGGAAGCTAGTTCCAAGACCCCAAGGACAAAACATAATAGGAACTAAATGGGTCTACATAAACAAATTGCATGAAAATGGAATCATCATCAAGAACAAAGCAAGGCTAGTGTCAAAAGGCTACAGATAAGAGTAAGGGATAGATTTTGATCAGACATTTGCTCTAGTGGCCAGACTGGAAGCAATAAGACTATTTCTAGCCTATGCAGCCTACTAAGGTTTCAAGGTCTACCAGATGGATGTGAAGTCAGCATTCCTCAATGCCCTCAGGTTTTGTAGACTCTACTCACCCTGATCATGTTTATTTTCTTAGAAAAGCTCTCTATGGCTTAAAGCAGGCTCCTAGAGCCTGGTATGAGACCCTATCAAGCTTTCTAATTGAGAACAAGTTCTCAAGGGGAAAGATTGATAAGACATTGTTCCTAAGGGAAGTTAAGGGCAAGATCTTGCTAGTGTAGATCTATGTGGATGACATTATTTTTGGCTCTACAGATAACAATCTCTGCACAAAGTTTGCCAACTTGATGCAGGGAAAGTTTGAGAAGAGCAGTATGGGTGAGCTCAAATACTTCCTAGGTCTCCAAGTGAAACAATCTGAAGATGGTATATTCAGCTCCCAGACCAAGTTCACTAGGGAGCTAGTCAAGAAATTTGGATTGGAGAGTGCTTCTTCAATGAAGACTCGGATGGGAACCAATGTGTCACTGGATCAGGATGAGAAGGGCATACCCTTTGATGAAACCAAGTACAGATGCATGATTGGATCCTTGCTTTACCTAACTGCAAGTAGGCCTGACATAATGTTTGCTACATGTGTCTGTGCTAGATATCAGGTGAATCTAAGGAATCTCATCATGTCTCTGTCAAGAGAATCTTAAGATACCTAAAGGGCACATCAAATCTTGGCCTATGGTACCCTAGGAACAATGGCTGTGAACTGACTGGCTATTCAGATGCAGATTATGCAGGGTGCAAGGAAGATAGGAAGAGTACCTCAGGGACATGTCAATTCCTTGGTGGAAGACTGATCTCTTGGAGCAATAAGAAGCAGACAAGTGTGGCAATCTCAACAGCAAAATCAGAGTATATCTCGGTTGGGAGTTGCTGTGCCCAACTGCTATGGATCAAACATCAACTTGAAGAATACAACCTAAAGATGACCAAAACACCCATGTTTTGTGATTCTTCAAGTGCAATCTCAATTGCTAAGAACCCTGTCTCTCACAGTAGGATTAAGCATATTGAGATCAGGTATCACTTCATCAGGGAGCATGTGGAAAATGAAGATATCACCCTTGAGTTTGTCCCAACCGACAAACAAGTGGCTGATATATTTATAAAGCCCTTAGATGAAGCTAAGCTCAACTTCTTCAAGTTCCAACTGGGAATGTTGAACTTAGAGTAATCCTCCACTTATTTTCTTTAATCCCTTTCTAGATGATTGGTTAGAGACTCTCTCAGGATTTGAATGAACCATAATCGAGCAAGGGGGAGCCTTGGACTCCTGCCTACTTAAAGAAGAGCTCCAGGAAAGAAGTCAGAAAGGGGGAGAAAGGAAAGGGCATCAAATGTTCAAGACAAGATGCTCAAGTAGACCTCTAAGATAGGGGGAGCAAAGAAGTAGGGGGAGCCATAAAAGAAGAGACATCAAATCAAGGGGGAGCCACATGCTTCATGTACTCATGAAGTTCAGCAAAGGATAAGTACAATCTTACATACTCACAAGTTAAGATTATAATATTTATTATTGTCAAGTGAAAGTAGTCTTGAATTGAGATTCTGACTTCTTCAAATAGGGGAAGATTGTTGGGAATCTTGCCCACATGATTCCTGATTTAAAGAAGTCACCAAGTCAAGAATACTTCACTGGTATTTGATCACTTCTCTAGCTTATCTCAGGAAGTTAAAGAAATGTCGTCGAAAAGAATAGGAGATATCGTCGACAAAGTATGCTTGTCGAACGCAGGAAGCAGTTCGCTGAACGCAGGATGCCGTTCATTGAATGAACATTGGCATGTTCGTCAACCGCTGAGATGTAGCGTGTTCGTCGACCGCTGGGATCTGGCGGAGTTCGTCGAACGAAGAACAAGTTTGTCAAACGCCGAGACGTGATAGAAGAATGCTGTTCGTCACTCAGAAGGAAGTTCGTCGACCGTTGAGACTCGGCAAGATCGTCGAACGTTGTGAAGACGCAGTATCGTCGACTTCATCAAAGTGGGCTTGTCGTCGTGAAGAAGCCTTGTCGCTGATAAGGCTAAGTGTGACTGATGGCGTAGGAAATCGTCGTAAAGAAGACATGACGTTGAGAAGACTGAAGAAGAACAGTTGAAGACCAGCAGAGTCTGTCGACATGTTATCACTCATGTCGTCGAGAGAACAACATGATTACGACGCCAGACAGCCAGACAGAAGATCTCAACGACACAGTCTGAGATAGCATATCGTCGTATATGCAGAATCGCCAGAAAGTCTCATATCGTCGAGATACCTGCTTCAGAGGAAGAAGCAAGAAGAGTTGAAGACCTTCCAAGGTGAAAGGGATTGACAAAGTTCTGTCGTCGAGATATTGGTCATGACGTCGTAACAATGACAATATCGTCGAGACAGATTCAAATGTTTCTGACGCGCCGTCAGCATTTAATGCCACCGCCTGATTGTCTAATCAACGCGTGCTCGTAAGGAATGGGCGTCTGACACTTATGGAACTTTTCAGAAGACCGTTGGGGACCTCGCTCTCTTATAAAAGAGAGAGGAGGATGCCCTAGGAGGAGTTAGTCATTTTGCGAGAAAAGAAAAACAAGTAAGAATCCCGCCGTTGCTTTTCAATAGAACAGTACATTCTGCGGAGAAGAAGAGATTAAGAATCAGTCATCTACATCGACTGATAAGAAGCCAATCTTCATCAGGCTAAGAAAAGATTTGAAGAAGAACAACGCCATCAAAGATCTGAATCAGAACAATCTTCTTCAATCTTAAGGAGCCGATCTTCATCAGGCTAAAGTTGCCAATCACCATCAGGCAGAAGAAATGGTTTTAATCACTGTAATTTCTTGTATGGCTTGCAGGCCAATTTGTCTAGCTTGAGGGCTGGAGAACTGTGAGGCTTGAGGGCCAGGGCTGTGCACTTGCGGGTGCAATTTGTCGAGCTTGAGGGCTCGGGCGCAGTAGGGGCTTGTGGGCCTAGGCTGTAGGCACAGGACTTGCGGGTCTGTGTTGTGTAGGGCTTGCGGGCCTGAGTGTCGAGCTTGCGGGCTCGAGGGCAGTAGGGTCTTGCGGGCCTAGGCTGTTGGGACTTGCGGGTCCGTGTTGTAAGGCTTGAGGGCCTGAAGTTTTTGGCGGAGTTTGCTGATCCTAGCACTCTGTTGGGTAGGCACAGAGGGACAGAGGACTACTCAAGACACCCAGTCTTGAGGAACCTCTATAGATCTTGTGTCGTCTGGTGTGTTCTATCTGTGCATATCTGTGTTATATTATTGTGCTATGCTTAACTGATTAGAAACTCGCGCAAATATTTAGAAAAGAACCCAGATCACCTAACACCCCCCCTCTAGGTGAACATTCCATAATCATCATGAAGAATGAACACTACACTCATAGCATGATAAGAAGTATATGGGGCATATTATGTAGTATAGGATGCATAATATGTGTTTGTATATGGATCCTCATAGGTGACAACATGTGACCGTTATATAGTATGGGATGCATAACACCATCCCATGGATGTCCATTAGCTCGATTTTTATTTTTCTTCGTTGCATGCGATATTATGTATTATGAGGTGCATAATATTTCATGCGTATGCTGCTCATAATATGCATTAAGGCTTTTCTTAGAATGCATAGCACAACATGCACATCATAACATCACATAAAGCACCCGTGCTAAGCTAAAGATTTATATGATGACACTCGTACACGCATGATTTGAAAAGAAGATTTAAACATTCATGCATGCATGTGATATGCACAAGAGTCAAAGGATGATAGTACATCATCCTAAGTTAAAGCATAACATCATTTAAATAAAATCCCAGAGCAAGGTAGTAGCAAGAGCAAGTGCCTTTTCCTGTTTGGTTCAAGCTAAGTTGAGTTGTTCTAGTTCCAAGCTAGGGTTTTGATGAGCCGTTTGTTCATACTTATAGTTATACCGCCGAGGCATGTTGCGATGAGGTCGACTCCCCAATCAGAGGGTGAGTCTTCGGGTGCGCAGAGTGAAGCCATAATTGAGAGTCTGCGACAGAGTAATGAGGCTCTATCAAGGCAATTGGTTGCGATGCAATCGTAGATCCAATTGTTGATAACTGCCACCACTGTGCAGCAGCCTGTAATGCAGGACCCTACAGTGGGTCAGTCTGTGCCTGTTCCTCCCGCTCCTTTGGTACCTCTAGTTCTGCTGCCACCAGAGATGAACTTTATATCGCATTTCCAGTGATTAGGACCTCCTACGTATGACTGAAGAGCTGACTTCATGGCATTGGATAACTGGTTAGTTGCCATTGAGGAGATATTTAAGTATTCAGGATCGCTGCGGGCCAAAGGGTGATGGTTGCCGCTTACAGTTAAAAGGACTTGCTAAGAGCTGGTGGATCAAGGAGAGGGAGAGCCTCATAGATAGATGTTCGTGGGAGTCATTTAAGGCGATGTTGCTGAAAAAGTTCCTGCCGTCGGTCGAGCAAGACCGTTTGATGAATGATTTTCTGCACCTGAAGTAAAGGCAACTCACGGTTAGTGAGTATGAGATTGAATTCATTAAGTTGAGCAGATTTGCTCCAGATTTAGTGGCTTCTGAGGCAGGAAGAGTGAAGCGATTTCTCGGAGGACTTCGTAGTGATGTTCAGCAGTTGGCTAGCGCATACCGATCTGAAAGCTATGCTGAAGTAGTGGAGGCCACGCTGAAGGTCGAGGCCATCGACAACGCCAAGAATAGAGGTGCGTTGATGAGAAAGGACAAGAGAAAGGTCAAAGAGGGGGAAAGCCCCATGGTATCTAGCCCTGCTCCAAAGAAAAGAAGTAGCAAAGTTTGTAGCTTCTGTGGTCGGCCGGGTCATCCGTTCGAGAAATGTTTCAAAAGGTTGGGAGCTAAGAAGCAACAATAAGTGTCAGCAATTCAGAGCGCTCCCAGAGGAGATCTGACCTGTACCTTCTGTAAGCGAAAGGGGCATGCCATTGCCCATTGCTGGTCTAAAGATAAGGTGTGTTTTCAGTGCGGACAGAAGGGGCACGTTAAGACTAAATGCCCTCATTTCCAGTATACTCTGTAGCCAGTGCCACTTTAGGCTTTGACGCCGCCGCAGCTGCAACATCAGGATAGATGAAACGACAAGTTGAATGTGATGACTAGGGAAGAAGCTCAGAATTCCACCCAGGTGATTTTGGGGTAGACCTTAATTTAACTCTTAGCCTTCATCTTTTGTTTCAATTTCTGTTCGTCTAGTTATATAACTGATTCTTTATAGGGGAATTTAAGGTAAAGAACCATTGGACGCGTGTCCTTTTCGATTCTGGTGCTTCCCACTTGTTCGTGGCTAGGACTTTTGTAGAGCGTCATCGTTTGACCCTCGATCAGTTTGGCGATGCGTTTCGTGTTAAGTTTCCTTCTGGCGACTCCGTGGTGTCAAACCAGGGTATCCAGAATTGTCCTATTCTCTTAGGTGACTTCTTAACGTTTGCTGATTTGAAGGTGCTAGACCTGGAAGACTTCGATGTGATTTTGGGCATGGACTGGTTGTCCAAATATGATGCGGTTATCCAATGCAAGGTAAAGCGCTTGGACTTCAAGTTGGGCAACGGTCAACCCATGAGTGTGTATGGCTTTCCGCGCCAGGATTCCCCGATTATTTCTGCGGTATGTGCTCGGAAACGTTTAGATTCTAGTTATTTTGCTTACCTTGTTTCTATGTTAGAAACTGTTAGTGGTTTGCCGTGTATCGAGGATGTTTCTGTGGTGCAAGAGTTTCCTGATGTTTTCCTGGTTAGTCTTCCTGGTCTTCCGCCTGAAAGAGATGTGGAGTTTGTTATTGATCTTGAGCCTGGTACTCATCCTATTGCTAAGGCACCGTACCGTATGGCCCCACGTGAGCTGGAAGAGTTGCGTACCCAGTTAGATGAATTATTGCAGTGTGGATTTATTAGGCCAAGTTCTTCGCCCTGGGGTGCTCCAGTATTGTTCGTGAAAAAGAAGGATAGTTCTATGAGGTTGTGCATAGACTATAGAGAGTTGAATAAGGTAACCATCAAGAACAGATATCCGTTGTCGCGAATCGATGATTTGTTTGATCAGTTGTGTGGTAGTTCAGTATTTTTGAAGATTAATCTTCGTTCAGGTTACCATTAGTTGAGGATCCGTGAGTCGGACGTCCCTCGGACTGCCTTTCGTTCCCGTTATGGTCATTTTGAATTTCTGGTGATTTCATTTGGTTTGACAAATGCACCCTCGGCGTTTATGGACATGATGAACCAGGTGTTCAAGGATTTCCAAGACCATTTTTGTAGTAGTTTTCATCGACGATGTGTTGGTATATTCTAGAAGTGTTGAGGAGCATGCTACGCATTTGCGCTTAGTATTGTCTACTCTAAGAGAGCACAAGTTGTATGCGAAATTGAGTAAGTGCGAATTCAGGCTTTCGGAAGTGTCTTTCCTGGGTCATGTGGTGAATAAAGATGGAATTTCTGTAGACCTAGCAAAGATTTCTGCCGTGTTGGATTGGAAGACGCCTACAATGCCTAAGGAGATAAGGAGTTTCTTAGGGTTGGTAGGTTACTATAGAAGGTTTGTGCAAGGATTTTCGGTGATGTCAACACCTCTGACTGAGCTTACCCAGAAGAATACAACTTTTGTTTGGAGTGATTTCTATGAAGAAGCCTTCCAGGAATTAAAGAGGCATTTGTGCAGTGCTCCTGTTTTGGCCTTACAGACCGAAGGAGTAGAGTATGCCGTTTATGTGGACACATCTCACATTGGACTGGGATGTGTTTTGATTCAAGAAGGGAAGGTGATCGCGTATGATTCAAGAAGGGAAGGGGATCGCACATGATTCTAGTGTTTTCTATCATCCAGGTTCCACAAAAATGTATAAGGACTTGAAGCAGATTGTATGGTGGTCAGGTATGAAGAATGATATAGCTAAGTATGTTTCTGAATGTCTTACTTGCCAGCGTGTTAAGGCAGATCATAAGAGGCCTGGAGGTAAATTGAACCCTTTGGATATTCCAAGTTGGAAGTGGGAGAGTATTTCAATGGATTTCATTACCGGTTTGCCGAGATCTCCCGGAGGACATGATTCTGTGTGAGTTATAGTTGACAGATTGACAAAGTGTGCTCACTTTGTGCCTTTTAAGACTGACTATTCTATGGAGAAAATATCAGAGCTTTATTTGGATGAGGTAATCAGATTGTATGGTGTGCCCGCGAGTATCGTGTCAGATCGGGATTCTAGGTATATGTCTCGTTTCTGGCAGAGTTTGTAGGGAGCCTTGGGCACTGACCTTAGATATTCTACCACTTACCACCCTCAGACCAATGGTCAGAAGGAATGAGTGAATCAGATTTTGGAAGATATGATCAGATTTTATATTTTGGATCATGGTGGAGCTTGGGATAAGCGTCTTGGACTAATGGAATTTGCTTATAATAACAGTTATCGGGAGAGTTTGCAGATGGCCCCCTTTGAAGCATTGTATGGGAGGCATTGTCGAACTCCCTTGTTTTGGGCTGAGGTTGGTGAGAGTCCGTTGTTAGGTCCAGAAGCTTTGGAAGAGATGAATGTTGCCATGACTCATATCCGTGAGAAGCTTCACGTTGCTTAGGAGCGATATGAGAAGTATACTAATCGGAGAAGGGTTGATCTGGAGTTCGCAGTTGGGTACATGGTGTTCTTGAAAGTTTCTCCAATGCCAGGTGTTAAGAGATTTGCAAGGAACCAAAAGTTGGATCCCCGGTATGTGGAACCTTTCCAGGTTGTTGAGCGCATCGGAGTGTCAACCTATAGGCTGGATTTGCCCGCTTCCTTCCCAGGTGTTCATGATGTGTTTCATGTGAGCCAGTTGAGAAAGTGTGTGCGTGGTGATCGTCATGTCCTTGACTCGGTGCCCCAATTGCAACCTAATCTATCTTATGTCGAAGAGCCTATTCGTATTCTAGAGACTCTGAATCGAGTGTTGCGGAAGAAGACGATTCCAATGGTCAAAATCCTGTGGCGAAACCAAGACGTCGAGAGCGCGACTTGGGAACTGGAATCTGTTATGAGGGAATCTCATCCTCATCTTTTCTCCTAGATCTCTTTGGTTTGTGTTTTCATTCGTAGCTTTTAGTTACTCGCTTCTATCTGAGGTATTCAAATTATTTGTCAAAGTTTCGGGACGAAACTTCTTTTTAGAGGGAGTGACTGCAACGCCCTTGAATTTTCGGTTATTATTTAGAAATATATTGATAATGTCATAATGATGAAGGGCGTTACGTTAGTGCGGAGTTAATGGTGCGCCGCCGTCTGCGCGTTTTCGGGTCCGTTCGGTCAAGTTGACCAAATTTTGAACGACCCGGAATAGGAAAATTTTACGTTAGGAAATTAGATTATTTAATTTTAGAAAGGTTGTCAAGTTTCGTGGCGTTCCGAGCAATATTAGAGCCTCGGTGATTTTTAGAAGATTTGTATATTTAACGTTCGCCGTAAACTTTGGAAATTTATATCTCGAGAACGGCACGTTGGATTTTGGTTTTGACTTCGCCAATGGATTCGTAGCGCCGGCGTTCGCCTTTGGTGTGATTTTTGTCGGTTTCGGCGTTCGTTTAGTTTTTGGTATCACTATAATATTATTATATATTTACTTATTATAAGTATTATTAACAGCATTTTCACGTGAAATCATTTTCTTAAATTTATTTATTAAATTTCGCGTGAAAACAATTTTCCTTCCCGTGAAAACGAATTTCCTTCCCGTGAAAACATTTTCCTTCCCGTGAAAACATTTCTTCCCGTGAAAACATTTCCTTCCGATGAAACGAATTGCTTCCCGCGAAATCCTCTCTTTCAAGTGAAATCCTCTCTTTCACGTGAAATCCTCTCTTTCACGTGAAATCCTCTCTTTCACGTGAAATGTATTGTTATTATTATTATTATCATTATAATTATACCATATATATATAAGTATGACTTCTTCTACCCCGTGAAATGAAAACCGAGCCCTATTCATCTTCTTCACAGTCCTTTTTGGGATCCAGCGAGAGGCGTTCTTCTGTGAGACTTCCGATCGCCGCCACCGGAGCTCTGGAGCACGAAATCTTCGCCGGAGCATAAATATGGAAAGCTCTCGCCGAGCTCTTTGCGTGTGCAGTAAATATTTCTAGTTTCATGGATTTTCGTTGATGAAGGGTATAACCCTAATCTTCTTTTTTGTTCCAAAAGTTTCAGAAATTCTTCCTCAAGGTTTTCTAGCGGCCGATCTGCGATGTGTAGGGCGTTGGAGGACGTTTTCTTCGAAAGGTTTGCGGCAAATGGTGGATTCTTCCCCCTTGCCATGTTATTTCATCATCTTTAACAATCTTTTCCTCTATATCTGTTTTAGACTAGCATTTTCAGATTTATTTTCTGTCAAGGTCCCGTACTTCAGTGAATTTCGTCAAGTAATTGTAGATTCGTTAAAATACCCTTAATTATAATTTCTCCGAAATAATCGTAAGTAGATTCGTCGGAATGTCCTTGAGTAGATTTTCCTTCCGTATAATTTCGCCGAGTGTTCTAATTATATTCGTCGAGTGATAGATAATTCATCGAGTAAATAAAGAATTCGTCGAGTGATCAGTGTTGCCGTCGAGTACGAGTTAGAGTTCATCGAGACAGTTGTCGTAAGGGTTGTACTTGGAATGGTTTTCGAGTTTTTCTATGATCTCTGTTTTGGTCAAGATTTTGTGAACCTCTATTCCCAGTTAGTTGTTTTTGGACTGTGGGTGGACGAAGTGGCCACTACCAGTGTCGGTTGTTTTTCCGTAGACGTGTATAGACTGTTGGTTGGTGGGATGCAACCACCGCCACAGTGCTTTTGTGCCTTGGATGTTTTGGTCTGATGGTGGGTTGGAAAGAATGCCTCCGTCTCAGTACTGTTTTTGGCTGAGATAGTGATTCATTTCTTGGGCAACTCGATACCTTTTCCTTTTGGATGTTGTTGGAATGCAACTTTGACCGCACTTTGTGCCAGTCTTTCCTTACTTCTTGGCTGCTAATATTTCTTTATGAGATTTGCTGATGTTCACAGCTATTCTTGGGGGGGGGGGGGGTTGGTAATCCTCCTTTGCTAATATTTCTCTTACTCTTTGATTATGATGTCTTTTCATGTCTTTATGCTGAGGCATTCTTTTCTTTTGAATGTCTCAGGTTTGGATCAGTAGCAGGTTGAGCTGACCGAGTTTAGTTTCCGTCAGATCCGCAGTGGTTGTTTTCTTACTCCTTTTGGAGAGGTAGACTGTTGTTTTCTTTTGAGAACTTGTTAAGGTGATGGGTTCGTGTCAGTTTGTTGACGCCCATAGCATGAGTTCTTTCCGTGTTAGACTTATTCTTGCAACTTATGCTACTACTGTTACTTTGCTATTAGTGCAAATGCTCTTAGGAAAGTTTTATGTTAGGATGCACAGTAGATATTTTACATACAAAAATCTGCATAATTCTTCATACATGACATCACTTTTATTACTATCATCCTTCTATTTGAAGCTCGTAGAAGAAACATTTTTACCTATACTAAATCTAGAAGCTGCATATCATTAGAATGCTGGTTAGTTTATCATGCTCATATAGGGTAAATTAAAGTAAATTATGTATTTTCCGCTGCGTAAATTTATACTTTCTTATTTATGAACTAGTTGATCCATTAAACCGAGGGACATGGTATTTGAAAACTAAAACTTAAACTATGTTTTAAACGAAAGTTCATGACTTTCTAAAGAAACGTTGGAGGTAAAGTTGCCTGAGCGTCTGCAGTTGTCCCATGCACGACGTGGCATCTTGACGCATGTTTTCTCTTACTCTGATAATATATTTTTATATATTGAGAAAATGCGGGTTGTGACACCCTTCCCTTAGCTATTAAGACTCCACTGGTTTTAGCCGAGCAAGAGTATGCGGTTTCCCCTCTGGTTTTAGCGTCGAGGCATACGTAAGACCTTGGTCTGGTAGTGTGCATACCCACCTAGTAGTGGAGAAGCCCATTCCACTGCCACCGTCTGACCATGATGGGGGTGCTTGAGAGGTTAGCTACCCTCGAAAAGTGGGAACTAAAGGTCTATGTCGACATAGAGTTGTGTGCTTGAGTAAATCACGGGTGAGTTAACATTCATCATATATTGCATTTCATCACACCACATGAAAAAATCCTCGTCATATAAATTAGTTTGAACTCTTTTATATGATGAGTTACTTTTGTATTCCTACACAAGATCCTTAACTTATAAATTTGTATGAGCATTTTTATAAGTTAAATTACTTTCAGTCCTTTACACACTGCTTCTTTTATGCTGTTATGGCTTGTTCTAATTATTGCTGCAATCTTTATATTTGATTATAATCTTGCTCGTGTAATAACAATTGCTTTCATTATTATACTCCAACTTGTCACCTGCTTGTACATATATTACTGCTTATATTGTAGCCCTTGTCTCCATCCTCCCGCCCGATGCCTAGTAGTCACCGGAGGAGTGGATGCTGAAACCGCTTAGTCTTTTTGACTAACGATAATCATACCACATCATTTTAGGAGTACGTACAACCGGAGCAGCAATAACACCTCATTCAGGAGAGCCACCAGACCATGAAGACAGGGCCTAACATAACGACGTAGCACATCCTGGTCCCCCCTATAGCAAATATGAGATTGAGAGCATCTTGTAGTATACTCATTCATTGTGTCACCGATCAACGATCGACATCAACGATTGTCATTGAGAATTCCTTGAGATCAACGATCACTGAGCGCGTCGTTCACCAGTCAACGAACATTGACTGCAGAGCTTTCTTTGAGAGTTATTTTTCTTAGCTTTGCTTTAGTTCAAGGGTCTTACAAAGGGAGATTTATTAAATATCATCACCTAACATTTTTAAGAGTGTCTATATCATCAACTACTAATTTTATCTCATTAAATCGATAGAGATTTTCCCAACAATCTTCCCATATTTAATGAAGAGAAATGTTTACAATTTGTTGATGAAACAGAGAAAGAAAATAGCTCTACATGCAGTCATTCCTGTTATCAAGTTCTATTAGGGTAACTCCCTTGAGCAATAGAATGGGTTTCATTGAATAAATGTAGTAGTTGTTTACATATCAGAGCATACAACATACAAATATAAACGATTGAAAAAATTACATAATAAAAAAACTCGGAAAAAAAATGAAAGTTTGCAGAATAATGAATTGATCTGAATATTTTAGTTAATTCAAGATGTCAAATAGATTATTATATTTCAACATTAGGAGTATGAGCAAAGATAGAAAGATATCTAAATATAAAAATAGAAAACAGAGAAGAAAAATAGAATAACATCTAGATGACACAAAAATTGTTATAGAGGTTCCCCAATAACCAGGTATGTCCTTTCTTCAACAATATGTGGGAGCGACAAGTCTTTTCCACCTGGAGACTCCAACCCAGTGACTACCTTTTCCACTAGAGGTAACGAAACCAAATTCATCTTGGTTCGAGTGATCCAACCACTACACTACAATGGATCTTGGTTTGGGTGATCCAGCCATATCAATCTCTTTTGAAGGGAGAGTTCAAAAACCCTTTACAAGTAAATGTTTTAAATCAACCAAATTTATCACACTGAGAATGGTGATTCCTGTATCCCAAAAAAAGAGGGGATCAGCTACATAAAGAGAAGAAGGAATACATGGAAGAGAGAGAGAGAGAGAGAGAGAGAGAGAGAGCTCTTCATCATATGTTTTTCATTGTCTCCTGAGGATATATATATATATATCTCTGGAGAGTTTCTTCCTTTGATCTTAATTATTTCTATAATAAGTTCTGAAAAGATTGCTGTCTTGGAACTTGCTATTTCTGAATTCGCAACGACTCAATTCTTCAACGGTCATCAACATCTCTGATTACTGACTCCTGAGTCACATTTCAAACTTCAGTGGTTGAACGGTGTGCTGAGGTTCAGTCTTCAGTCACTGACTGCCATGTCTCTGATTGCTGATAGCTGATTGCTGAGTGCAGATTCAGTGTTTAGTCATTATTGTATCCTTGATTGCCGAGCGCTAAGTTGTTGGGAGAAAGGCGCTGGATCACTAGGTGATGGGACTTTAGTCAGCAATCCTAGATCTACGATCATTGATCGCTGATAGTTTTCTCATATTTTCTCTTTTCTCTGCCTTCTTTACCTCTGCCTCGTTGGCTTTGTCTTCCTTGTATTCTTCTAGTCCTAGCATGTACTGAGTTCTTCTATAGGTTGTATTTACCCATTCTTTTTTCCATCAAATCAAAGGAAATTCCCACCAATCTCCCCTATTTGATGAGAAAGGAAGCACATAAGGAAGAAATGGTAATGACAACCACATCCTCTTGGCACTGTATTGTTGCACATTTTGCGTAAATCCAAAAATAATCTATTTAAGCAAGTGTACATATCGTATTATAATATGTGATATTTATAAAATAAATATCAAGTGTCGCATATTTCCGGGTTGTTGAGTATTGTTACTCACGAAGAATAACTATTATTTTATCGATGAAAACTTGTGGTTATTTTTCCATAAAATTAAATTGCAAAAGGCTAAAGGGAAAAATCGAAAAAGATTAACACTTGATCTATAATCTCTTTGGAGTAAAAATAAAATAATAAATAATTGACTTGGAAACTTTCAAATAAATAAATAACTTTGACCGTGGAGGTTCCTAGAATATGACAACACATCATTAGAGAAATACTACCACCTAAACTTAGACTGATCGACCAAAATTCCTTTCTACAATCGACAGCCCTAAGGTTTGCTTTAAGAAGTGAACCCCTCTATTGGATTTGACTCCATTCGAAATATTTATGTCATCCTCTCTCGAGGACTGCATGCAACTCCTTTTACCTTTGAGCGATCTCCTCATATGCATGGATCTCTTGGCGAACTAGAACACAAATCATAGATTCAAAGACATACGTCGACAATAGGTAATCAACACGATTTTAATCAATGGTAAATCAATGTTTTTATTCAAGAATATAATGCTTGTAAATACAAAGAAATCAAAACATGATTATTTTATTCCAAAGATCATCATGGTAAGTGCTAAATGATGCTTAGCTACTCATCATGATGGGGGAAATACATAGAGATAAAGAGAGAGACATGATTAAGAAAATGATAGTAGAAAAACTTACAATTGAAATTGAAATTGCTAGAGAGTAAAATTAGAACTTCTTAACATGAAATAAAGGCCAGCTAAACTACAAGCAAAAGACAGTAAAATGTAGTCAAAATTTGTCCCTGAACTCCTGGAAGTGTCCACTTTTTATAGCTAAAATTTTATAGAGTACACACCCAGGTTACACGGCATGTACCTAGGGCGCACAGGCTGGAAAAAACCGCCAACTTGAAAGCCCGCGAAACTCTGGGAGTGAAGGCGCCATTTTGGTAATAAATGAGTGAACACGCCCTAGGGACACGACGTGTACATTGGGCATGTCCGTTGTGAGTGTTTACTTCTCTCCATCACAGCGTGCTGGAAGGACAATTGTTGTAATTGAAGGTGACATGCCCTTAGTACATGGCATTATCGAGGCATGTCAAATTAAAGTTGAGCTGTTTGGATGTCACAACACGCTGGATCAGCTGGAATCATGATCAGGTGGACATGCCCACAACGTGCCAGGATGTGTAAATTTAATCTGAGCTGTCTGGAGGTCACAACGCGATGTAAATGCTGGAACCGTGATCAAACTGACACAACCTAGGTACACAACGTCTACCAAGGCATATACTTTGACATTTTGGTAAAATTACTCCAAATCAGCAACACGACAAGCGCTTTTGCATCAAAGTAAAATTGGACCCTTCCAGCAACTTGAAAACACAAAATAAGGCAAATTAATCTAAAATAATGTAAACCTTTAATAAATTAATTGAAATAAAGACCAAAATAGTATTAAATAAATATATAAAATAAACATTATCAAATATCCCCATACTCGAGTTTTTGCTATTATAGAGCAAAACTAGTATATGAGAAATTGATATGAAAATTATATATATATAATTCCTATAGAATTACATCCAATTATGCATTCTCATCCTATTGATGAATTATCTCAAGCTTACCTAATAAAAATCAAGATTCATAAGAAATAACTTATTAATTATAGACTAACAAGAATATAATAAGACCAAGTTTCCAATCCCCTAATAAAAATTAATCATAATCAAGATTGAATTGATTCGAAATAAAAATAATGAAATAATCAAGATTGTTTTAATTTTCCATGAGACTAAAATGGTTTTAAAGATAAAAATAATCATCTTCTAGATTTCTTTAGCAAGATTTCAACAATAATGGAAAATGAAATTCTTAAAGTGAGAAACTAAGAAATTTTCTAAACCTTCTAATTCATACATAACTTGTTATTCCAAATTCATCAAAAATTTAAACTAAGCTTGCATGAAAATAAGACATAACAAGGCAAGATTACATAAAGAGAAAACTATTGAAATATTCATATATATGATTTGATAAACAATATGCTACAAAAACTAGTCAATTTTTAGAAAGAAAAAGAAAAGTTGGGAGAAATTTGAATTATGCCTACAAAATATATCATATTTAATATAATTATAGATTTATATGATTTTTTATTTTTTTGCTTCATTATATTTTTTGTTTTTGGTAGGGAAAACTAGTTTACTTTCTTAATATAAATGTATTAAGAAAATTGGAACCTTTTTTTATTTTTTTTCTAAATTTTTTTTTGCATGATGATAATAATTTTCATTTATTATTTTTTAACTTCCCAATGAATACTCAATGATGGGCTCTCACTAGTACTAGGCAGTTTGTGGGATGATAACGCAGCACGTCCCTTTCACAAAAGTTTATGACGTGAAAATGAATTAATCATCATTATTATTTTTTGTTTTGGAATTTATTATTAATATTTGTATATAGTTAAGGTTTTCTAATTTTGTTTATATATTTTATAAATATTTAATGGAGGATAATGAGTCAAATACCCATAAACTTAAAAATAAACATTGTCCCTAATGTTTAAGAAAGTATGAGTACAAAACATAAAAGACTTCCCTAAGTAAGAGGAACATTATCACCACGCAAACCTGGAAATGAATAAACTAAAAACAAGAGACGAAAACCATGCATAATTGTTTGCCATTGATTTTTCATTAAAAAGATACAAGAAATAAGATACATTACTAAAAGAAGGGAAACAAAAAGATACATGACATCAAAATGCAGGAGAATCCTCATCCGAAAAATATGCGTGAGTGCGCAAATTTGAGAACACCTGCTGCAAATACTCTATAGAGGAGTCAAAATGCTGCTCGAGATGAGAAATGTGATCACTAAAATTAGTATGGTGTCAACCTGGTTATGGTGAATCTGAGTAAGCTACTGGTCAATACACCTAAATGGCGATCAAAGTACTCAAAATAACCCAACGACAGCTGGAATGGTTTCTGCGGAGGTGGAACCCGAGGTGCGGGGTAAATGTCATCAGTATCCTCATCTAAATCTATAGGGTCAGGACCGACCTCAGGGGGAATATGCTCGAACAGGACTACTCTACGCCGCACCAAACCTAGGGACCTAAGATTGTTAAGAGGGATGGGGACAGGCTCTCGAATGAGGGTCATGTGAAGGAGCTCATCCCATAACCCCATTTGCTTTACAAGATGTGTCACATAGTCACCTCCATGCACCGCACTCAATCTCCAATTTTTGGCTTGGTGCCGAAAAAAGAGGGCGAGGATGGAATCCACATTAAGCGGGACTCATTTGTGCATACTATATAAATATAGTAGATCTGGTCAAGTCACCACCCCGTGACTTTCGCCGTATGAGGAGAGAGTGAAAGTGAGAAGGTAGTGGATATAACAAAGAGCAAGAGAAAGAAGGTGGATACCTAAAGATTTTTTAGGAGTGTAAGGTATGATATCATTGCTTATTTCTAACCAAAAATGTGGTAGATTGAAGTCTGTGAGGAAGTATAGGAGGAGATTAGTGTAGGCGGTAGAAATAGTAAAGGCATAATCAAAAAACCCCATGAAACTATTAAATTGGCACAAAGTGATGCAATGGTCCCGCCCACCTATCCTAAGCTCTAACATATTATCAGTCCCTTCCCAATGAAAATGGAAATTAGATAAGAATTCTACTGTAAGCTCAAAGTAAGTAGGTTCAGAAATAGTAAATAGTTTGCCCCAACCCGGAGTAGAAAATAAGATAGCCCAATTATCCCTTCGGAAGTCTCTAAAGGGCTTCCTACGAAGGCGAGTGCAACTTTCTTGGTGGGTTGATAAAGTAAAGGTCAGCATTGACTCGGTTGTTGGGGGATCATGCTTGGCAATGAAGGATGATTCGCCTATGTCTCGTCGCTTGGTGGCTCAGTGAAATGCCATGTGGAAAAGGAAAATAAGGGGAGAAAGCGGCTGGTAGGAGAGATTAAAATGTGAAGGAATGAGGAATGGAGGGCAAAGGAGGTGTGGAAACTTTGGAGGGGAGTTTTGGGCTTAAATAGAGAAAAAAATGAAGACACGCCCTCAAGTCACGACGTGGGGCCGGGGCGTGTCAAATTAATAAGAAAATCAGCGTTGCAAGTGAAAAGACGGTCAAAAAGGCATTTTGACTAGGTCACGTCATGGTGACATGACGTGACCTTGGGCATAACCATTTAAAGCTGTCAGTGCATAAGAGACCTTTTGATCGCTAACCAAAGTCCCGCCCGAGGTTCACAGCATGGCTGCTCAGGATTGGTCATGGGTGTGAAGATCACGAGCGTGACCCCATATCATGGCGTGATGTCGTCCGTGAAAAATTTAGCCCATGTGACTAGGAGTCATGAGAATGGTCACACGCATAACACGGCTACAACAGGTCAGGGCATGAGCGTAGTTGTGACCACATCAAAAACTATTTATTACAGGTTGGGTCACGAGAGGTTGGTAGGGTGTAACTGTACACAGCCCCATGTCACGGTGTGACATCGGTCGTGTACAACATGAAATATTAAAGGTACACCCCATGAAACCTGACAGAGACCATGCTGGAGTGCTTTTTAAAATTATACGGCCCATGTATACGGCGTATACCTGGGCATGTTCCAGAAAATTTATAGATTTGATTTGTTTTTAAGTTTTTGAAAATTCAGAACAAATCTAGCAAAATTTCTAAGAAACTAATTATGACGACATAATGAAATTTGCTCGAATATTATCAACACTACGATCAAAAGAAAATTAAAGAAAAATTAGCACATAAATATCGACTTTGGTGATTTATACATTTCTTGACACCCTAAATATCGTTCGCACACCCAGAAACATATGCCTCCCCAAGTTGTCTCTTCCTCCGTTGCCTTTTCCTCCTAAGCAAATGTTAGAACAAAAACAAAACAAAGGAGAAGAAAACATTTTTTATACCTCTTTTTTTTCGGAAAATATAAAAAACAATCGAGCATTTTTTTTCATTTTAGTTTAGATGAAAACAAAGTGCATGCAAAAGAAAAGATGCAAAGAATTCTTGTGAAAATAATTTTTTTTATGATATTGTTTTTGAAAACTGAGAAAACAAAACAAAATTCTGTAGAAATCATTTTTTGGTTAGTTTTTTTTATAATGTATGTTTTTTTCAATAATGGAAATAAAGCAAACAAAATAAAAAGAAGATAAATAAAGGGTGCCTCCCAAGAGCGCTTTATTTTTCATTAGTGAGCTCGACCTAGGTTGCATTATGGTTTACATGTTAGGGAGGTTGAATTCCTCCTTATCATCATTTAGGTTATCGCTGACATAATAAAGTTTTAGCCTATGCCCATTCACTTTGAAAGTTTCTATTTCCCGGTGCGAAATAAGCACGGTCCCGTATGACCAAACCTCTTTGACAGCAAAATCTCCGGACCATCGGGACTTAAGTTTTCCTGGAAAAAGTCTTAAGTGCAAATTATTGAGGAGGACTTGGTCTCCTGGTTTAAAAGTTTTGGGGTATTTAATTTTAAGATCATGAAATAATTTAGTGCGCTGCTTACAAAGTTAATTATTTTCATAGGCATTGGAGCGACATTCATCGAGCTCATTAAGTTAAAATTTTCTATGCTTAGATGCTAAATTTAGATCAAGATTTAAAAATTTAAGTGCCCGAAAAGCATGATGTTCTAGTTCTACCGGTAAATGACATGATTTACCATAGGCTAATCGATACGACATAAAACTGATAGTGGTCTTGTAAGCCGTCCGATAGGCCCATATTTCATCATCTAAGTTTATTGACCATTCTTTTATATTAGAAGAAATATTTTTTTCCAAAATGCATTTAAGTTTCAGATTTACTACTTCTACTTGGCCACTAGTTTGAGGGTGATAAGCGACATATAACTTATGTGCAACGCCATATTTTAAAAGAGTTTTAGAAAATTGAGCATTATAAAAATGAGTAACCTTATCACTAATGATTGCCCTAGGTGTACCAAAATGTGAAATAATTTCTTTAATAATTGAACGACGACTCTAGCATCATTCGTGGAAGAGCTTGCGCTTCCGCCCACCTAGACACATAATCGATCGCTACCAAAACATATGGTAGTACACTATTTATCTATTTTTACTATAATATTTACTAATTAAATATTTGTTTTTAATGTTATTATATCTTAATAATAGTCTAATTTGTCTATTTTTGCATTTTCAGGAATAACTGGGCTGTTGATAGCAAATTGGAGCTTATGGCCATATTCAGGAGACTTTTTGGAGCAATCTGGCAAAAAGTTAAAATTACACTCCCTAGGGCCACGCCATGACCCCAGGCCGTGTACTGCTTCATGCTCCCGAGATGATCCAGCAAGCCGTGACCACTCCAACACCATTTTAAAGATACAAGCCCTAGGGTCACGCCGTGACCTTGTCATGCTTCTCCCCAACACTTCCTGCCCATGATCCAGCTGCCAGCTCAGTTTTTAAAGCTACACGCCCTTGTCACGCCATGACACAAGGGCATGACCCATCCATAAACCAAAAATGAGAAGCAGTTCACGTTCGTTTCTCTTGCCGTTCCAAATCCACCAAGTCACGCCCTAGGTCACGCAGTGTACCTAGGGCGTGTAACATCAATTTATGAAGATTTTGCAGTTTTTCTCCTGAACGCTTCCCAAAATAAATTTGGCAGTTTTTCGCCAAGTCACGCCTCCATGTTAGGCCTTGTACTAGGGTCGTGTACTTGGAAAATTTAATCTATATAAGCCAGCAAAGTCCAAAAGCCAAGGAGTTCTTTATGTTGTTTTAGGCCGTGGTTTACTTATTTTTGCTGTATTAGCTACTTTTCCCTTCTATTTCAAAATTGCAAGTATTTCCTTTATTTGCAATTTCAATTCAAGTTTTAGTGATTTCCTTTCCTTCTTCTAAATCATGTCTCTCTTTACCTTTACTTGTATTCCCTCCATCATGTTGAGTAGCTAAACTCCATTTAGCACTTGATTATGATGAACTTTGGAATGAAATAAAAAATGTTTTGATTATTCTAAATTTGCAAGCTCCCTTCATTACTAGCTTCGATTTATCTATGATTTATTTTGTTTTGATTTCATATGTACGATATATGATAGTCAATCCATGATCAATATTCTAGATGACCGTGAGGTCCGTGCATACGAGGAGATCGCTCAAAGATAAAAGGAGTTGCTTGAACTTCTCGAGAGAGGACGACATAAATATTCTGGATTGGAGTCAAATCCTATAGTGGGGTTCACCGCTTTAAGTAAGCTTATGTGTTTCGACTGGTTGAGAGATCTTAATTGATCAACCTAAGGTTAGTTGGTAGTATTCCTCTTGCGAGGCACTGTCATGTTATGGCAACCTCTGTAAGACCCCAGTTTTCAAGTGCACTGAATTTAAATTGTTGTGAAGTATTGGAGCTAGCGCCAGGCGCTAGGGCTAACGCTAGGCGTTAGAGTTCGAGAAAGACTTAGGCGTGTCGACGAGTCGACGGGATCAGGCGTCGATCGACGGGACCAACTCGCTGATCTCCGAGTCGATGGGACTATAACCCGATCGATGGGACCATAGTCCAATCGATGGGACCGCAGCTCGATTGGCGTTAGCGCTAACACCAACAATAGGTTTTCCATCGATTTACTTAAGCGGACGTGGATAAGTATGACCACCGCCTTTGGGGCTAACGCCAGGCGCTAACGCTGACGTTAGCTGAGAAATTATAAAAGGCAGCCAATTTTGGATTCCCTTCTAAGTTCTGATTTCAGTCTCTTTCCAAAGGCAAGGGAGTCGAGATCAGAAGGAAGGAGGTCACTTTGGACTAGCCATTCGTTGTGCCGAGGGCAAATCTGTGGAGGAGAGTGCTTGCGTGCTTGTGCAATCGATTGAATCCGTGGAGAGGAAGTTGTTTCACAAATTCCAGCCGGTGCAATCTCAGTTCCATGGCACCAAAACGAGCACCAAGGGTAACAATTCTCCTCCTTAATCTTTGGACATGTTCATCCTTCGATTTGCATAGTAGCAGGAAGATTTCCACTAATTAGTGGATATGTTTCTTCCGACGGGTCGATATTATCCCCGTAGAAATTGCATATAGAGTCCAGATCGTTGTACGGACATATGCATGATATGTGAAACCCATCTGGACAGGTTGGTCTGGATTGGTGATGTTGATATGCTATATTGCACTCCGGAGAAGACTCCGAGTATGTATGCTTGTTTTTGGGTTTCTGGGTACTGTGATGTGTTGTAGGGAGTTCTGGAGGCTACCTCCTAAAATACCCGAAAGAAAGGACAGAAATCTATTCTGTTAGTTAACGCAAGGAATTAGAGCTAACGCCGGCGCCAATGATATTTGATATCCTGTGGCGTGTTTGAAAAGAGCACCTGAGGCTGTTCTGAGTTGATGACCCTGTGAGGTTGTCTTTTGAATGGGCACAAAGTGTAGCCGGACCAGTGTCAGGCTTAGTTGAATCCTGACATTTATGAGTGCGGGCACAAGCTGAACCGAACCCGTGCCAGGCATAGTTGAATCCTGACATCGTGAGCTCATATTGATCATCCAAGTTGAAAAAGGACTTGAGGATGACGTGCCTTGAGTGCACAATACCTGTGGCTTGGAGTCGACGTATATGGTGAATGTTTCTATGCGGTGCTTAGACGCACCTGTGAAATATATATGCTGCTATTGCTTGCTTGGGGGAAGGAGCACCACCGCCCCGGGAATGGGGTGGGGTCATTATATTCTTAGTCAGCTAAAGCTGACCGGTTGCCTTTTTTCCCACTGCTTGGTGGATTGTGTTTTACAGGTCCTGGCGAGACGAGCGGGAAATAGCGGGGTGGAACTCCAGCTGCTGGGTTTTTGCTGGCCCTCGAATGCCTCAGTGTTTTTGTTTACTGCTTTTCATGTGTGTCCGGCCTGCATGCCGATGTTTGGAAGCCACTTTTGATGTAAACAAATCATGTAAAGAACTTTATGTACTTTCATTTCTAGTGAACAAGTGGACAACTTATGTAATCTGGTTTTACCCTTCTATATACATATACTTGCTTCCGTTGTGTATGACTCTATGTATGCTGAGATGGTTTTCTTTGAAATTGTTGAACTGCTAATTAAGTACCACACGTTACTGTCTATTTAATATGGCGTGGGGTCCCGGCCGGACCTACAGTTATATTCTATATGACGGGGCGAGTGTTACAAATTGGTATCAGCTACGGGTCTCGTTCCCTTTTCGTCCGAATTCGTTGACGAATTCCTTTATGGGGTGGTGAGCACGTGTGTGCATCACCGTTAACTTATTTAAATCACCAGAAAATGTCCACTTTAGGAATGAAATACATGTGTGTTTGTAGCAATGTGTTGGAACCTGAGTGTTCCTTTGTTGATTCTTGCTACATTTTTGTCGCTAATTGTGTTTTGTTACACATGTATAGGCGACTAGGAGTGGAGCGGGGCCGTCTCGACCCCTGCGCACTACTGCGAGTAGTGCACCTACTAATGTGCCTACTCCTCCTTCTGCTGAGACAGTGCGGTTGATAGCCGAGGCAGTATATGCTATGTTCAATGCACTGCCTGGAGGGCCTGGACTTGTACAACCTCCTAACCTTGGGGTGGCCCCGGTGCCGGCTGTTGCAGTTGAACCGGTGGTCGAAAGACCAGTGCCAGTGAGGGCAAGGCGGTCTTCAGATCAACTGCAGCACTTTCTGAGTTTCCACCCTCCGACGTTTGCGGGAGTAGGAACCCCGACTCAGGCTGGGGACTGGCTTTCGAGGATTAGAAAGACCTTGATAGCCACAGAAACGGAAGAAATACAGAAAGTTACCTTAGCAACCTTCCTTCTGGATGGGGAGGCACAACTTTGGTGGGAGGAGCCGGAGTTGCACTAGTTAGCGGGAAGGCAACTGGTGGATGTCTAGTTTGAGGAGTTTTCGAGACTGTTTTTGGCAAGGTATCTCCCCTCTGCGCAACAGATTGCTATGGAGAACCAATTCCAGCGGTTGACTCAGGGTAATTGTCTTGTGGATGACTATCTGCATGAGTTCACCAGACTGGGTCGTTATGCAGGTGCTACCTTTGCGGACGAGGAGCGCAAGACCAACCGATTTTATGAAGGTCTGCGTGACAATCTGCGATTGCTTCTATCATGACCAATGACGCAAGGCCTATTCTTTGGAGAAGGATATGAAGCGAGTCCAAAGCAATAAGGACTTAGCGGTAAAGAAGCCAGAGTTCAAAGTATCGAACTCTACAAAATCGGGGCAAGGCAGGTGGAACAAGAAGGCCAAACAATCTGGGTCAACTTCGTCTTCTGTGTCGGGAGCGACGACGGGGTGAGGCCCAATCATTTGCAATAATTATGGTAAGCCGGGACATATAGCCCGAGACTATTGCGGCGGCAAAAAGGCAGCTGCGGCTTATGCGGCGGAGAAAGGGAAAATAACGAAGTCGTCTGCATCCCACTACACTCCAGCTCAACCGCGAGTATACAATCTTGGCCAGTAGGAGGCCATCAAAAAAAGCGATGTGGTGACAGGTATGAGTTAATATACAGCTTTTTTTTATTTCTATACTTAGTACCGTGTGCATTGCTTGTTTAACTTGTGTGTATTAGGCTTTGTCCTCATCTTTAACTATCCGGCGAGGGCACTGTTCGATACTGGAGCCTCACGTTCCTTTCTATCGGAGGCCTTCATAGAACAAATTGGAGTGCCTTCGTCTTTGGAAAAGGAAAGGTTGGATGTGGTGCTACCGAATGGGTGCTCTATGCGTGCGGAGAGAGTTTACTGTGTTAAGGTGCGGATCGGAAGTCGCGACTTTGATTTGGAAGCATCGATACTACCGATTTTGGAGTTTGATGTAATCTTTGGAATGGACTGGTTGTCGGCGCAACATGCATACATTGATTGCACGTCAAAGGAGGTCACACTGGGCATAGTACTGAACATGCGATGACTTTCGCTGGTTTGCGTGGATCGAGCAAGATGTTGATATCTGCGGTCCATGTAGTCAAAGCAGTTCGACAAGGCGCGAAGTTGTGTTTCGTGCTAGTGGGGGCTGTAAAGCCTCATCTCAATTTGAGTGACGTTCCTGTTATATCTAGAGCTGTCATGGTTCCAGTTTGTTTCCGGTTCTACTAAAATTGTGAACCGCACCGCTAAGGTAACAGTTCTTCAAATTAGAACCAAAATCGTACTTGGTTTTACCGGTTCCGGTTCTTGTTTCGGTTCCAGCATAATTTTTTGAACCGTCATGTTAACGGTTCCGATTACGGTTCAACAAGAACCAAAACCAAACTGACCACTAACAGTTCGATCCGTTTCTATGTGGTTCGGTTCGGTTCCAATCGGTTCCAACTAGAACCAAAACCAAACATGGCGGAATGAATGAGGGAGGTTAAAAATAAAAAACTGGAGGGGAAAAGTATACCCGTTCAATTTTTTTGCAAGAGGGACTTCGAAGTCAGAGGCCCGGACGCAGAAATTTCACGTTACACCAATGAGGAGTACTTTTTGTATAATATATAGTAAGTTGGGCTGAAAGTTAAAAACTGAAACCGCAAAACCACAAAATTGCACCAGACCGCACCGATTTTAAAAATTCAAAGATCACGATCGTGTAATGCTGATGCAATGTTCATTTTGCGGAATATCATGACTCAACATAGGGTAAAGAACTTTGAATTATTGCTCTTGAAATCTTATTTTACAATTAAATTTTGGTTTGAAGAATATATTAGTTAATTCAATTTGACTAATTTATCAGCTACAATTAGATTTGTCTTTCATGATTACTACTAAATAGTAGTTGTATATCCTCTATATTTTTACAACAAAATATTTTAGAAAAATATATGAGTAAAATTGAAAATACATTATATGAGTATATGACTGTACAAAAATCAAAAGTACACCGCAAAAATCGACTCCAAACCACACTAATGTCAAACCACACAACATGGTTTTGGTGTAGTGCAATTTTGTTCAGTCCAAAATCGACCCCCATTGTTGCGATTGTAGTTTGGGTTCAAACCGCGCCAGTTTCACCCATAATAGTAAGTATAGATATTATAGATATATTATAAAAAATAACAATATAATAATAATAATAATAAACGGGTTGCGGTTCGGTTCTGCTTCGGTCCGGTTCAGATCGACTCTAAAAAACTTGAAACCGCTTGAGACTTGTATATTGCGGTTCCAGTTCCAGTTCCGATCCGGATAATAAAATGAAAGAACCACACCCGGACCAGTGTTGTTCATAGTTCCAAAATTCAAACCGGAACCCAAATAATTCGTGATCGGTTCGGTTCGGTTCTTTGCGGTTCTGGTTCGGTTCCGATTCGGTTTACGGTTTTCAATTCTAAGTGACAGCTTTAGTTATATCGGAGTATCCGGAGGTGTTTCCTAAAGATCTCCCTGGGGCTCCACCCCAGTGAGAGATCGGCTTCACAATAGAGCTGGTGCCATGTGCTAAACCTGTGTCACGCTCCCCGTACCGTATAGTGCCAGTTTTGTCCTCACCTCCCCCTACGACTCCTAGGCACCGTGCGGGAGGATGAAGAGGAGGACAACAAGGGATAAAAATAAGCAGGTGACATGGAACTAGCTAACAAAAGTATCTAGTATAGTAGTGTATAAAAATAAATGAAGCTATGCTAGCAGTTCTGTAAATAGGTAAAACAGTAAATATAAAAGATAGAAAGAGTAATGGAGCAACTACAAAGTAACCTTAACTTATATGAATGCCCATACAAACTTATAAGTTAAGGGATATGGTACTACGGTAAACTCATCGTATAAAAGAGCTCATACTAATTTATACGACGATGTCTTGTTTATGGAATGATGTTATGCTATGATATGCAATGCAATGATGCAACTCACACACTCGACTCTATACGTACATACCTTTTTGTAAGTTCCCTCTGTTCGAGTGTGTCAACTCAGGTGCCCCGTTGAGGCAAACTGGGGCAGTGGATCAGGCATGTCCACTTCTAGACACCTTTCAATTCCTCCTGGCCTAGACCTTATGTATGTTGGATCTGTAGGCGCCCTTAGGGGGGGGGGGTGAATAAGGTTTTTTAAAACTTTAATATTTAATATAAAAACTTTTGATGTTTTTCTTTAAATGAAAGTGAATCAAAAGTAAAGAGATGCAAATCATTTAAAACAAACTAGAAATGACATGATTTTCATTATATATTTTTGATTACAAAAATGTGATTTCTATAACACTAGAAATCATCGGCGAAATATAAAATATCCTTTTTGTTTTCTATACCGACTCTTCTCACCAAGAACCGGTTGGCTTTGACCGATATTTCCCAGATCTGGCCTCAAGCCGCTCTAGCCTTTCTATCCCCAGAAAAGGCCTCGAGCACCCCCTAGATCTACTCCCTAGACCTAGTCGCCAACACGAGGCGATTTCCTCCCTAAGTCCTACCCAGACCTAGTCGCCAACACGAGGCGAATTTACTTCTACGATTATAATAAAATGGTTACAAATAAAATACTAAACACAAATAAAAAACTCCCTATGAAGATTTCTGGAGATGGCAAAGGCTCGCTGAATATTCTTGAAGTCGAAGCGTGCATGATGAAGCTGAAACTATATCCACAAATGACAACGGCAAGTGTACCGTATCGAATGTAGTATAGGTTCGTAGAAAACCAAGGTCGTATTAGACTCGTGGCGGTTGAATACTCTTACTTCAAGAAAATCTCTATTATTCTATCAACAATACTTTGGGTTGGTTTTGAAAAAGAAAAATTAAAATAGGATTAAACGATAAGTAAAAAGACTAGCACTCGATCTTTGAATCACCTTGGAATAATAAAATAGAAGAAATATGAAAATCTAATTCTCTTAGGAAAATTGCTTTGACCGTGGAGGTTCCCGAATTATGAACGTACCTCTCTCGAGGATACGCTCAACTGAGTTTAGGTTGATCAATCGAACTTTTGCTCTAGAATCAAAATCCCTAAAACTCGCTTTATCGTAATGAACCCCTCTATTGGATTTGACTCCAATTTGGGAGATTTATGCCATCCTCTCTCGAGGGTTGCATTCAACTCTCTTTATCCTTGAATGATCGATTCACCTTACGAGCTTGTTCGGCTAACCAAAGAACGAACAAGAATGAGAATTATATATCGAAAATATAATCTCATTTCATTAAAATCAAGGATAAATCGAAAGTATTTTCAAGAAGAGAAAAAGACATTCTAAATTACTTCATGAATTATAATATTCCTTGGATCTTCTCGACCGAGTGCTAATAGAAGTTTTAGCTACACATGGAGATGAAGGAATCAAAAGAAATAAAAGATTGCATAATGAAATAAGAAGAGAATAAAAGAATAAAAGAAACTATTTTATTGATTGTAAAATGAAAAGAAATACAAGCTATTGAGATGAAAATTATAACTATTGAAATGAAAGTACAATTGCAAGAAAGAAAGAAGGATTACAAGAACTACTAAAACATGAAAATAATACAAGAAATGAAATGTCTAATCCTAAAAATTCGTCTTCTTTCAACATCTGCTGGAGCTGGCTTTATATAGCTGAAAATTTGAGGTTACACGCCCCAGTTCATGCCCGTGACCAAGGGCGTGTAAGGGGAGTGATCGAAGCAGCAGCAGAGAGGACGCCTTCTGGAGTAATTGCAGGCATTACGGGCGCGTCACGCCCTAGGTCATGCCCGTGACCTGGGGCGTGTAATCTTAAAATCTGCTGCTGGTGGGAAACTTCGGCCGGAAGGAGTGCGGGGCGAGTCACGCCCGTGACTGGATGTCATGCCCTCGGTCACGCCCGTGACCGAGGGCGTGTAACTTTAATTGATGTGGAAGGCGTACTCTGGATGCTGGTGGCGGGTCATGGCCATGACATTGGGTCACGCCCTTGGTCACGCCCGTGACCTAGGGCGTGTACTTGGTGAAACTTCACGGAATTGGCCCGGGGTGGCGGCAGCAGGTCTGGAACACATCTTTGGCTGTCACGCCCTTGGTCACGCGACCTTGGGCATGTACTGGACAATTTTGCTCAAAATGCCCAGAAAACCTGAAAACACAAGATAAACTTAAGTTAGCTCATGAAATCAAAAAGGGAAAGATTTATATGATATAAATCATACATTAACATAATTTCATATTAAAATTATAATAAACATATACTAAAAGATGAGTAAATAAATTACTCATCAAACACCCCCATACTTGAGCTTTTGCTATTCCAGAGCAAAAGAATGAGGAAAGAATTATAAGACATCGGTTTTATTTCTAATTGACTAAAATTTCATTAAACCAAGAGTAAGTCAAAAGCAAATTTTATTAATTCAAGAATTAAGTCATAAGTTATGTTGATAATTTAAAAAGAGAAATTTGTTTAGCAAACTACTTCTCAAGATAACAATTTAGCAATCAAAATTATAGAAATTTTCAAACAAAATTAGATTGAAATTATAGACATTCTAACATAAAAGAAGCTTAAGGAAAAGACACCTACCAAAATACTGCTCTCTTAATATTTTAGTTTAGGACTAGAACCAATGAAATTGGCTAAGGATGGGTGTTTACTTGAAAATGGCAAATGAAGAGACACAAAAATAATGGCGATGAATTTTATCCTCTCACCTTATTTGAATACGAGTTTGTATATGTTTAGGAAAATAAAGAATTTTTCCATGCCATATAATCTTTTAAAATTTCTCTTCAATTAAAAACCCAAAATGTATATGTTTAAAAGTAATGAATTTTATCCTCTTACTTTATGACATATAATCTTTTAAATGATTTTGGGTGCATATGTTTAGGGGATAATGAATTTTATCCTCTTATTCCCATGACATATGATCTTTTTCTACATTTTTTTATTTGCCAACAAAGGGTGAGGGGAAGAAATACTTCTAGTTTATAAATTAAACTATTTTGAGAGCAACTTTTTAGTGAAATGAAATTTCCTAAGATCTTAAAGTTAAAAGAGAATATAATAGAAATTTAGAGATGTTTAGCTAATTTACCACAAAGTGAAGCTATTTAAAATTAAACGGAGAAGTAGTGCTAAATAAATTCTCTATTTGAATTAAAAACATTAAGTGTTTCTTAAAACTAAATTACATCAAATTTAAATTTAACAAATTCTGATAAAACAAAAAATTAGCTAAATTAAAAATGTAAGAATACTTATAATCAAACCTCAAACTAAATTTCTAGAAAAATCAAAACAACAAGGCTAGGCGTATTTATTATTATTATTTTTATAAATATTATTTCTTGGACTTCCCGAGGGCTACCCGGTGAAGGGTTCGCAAGGTACTAGGAGCTGTGCTGGGAGTTCAAGCCCAAAGCGCCCTTTCCAAGAAATTAGATTTTTATTAAATTATAATTTTTTTTCTTTTTCAAATAACAATATAGTGAACGCAAAGCTACACCACCATACTTAAAATTAAACATTGTCCCCAATGTTTAAAACTAAGTATGAAGAACACTTGAAAGAAAATAAACTTTAAAAGAAAAATACATAAAATTAAAGATAAGCAAGGGGTGCCTCCCAAGAGCGCTTTCTTTTTCCCGTATTTAAGCTAGACGGTTAGGGGTTAGCTAAAAGGAAATTAAAATTGAAAATGGACAGGTAACTCCCTTAATTCACGCGTAGGTGAATGTGCCGACGTCAGTCGCCCGGCTATTCCTCCGCTTAATGTGTGATTCTTCGTTTGTCGTTGGACTTGAATATGCAAATCCAAATCACCTATACATACCTGAGGTGATTTGAATTTATAAAGATGAGCGGCATATGGATCATCAATTAATTGGGGTAGCAACGACTCATCTTCAACCTAAAAATTATTAGTATATAGAAAATCACCATTAAACGTGTCAGATAATTTTTCGCAAGGAGGAGGTGCTTGCGAAAATATATGATTAAGCTCCGGTTGTTCTTTTTCTAAAATAAAATTTTCTTTTGAAAAATCTAGTGCATTACCAAGTGGAATAAAATTTTTGGACACTAAATTTTCATGAATTTTTGGTTGAATAGAAGAGAATTGCGAAAATTTATGACAAAGAAAAGAAGATCCGGGTGAAGTAGGGGAAGAAACTTGTTCTTCTTCTAGTTCATCCGGGGTGCCCACAACATGAAGAAAATCTTGGCAAGAAATATTTTCTTCATCTTTGATAAAAGAAGTTATGGGATTACATGAAAGCACATGTTCTTCCATAACTAAATTATCAAAGGATGGAGAAAAAGCACTAGAAGAAGTAAAATTCTCCTCTAAATTTTTGGGGGAAGTATTAAATTGAATCGGTGGAAATTCCCCAAAATTAGAGAAAGAAAATTGCGGCGCACAAGAAGAAGAATAAAAGTTTGGATCTAAAGATTTTTCTTCACCGCTCCAAAAACTATCCGGGTGGGCTTGCCACCAAGAATAATCTACTTCGGAGCTAGAAGAACAATTATTAAACGCCGAAAAATTATTCTCATGAAAATTAGAAAAAACATTTTCATCAAAGTTTGAAATTTTTTGATCGTAATTATTATCAAAATTATTTGCATAATATTGAGAAAAATTATTTTCATAATAATTATTTTGAGAATATGAGTGTAAATAACATTCCTCACTTTGATGAGGCGCACCACAATAATAACAACTAATTTGGCGCTTTCGTGTCGCTTCCAAAAGATTTACTTGGTTTTGAAGCTCGGCAACTTTTATGGCCAATTCAAATAACTTCATTTAAAACTAAAGAAAAGAAAACAACCTTTACTCAAATGAATGGAATTTTAGAGAATAATTATAATATATTAAAAAAATACTTATTTTTTTTTCAAAAAGCGGGTTTAGTTAGTCCCGGACTTCCCATGGTCAACCCGGTGAAGAGCTCGCAAGGTACTAGAGGCTGTGATGGGATGATAGCCCAAAGCGTCCTTTCCGAGAATTTAGATTACGCTTTTTTAAGTTTTTTAAAATTTTTAAGAGAAATAGTGAGAAGAAAGAGAACGATAAAATTAATAGATATTTCTTTTTTCGAAATATCAACCAATGTCCCCTGCAATGGCGCCAAAAACTTGATGATAGCTGAAACTATATCCGCAAATGACAACGACAAGTGTACCTTATCGAATGTAGTATAGGTTATTAAAACCAAGGTCGTATTAGACTCGGTGCGGTTGAATACATTTACTTCGGAAAATCTATATTATTTTATCAATTAAAAATTTTGTGTTGGTTTTGCAAAAAGGAAAATTAAAATAAGATTAAACGATAAGTAAAAAGACTAGCACTCAATCTTTGAATCACCTTGGAATAATAAAATAGAAGAAATAAGAAAATCTAATTCTCTTAGGAAAATTGCTTTGACCGTGGAGGTTCCCGAATTATTAACGTACCTCTCTCGAGTATACGCTTAACTGAGTTTAGGTTGATCAATCGAACTTTCGCTCTAGAATCAAAATCCCTAAAACTCACTTTATCGTAATGAACCTCTCTATTGGATTTGACTCCAATCCAGGAGATTTATGCTATCCTCTCTCAAGGGTTGCATTCAACTCTCTTTATCCTTGAATGATCGATTCGCCTTACGAGCTTGTTCGGCTAACTAAAGAACAAAAATAAGAACGAGAATTATATATCAAAAATATAATCTCATTTCATTAAAATCAAGTATAAATCGAAAGTATTTTTAAGAAGATAAAAAGACGTTCTAAATTACTTCATGAATTATAATATTCCTTGGATCTTCTCGACCGAGTGCTAATAGAAGTTTTAGCTACACATGGAGATGAAGGAATCAAAAGAAATAAAAGATTGCATAATGAAATAAGAAGAGAGTAAAAGAATAAAAGAAACTATTTTATTGATTGCAAAATGAAAAGAAATAGAAGCTATTGGGATGAAAATTATAACTATTAAAATGAAAGTACAATTGCAAGAAAGAAAGAAGGATTACAAGAAATACTAAAACATGAAAATAATACAAGAAATGAAATGTCTAATCCTAAAAATTCGTCTTCTTTCAACATCTGCTGGAGCTGGCTTTATATAGCTGAAAATTTGAGGTTACACGCCCTAGGTCACGCCCGTGACCAAGGGCGTGTAAGGGGCGTGATCGACGCAGCAGCGGAGAGGGCGCCTTCTGGAGTAATTACAGGCATTACGGGTGCGTCACATCCTAGGTCACGCCCATGACCTGGGGCGTGTAATATTAAAATCTGCTGCTGCGGGAAGCTTTGGCGGGAAGAAGTGTGGGGTGAGTCACGCCCGTGACTGGATGTCACGCCCTCGGTCACGCCCATGAATGAGGGAGTGTAACTTTAATTGACGTGGCAGACGTGCTCTGGATGCTGGTGGCGGGTCATGGCCGTGACATTGGGTCACACCCTTGGTCACGCCCGTGACCTGGGGCGTGTACTTGGCGAAACTTCACAGAATTGGCCCAGGGTGGCGGCAGCAGGTCTGGAACACATCTTTGGCTGTCACGCCCTTGGTCACGCCCGTGACCTTGGGCGTGTACTTGACAATTTTGCTCAAAATGCCCAAAAAACCTGAAAACACAAGATAAACTTAAGTTAGCTCATGAAATCAAAAAGGGAAAGATTTATATGATATAATTCATACAATTAACATAATTTCATATTAAAATTATAATAAACATATACTAAAAGATGAGTAAATAATTTACTCATCAGTGCGTTCTTCGCGTTGAGTAAGCGTTGATCCGGTCCCCCTTAAAATCTTCGATCGAATGTGTGCGGGAGATGATGGTCTGGAAAATACAGCCCTGATTGAGTTTTTGGAGTGCTGGAGTAGGGCTCTAATCAATCAGTAGTTGGAGAAGATGAAATCATCCAATTTATAGAACTTGAGCTAACGTCGGCGTTAAGGCTAACGCCGGGCGTGGACCCAGTATAGTAATGTTTTGATGGATCAGATCTTTAAAACAGGAAGGAGATTCTGCACTTTAGGAATTGTTTATTTTAGGCAATCCTAACGCTGGCGTTAAGGTTAACACTGGCGTTAGGTCAGATCATTCCTAAACTTCCCACTGTAATCACGGCTGCTTCCTCCTTGCCATAATCATCCCAGTGAGCTGCGCGCTAACGCCTAGCGTTAGGTGATAACGCCTGGCGTTAGACCAATTTCCATACTTCAGCTTTGAGTTGTTCCAGACCAATAATTCCACCTACTAGTGTCATCACTATGCAAGCATGCATACTAAAAACACAATGGCAAACATGATGAAATACAAGTAGGATTTGTTATTCTCAAATCAAAGGGATGCGGAAGAACCGTGTTCCAACAATCTCCCCCTTTTGATAATAACATATCCAATAGAGATAAATCAGATATAAGATAGATGTGTTTTTAGAAGGATGTATGACACAAGCAATATTTAGACATTTATAAGAATTATAGATTATTAAATTTTGCTCCCCCTACTTAAGTGCTCCCCTTAGTGTATGCACCCATAGACTAGATTTATGCTCCCCCTTAATCTAGTGAATCCTACTCCTTGTGATTTATCATTTTATTCTCCCCCTTTTGTTATTAGCAAAAGTGGGTGGAGTGTAAAAAAAGTGAGGGCAAAAGGTAGAACATAACTAAGAGAGGAAGTAAGAGTTTTGTTTTAACATAAGTTAAGTCGTGATCGAGCTAAAGGAGAGAGTAACACAGCGGAAAGATAGATGATAAGCGTGAACGAACATCAGTCAAAGATTATACCAAAGGAATGTAATTACTTGCTTTATTTTAAGATTGATATAACTTATAAGAGAGATGCAATTTTGTTTGACAAGCACAAGTGAAACACAATGTAGAAATAAGCATGAGAGCACATGGTATAAGATCAAATTAAAAAATAATAAGTATTTAGAGTAGTATTTTTTGTTATAGTTTGACCATTCCAACAATATATTTTAGACTTTTCACACATGAGCAATTTTCTTAGAAAATAGGCAAGCATGATTTAACATATTTAAAAAGATAATAGCTACAATGTGACCAATTCGTATTTCAAGTAAATAAAATATTGTAGAATTCATGCATTGCAATCTAGTGCTTTTACTTGAGTTTTTAGAGAATTATGTAATGTTGCATTAGGTCCAATTCTCATGAGTAGAAGTTTTATGAAAGCCAATGATGTGTGCATAAGGTGTTTTGATAAAAGTATACACATGAAATAATCAAAACACATAACATATATAATGAAATAGTAACAACAATATTAAGGATGTAGTCTTATAATTAGTGTCACACATCAAATCTAGAATAAAGTTTCAAGGCACAAGAAATGAGTACAACAACCAAGGTGCTTCGCCCACACAATGCTCATTAAGACTTATCAGGGAGCGAAGTATTGCTTGGGGGATCACATAAGCAATTTTATTGATTTTTATTTTTAGTGATCCAGTGTACAAATTGAAGTGACAAAAACATATATGTTTGCACAAGACACTTTACAATTCTTTCCAAGGTGCTCAACCTCACAATGCTCATTAAGACTTATCAGGAAGGTGAGTAGTGCTTGGTTGAGTTATCTTTGGCATTTTATTTCATATTATTGTAATAGTGGGCCAAAGGTCTCCGAATTCACTTGTTTTTGCAAACACTAAACAATTTTTGGACTAAAACTTCTATATGTGCAAGAAATTTATTGTTTGAATGAAGGTGTTGGTACTGTAGACATACATCTTAATAGGTTAAAACTATTATATTACACAATCATGCAAGTCTAAGATTATAAGCATATGTAGATCATCAAAATAGTAAGTGTATGGATCATTGATTAGCATAAAACATTACTCATGCTTAGAGGCATGCTAGGAAAACATACACAATTATCTATAAACTATTTCATTGCACATAATCAGATTAGGGTCAAGACATGATAAAAAACAATGTTTAGAAAATTTGAAATTAAAATTAGACATTGAAGAGAATCTTTGGGAATATGCAAAAAACAATTTTGACCAATTTTTTTTTGCTCTTTGTGAAGACTTATAGGCAAACCATAGTTTTTGTGAATAGTTAAAGTAAAAGAAATACCAAAAACATAATTTTTTTTGATTATTTTGAGTTATTTGAATTTTATTTTTGTATTTTGGAGAAAAAAATGAATAAGTTAGGAAAAATAATTTGAAATTAGACAAAATGAACTGAGAAAAACCAGTAGAAAAATACCAGAAACATGCTAGAGAAAGCAGAATTTCAATATGGTCAAAAAAGCCAACGCCTGGCATTAACTAGTTAACGCAGAGACAGTACTTTATTTTTTGAGATTTTTGAAAATATTTTCTTTGGAATACGGAGTATGTACATAGACTTTCTTAGGGTAGAAATTTCAGAGAAAGTGGAAATGTTTAGAAGGCTTATTTAAGCATATTTTGGTGGTTTTAAAATATTTTTATCTTTTATATTTGAATTTTTTTTTATTTTTCTTTTTGAGGAGACATAGCATGTGGTGAGTTTCAATTTGTTAAATCTAAGACTCCTAATTCTAGTCTAAGTAGAGCAAAATGGAAATCAGGTAGAGGCTTGGTAAAGATGTCCGCAAGTTGTGATTCAATTCCAATAAAGTTTACATGAACATGTTCCTTTTTTATGTGATCTCTAATGAAATGATGTCTAACGTCTATGTGTTTGGATCTTGAGTGATTAACAGGGTTGTTGGTTAAATCAATAGCAGTACTCTTGTTGTCACACTTGAGTTCAATATTAGTTAGATGAACTCCGAAGTCTTCTAAGGTTTGAGTCATCCATAAAGCTTGGGCACAATAAATTCCTAGTGCAATATATTCCGCCACGGTGGTGGAGAGGGCAACAAAATTTTGTTTTCTACTTGACCATGCAACTAGAGAAGGACCTAAGAAATGATATGTGCCACTAGTGCTTTTTCTATCTAAAGAACAACCCGCATAATCGGAATCGGAATACCCATGTAATAGAAAGGAATCATTAGTTGGATACCAAAGTCCTAATTTAGGTGTGCCAATTAGATATCTAAAAAATTATTTTACCACTTTTAAATGAGATTCTCTTGGGTTTGCTTGAAATCTAGCGCATAAGCATACGACAAACATAATGTAGGGTCTAGATGCACTAAGGTACAATAAGGATCCAATCATCCCTCTATACAAAGTTTAGTCAATGGAAATTCCGGTTTCATCTTTTCCTAATTTTAGTGACGCGCTCATTGGAGTACTAGCTTGTTTTAAGTTTTCAAATCCAAATCGTCTTAGCATATCATGTACATATTTAGATTGACATATGAAGATTCCATCATTTCTTTGAGTTATTTGAAAGCCTAGAAAATAAGTTAATTCACCAACTAGACTCATCTCAAATTCATTTTGCATCACTAGTACTACTTTATTACACAACTCTTCATTAGTGGCTCCAAAAATAATATCATCAACATATATTTGTAAAATAATTACATCATTATCAATATGCTTAATGAAGAGCATGTTGTCGGCACTACCCATTTTATAACCGTGCTTTAATAAAAAAGATGTTAGACGTTCATACCAAGCACGGGGCGCTTGTTTTAGACCATAAAGCACTTTTTCTAATCTATAGACGTGATTTGGATATTTTTCATCAATAAAACCGGGTGGTTGTTCTACATAGACTTCTTCTTTAATTATCCCATTTAAGAAAGCACTTTTTACATCAATTTGAAATAGTTTAAATTTCTTATAACTCGCAAATGCAAGAAAGATTCTAATTGATTCAAGGCGAGCTACGGGTGCAAACGTTTCATCAAAGTCTACCCCCTTGATTTGAGAATAAACTTGTGCTACCAATCTAGCTTTGTTCCTAGTGATCCTAGAATCTCCGTCTAATTTATTTTTAAATATCCATTTTACACCTATGACCGGGTGATTAGACGGTCTTTCAACAAGTTTCCAAACCCTATTGCGTCCAAATTAGTTTAATTCTTCATTCATAGCAATAAACCAAAACTCATCATTTAAAGCAGTAGAAATGTTTTTGGGTTCAATTTCGGAAACAAAACATAAGTTAGAAAAAGATTCATTAAGGGCAGAACGAGTAGTTACCCCTCTTGACGGTTCTCTAATGACAAGATCCCTTGGATGATATCTTATTAATCTAAGCACGCTTGGAGGCATGAAATCTTCTTGCACCAGCTTTACTTCTTTGTCCTTTCCATGTGGTTCATCGTCATCAAGCTCCAAAGGTGAAGAGGGTTCATATTCTTTTCCTGTACTATTAGTATCTACAAGAGGCACAATTTCATCAAACTTCACATGAATAGACTCTTCAACCTTTTTAGTCTTTTTATTATATATCCTATATGCCTTGCTAGTTGACGAGTAACCAAGAAAGACTCCTTCATCGCATTTTTCATCAAATTTAGCTAATGCATCTTTGGTATTTAAGATAAAACATTTACATCCAAAAGCATGAAAGTATGATACATTAGGTTTCTTTTGGTAATATAATTCATATGGAGTTAATTTTAAAATAGGGCGAAGCATGATACGATTTATAACATAACAAGATGTATTTATCGCTTCAGCCCCAAAAGATCTAGGCAACCCATACTCGGATAACATAGTGTGTGCGAGTTCCTGAAGGGTTCTATTTTTCCTCTCCACCACACCATTTTGTTGGGGGGGGGGGGTGCGTGGAGCAAAAAATTCGTGCTTAATACCTAGATTATTGCAAAAAGTGGTGAAACTATCATTTTCAAATTCCCCTCCATGATCCGACCTTATGCATTTAATTTTTAAGTCTAGTTCATTTTGAATGCGGTTGCAAAGTTTTGAAAATTCAGAAAACGCATCAGATTTGGAGGTAAGAAATAAAGTCCACGTGAATCTGGAAAAATCATCAATCAATACAAAAGTGTAATTTTTACCACCAAGACTACAAGTGCTAATTGGCCCAAAAAGGTCCATGTGAATTAGTTGCAATGGTCTTGTGGTGGATATTTCACTTTTACTTTTAAATGATGTTTTTGAAAATTTTCCTTTTTGGCATGGCGAGCATAAAGAAGATAGATTTTCATTTAGTATTGACAACCCTCTAATAATTTAATTTTTTGACAATTTTAAAATCAACTTGGTGCTAGAGTAACCAAGACGCCTATGCCACAATTCAAGTTCTTCATTTTTTGAAATAAGACATTTAAGTGATGCTTGTGATAGATCGTGAAAAGCAATTAAATAAACATTATGAATTCTTGGTGCAGTGAGTACAATATTATTAGACTTAGGATCAATAATTTTACACAAATTAGTAGAGGACTCAAATAACGCATTAAGACCTTTATCACATAATTGACTAATAGAAATTAAGTTGTGTTTTAGGCCTTCTACAAATAAGACATTTGTTAGAGAGGAAGAATCGTTACCCACTGTACCGGTGCCTAATATTCCTCCTTTTCCATTGTCACCAAACGTCACGGTTCCTCCTTTTTTCTTAGTGAGGCTAAGGAACTTTGCTTTATCGCCCATCGCGTGCTTGGAGAAACCTGAGTCCAAGTACCACATGCCTTCTTTGTCCTTAGCCTGCCAACATACCTAAGAAGAAAATGTTAGTGAAGATCCGGATACCCATGAGGTTCATCCCATAATATAGGTGGAGTCCTTAGGCACCCAGATTTATTTTAAAGTGCGCTTTCCCTTCTTCCTGCAAGATTCCGTGGTGTACCCAAAAAATAAACAATTGGCACAAGCAACAAAAGGGGTTGAGACCTTTTTCAGAGACTGTTGTTGACCCTTGTTGGTATACACAGAGGTAGAGGGAGTGAAAGAATTATTTTAATGAAAAGATTTTTGATTTATGGAAACAGAGCTAATGCCAGCGTTAGTAGTAAACGTTGGGCGGTAGGTTTCAGAAATGTATCCCAGCCCAAACTTAGCAAACCCATGGCACTGGTTGCCCAAAATCATGTCCAGTGATTTTTGGCCAACCCCAAATTTGTTTTTTGCCACATTAAGATCATTTATTCAGGCTTTTAAGGCGAAGTTTTCACTTACTAAATTTCCACATCTCTTTGCAAAATTTTTCTTTTCATTATCAGTTTGGGAAAGAGATATTTTCAACCTTCTTTCTAAGTCTCCCTTTTCTTTCATGAGCGATTCGATATTGTAGAGAGCCTTAGAAAGATCGTTTTCAAGTTCCTTTTCCTTTGTCAAATGATTGTCATTCTTTTGGCAGGACATCATTTCTTTATTTAATTTTTGATTTTGTTTTAAGAGGATTTTATTCTCAGTTTTAAGAAGATCAAGATCTTTTAAATTTCTACCAAACGATTGGCATGTTTTTAAGTATTCAACATAAAGATCATCATAAGTAGAAGGGATTACCTCAGTGTCGCTTTGGACACTGCACTCATCATCAGTTGATTCTTGGTTCCTCCCCATGAGGCACAAGTTTGCCTCATCATCCTCGCTTGAACTTGATTCGTTTGAGCATCCGGATGAAGAATCATCCCATGTTGCCGTCTTCAAGACCTTCTTCTTCTCCTTTCCTTTATGCCGCTTTTCTTTTTGCTCCTTCAGGTATTTTGGGCATTGTCTTCTTATATGCCCAGTCTTCCTGCAGTGGAAGCACTCGGGAGGAGGTCGCACTTCATCGTCGTCACTTGATTTTTCCTTTTTCTCCTTTTTGGAAGATGATCCTTTTCGAAAGTACTTACGGAAGGTATTCCTTCTTTCTGGATTCTTCATGAACTTTGTGAAGTTTTTCACAAAGAGACTCTCCTCATCATCTTCCTCATCGTCATCCTCTTTTCTTGACTTTAGTGCCAAGGCTTTCTTCTTTGGCTCTTTATTGTATTCTTCATCTTGAATATTGAGTTCTACCTCATGGGTTTTGAGATTTCCAATGAGGCTCTCAATCTGGAGCCGTCTTAGATCATGCGATTTGGAAATTGCTGTCACCATTGGATTAAACTTCGGAGGAAGAGACCGAAGGATCTTTCTCACCAAGTCACCGTTTGAGAAGGTTTTTCCAAGAATCTTTGAGGCGTTGACAATCTTGGTGAAGTGAGTGTACATTGAGTCGACGTCCTCGTTTGGATCCAGCCAGAACCTTTCAAATTCCGATTCTAGTTGGAATAGCTTTGAGTCTTTGACTTGCGAGGTACCTTCATGAGTTATTTCAAGCAAATTCCAAATGTCATACGCAGTTTCACAAGCATAAACTCTATTAAATTCAATCCTATCTAATGCACAGAATAAAGCATTCATAGCTTTAACATTATTTTTACATTTATTTTTATCTCCATCATCCCACCTATCTCTAAGCTTTTCCATGGCTACTTCTCCAACAATATAAGTAAGAGTCATATACGGTGTTTCAACACTAGCCCAGACGTCTAGATCTAAATTAATTAGAAAACAACGCATTCGCGTTCTCCAATAATTGTAGTCAGTTCCGGTGAAAAGTGGAGGTCTACTTATTCCTTGCCCTTCATGAAAAGCGAGATCACGAGACGCCATTATTCCTGGTTATTATACCATTTTGGAATAACCTCACTCTGATACCACTTGTTGGATCTGTAGGCGCCCTTAGAGGGGGGGGGGGGGTGGGGGTGGGGGTGGGGGTGAATAAGGGTTTTTAAAACTTTAATATATAATATAAAAACTTTTGATGTTTTTCTTTAAATGAAAGTGAATCAAAAGTAAAGAGATGCAAATCATTTAAAACAAACTAGAAAGGACATGATTTTCATTATATATTTTTGATTACAAAAATGTGATTTCTATAACACTAGAAATCATCGGCGAAATATGAAATATCCTTTTTGTTTTCTATACCAACTCTTCTCACCAAGAACCGGTTGGCTTTAGCCGATCTTTCCCAGATCCGGCCTCAAGCCGCTCTAGCCTTTCTATCCCCAGAAAAGGCCTCGAGCACCCCCTAGATCTACTCCCTAGACCAAGTCGTCAACACAAGGCGATTTAATCCCTAAGTCCTACCCAGACCTAGTTGCCAACACGAGGCGAATTTACTTCCACGATTATAATAAAATGGTTACAAATAAAATACTAAACACAAATCAAAAACTCCCTATGAAGATTTCTGGAGATGGCGAAGTCTCGCTGAATATTCTTGAAGTCGAAGCGTGCATTATTCGCATTGAGTAAGCGTTGATCCGGTCCTCCTTGAAATCTTCAATCGAATGTGTGCGGGAGATGATGGTCTGGAAAATAAGGCCCTGATTGAGTTTCTGGAGTGCTGGAGTAGGGCTCTAATCAATCAGTAGTTGGAGAAGACGAAATCATCCAATTTATAGAACTTGAGCTAACGCCGGCGTTAAGGCTAACGCCGGGCATTGACCCAGTATAGTAATGTTTTGATGGCTCGGATCTTTAAAACAGGAAGGAGATTCTGCACTTTAGGAATTGTTTATTTTAGGCAATCCTAATGCTGGCGTTACGGCTAACGTCGGCGTTAGGTCAGATCATTCCTAAACTTTCCCCTGCAATCACGGCTGCTTCCTCCTTGCCATAATCATCCTGGTGAGCTGCGCGTTAACGCCTAGCATTAGGTGATAATGCCTGGCGTTAGACCAATTTCCATACTTCAGCTTTGAGTTGTTCCAGACCAATAATTCCACCTATTAGTGTCATCACTGTGCAAGCCTGCATACTAAAAACACAATGGCAAACAGGATCAAATACAAGTAGGATTTGTTATTCTCAAATCAAAGGGATGCAACAGAACCGTGTTCCAACAATGTACGCCCCTAAGAACATACATGGTATTAGCATACCATCTGGTAAATAACACCTATATTCCGCTTTTTGAGTCTCCGCTCAGGTACACCCCGTTGAGGCAACTAGGGGCATTGGATTGGGTCCTCCACTCCTAGGCTAGTATGCCACCTCCAAGCCTAGACCTTATGTAAGACCCTAAGAACACACAGGGTATCCGCGTACTATTTGGTTAGTAACACCTTTTAATTGTATTTCCCCGAGCCTCCAGCTTGCTGGACTATCCAGTCCTCCTTAGATAACACCGAGCCTACCACTCATAGGATTAACCCATCCTGATATCATAACTTCCCAAGCCTCCAGCTCGTAGGACCAACAAGTCCTTGTACCATTCCGTCCCATATTTGGGATGAGGTTTAACTTATCATGTTCTCCTACTTAAACTACTCTTGTCTATCGTTTAGTTGTACTTAGAAGTTTAGAGTGAATCTTGGACTTCCCGAGGGCTACCCGGTGAAGGGCTCGCAGCGGTACTAGGGAATACAATGGGCTGAAGCCCAAATCCCCCTTTCCATGATATTTACTCTTATTGGTGGATACCCATTCTGACATACCCACTTCCTCTCTAGTTACTCTAACTTTATAAGGTGGTTTACAATTACCTGGATAGGGAAGCGGCGATGTTCAATTGAACATCAATCCTTGCCCTTTCTTAGTGACTAACTACACCTTCACATCATCACTCAATCCCTACCTAATGGTTCCATATTCCGATGTTAATCATAACCTTTAGTTGCTGGTGCATCACTTCTCATATCTCCTAACACATCGTTATCAAAATCCCATATTGATAATTTTACTAAATGCACCCCAAACCCAACCATTAAGTGTTGACACTAGTTGGTTAGTCTACTAATCAATCCATGATGTGCACAATGTTCTAGAGATTAATAACTCTGTGTGTAAAGATCAAATGAGGTCTAATTCAAATATTTCACTTTTACTAACCGCATACCAAATTGTCCTCAAGTATGATACATGACCCAAAAAGGGAGCTATATGATCTTCCTAGCTAATATATATTCAAATAAAGTTCCAAAGGCTGTACAAATGATAAACTACTAATTTCCACCCATTTTTACTTGAATATGATTATGTTTGGGCCTAAAATTCAATTCCTTATATTTTGGGAATCCATCAACTTGTACATGAAGTGTGAACTAGCATGGCCCAAAAGGTCTAATAAAATTTGCATTTTGGCACTTTGCACCCCCCATTTGCACCATTTTGGCATTTTGCACCCCAAAATAATAAATAAGGCACTTTGCACCCCCATTTGAGTAGTTTTGGCATTTTGCACCCTAGGGCATATTTCAGAGGGGTATTTTTGTCCGGCTGATTTAATTTGATACTAGGGCTGGATCTTTTGTTCCTCCCGTCATTTCTCCCTCCAGCCCGATTAATTCTCTCAAGTCGCACCGAGGTCTTTGGAGCGTCGTTCTCGCTGGATCACTGAGCTCGTTGGAGCTCGTTGGAGCGTCGTTCTCATTGGATCGCAAAGCTCATCGGAACGCAGAACTCATCGAAACGCAGGGCTCTTCGGAACACAGGGCTCGTCGAACGCAGAGCTCGTCAGAACTCTAAGCTTTTTCTCCTCTTTTTCCCGTTGGTTTTCTCCTCTTTTTCTAGATCCCTCTTTTCTAGATCTCATTGTTCATTTATAATGATTAAGCACCTCCTATTTTACACATATTAACCCCCTCCTTTTCTCCTCTTTTTCTGGATCTCATCTCTTTTTCAGTCCACATTTGTACAAATTTTACTCTAGGTTATACAGATTAAGCACCTTCTTCTTCACTCAGCACATTCATCCCCAAATCGGAGGTGTTGTCTGTTTTTTTTTCAAATTTCATAGCTGTGGTTTTTTTTATTCAGAATTTAGTTTCAATTTTTAATAGGTTTACTTCAATTTGAGAATGTCTAGTCCCTGAGATGTTGAGTGGCAAAACTTGTTGGTTGATGAAGAGGGGGTTGATGTTGATAGTAGTAGTGATTCACTATGCATGGATGAGGAATCAGACCAAGACAATTCATCGTTTAGTGATGATTTGCATGATAGTGAATTTGAGTTGGATGATTTGTTAGTCGATGATAGTGTAGAGGATGAATTTGAAGTGGTTGGTGAAAAAGTGGAAACAAAACAACCTTTGAGAACGAACGTCAGAATACATATAAGGGAGCCCAGTTGTCATTCTTCATCCCAGTCACGGAAAGGAATGCAAGTCCATCAAGAAGATGGAAATGATTCTGATTTTGAATTCGACGTGGGATTGTGTTTTAATAGTGCTTCTGAATTTCGGGATGCCGTGAGATTGTACGCTACTAAGCAAGGAAAGCCTTTAAAATTCACTAAAAATTGTAGTGACATGATTCAAGTAACATGTGATTGTGGTTGGATTATGTTTGCTTCTTTCATGTCGAAGACTGAAAAAACATTTCAAGTTAAAACGATCAAAGGTGAACAAACATGTTATAAGGTTCCAAATTCCCAACATTGCAACTCTAAGTTTCTTGCGAGGAAGTACGAAGACAAATTAGGAGTAATCTAGAGTGGCCCGCTAGTTCGATGCAGGAAATAATGCAGAAGGACAATAAAACATCTTTAAGTTTGTGGAAGATGTATAGGGTCAAAAAGCATGCCTCTAAATTAATTAGTGGCACAAAGATGGAGCAATATGCAAAACTTTGGGATTACTTTGAGGAGATTTATAGGACCAATCCTGGAACCACAATCAAAGTTAAATGCAAGCATGATGTGGACTCACAAACATGTATTTTTAAAAGGCTATATATATGTTGGGATGCATTGAAGAAAGGTTTTATTGTAGGATGTAGACCTATTATAGGTTTGGATGGGACTCATTTGAAGACATCAACTGGTGGAGTATTATTATGCACTGTTGGGGTTGATGGTAATAATAACATGTTTCCTATTTCTTATGATGTTGTTTTAAAAGAAAATACAAAGACTTGGAAGTGGTTTATTAGTCTTCTAATAGATGACTTGTGGATTGAAAACACCTACACATGGTCAATAATTTCAGATAAGCAGAAAGTACTAATGAAGGCAGTTAATGAGTTACTACCAAATGTGGAACATAGGTTTTGTCTGCGGCATATGTACAACAACTTCAAACAAAAAAATAGAGGCATACAACTAAAAGATTTGTTATGGAAGGTAACAGCCGCCACTAGGCTTGTAAATTCCGATAGTGAGATGAAGAAGTTGAAAGTGTGTGACAAAAAGGCGATGAATGGGTTAAGGAACGACATGAAAGCCATTGGGCAAAATCTCTCTTTAGGACTTGGCCTAAATGTGATATGTTGCTAAATAATTTCTGTGAGACATTCAACAAAATGATTCTAAAAGCTAGAGATAAGCCTATAGTTACCATGTTGGAGACTATAAGGGTGTTGCTCATGAAGAGGCTTCACACCCAAAGAGACAAAATTTTCAAGTTTAATGGAGATATATGCCATTCCATACAACGAACTTTAGAAAATAACAAAAAAATGCACACAATTACATCTTAGTATGGAATGGTCATGACAAATTTGAAATTGAAGGGTGGACGGGAGACAAATGGACGGTTGATTTGAGTTCAAGAAGCAGTAGTTGCAGGCGATGGGGTATAACGGATATTCCTTGTGTGCATGCAACATCATGTATATTTTATCGGAGGGAAAAATGTTGCAGACTATGTTTCCCATTGGTATAGAAAGGACATGTTTATGAGAGCATATGAACAATTGATGAATCCCATAAAATCACATAAAGAGTGGTTGTTAGCCAATTTGAATCCAATTGTGCCGTGGTGTAATATTGACAAGAAGCCCGGAAGGCCATCAAAACATGCTAGAAGAAAAGAGGAAGATGAATTACAAGGGAAAAATATGGAGTAAATAGGCATGGCATGAAGTACATGTGCTCCAACTGTGGGATGAGAGGACATACCAAGAAGAGTTGTGTTAAGGCCCCCAAAAGTCAAGATACAACGGCTAGTACGAGATCAAAGCAACCGGTAAACATTAGTTCATCTTTTTTCTCTTTTATCATTTTATATTATTCGACTGTTTCTTTAATCATTTATATGTTAATATGCTTGTGGAGATGATCGTGGACTAATGAACTGTTGCTGCTATATGTTGAATGAACTGTTGCTGTAATATGAGTTGCTGTTTTTGTAATATGGTGAAAGTCCTCTTGTACCAATGGAAAGTCCTCTAGTACCAATGGAAAGTGAGGTTAGATCTTAGATTTACTCTAGAGGGGGGGGGGAGGTGAATAGAGTATTAAAAAGTTTTTCACTAATTTTTATAGTGGAGTTAAAATAGTGATATATATATGTGTATAACAGAGTGAGTTATAAAAACAAAACACAAAGAGATCACACAACACAGCACAAAAAATAAACAAAACACAAAGAGATCACACAACACAGCACAAAAAATAAACAAAACACAGAAGACACAAGGATCTATAGTAGTTCCCCAATAAACCTGGGTATATCTACTCTTCTACCACCCTTGGTAGGAATCCACTAGGTTTTTGATCAGGTGCCCTATCACCAATAGGTTTTTGATCAGGTTCCCTATCAGCACTGAGCTTTTGATCAGGTGCTCAAACCAAACCACAGGTTTTTGTTCAGGTGCCCTGCCACCAATGGTTTAACTTTTGAAGGGAGTTATAACCCTATACAAGATGGAATAAAAGGGGTTTATGAAGTTCTTCTCTGTCAATAATTCGAGAGAAGACTAGTGGATTGTGTTGATGTAAAGCTCCCCCTGTCTGATAGAAATGGTTGACAGTAGATGGCTGGAGCTTTCTCTTGAAAAAAAAATATCTTCCTTGATAGCTGATGAATCTGAGAGACAGAAGTTTCTCAGATTTGTTGTTGCTCTTTTGAAGATTAGAACTTGCAGCAGAGAACTGAGAGTATGAAGATTGTTATTGTTCTCAGAGAGTGAAAGTGCTGCTGTTGAGGAGGAAGATGATCTTTCTTTTTGCTTTATGTATTTCTCTCGACTGATACTTCTGATATTTTTCTTCCTTACTGGTCCCTCCTTCTTCTTTCTTTTCCTTAGGTATATTAATCTGATTTGAATTTCAAATCCTCTGAATAAGGAATATAATAATCAGAATTGATTATTTCCTTGGCACTGCAAACTGATTCAGCAAATCTTTAATTTCTTTTCCTTTTCAATAAATGATATCCTTTTCCAATAAGCCAAACGGCTACTTTCTTGGGATACTCTTCATCAAGTGGGGCCTATATGTGTTATAATAAGAGTACTCTGAAAATTGTAGAGTCAATGCATGTAGTATTTGATGAAACTTACATGTTTTCCAAGGGGAAGGAATCTTCCACCAATGTTACATTGCAAGAAGAAGATGAACTTGCAGATCAAGTTGAAAGGTCGAGTATTATGGATCACTCATTAGGCTGCCATGAAAAAGGAAAACATCAACTGATAGTGAATCAGATGAAGACTCTATTGAAAATGATGATGCCATCAAGGAACCTAGTCCACTAGAACAAGGCACTATTCAACAGGAAGAAAATAGTGCAACAACAACCAATGAAGAAGATGAAATCAATGAGCATATGAATCCACTAAACAGTTCAATAAGAACTGGAATAACTCTAAAGGATCACCCTCTTTCTCAAGTTATAGGAGACATGACTGTGGGAGTGAAGATCAGACATCAACTTACAAATGATTCCATGTTGCAGTGCTTCCTCTCCCAATATGAACCTAAGAAGTTTGAAAAAGAAGATAATGATCCTCATTGGATAGCTGCTATGCAAGATGAGCTTGCACAATTTGAAAGAAATTAAGTTTGGACTTTAGTGAAAAGACCAAGAAACTACCCAATTATTGGAATAAAATGGGTATATAAAAACAAGATGGATTCAAATGGAATTATAGTAAGAAATAAAGCTAGACTAGTTGCTTAAGGATACAAACAAGAAGAAGAAATTGACTACAACCAGAATTTTTCTCTAGTGGCTAGACTGGAAGCAATTAAGATGTTTCTTGCTCATGCTGCTCATATGAAAATCAAGGTATACCAGATGGATGTGAAGAGTGCATTTTTGAATGGAACATTCTTGTCAAATTTGGCAAGTTGGCTCTTTCCATTGTTTAGAATGAAGCAAGTACCCCCAAATATCCTAAAGTATGTGACTATAGGTGTCTTTACTTTCAACAACTCATAAGGAGTTTTTAACTTAATCTTATGGATGAGACTTCTATTCAGAACATAGTTAGTTGTATTCACTGCCTCAGCCCAGAAAGACTTTGGCAAATTAGATACAGCCAATAATGTCCTTCCTGATTCAATTAGGGTTCTATTTTTCCTTTCAACCACCCCATTTTGTTGGGGGGTTCTGGGAGCTAAAAAGCTCTATCTTATCCCTTCATCCTCACAGAATCTAAAAATTAAGTGATTCTCAAACTCTGTACCATGATCACTTCTGGTCATATCAACTTGGGTATTGAATTCTGATTGAATCTGTCTAATGAATCTTGAGAGGATCTTGAAAGTGTCAACTTAGCTCTTAGAAAGATCACCCAACTGAATCTAGAAAAATCATCTACAATAACTAAGGTATAAGACTTTCCTGCTAAGCTTTGAGTGGAGATTGGACCAAAGAGATCATGGGCAACAAGTAAAGGATTCTAGGGGAATCATTCTTACCAATTGGTTTGAATGAGGATTTTGTCTATTTTCCTAATTGGCAGGCTCTACAAGGATGATCCTTTTTGAACTTACCATTTGGTAAGCCTCCTACTAAATTGTGCTTTGATAGCTTAGCTATCATTTTAAAGTTTAAATGACTAAGTCTCCTATGTCATAATTCATTACTTTCTAAGTTAGAATTAAACAAGCAAATTTTAGATTTAGACTAATTCAGACTTAGATATTGTTTTAGAGTAATACTATTTAGAAATCTACTACACACTTTACCTTTCCTAAGGCCAGTCAATACTATTTGATTAGTTAATGAACTAACAATATGGCATAATGATTTAGTGAATACAACCTTGTATTCACCATCACATAATTGACTAATGCTAATTAGGTTATGTTGAAGCCCTTCAACATAAGCTACCTTAGAGAAGGAGATTTCTCCAACTCTGAGCACACCATATCCTCTGGTCTGACCAGAGTGAGAGTTACCAAAAATTACCTTAGGGCCTTCCTTAGCCTTATAGTTTTACAACATATCTTTTGCTCTAGTCATATGCATGGAGCATCCACTGTCCAAGTACCACTGCTAGTTTGTGGTAGGACAGGCTCTTTTCTGCACATAAATTTAAACATTAGCATGGACCCTCACTTGATGGGGTCCCTTTCTTTTGCCATCATAAGGAGTTATGAAAGAATAGGTTGGTCTTTCAGGATACCTCTTAAGCTGAAGAAGTACTGGTTTATTATACCAGCAATGTTTTGCTTTGTGCCCAATTTTGGAACAATAATAACAATTAGAATTTAAGCGAGAACTGGCAGGAGGAAATCTAGATTTATTTAAAACATTTTCTGGAAACATACATCGAGAAGAAGTCGACTCATCTCTAGGATTGCGTCGAAAGTAATTTGGCGTGTCTGCATAGTTGCGTCGATAAAAGGTGAATGCATGATGTTGGTTGCATTGAGTATGATTCGACGCACCTTCATACCTGCTTCGAGTTGATGTCGAAGCACTTGCAGAACTCCGTTGAGTTGCATTCGAAGCATCTTTAAAGTCGCGTCGAGTTCTATTCGACACATAATCCCTTTTATTAAAAATCTGATTGTTATTGATTTATTTTTCTAGAGGATGTTTACCTAGAATTCCTTTTTGATTATTAATGTTCACCCTATTAAATACAATGATTTTTTCTGGATGGTTATGCAGTTTTTCACAAGATTCTATATTTTCATTTAGTTGATTCTCACTGGATCTAACAAATACTACAGGACTTTCCCAAACAGGTTTGCTGGAAGCTACATTGCTAACTGAAGGATCTGCCCCTAATCCAAGATATTTAAATCTCATAGAGAGATTCTCTGTGATATCTTTTGGCTTTTGACTCCTCTGATTGAGTGAATCTTCAAAGGCCTTTGCCTTTGTAAGCTCTTCCTTTAATGTTATATTTTTAGCAGTTAATTTATCCATTTCTTTTTCCTTCTTATATACCTTACCCCTTAATTCATATTTTTTAGAATATACATCTTCTTTCTTAAGATCCTCTAATTCTTTTCTAAGTGTTTTAATTTCTTTCTGAGCCTCTAGATGATCTTTACAGAATTCTTTAAAACATTCTTTAAATTCATCTGAAGAGAAATCAAAATCATCAAAATATGATACCTGATCTTCTCAGAGTAATCTTCCAAAGCAATCAGGCAGGATTCTTCAACAATAACTTATTTCTCACTCTGAAGGACTGATTCTTGTACTCCTTCCTATTGATTTTGTATTTCTGCTCTTCAGGACATTCAGGAGCAATGTGCCATGACTTTCTGCAGGCAAAGCAGATGACCTCTTGTTTGGGAGTCTTATCAAACCTAGGCTTACTTGAGCTCCTGCCCCTTCTTCTGGAGTCTTTAGTTTTGACCCACCTTCTGAATCTTCTGGCCAAGAGATTAAACATCTCTTCTTCAGAGGTTGAAAGCTCTCCTTCAGCTGCATTTAATGCAATGGTCCTTTCTTTAGGAGTTGAGACTTTCTCCTTTGCTTGTGTCTCAGCTCAACTTTTTAGCAGCAACTCATAGGACTTAAGCTTGCCTAGTAAGGCATCTGTGGAGATCTCCCTGTGGCATCTGGACTCTCTGATGGCCCAGATTCTTAAGTTCCAAGTGCTTGGGAAGCACAAAAGCAGCTTGTCATTTATCTCAGTCAATGAGATCTCCTTGTCCAGTCATTTGAGCTCATTGATTATGATGTTGAACCTTTCATACATTTCAACAACATTTTCTTCAGACTTCATCTGAAAGTTCTCATATTGTGATATGAGAAGGGACTTCCATCCTTCCTTTCATCATAACTTCCTTCAACTAATCTGGATAGTGAATCCCAAATCTCATTTGCAGATTGACATTCATCCACTTTCTAAAATATGTCATCTGACATAGTTGATACTACTATATTAATATCCTTAGCATCACAAGCTTTTACTTTCTTCTCAGCTTTAGTCCACTCAGATATGGGAACTAGTTCTTGTGTTGAGGTCCCACTAACATCCTTTATGCAAGGCATTAGAGGACCTGTCAACACAACATTAAAGATGTCCTCATCAACAGAATTCATGTATAATTTTATTCTGGCCTTCCAGAGTGTAAACTTGTTCAGGTTACACACTGGTGGTCTAGTGGATGCATAGTCCTTAAAACTCATTTTCTTAAAATACTTTTGAAAAAAAAAATATGAGTGAGAGGATCGTTTGATCAAGGTGTTAACCTTTTTCTGATCTACATGCCTCTGATACCAATTGAAAGTGCACAGTAACTCCCCTGAGAATTCTCTAGAGGTGGGTGAATAGAGATTTAAAAACTTTTACTAGGAGTGCACAGAAAATTAAGTCCAATTCCTAAGCATCCAAGATTCCTACCTGATAGTTTATATATGATGTAGTCTTAATTACCTAGAGAAGGGGGGGGGTGAATAAGTTTCTTTTGTTTCTAAGCAAAAGCCTAACTGTTTTCAGAGTTTATGTTAGCTATGAATCAATCACACAGAAAACACACAAACATTTATAGAGGTTCTTCAAGATAGGGTGTCTTGAGTAGTCCTCTTTACCCCTTCACCTTTATAACAATGAGTTAGACAAGGCCAACACCTCCAATCTCAGCTCCAAGAGCTTACAACACAGATCCCTCATGATCTCTCAGGTTTTCCCAAACCCCACCTCAGGCTCAACAACCCTACCTTAGGCACAGCTGCCCTACTAATGAGTAGTTTTTATACTCATCCTTTAGTATAGTTTTGATATAGTTTTAATATAAATTTATATAAATTATATGAATTATATCATATAAATCTTTCCATTTTTATCTTATAAACTAACTTAAGCTTTTTCTGTGTTTTTCAGGTTTTTTGGGCATTTTGAGCAAAAAGTGCAAGTACACGCCCAAGGTCACGGGCGTGACCAAGGGCGTGACAGCCAAAGATGTGTTCCAGACCTGCTTCCGCCACCCCGGGCCAATTCTGTGAAGTTTTGCCAAGTACACGCCCCAGGTCACGGGCGTGACCAAGGGCGTGACCCAATGTCATGACCATGACCCACCGCCAGCATCCAGAGCACGCCTGCCATGTCATTTAAAGTTACACGCCCCAGGTCACGGGCGTGACCAGGGGCGTGACATCCAGTTCACGGGCGTGACTCGCCCCGCGCCACTTCCCACCGAAGATTCCCGCCAGCAGCCAGTTTTAGAGATTACGCGCCCCAGGTCACGGGCGTGACCTAGGGCGTGACACGGCTGAAACGCTCGCAATAAATCCAGAAGGCGCCCTCTCCGCGCCAACATCAATCAAACCCCTTACACGCCCTTGGTCATGGGCGTGACCGAGGGCGTGTAACCCCAATTTTCAGCCTATTTAAAGCCAGCTCCTCTACAACTGAAGTGACGAATTTTTAGGACTTAGACTCTTCTTTTCATGTTTTATTCTCATGTTTTAGTAGTTCTTGTACTTCTTTTTATTCTTGCAAATGTGATTTCAATTCAATAGTTTGTAATCTCAATTCCTTAGTTTATAGTTTTCATTTGCAAATCAACAAAATTAGTTCTCTTAACTTCTTATTCTCCGCTTATTTTATTATGTACTCTTTTATTTCTTTTGATTCCTCCATCACCATGAGTAACTAAAATATTATTAGTACTCGATCGAGATGATCCAAGGAATAATAAAAGTTTTGAAGTAATTTAGAATTGCTCTTTCTCTTTTCTAAAAAGCTTAAGATTTATCCTCGATTTTAAGATAACGAGATTATATTTTTGATATATAATTCTTGTTCTTGTTTTCGTTCTTTAGTTAGCCGAGAGGCTCGTAAGACGAATCGATCACTCAAGGATAAAGAAGAGTAGAATGCGATCCTCGAGAGAGGACGATGTTACCCTTCCAGATTGGAGTAAAAGCCAATAGCGGGATTCACCTCGTAAAGCGAGTATTAGGTTATCGACTATAGAATGAGAATTCGGTTGATATTTCCTAATCTTAGTTGGGCGTATCTTCGACCCAAGGTACGTTCATAATTCGGGAATCTCCACAGTCAAAGCTATTTTATTAAGAGAATGTGATTTTATTCTTTCTTCTTATTTTATCTCCAAGGCGATTCAAAGATCGAGTGTTAATCGTTCTTTTAATTATTTTTTTATCTTCTCTTTTGCAAAACCAATCAAAGTTTTTTAATTGATAAAATAATAGAGATGTTCTTGAAGTAAGAGTACTCAACCACCCCGAGTCTAATACGACCTTGGTTTTTACAACCTATACTACATTCGATACGATACACTTATCGTTATCGTTTGCTGATATAGTTTTGCGCATCACCTACAAGCTCAGACCTATCAAGAAGTCCTACCTCAATTCCGTGACAAGGTAGGAATATGACCCCTCTCCTCCCAAATCCCACACCAACTCAGTGGGAGGACACCCAAGAAGAATATTCGGACATAGGCATGCCTATGGATGAGATAGTACAGATACTTCTGAAATAACCGGGTTTCAAGAGACCCCAGCCCCTGAGGGAAGGATTTGGAAACAAAGATCAAAGCCTCTACTGCAAGTTCCATCGTGACGTTGGACATGACACCAAAAAGTGCAGATCCCTCCATGACTTTGTAGAGAGACTCCTGAGAGAAGGCAAATGGAAGTACTTCCTAGCCAACCATTTCAATGGCACTTCCACCTCAAATAAGGGGAATGAAAAGGAAGTGTCAAGTTCGAGAGCACCGAGGTGTGAGAATATAGAGCAAGTCGACACCGACATCTATGGGGATGTTGGGGGGGGGGGATGTGTGGAGACGTATGACGTCGGACAGCTTAGGAACGTCAATTGCATCCATGGGGGAGTTAGTCTCGAGTCCTCTAAGAAGGCAAGTGTGAAGCACCTCCGATAGAGGGAAGTTGCTTTCACCTCTCTCATGGCGCCCACCTGAGGAGCAGTCACCTTCAAAGAGCAAGATCTTCCAAAGAAAGTTAATCCTTTACATGATGAAGTGGTGATCAAGGCGGTGCTAGATAACTTCATGGTGTCGAGAATTCTCATCGGCACTGGCAACTCGGTTAATGTTTTATTCATGCCAGTGTTCGACACCAAGAACATGAGTAAGCCCTTGAGGGATTATGATGGGACCTTGTACGACTTCTCATGAGAAAGTAAGGAAGTGGAGGGGAGCGTCGATCTCTCAATAATCATGTGTGTGATAGCTAGGCAGGAGCCTTTCCTGATAATAGATGCGCCAAAGAGCTATAATGCGATTTTTGGGAGGCCCCTCCTGGATGATTATCTGGCCAAAACTTTGACCTACCATCAGGTGGTAAAATTTCCCCTGGGGGAGAGTTCAGGGTCGACAACGATCCCAAGATGGCTTGGGAATGTGACATCTGCTCGGTCAATGCAATCAACGAGTACGTCCCCCCTCGAGTCTATGGGGAAGCAATTGAGGATCACTTTCCTAGCAAAAAGTAGTGGGTAATTGGGCCACTACTTGCAAAACTCGAGCAAAAATCTATCAGTAGTATCTCTGTTTTAGACATTATCTTATTTTTACTTTCAATTCTGTTTACCTGAACAATGAATATCCTTTTATGGTATATTATGATGTACTGACACTTTTTATTTATGGTGAGAGATCTCTCGAATTGTCCTGATGTAACAAACAACAACTCGAATACTAAAACTATGATTTATCTATCTCCTCCTTGACCCGTAATGTTCATCCAGTCATGCGTAGGACATTTTGCATCATCCTTTTACTCCCCTTGGGCAGTCACCGGAACTTGCTTGAACCACCTCGATTTGTGATGTTTGGATCCAATGGCTTGCGGTGTTCTTCAATTCTCTGACCCTCTCGGCATGAGTTGTGTCCTCTTATCGCTACCATAATTCCACTATAATTGCCCTCATTGGAGAATCTCATGACATGCATACATGGTAGGCCTTATAGATCTAAGCGAACATAACAATCGGTCGTGCATCAACAGAGGTGCCTATTCCATTCTTGGTGCCTTTATGAGGACAATCCCTATACAATGGGTGTCTCATCCCCCTAGAATGTATCTGGATGATTCTTGTGGAGAAGAGCTCCACGGATTCCATATAACCAACTGGCCACCTTAACCTCTGGCGGTGTACCCCTCGGGGCAAGTAGTGGATGTCATAGTCCCCACGGGACATCTTTTCGGAGAAGTGCTCTATCTTTGGATATTCGTAAACCCACTAGATGATTCCAGCAGAGGAAAGATCCATGGGCGCCTTTTCCCTTTCTAGCCAATTGCCTGACTTCTGAATACTTAAGTCGGGTGGCAAAATTATCGGCAGAGTATCCCCCATATAGTGAGGTATCCTGACACCAATCTCTAAACTACACAATGGGTGGTTCTCTTTTGGTATTAATGGGCCAAGTAAAATCATATATCGTGCAGACACTTGTACGTAGGTCACACAAAGTATATTATGTTTCAGCTTCATAATTTGTGGCATCGATATCTATATAGTGTGGTCATGCTGGGAGAAATCACATGGTATTTAGGCAATCTCGGTTTATCATATGTATGAGCGGGAAGGGCTTCACTGGAAATCCTATTACTACACATCTTGGTTATCGGCCGTTCACAGCTTACTCTCCAATATTTCAAGTCATCACTAATAGAATGCGTGGTTTCCGCCTTTAATGGGCGCATTTGCATGCTCTGTCGGATGAAAATCCCCATCCTAGACTTTACATTCCTCTGAATGATAGGCGGACACACCTGCGGTGTTCAGACCAGGTTATTATTATGGCAGTTCATTTGGTTTTCACATGACAAGGTCATCTCAACTTGGTGCGCAAAATTGTGTGGTAACACGTGATATTGACCGCACTGCCTACTATCACATCTTAAAGAAAGCTTGCCAAATTGCATCTCATCTTCACATTGATAAGTCGCGGTCATCCTCGCGTGATTGCGCATATGTGTTAGCAAAATAGATAATGGGTTAGCATTAATACAAAAATATTCGCCGATCAGGTGTTCGTACGACCAAGACAACAAAGGTACGCAGTAAATTATTTACAATTACATGTATAATCTAAGTATATTCGTAGGAATACACATGGAGATCGTATCAAAAATCAAGTGTTATCATTACTTTCAAAAGATACAATATAGAGAGACCGCAGTTACAAAAGATACTCGCGCGGTCACTCAAAAAATAAAAAAACAACTATTCCTCAGACTCCGGCTCCGCCGCTATGACTTTTCCTTTGGCGTACTTGGTTTTCTTTCCAAGAGATCCCAAAGAGCGACTGTGTCCAGTTGATGATGTTTCTAATCGCGCAGACTACTCTTCTTCCCATGCCTCGAGATCAGCAACCTCCTCAACAGTGTCCGCGCTTTGCTCGGTGGCCTCGTACTCTAAATCAGGGACATCATTATCTGCATACTATTTGAAGAGATTCGCATAGTCAATACTTGTGAACACATCTTTTAGCACACCTTGCTCCTTCAAGAGGTCAAGGGCGAACTCCACGGACCACTTAGACAGTCGGAGTACCGCTCTCTGAAACTTCAGGTTTTCTGTAATGAGGCATGTTGAAACACTCGTTCCGCATCTCTTGGTTTGAGGATAACAAATCCAATTATGTATTTGATCATGTTTATCTTGTGTTTATAGTGTGCCAGAAATACTAATATAATACCACTCTGAATGCATACATGGAATGCGATGAAGAATGAAGACCTACTGCACGGCGCTAACACCTACCACAGGTTGTAGCTATCGTGTCAATGAGACAGTTGGCAAATTGCATTTGAATGAAATGACTGGCAGGAGCAAATTCCATCTTTAGCAAGAAGTTAGCGTGCGGTGTTAACACTAACGCGCGGCGATAAATATGGAATGCCCGACAATCAATAGCTTATTGAGTATCCACATGGAGCAAGAAATCACACGAACGACGGGAGTGTATAAGGATCTAATGCGGCGCGGTAACCCTATCGCGGCGCGGTAACCCTATCATGGCGCGGTAGGGGTTGCCTAAAATAAGAAACACACATTCCATTCTTGGATGGATGCACCGCAGATTTCATTCTATTTAGTCTACCGCTCGGCGGTAAAACCTACCGTCGGCGCTAGCTCGCTATCTTATAAATAGAGCTATGAATAATAATGATAAATTAAAATGTAAAAATAATGATAAAGCTATGAATTCTCTTTTTTGTGCTCTTGATAGAACTGAATTTAATCGTACCTGTGCATGTGAAACTGCTTTGATATTTGGAATTTATTGGAACTAACTCATGAAGGTACATCGCAGGCCAAGGACTCAAAGCTCTTTCAATTAGAGCCCAAATACAAAAAATTCCCGATGGATGCGGATGAAGATGTGGACTCCATGTACACTTACTAGGATTGTAAATGCTTCAAAGGTTCTTGGAAAAACTTTTTCCAATGGCGACCTAGTGAGGAAGATACTAAGATCTCTCCCACCACGATTCAATCCAAAGATGACGGCCATTTCTGAATCGCAAGATCTAAGGCGGCTCTAAATTGAGAGCCTCATTGGGAATATTAATTAAAACCCATGAGGTTTAACTCAAGATCCAACATGAAGAGTGCAACAAGGAGACAAAGAAGAAAGATTTGGCGCTAAGATCAAAGAAGGATACCAATGATGACGATGAAGATTATGAGGAGATCCTCTTTGTGAAGAACTTCAAAAGGTTCATGAGAAATCCGTAAAGGAGAAACACCTTCCGGAAATACTTCACCTAAGATGCAAGAAAGAAGGGATTTTTAGGGTTTTTACTTCACCTAAGAAAGGGAAATATAGCAACGATGACGACGAAGAGCGACCACCACCAGAGTTCTATCATTGTCGAAGGACCGGACATATCCAGACCAATTGCCCAAAATATCTAAAGAAGCAAACAAGAAAAGCGACACAAAAGGAAGGAGAAAAAGAAGGTGCTAAAGGAGGACACATGGGATTACTTCTCTAAGGAATCAAACGATGATGAAGAGGAGAACATGTGCCTTATGGGAAAGAGCAACACACCTTCGGATCACGAAAGCAGTGTCCAAAGCGACACTAAGGTACCTCCTCCCTCTTATGATGATCTTTTTTCTAAATATATAAAAACATCCAAATATTTTAAGAAAAGTTTAAATGATCTTGACATGTTAAAATCTAACAAAAAATTTTTCTTAAAAGAGAATAAAAATTTATCTAAAGAAGTGAAGATATTAGGGAAAGAGAAGATTGCTTGACAAGAGTGCAATAACTCAATGACAAGGATTAAAGAACTTGAAGAAGCGCTCTTTAAAACCTCCTCTGAATTCGAATCTCTAACTAAAGAGAGGGGGATTTAGAAAGCAAACTCAAAACTTCTCTTTCACAAATCGAGCAAGGAAAAACAATGTTTGCAAATAGATGTGTAATGCTCGTAACTGTAGACACGCCATTAAAAGACCGAATCCATGACTTAAACGTTGCTATTGAAAAATTCGGAGTTGGCCAAAAGACTCTTCACATGATCTTGGCCAACCAATGTCATGAAAGTGGTAAATTTGGGCTTGGTTACTCTTCTATGAGTTATCACCCCTCTGTAAACCCCTACCACCGACGGTAGCTTAAAATCCAAGAAAAATGCCTATTTAAATAATAATTATGAAAAATATTTTAATGGATCCCCATCTTCCAGTAAGAGTCCACCCAGGAAACTGAAAGTAACATCCACTGCTTATCTTTCATGTGCCAAATGCCATATATTTGGACACAATTCAGATTCATGTAGGAAAAAGGGACCTTGCACTATAAAGCAAATCTATGTACCTAAGGTTTCCACCTATACAATTGGGGGAACCTCTTGGGTATACAGATCTTTACTTCCTACTTCTTTTTAGGTGCGTTGGCGGGCTAAGGACAAAGGAGACATGTGGTATCTGGACTCGGGATGCCCCAAACACATTACGGGCAATAAAGATAAGTTCCTTAGCCTTGTGAAGAAGAAAGGAGGACTGATGATATTTGGCGATAACAGGAATGGAAGGATCATGGGCATTGGTACAGTGGGTAATGACTCTTTTTCTATTTCCAATGTTTTATTTGTAGAAGGTTTAAAACATAACTTGATTTCAATTAGCCAATTATGTGATAAAGGTTTGAATATTTTATTCGAATCTTCTACAAATCAATGCAAAATTATAAATACTAAAATAAATGATGTTGTAATCACTATACCTAGGACTCATAATGTTTATATGACTGCCTTTAATGATCTTTCCCAATCTTCAATAAAATGCTTAATAACTAAAAATGATGAATTCGAACTTTGGCATAGGCGACTTGGTCACTCTAGCATCAAATTAATTTTAAAATTATCCAAAGAAAAATTAATTATGCTTAACGGAAATTTATCTTCACTTTATTCACCATGCCAAAAAGAAATTTTTTCTAAATCTTCTTTCAAATGTAAAAATGAAATTTCTACTACTAGACCACTCCAATTAATTCATATGGACTTCTTTGGACCGGTTAGCACTTCTACTCTAGGTTTTAAAAAAATACACTTTTGTACTAATTGATTATTTCTCTAGATTTTGTTGGACTATCTTTCTCACTTCCAAATTTGATGTGTTTATTGAATTTTCTAAACAATACAAACATATTAAAAATGAACTTGATTTAAACATAAATTGCATATGCTCAGATCATGGAGGTGAACTTGGAAATGAAAATTATCTTCTTATTGTGATAATCTAGGAATTAAGCACGATTTTTCCGCTCCACGCACCCCACAACAAAATGGTGTAGTGGAGAGGAAAATAGAGCTCTTCAAGAACTAGCACTATACTTTCTGAATATGGGTTACCTAAATGTTTTTTGGCCGAAGCCGTTAGCACTTCTTGTTATGTCATTAATCGAGTAATGTTTCGCCCATTTTTAAAACTAACTCCGTATGAATTGTATTTCCAAAAGAAACCTAATATATCTTATTTTTGTGTATTTGGATGTATATGATTTTTTTAAATACTAAAGATAATTGAGGTAAATTTGATGAAAAATGTGATGAAGGAATTTTTCTTTGATATTCTTCAACTAGTAGGGCTTATAAAGTATATAACAAAAGAACAAAAATATTTGAAGAATCAATTCATGTTTGATTTGATGAGTTTGTTTCTTATGTAGATTCTATTAACAATACATGAAATGAAGAGGAGCCTACTTCCATCGTGGAGAATGAGGATGATGAGACACTTAAGGTTGATGAGGAGAAAGAAGAAGAACATGAGGAGTACGTGTCGTTGAGTGTGCTCAAGTTTACAAAGAATCATCCATGAGAGCTTATTATTGGAGAACCGTAAAAAGGGGTAACAAAACTCATCTTCTTTACATGAGTCTTTTTCAAATCTTTGTTTTGTTTCTGAAATAGAGCCAAAAAATGTTGCACTATTCACTATGCTTAGATTAGAATTGGGTGTTTTTTGATGTCTTAGGCTAAAATTTAAAATCCACAACTTTTTTTATTATTTTTCTAATTTCTTTGCTGAATTTGATGGGCCATATGATGACAAACCATAATCAAGAGAAATCAAAATCAAAAAATATAAAAACCTATTTTTTGAGCAAAATAACACATCTTTGTTTGCTAGCGCCAGGCGATAGGGGCTAACGCTGACGGTAGCTCTACTTTCTTGAAATTTCTTGTCCCTTTTCTGAAATCAATTTTACTTCTTTACTCATTGTCCTGTTCTTCTTTCAGTAAATTTTATGTATTTTGGTTCATTTTCTTAAAAAACAAAAACAAAGAGAAAATTGCAAAACAATCTAAAATTACCAAAAATACATTTTTCTATTTTCATGATATTTTGTTTGTTTTCATAAAAAACAAAAACCCTAAAAACTACTAATCTTCATTGCTATAGTCAAGTTTCTTAAAACATTATTTCTTTTCATCATGCCTTAACAACTATCTTTCATTTTGCAACGAAATTGAGTGTAGAAATCATATGTATGAGTGATTAGCATGCCTCTAAGTATGAGTAATATTTTATATTAGATAATGATTTACTCACTCACTTCTTTGATTACTACATGTGTCTTTAATCTTAGTCTTGCATGATTGTGTAATGTAATAACATAACATAATTGAAATGCACAAACTAGATTACCTACACAACATTAAATTGATTATTTGCAATTCTTTGTCTTTCATGCACTTATTTCTTAGAGGAGTGTGGTTAAAATTTAAAATTATATGTCTACTAAACAAGTGAATTCGGAGTCCTTGGTCACAAAATCAAAATTCAATAATAAATGACAAGGAACTCGACCAAGCACTACTCACCATCATGATAAGTCTTAATAAGCATTGTGAGGTTGAGAACCTTGGAGAGAATTGTAAAGTGTCTTGTGCAAACAAATTCTTAATACACCACATAACTTCTGTTTTGTACATTGAAACACCAAAATAAAATTAAAACATAACATCATGTGATCCCCCAAGCACTACTTCGCTCACTGATAAGTCTTAATAAGCATTATGTATGTGAAGCACCTTGGTAGTTGTATAATTTTTTAAATGTGCATTGAACTTTGTGGAAGTAATTTTATTAGTGTATTTTTGATAATGTTGTGTTTTTATTCCATTATATATGTCATGTGTTTTGATTATTGCAATTATATACTTTATAAAAACACTATTTGTGCAAATCATTATCTTACATAAATCTTCCACTCATGAGAATTGGACCCTAACACAAGAATACATTTTTTACAAACATTAGTAAATGTGCTACATAGCTATGCATGACCGCAACAATGTTTTTTTTCTTACTTGAAATGCAAATCACTTTACATTGTAGATTGCTATCTTTTCTTGATATTTCAATCATGCCTGCTATATTTCAAAATCTAATGAAATAATATATCTTGTGCAAATTTCAAACATCTTCTTATCAAGTTTATCACTCCATATATTTCTTGTGCTATTATTTTCTTAAGATGTTTTTTACGAATGCATGATTTATTTTTCGCTATGTTTTACTCTTATGCTCGATCATGATTATTTTTCAATCCAACAAGTTTTATGTGGCATCTTATTTCATCTCTGCATATGCCAAATTAATACTTAATGTTAACACTCACTTCTACGCTCTTTTGATAATACCAAAAGGGGGAGATTAAATGAATAAATCTAATACTTTAGGGGCAGTACAATATAACACCATAATGATCAAAGGAAGCATCTATGTAGGGGGAGCATTCATGATAGGGGGAGTATACATGTACTCAAACTACACCACACAAAAAAAACTTGTTTTATCACGATTATCACTTACCACACTTTTCTATAAACACAACTTTATTCTAAAATAATTGATTTCTTCTTAGAGGATTTGTTATTATCAAAAGGGGGAGTTTGTTAGGACATTTGTTCTGCATCTCTTGGTTTGAAAATAACAAATCTCATTATGTATTTGATCATGTTTGTCTTGTGTTTATAATGTGCAGGAAATACAGGTACAATACCACTCTGAATGTTTACACGGAATGCGATGCAGAATGAAGACAATGCTCTGAATGAAGTCCTACCGCGCGGAGGTAGCTATCATGTCAATGTGACATCTGGCAAATTGCATTTGAATGAAAGGACTGGCGGGAGGAAAGTCCATCTTTAGCAAGAAGTTAGCACGCGGTGTTAACACTAAAGTGCGGTGGTAACTTATGGAATGATCAGCAATCAACAGTTGATTGAGGAGCCATATGGAGAAAGAAAACCCACAAGCGGCAGGAGCGTATAAGGAGTTAGCGCAGCACGGTAACCTTATCTCTATGCGGTAGGGGTTGCATAAAATAAGGAACGCGCATACTATTCCTGGATGGATGCACCGCATATCTCATTCTATTAAGACTACCGCCTGGCAGTAACACCTACCATTGGCGCAAGCTCATAGTCTTATAAATAGATCCGCTCCACTTGTTCTCTTTAACGAATTATAAATCTACAACTTCGTAACTTTTCATGAGAGCCCTCATCCCAGATGTCTAGAGCACTCCTTACATGAATCTTGAAGATTAAGAGAGGAACTTGAAGGAGGGCTCACTCAACGCTCATTCTACACGAAGGAAGAATGCATCAACAACTCCGATCTCTAGCATTCCTTCGTCATCGCCTTCAGAGTTTCCTATATGGAGTTCTTATATTATGAATATTACATCATTCATCTTGTATTTTCTTTTTATTTTGGTCACTACTTTTGCATTGTTAGTAGAATTTGTCGCAAGTGTTGGCGACTAGGTCGTGCGCGGCTTAGGGAAGAATTCTCCGCAGGTGTTGGCGACTAGATCTAGAGTTTAGGTCTAGGGGAGGATTGAGGCATATCTAGGGAGAGATAGGCTAGGGGAAACCAGTCCTTGGGTATAAGGGTCGGTATAAAAAACAAAAAGGACTTTTATATTTAACTTCCTTGATTTCTAGCATCATGGAAATCAAATTTTGTAATCAATTTATATATGAATTTAAATCATATTTTTTGTTTTATCATATTGATTTGAATTTCTATTCACTAAAATATTTTGGGAAAATATTTTTGTTCTAAGTTTTCAAATATAAAGTAAATTTCTTAAAACCCTTATCCCCCTCTAAGGGCGCATGTAGATCGAACGAGGCCCACAAGAAAGATAATGAGAGGATTAGAAAGCGCGGATAGGTATGCGTAGTCGCCCTCATTCAGTGAATCATGTATTTCCCTGAGATTTTCATGCAGGTGGTTGTTCTCAGCCAGGGAATCCTCCAGAGCGCATAGGGCGGTGTAGTTATACGTAACCGCCCTTATGGTCGTTGTGACAGACTTCTTCGAGATGTCCTCCATGCGGACCTTCCTCATCTCCTCCAAGGATTCTCTTCCGAACAGCGCAGAAGAGACCACACGAGCATGGAGCAAGGTTGGACTAGGCTCCCTACAGGAGGAAAAGTTAGTGCTTAGCATGACCACCTCAGGGTTCCGCAACATCAATGGGTTTCCCTAGAGGTCACAGAGGTCCTCTCCTAGGCCTGAAGAGGCAGGAGCCCTGCCATCACCCAAGAAGTTCACGAGGACCTATGCCTTTTATTAAAAGTGCTCGCCACATCGTGGGTGAGATCAACCTCCCTCCTCGAGTCCTGAGCGCGCCATTTCTCAGTGGAGGTCAGGACATTCCCGGCGGGTTGGTACCGATTTGATGTTGCTACCATCAGAACAACTACAAAAAAAATATACCATAAGAACCCAAAGGTACGCACGATTACATAAGTTTCTAACCGCCTATACTTACATTCATCTATAGGCATGCCCTTAACCTCCCTCATGTGGCATACGTAGTGCGCAACATCCATGGAGGTGCCTAGAAGAAACTTTACTATCCGCTCCCTCATTGCCAAAATCTCGGGTGGTCTAAAGGTGTCCTCCTCTCATGGATCCGACGTCGTTAGGAGACCGCCAAAGTCTCTTTTAAATATGGAAAACCACGCCTGCGAGCCATGGATCTTGTTAGCCAGGTTGAGAACTCAGAATTTCTCTGGGCCAAAGTACATTTGCCCATGCTCCCGCGCCCGCACACAGAACATGGAGTGGAATACCTCTAGGTTGAAGCAGATGCTTTGAGTTCGTGGGTAGATGATAAACAAAATGATTGAAGGGATGACATTCAGAAGGAGCTGTGCGGGATCCACCCTGTAGAAGTTTAGAATTTCCATCATCTCCGAGAAGATGGGGAAGGTCTGGCCCACATCGAAGTGATCGAAGGGCAGGATGAGTTCATCCTCAATGATTGTTGTAAACCGCTCCTCACCTTGCGGAAGTCATACTGCATATCCTTCATCAACCGAATGTCGTGACAATAAAATTGAGAAGTCAAAGTCAGAGATTGAGGGGAGGCCAAGTTCGTGGCTCATAAAGGAAACCATACAATCAACTCGCTTGGAGCCCACCGCTTGAGTTCACACCATCCTGTTCTAGTTCTGTCGCACTGGTCAAGTAATAAATAAAGGTGACATCGTCCCTATTTATAGAAAGGCATGGTACTTCTCCTTGGAAGCCAAAATCCCGGCAGCCGCAAGTTTAGGCGGTCACCCCCCATTAACCGACGCCACTATAGGTCCTGTAACCTACAAGAAAGAGTAATACATGTATATGCACAAAGAAATAACATTCGACACAATACAACATAAGCATTCCAAATTCAAAAGCAATATAAACAAAAAAGCAGAACTAGCGGTTAAATAAATATAGTCAAGTGTGTGACCGCGCGAAGCATAATCAGAAGATATTCTGTTGGGTCCAGCGTTCATTCACTTGACCAGTAGTGTAAGACCCACTTTTTTTGCTTATAATTTCGGGTCTTACCAACCAGAACTGCCACCTTGCGGTGATCCCTCCACTCGGGGAGGACTCCACCACAAGACGACGATTCTGCCGGCTAATCAATTATCTAGGCCAACCACACATCATGGTATAATAAAGAAAACAAATCCACATGAATCACATAATCATGAAGTAGATGTCTAAATGAGATACATAAAAGATAAAGTACTGGAAAGAAGTGCTAGAAGTAAAAAGGGGCTTAAGCCCGATACATCATATTTTTCTTGGCCTCTCTTTTAGCAAAAATAAAGCACTGAAACGAAACTGTGCCCTCAAGAATGTACAACTCTCTCCTCTGACTGGGGTAGACGTGAAGAGAGGGTGTCGGTAGAGGGTCGCTCATCGGTGCTCTTCCCGCAGCTACAGAGAGTCCAAGTGCGGGCCTCGCTACTATGTCATGTACCTCCCTCCGGTTGCGGCTCTGCTCCTCCTAGCACTCCTGTTTGTTATGCCACAACCGGTCGTCAGTCTATAAGACTCAGCATGTTCCTCATCCCCTCCACTCGCGACTCCTAGGCACCGTGCGGGAGGAGGAAGCGGAGGACAACAAGGGGTAATATGTATGAAGCAGGTGACAAGCCTATTTTGCATGGTTATGAATAAAGTATAGCCTATCTCTAGAAACTTATATAAGTAAGCAATATGTAACAACATAACAATTTAGAAGGTTCTAAACAGCAGTATAATAAAACACCAAACCATAATAATCATAGCAAGAAATATCTGAATGCATAATTCTATATAAGGAGTGCAGCTAAATATGTAAAGGAGGTATAGCTACAAAAGTAACCTTGACTTATATGGATGCCCATACAAACACATAAGTCAAGGGATCTGGTACTATGCTAAACCCATCGTATAAAAGAGCCCATACTAATTTATAATATGGGGTCCTGTTATGAATGATGTATGCTATGCTATGCAATGCAATGATGATACACACGCACTCGACTCTGTACGTACAGACCTTTTTGTTAGTTTCCTGTGTTCGAATGTGTCAACTCAGGTACCCCGTTGAGGCGGACAGGGGTAGTGGATCGGGCATGTCCACTTCAAGGCTCACATAAACACTCCCCGGCGTAGACCTTTTATACGCCCCTGAAGAACACACCAAGGTATCCGCGTACTAATTGATAAGTACCATATCTATCCCGCTTTTTGAGTCTCCACTCAGGTACACCCCATTGAGGAAAACGGGGGCAGTGGACCGGGTCCTCCACTCCTAGGCTAGTATGACACCTCCCGACCTAGAACTTTTGTACGCCCTTGAAGAACACACCATGGTATCCGCGTACTACTTGATACAGCAATGCCTCTAATTAAAACTCTGAACCCTCAGCTCGCAGGACTAAACCTATCCTTCCTTAAGTAATATTGAGCCTACCGCTCGCAGGACGAACTAGTCCTTGTACCATTCTGTCCCAAATTTGGGACAAGATTTACGCATCAAGTTATCCTACTTACTTTTCTTCTCTATCGTTTAGTTAACTTAGAAGTTTAGGGTGAATCTTGGACTTCCCGAGGTCTACTTGGTGAAGGGCTCGCAGCAGTACTAGGGAATGTGATGGTGGCTGAAGCCCAAATTCCCCTTTCCAGGATATTTACTCTTATTGGTGACTACCCATTCTTATATGCCCATTTGCTCTCTAATTACTCTAATATCCTAAGGTGGATTACCAAACGACTCAGGGAGATGAGTGCCGATGTTCAATTGAACATCAAACACTTCCTAATGACCGACAATTTCTTCGTGTTGTCTCTCAATCACAACTTGTACTTCCAAACTCATCCCTCCATCACAACTTGAACTTCCTGTTGGGTCATTCCTCGCCTCTCCTATTAGGTCGTCGTCAAATCCTGAACTGATTGTTTTACCAAACGCACCCCAACCTTCACTTCCAATGTATGCCCTTAGTGGTTAACCTTCCAACCTAACTATTGCATATGCAAATCTCAGAGAGTTGATAACTCTAGGGGTGGTGATTATAAGGGAGGGGACTAAGTCTAGCATTGCAGTTTTTACTATTCGCAGACCGACACCCTTTAATCGAATCCACATGTCCTAAAAGGATGACTATATGAATCCTAATTAAGAATGGGTTAATTCTAGTTTCGGAAGTTGTAGGGGTACTCACATTCAGATTTCTAATGTTGTTTCTCCAAATAATGTATTTTGGGCCTTTTTGATTAATTCTTATAAACTTAGTGAGACTAGATTTGAAAATGAGGTAGCTTTTGTCACATACTAATAATCCTAAGAAAATTTCCAGATGTTCATAATGATATCAATAGTCTATATACAAGTTTCTATAACTTTCCAGCAACAATAATTCAAGATATCAATTTCTCAAGTTATAACTCTAAGTTCTACATTGTGAAGGAAGTATGGTGTCTTCTCAATAAATAAATTGTAACACTCTCCCTGTTACATAGAATATAGTAGCAGGTCCGGCCGGGACCCCACGCCATATTAAACGAACAGAAGAGCGTGTTACTGAATTAGTTTTAAATAGTTAGAAACATAACCATCTCAGCCCACAGAGTCGCATAACGGAAGCTTTATTTTATTAAGATTGAACCAGATTACAAAAGTCCACTTTAGCAACTAGGAATGAAACTACAACAAAGTTTTTTTTATTAAACTGTTTACATCAACTAGGTGGCTTGCAAACATCGGCACGCAGGCTGCCCACACATGAAAATAGTAAGCAAATCACTTGGCCTTCAAGGACCAGCAAAGCTCAGCAGCTGGGATTCCACCACGCTATTTCCCACTCGTCTCACCAGGACCTGTAAGCCATAAGCCACCAAACGGTGGGAAAAGAAGTAACCGGTCAGCTTTAGCTGACCCAGAATATAACGACCACACCCCATGCTCGGGGCGGCGGTGCACCTTCCCTGCAAGTAAGCAATAGCAACATATATATATTTCACAGGAGCGCCTAAGCACTGCATAGAAACATTCATCACATGGTGACGTCAAGTCACACGTCATCTGCACTCACGACACGTCATCCTCAAGCCCTTTTTCAACTTGGATGATCAGATTGAGCTGGGTCGTACACACGAAGTTCCGGCGCTATCATTATGAGCTAGATGTCAGGATTCACCTATGCCTGGCCCGTGTTCGGTTCAGCTTATGCCCGCGCTCATAAATGTCAAGATTCAACTTAGCCTGACGCGGGTTTGGCTTCCCCTTGTGCCCGTCAAACTATAACCTCACAGTATCATCACCTCAGCCTCAGGGGCTCATTTAGCAATCCCAAGGATCATTGGCACTAGCGCCGGCGCTAGCGCTAGCAACAGGCGCTAGCCAACAGAACGCATATCTGTTAGCTCTTTCGGGTATTTCCTGAGGGTAACCTCCAGGACTCCCTGCAACACATCAAAACCCGAAAACATACATACGCGGAGTCTTCAATGGAGTGCAATATAGCATATCAACATCACTAATCAAGACCAACCTGTCCAGATGGGCTTCACACAGCATGCATATGTCCATACTGCCATTCCGGACTCTATATGCAATTTCTACGGGGATAACATCGACCCGTCGACAGAAACCTATCCACTAATTAGTGGAATTCTTCCTACTACTATGCAAATCAAAGGACGAACATGTCCAGAGATGAAGGAGGAGAATCGTTACCCTCGGCGCTCGTTTCGGTGCCATATAGCTGCACTTGATCCGGAGGGAACTTGCTGCAAGAGCTTCTCTCCACGGAGTCGACGATGGCAAGGGTACGAAGAATCTACTTCGCGGATTCGTACCAACTGGTCTCCTTCCTCAAGCTCTCAGCCTACCTTATCGTGGAAAATACTGAGAAGTATCAGTTAAGTGAGGAGGAGAGTCAAAAATCAGGTTTTTATCCTTTTCTCGCTACCGCCGGCGCTAGCCACTAGCGCCTGGTGCTAGCCCAAAGGCGGTATAGCCGACCTTAGCCACAACCGCTTAAGGGAGCCACTAGCGCTGGCGCTATCGCTACCGCCTGCGCTATCTTTCTTCGACGAATTTCTCGGGAAATGCCATATTTCTCGAGAAATACCACATTCCTCGAGAAATGCCACATTTCTCGGGAAATGCACTACCGCCGGTGCTATCCTTAGCGCCTGGATCTAGCTCAATAGCGTCAAAACACAGTTCTCGGGAAATGCACTTGTTTCTCGGAAAATGCACGGGTTTCTCGGGAAATTCCCTACCGTCGGCGCTAGCCCTAGCTCCTTAGCTTCAGAACACTTCCACTTTATTTGCACACGAAAAAGTTGTTGGAGGCAGGTTTTGTATCAGAGATCCAGTACCCAAGCTGGGTCTCCAATGTTGTAATGGTTAAGAAGGGGGATGGAAGGTGGAGGATTTGTGTAGATTTCTCTTTATTAAATAAAACATGCCTAAAAGATTGTTACCCTCTGCCTCGAATCGACGCGCTGGTAGACTCAACCATTGATTTTCATATAATGAGTTTCTTAGATGCTTTCTCTGGTTATCATCAAATCCGAATGCACCCGCTGGATGTCAAGGACGTTTCCTTCATCACGGACGATGGGTGCTATAGTTATAAAATGATGTCACTCAGGCTGAGAAACACGGGGGCGACGTACCAGAGAATGATTGATCGGGTCATTAGGGGGTTGAAGGGGAGAAACCTAGAGGTTTATGTGGATGATCTAATGGTAAAGAGCAAGGATGTTTGGTCTCACCTCCGGGATTTGGCGAATACTTTTTTCACACTCCGGAAGTTCAGGATGAGGCTCAACCCCTCGAAGTGTGTTTTTGGTGCAGACAGGGGAAAATTCCTTGGCCATCTCCTTACGTTGGCGGGTGGGGGTGTGGAGGGGGGGGGGGGTGGGTGGGGGGGGGGGGGGGGGGTGGTAGAGCCCAACCCTGATAAAGTAAGAGCGATCTTAGACCTGGAGTCGCTCAGGAGTGTCAAGGAAGTCCAACGTCTGATGGGAAAGCTGGCGGGGCTGAGTAGGTTCCTCTCCTGGGCGGGGGAGAAATGGTCACCCTCCTTCAAGGTTCTGCGGGGGAATCAGAAATTTGAGTGGTTGCGGGAGTGCGAAGAGTCTTTCCAGGAGTTAAAGAAGCAACTTACGCAAGCTCCGCTACTTCAAGGGCCGAAAGAAGGGGAAGATATGTGAAAGTGCACAGTGAGTCCTCTGAGTATTCTCTAGAGGGGGGTGAATAGAGTTTAAATTTTTTTTCTTCAAATATTGTACAACAATAAAATAAACTATCAACTATGCATTCAAAATACCAATCCAGAATAAAGTAAACACAAATATGCAGAAATAATAAAGTGGACATCATAGAAAATTTCACAGCAAATGAGAAAAGATATATTATTGGGAATCCTACCTTCATGATTCCTGATTTGAAGAAGTCACCAATTCAAGAGAACTTCACTTTGTATTTAATTACTTTCTTAGCGTTATCATCTCAGTGGAAGCCAAGTACAAAGAATGTCTTAGTGACAAATATCATCGGAAAGAGTATGCATGTCGATGAAATGATGTGCAGAGCAAAGCAGAAGGATCATGTCAGTTATCATCGAGATAACATGCACATGATGATATCGTTGTGACATCAATACTACAACATCACACGACGATATCGGGATGCCGTGATGAAGGAAGAAGACTTAAGTACAAGTATAAGACGATGTCGTCGACATCGTAGTAAAGAAGCCGTGTCGTTGAAAAGGCAAAGAAAGTCTGATAACGACGATATCGTCGTAATGAAGGCTTGACGTCGAGAAGTCTAAGAAAGGTCTTATGAAGACAGACAGTTGCTGAAGAATAGCTTATCGACATAATGGTGATTATGTCATTGATAAGACAAGGTGGTGTCAACGACATCGTGAACAAGACATCGAGGAGTCAAGATTACACGGACATCAGTTAGATGACTTCATGCCGTCTTAAGTACAAGTGCAGAAGGGATGTCTCTTATCGTCGAGATATCCTTTCTTAAGAAGAAGCAAGAAGACTTGAAGATCTGTTCAAGTCCAAGACATCGACAAGCTCTGTCGCCGAGATATTGTCCATGTTGTCGTGACGCTGGAAATATCGTCGAGACAGATTCAAATTTTTCCAGATGCGCTGTCAGCAATTAATACCGCCGCCTGATTGTCTAATAAGTGCGTGCTGTTAAGGAAAGGTATTCTGACACTTATGGAACTTTATAGAAGACCGTTGGGCGGCTCCTCAGTCTTATAACAGGGATAAGTGTCTGCCCTAATTCATTACAGAGAATACTAGAGATGTTACGCAAGAACCAATAGAACAGTAAAAGCGGTGTAAAGGAGGAATAAGAACCGAGAACAAAACGATCTTCATCCATCGTTCTCCAAGAATCAGTCTAGCATCATCGGCTGATAAGAAGAGTTCCAGATAAAAGAAAAGCTTGAAGAAGATATGTGCTATCAAGGTTCATATCAGAAGCATCTTCTTCAAGAAAAGAAGTCGATCTCCATCAGACAAAAGAATCACTGTTTATCTTTCTCTGTAGGGCTTGCGGGCCAAAAACTGTAGGATCTGTTTACAGATCTGAGTGTCGAGATTGCGAGCTTGAGAGCTGTGAGACTTGAGAGTCAGGGCAGTGGACTTGCGGGTCCGATCGTGTCTAGCTTGCAGGCTTGAGAACTGTGAGGCTTGAGGGCCAAGGCAGTGGACTTGCGGGTACAATCGTGTCGAGCTTGTGGGCTTGAGAACTGTGAGGCTTGAGGGCCAAGGCAGTGGACTTGCAGGTCTAAGAGGCAAGACTTACGGGTCTGTGCTGTGTAGGGCGTGAGGACCTGAGTGTCGGGTTTGCGGACGTGAGTGCAGTAGGGGCTTGCGGGCCTAGGCTGTAGGACTTGCGGATCCGTGTTGTAAGGCTTGCGGGCCTGAGATTTTGGTGGAGTTTGCCGACTCTAGCATACTGCTAGATTGGTGCAGCGGGACAGAGGACAACTCAAGACACCCAGTCTTGCGGAACCTCTATACATCTGTTGTTGTGTGCTGTGATTTTTTGTGTGCTATTTCTGTGCTGTGTTTAGAATATATACATTCTGTGCAAAAAGATTTCAAAACAGCCAAATCACCTAATCCCCCCCTCTAGGTGATCGTTCCGTACCTAACAAGTGGTATCAAAGCGAGGTTGATCAGAAAGTGACTTAACCGTCAGATCTAGATCTTAGAACGACTCAATATGGCTGGAGGTGATCAACATCGAGAAATGAGAGCCATGAAACTCCCAATCTGCACAAAGGAGAACATTCCTATCTTGAAGGAAAGAGTAAGGTTATTTATGGAGGCAGCTGATCCCAGAGTTTACATAACTGTTGAAGAGGTTCCCTTTATCCCCACGACTACATCGACTATTGAACCAACTTGGATATTGGCAAAGAAGTATGCAGACATGACCAAGGATGAGCTTGCCTTAGCAAGACTAGATAAGAGGGCACATAACATAATTGTAAGTGCCATTGACGATTCAACCCTCCAGAACCTCATTCACTGCAAGACGGCCAAGGAGATGTGGGACTCCCTGATCATCTATATGGAGGGTACTGAAGAGGTATGGTATGATAGGAAATCCCTCCTCAATCAGGAGTATGAATCCTTCAAGCAAGGAAAGAATGAAACCATCTCTAGCTGTTATGAGAGGTTTTTCAAAATAGTAAATGGGTTGAAAAACTATGGCAGAGGATTCACAAACTATAACCTAAATGATAAATTCCTTAGATCCCAGTCTAAGGAATGTGATATTAAGATTTGTGCCATCAGAGAGATGGGTCAGCTGGGCATCCTGGAGCCCAAGAACTTGTATGGCAAGCTGCTGTCCTATGAACTCCAGCTCAACACCAGGAAAGCTGAAGAAGAAAGCTCAAAGGGGAGCTCTAGATAAAGATCTATGGCTCTCAAGGATGAGAGCACAATGAGGTCCAAGGAAAAGACTCCTGCATACCAGAGCAGATCAGAGAGCAGTGAAGAGTCTGATGCAAGCACATCGGATTCTGATAATACTGATAGAGAGATGGCTCTTCTCTCTAAGCAGTACAAGAAGTTGATCTCCAGAAGAAGAAGAGACAAGTACAGACCCTCCTCTTCAAGCTCGAGAAGATTTGATCAATTTGACAGATCTAAATCCTCAAGGGAGGACATGTATAATTCAAAACCTAGTAAATTTGATTTTGCTAACACTGTTTGCTACTCCTATAATAAAATAGGTCATATAGCTGTAGATTACTCTTCTAAGAAAAGGGATTCAAAGAACTATGAATATAAGAGAAGGTCAAGGGACAAGAAGAAACCTGAAAGAGGGTTTGTAGCAAAGAAAATAAGAACTCTAAGTGTTTCTGATTCAAATTCCTCAGATACTGAGGAAGAAGCACTGATTGTCCTGATGGCCATAAATGAGGACAACCAGGATGACATCTCTCCTGGGAAGGTACCTATCAAAACTCATCTATCTGCCTCTGATTCTGAATCAGTATCAGACTCTTTTTATGATGATGAGAGTGTGTCTGCTGCCAACAACACAACCTCAAGATCCCAATATGAAGTTGAATCTGACTTGATAAAGCAGTATAAAGCTTTCAAGAATTGTAAGAAAATCCTCAAAGTCCAGACCAAGGAGTTATATTCCTTGAAGACTGTCCAGTCTGAGCTCAAGGAGACAGCTAAAAAGCTGGTTGCCATGAGCAAAGAAGTGGACAGATTCAAGGAAGCCAAAAAGCTTAAGAATGCTAAATTAGGTCAGAAGAACAAGGTCATTAAGGACCTTGAGGAGATGTTGCTGGCTGAGAAGAAACTTGCTGCAAGCTTCTCTATGCCCAAGACAGTCTTGCCCATTATTGATACCTTCTCTGGATCATTCAGAGCTGGTATAGGATTCAATCAGGAGACTGTCAAGGATAAAAGCTCTGAAGCTCAACCTTCTTTTAAGAAGGTGCTAGTATCAGGTCCTTCTGCCCATGGAACTATAACAACAACACTCAATAGTAAGGGAAAAGCTTCTTCTATAAAGCCTGTTCCCAAGAAGGTGAACTAACAAGTGGTGAGACCAGCTCTACTCCACACTCACATATGTGAGGTTCACCCAAGACCTGTTAGGTCAGTTGTCTTCCCTCCTGCTCACCAACACTCCCACTCCACTCAGATGGTGAGGCAGAAGAGAAGATATAACAGATATGAATGCTTGTGCTGTGGGAAAATAGGCCACTTTGCCTAAGACTGTTGGTTCAACCCAACAGGACCCAATGCAAAGAGAGTGCAGAACCCTCAGTGGTGTGGTATTCCATTTTATCTTCTTAACAGGAACCAAGGACCCAAACCAAATTGGGTACCTAAGGGTAATTAACTTTTCTTGCAGGTATGTCCAAATGCCAACCAATCTCCAATCTGGTATTTGGACAGTGGCTGCTCCAGGCACATGACTAAAGTTAGGAAGTATCTAAGAAGCTTCACCCTTGTGGAGAATGGACCAACAGTGATCTTTGGTGGTTCAGAAAAGGGGGTGACTAAAGGTTATGGTAATATTTCTAATGGCTTAGTTACCACCACAAAGGTAGCTTATGTTGAGGGATTGAAACATAATCTTATAAGCATAAGTCAGCTTTGTGATCTAGGTTTTGTTATCATCTTCCACAAGGATAAGTGTTTAATTAAGAAGTCTTTAGATTCTGAGGCTACCTTAACTGGCACTAGGAGTGGTAACATCTACTGCTTAAATTTCATTAATGTAAATTTTTCCATGCATATGTGTTTTGTAGCTAATGACCAAGAGGCTCTATGTGTACAATGACACAAGAGACTTGCACACATTAACTATAAAACTATATGCAAGTTTTCTCATAAGACCTAGTTAGAAATGGACCTAATATTAAGTGCATCAAGGAAGGTCCCTGTCAAGCTTGCCAACTTGGGAAGCAGACAAGGACCAACTTTAAAAGCATATCTAACAAAGATTCCTCTAGGTGCTTATTTCTATTGCACATGGATCTGTTTGGTCCTATGTCTGTTCTCAGCTTAGGAGGGAAGTCTTACACCCTTGTAGTAGTTGATGATTACTCAAGGTTCACTTGGGTGTTCTTCCTTAAAAAGAAGCCAGATACCTTAGATATCTTGAAGAACTTTGTCAGGCAGATCCAGAATGAGATGGGATGTACTGTGGTCAAATATAGAAGTAACCATGGTACATAATTTCAGTCAGGGTCCATGACAGAATTCTGCCAAGAACTGTGTATCTCCCAAGAATTTTTCTCCCATAGAACTCCTGAACAGAATGGGGTTGCAGAAAGGAAAAACAGAACCTTGATAGAGGCAAGTAGGACAATGCTAAGTGACTCCTCTCTACCAGAATATTTCTCGACAGAGGCTGTCAATACTGCTTGTCATGTGGTAAACGGGGCCTCCATCATCAAAGACCACAAGAAGACTCCCTATGAACTGATGAAAGACAGAAAACCTACCTTATCCTACTTTAGGATCTTTGATAGTAAATGTTATGTCCTTAATAATGGGAAAGAAAAGCTAACCAAGTTTGCTGAGAAAAGCAGTGAGGGTATTTTTGTTGGCTACAGCTCCTATAGCAAGGCTTATAGGGTGTACAACATCAATACCCAAGCAGTTGAAGAATCTGACTTATACATAAAGTCTGGTCTAGTTCTCTAGTGAATGCAAATACAACATAGAAAATGGAAAAGCTATCAATTGAAGACAAGGCTGAGACCTTAGTTAAAGATAAAAACCACTTAGTGACAGTTGAAATTGAAGAAGATGCTGTGGAAGGCTCAGAAACAGCAGAAGAAATGCAACCTGAAGAACCTGCCACAAGAGAAGTCCCCAGAATACTGCCAGTTGCCTTGAGACAAGTGAGAGATCATCCTCAAGAGCAAATAATAGGAGATGTCAACCAAGGGGTGCTGACAAGGAGCAGAGATGTGAATGAAGCATTTTATCTGAGTTTTCTCTCTCAAATTGAACCCAAGAAATTTGAGAAAGCAAATCAGGACCCATTTTGGATTGCAACAATGCAGGAGGAGCTGAACCAATTTAAGAGATGCAAAGTATGGAAGCTGGTTCCAAGACCCCAAGGACAGAATATTATAGGAACTAAGTGGGTCTACCAAAATAAATTGGATGAGAATGGAGTCATCACTAAGAATAAAGCAAGGCTAGTGGCAAAGGGCTACAGACAGGAAGAGGGGATTGAATTTGATCGGACTTTTGCCCCTGTAGCCAGACCTGAAGCCATCAGACTGTTCTTGGCCTATGCAGCCTACTAAGGATTCAAAGTCTATCAAATGGATGTGAAGTCAGCCTTTCTGAATGGTGACCTCAAAGAAGAAGTCTATGTAGAACAGCCTTCAGGTTTTGTTGACTCTACTTATCCTAACTATGTATATATTCTTAGAAAAGCCCTATATAGCTTAAAACAGGCACCTAGAGCCTGGTATGAGACTCTGTCAAGCTTTCTCATTGAGAACAATTCTCCAGGGGAAAGATTGATAAGACATAGTTCCTAAGGGAAGTTAAGGGCAAGATCTTGCTAGTGCAGATCTATGTAGATGACATTATTTTTGGCTCTACAGATGACAATCTCTGCAAAAAGTTTGCCAACTTGATGCAGGGAAAGTTTGAGATGAGCGGCATGGGTGAGCTCAAATACTTCCTAGGTCTCCAAGTGAAACAATCTGAAGATGGTATATTCATCTCACAGACCAAGTTCACTAGAGAGCTAGTCAAGAAATTTGTATTGGAGAGTGCTTCTTCTATGAAGACTCCAATGGGAACCAATGTGTCTTTGGACAAGGATGAAAAGGGAATACCCTTTGATGAAACCAAGTACAGATGCATGATTGTATCTTTGTTGTACCTAACTGCAAGTAGGCCTGACATAATGTTTGCCACATGTGTCTGTGCTAGATATTAGGTGAACCCTAAGGAATCTCATCATGTCTCTGTCAAGAGAATCTTATGATACCTAAAGGGTACATCAAGTCTTGGCCTATGGTACCCTAGGAATAATGGGTGTGAACTGACAGGCTACTCAGATGCAGATTATGCAGGATGCAAAGAAGACGGGAAAAGTACCTCAGGGACATGCCAATTCCTTTGAGGAAGACTGATCTCTTGGAGCAGCAAGAAGCAGACAAGTGTAGCAATCTCCACAGTAAAATCAGAATACATCTTTGCTGGGAGCTGCTGTGCTCAACTGCTATGGATTCAGCATCAACTTGAAGACTACAATCTAAAGATGACCAAAACACCCTTATTTTGTGACTCTTCCAGTGCAATCTCAATTGCTAAGAACCCTGTCTCACGCAGCAGGACTAAGCACGTTGAGATCAGGTTTCACTTCATCAGGGAGCATGTGGAGAATGAAGATATCACCCTTGAGTTTGTTCCCACAGATAAACAAGTGGCTGATATATTCACAAAGCCCCTAGATGAAGCTAAGTTTAAGTTCTTCAAGTTCCAATTGGGGATATTAAACGTAGAGTAATTTTCAACTTATTGTTCACTAATCATTCTTCATATGTTAGTAAGAAGAACTCTCAGGTCAAGTGCTGAAGCAGTCTGACAAGAAAGGCCACCAATGACATATATCGAATAATGGTCACGACGACACAGGCTCAAGCACTTGAAAACAATGACTATATGGCCTATATTGAATAAGTCAGAAAGGGGGAGAAAGAATATAACCTGGGAGAAAGGGAGAAAGAATATGACCTAGAAGATGCACTAGTCAAGTGGGCGAGTTCAGAGGAATCAGATGAAAAGGAAAAAAGAAAGGAGATCTCAAAAGTAGGGGGAGTAAAGAAAAGAGACATCACATCAAGGGGGAGTAAAGAAACGAGACATCACATCAAGGGGGAGCTACTAGCTCGGGAAGATGCAAAAGCTAAGGTGAAGGTAACTATGTTAATGTTCACTGCATAAACTAAACTCATATTTATTGTCAACTGATAGTAATTTTGAATTGGGGTTCTGACTTCTTCAAATAGGGGGAGATTATTGGGAATCCTGCCCTCATGATTCCTGATTTGAAGAAGTCACCAATTCAAGAGAACTTCACTCTGTATTTGATTACTTTCTTAGCTTTATCATCTCAGTGGAAGCCAAGTACACAGAATGTCTTAGTGACAAATATCGTCGGAAAGAGTATGCATGTCGTTGAAATGATGTGTAGATCAAAGCAGAAGGATCATGCCAGTTATCGTCGAGATAACATGCACATGATGATATCATTGTGACATCAACACTACAACATCACACGACGATATCGGGATGCCGAGATGAAGGAAGAAAACTTAAGTACAAGTACAAGACGATGTCGTCGACATCGTAGTAAAGAAGCCGTGTTGTTGAAAAGGTAAAGAAAGACTGATATCAACGATATCGTCGTAAAGAAGGCTTGACGTCGAGAAGGCTAAGAAAGGTATTATGAAGACAGACAGTTGCTGAAGAATAGCTTATCGACGTAATGGTGATTATGTCGTTGATAAGACAAGGTGGTGTCGATGACATCGTGAACAAGACATCGAGGAGTTAAGATTACACTGACATCAGTTAGAAGACTTCATGTCGTCTTAAGTGCAAGTGCAAAAGGGATGTCTCTTATCGTCGAGATATCCTTTTCTGAAGAAGGAAGAAGACTTGAAGATCTGTCCAAGTCCAAGACATCGATAAGCTTTGTCGTAGAGATATTGTCCATGTCGTTGTGATTCTGGAAATATCGTCAAGATAGATTCAAATTTTGCCAGACGCGCATCCTTGGCTCAGATCTTCATCCATCGTTCTCCAAGAATCAGTCTAGCATCATCGGCTGATAAGAAGAGTTCCAGATAAAGAAAAGCTTGAAGAAGATCTGTGCTGTCAAGGTTCATATCAGAAGCATCTTCTTCAAGAAAAGAAGCCGATCTCCATCAGGCAAAAGAATCACTATTTATCTTTCTCTGTAAGTCTTGCGGGCCAAAAACTATAGGATCTGTTTACAGATCTGAGTGTCAAGCTTGCGGGCTTGAGAGATGTGAGGCTTGAGGACCAGGGCAGTGGCCTTGTAGGTCTGATCGTGTCGAGCTTGTGGGATTGAGATTTGTGAGGCTTGAGGGCCAGGGCAGTGGACTTGCGGGTCAAATCGTGTCGAGCTTGTGGGCTTGAGAACTGTGAGGCTTGAGGGCCAGGGCAATGGACTTGCGGATCCAAGAGGCAAGACGTACGGGTCTGTGCTATGTAGGTCTTGAGGGCGGGGGTGTCGGGTTTGCAAACTTGAGTGCAGTAGGGGCTTGCAGGCCTAGGCTGTAGGACTTGCAGATACGTGTTGTAAGGCTTGCGGACCTGAGATTTTGGCGGAGTTTTCCGACTCTTGCATACTGCTAGATAGGCGCAGCAGGACAACGGACTACTCAAGACACCCCGTCTTGAGGAACCTCTATACATCTGTTGTTGTGTGCTGTGATTTTCTGTGTGTTATTTCTGTGCTGTGTTTAGATTATATACATTCTTTGCAAAAAGATTTCAAAACAGCCAAATCACCTAATCCCCCCCCCCCCCCCTCTAGGTGATCGTTCCATACCTAACATATATAATGGTTCCCCAAAATATGGGTAGTCCACTCTTATTCCACCTTGGTATGAATACACTATCCAGTGCCTGAGTCTTTTGATAAGGAGACTCTTAGAATCACTGAGCCTTTTGATAAGGAGACTCTTAGAACCAAGGACTGAGTCTTTTGATAAGGAGACTCTTAGAACCAATCTAGATCTTTTTATAAGGAGATCTTGAACCACTGAATCCTTTGGAGAGGGATTCTAAAAACTCTTTACTCAGTTTACAAGAAGTGAAAGAAAGAGTAAGAGAGTAGAAGAAATAAGTCTTCTGATTTGAATCCTCTTTCAGCAGATTTCTATGAGGATTCTTGGCACTGTTAGTGGACTGGATCTTGTAGATGATTAATCCTTTGTAAGAAGAAGAAGAAAAGGATTGTTAAGCTTTTGTCTAAACTTTCAGTTTGTTGCAGTAGGGAAAAGAAGCCTTGCTGCTTATCAGAGATGTATTTTTCTGTATCCTGTCTGAGAGAGAACTTGAGGAAGAAGTAGACTGAAGAATAAAAGAGTTGTTGTTGTTCTAAATCTTCCATAGTATATTATTCTTCTATCGAATAATGTTTGAATCACTTTCCTTTTCTGTTGTACCCTCAGTAGGAATGTCCAAGGAATAATAATATTCTCTTTCTATTTCAGTTGACAATCCCGTTAATCCCCTTTTGAATATCTTCCAAGAATATCTTTATTGTATCTCTGGAATCATTCTTTCCATTCTTGGTTATGATTGACCCATTAAAATTCAAATCATTTCCATTTATGACTTCTGAATATAGAAATTATTCTAATTCTGTAACTGTATTCGACATTGCGTCTAATACTTTTGTCTTCTTATCGACGCACCTCTGAGTTCTTATAGGAGCTGCTTCGAAACCTTCCTCAGCTCTGAATTGAAATCTGATGTCGACGTTGCGTCGAATACTTATCGACATATCCGTTGAGATGAAGGCCTAAACTCTGAGTTCTTCCTTCTGCGTCGAATATAATTCTAAGTTGCGTCGACTTCAATATTGCTTTGACTGGCTCTGCCTTCTACATCTAGTACATTTTGACATTGCATCAACTTCAACTGATGCATCTACTTCCAGTCTAAGTTACTCTTACTTCTATTCGAAGTTACTTCGACTTGAAGTCGAAGCTGCGCCGACTTCCATTCGACGCAGAATTAACTCAACTATATTTTGCACTCCTTTTGACTGGTCTTTGACACTCTAATGTGAGTGTGACATCCTAGGACATCTAATGACCAAATTACCCGCACTATACAACATAGATAATGAATCCTAGGTGATGAAATCACTTTTATATAATTTGTAAGATAAATCCAGAGAATGTTTTTCCCAACAATCTCCCCATATTTATCTTAACAAATTTTACAAAAATTTTAAGTGATTTCAATCATATTAAAACAAATTTCATATAAGTATAAAATGACATAATGACAGAATGAACTAAGATTTATGATTAAGGAGAATAAATGTTCATCAGAGTTAGTTACCAAAAGAGATATTCTACTTTTTCTTTCTGAGAAAAGTAGATAGGGCTTCATAGACCTTTCTGAATTTTGCCTCTATATATATGATGTTGGCTGGTTTGGCCTTCTCTGGATTCTTTTGAATTTTGTCATGCCCTTTGAATAATTTTTTTAGATCAGATTCTGCATCAGGATAGACATCTTTGATCTTGAATCCCAGGCTAATGACTTTAGCAGTCAGCTCATTGATTTCAACCAGATCAAGTTCTTCTGAATCTGGATCTGGTATTATGAAGGTTGACTGAGGAATGCCTAGAGCTGGAGCTATTTTGAATACAATCTTTCTTTTCTTTTGATATGGCATATCTTCTAGGTCTTGACTACATCCAAGACCCTTTGTGTCCATCTGTCCTTTGCCATCTAGGAGTTTAGCCTGAGGATTCTTGGCATCATATTTGGAGGGGTCAAATAGAGTGATTGGAATTTGAATAGCCTCCTTTATTTGCGTAACTGGAAAAGGATAACTTTCGCTCCCGCAGGCTACCGTCGGGTCCCGCTGGTGGATCCCCAGGATGAGTTGGGTATGATCTCGCTGCCTCCCTCTCCAGGTGACCTCTCAGACTTTCTCGGCATCCATGAGGATGCCAGGACCATGAAGGAGCGGATGACGGAGCTTTTTGGCAAGCTGATCTGGATGCAGCGAGATCTGGCCAACCAGACGGAGGATCGCCGGGCGGCCTTTGAGCGTCGAATAAGCATCCTCGAACAAGACTACACACACCTCATTGGATAAATGGAGCACCTGAGGGGCGGGTGCGAGGAGACCTCGCCTGGGAGGCACATTGCGCGGGCTAGGGACCAAATGTGGTTGGCCAACAAAGTGCTGACGACAGTTAGCGCGTTCCACTATCCGCAGGTGCCTCTGAGGACGGCGAGGCGAGGCCGGGGTTGATGGCAATGGGTACAGTACTAAGCCTACGGGCTCTCGCCTCTTGTGTCCTCCCGCACCCTTGATATTTTTCTTTCTTTTTCGCACTGAACTAAGATGAGACATGATGTGTCTCGCGAACAATTTTCAGTCTGTATGTTATTTATTCTGTCTTTCATTGCTTTTGTGAATGCTTCCTTGCAAGTGCTTTCATTCGTGTTATACTTTTTAATTTGCACTCGCCTGAGGAGTCCCGTGCATCGCTTCAGCCATCCACCGGCGACTAGGGTGTTGGTGGGCTGGCTCGAACTCTGAGATGACAAGATAGCGCGGTAGCTATCCGCACCCCGCCCGTAGATAATTTACTTTATTTTCCATTTTTTCTATAAATAGTCAGCCCGCATACCGCTTTAATTACGCTTTCTTCTCATTCTTCCCTTGTTCTCGCGTCGGCACTCGCACCTCTCTCTAGTCTTCCTGCAACTTTTCTTTCGCGCGAGATGGCCCCCGAACCTGATGGTAGGATCAGGTGCGCCCAGTCGTTCCTTAACCACCACTTCGATACCTGCAACCTATCTGAAGAAGATTTCGCTGCGACTGTCACCGACTACATTCCGCCAGGATTCACTGCGCGCCGCCCTGGAAGCCGTGACCGCATCAACCAGATCTCGCCCGACGCTCTCGCCATCCCCCTGGACCATTTTTGAGGCGGGACTCCGGCTCCCCCTCTGGCCCAAACTGCGCTAGGCATTCCGCTACTTCGGCGTAGTTCCCGCTCAGCTGAACCCAAATTCAATCGTGATGGTGGTAGCATTCGTCTACTACCTGCGGGAGGAGGGGATCGAGTTCTTCATCCCCATCTTCCGCAAGCTCTTCAATTTCTGGGCGAAGAGCGTGGTGGCCTTCTTCTCTGGCTGAAGCCCGCTCAAGGTCACCAGAACCGCCAACATGGTCCATGACTGGACCCGGCGGTTCGTCTTCGTGACAGGGAGTTTCAGCAACACTCTCCTCGCGCCGGTGCAGGAGGACGAGTCGACCTTCAAGCTCCAACGTTGGGGGGTTACGAGTCCAAGCTCCATGCCTTCATCTAGAAGCATGGAATGGACATCATGCATCTGCGGAAGCACGTCGGTTTCCTGTCTCCAATTCCGTCGGGAGAGGGTAAGCTGAACAATTTCAACCCTAGCTCCCGCTCATTTTTCACTCGCTTTTGCCCTCTTAACTTGACTTTCTTGATACAGGAGTTTGAAGCCTTCCCCTCCACCCGCCGAATGCGGCTGTAGGGATTGCTCCCGAGGACGCCCTTGCCTTGACAAGTCCGCTGCCGCGGCCTGCCACAAGGATCCGCCTCCCACGAAATCTAGTGGGCAGAAGCGGAGGCCCGACGCGGCCACCAGCCCCTCCATCAAGAGGGCAAAATCTTCTACAATCGCTAAGGGGAAGGTGGTCGCTGATGAAACCCCTGGCTCGAGTGCTCCTGTTGCGGAGGACTCAGCGGTTCAGACTGCCGTCGTGCCAGTGGAGCCCTCCTTAGGGACGGTGCCGAGAGGACACCGAAACTTTCCTCTCGGCGAGAGGTATGCGGATATGGTTGGCGAGCATATGCTCCAATAGGACCGGTGGGCCAACCAGGTCTCCATCTCCACCCTCCGTCCGTCCTGGATGGAGCAAGAGACGACTAGCGGCAAAGCCTACGGCCTCTCCTACACGCTTTACGGCTGCGAGGATGCCTCCGTCTACGATACCAAGTCCACCCAGACTCTCACCCATGAGGGCTCACGAGCCATGAGGCGCGCTCTCGCGTGGACTCACATGTCCTCTCGTCGCAGCAAGACCCTCGCGTGGAACCTGGCCGAGGTCGAGAAGACACGTGTCGACGCCTCTGCCGAGGTCGGAGCCGTGAGGCAGCAGTTGGCGACTGCCGAGGCCCTTCTCGCCACCGCCCAGCCCGAGAGGTGAGCAAGTCTCCCAGCAGTGAATCAAGTTCTCGCCTTTCCTTCCTTTCCCGAGCTAACCTTCTTTTTTCTTGCAGGACATAGCCAACTATGACACCCGACTCGTGCGGGCGCGCATCCTTGAGGAGCGAGTCAAAGAGCTAGAGGCCGAGAACCAAAAGCTGAGAAATGCCGTTGCTCGGCCACTTTCCGCAGAGAGGGACACTCAACACCTTTACTCCAACACCGAGTTCGAAGGGCTGATGCAGAGGTCCGCCCAAGGAGAAGCGAAGCATGCACTAGAGGTGCTTCGAAGGGCTGGACTTTTGAAGGAAGAGGGCGAGAGGATTCTCGCCCACCGCGTGCTTCCTGAACTCTTCGCCCGGGTTGACCCTGCGGATGAAGCCGGAGATGGACGGGAGCTCGACGACCTCCCTTCTCCGAGCGAGAGCAACGGATACTCCGGCGAGGAAGCCGACGAGCCCTGAAGACTCCTCTCTCTTTTTCTTTTTGCTGTAATGCGAGAATTCCTCTGTACTTCCTTTTTTATACTGAAATAGAATTTAAAGTCTTGCCTCCCGCAATCTGACTTGTATTTTCTTTTTGTGCATCTCGTTATTATCAGCTGATAGCTCGCGCGTTCGTACACTATTTTGTATGCTCTCGCACTTTCGTGTGCGTGCTCGTATATCGTTTGTTCACCTTTCGCACAGACGACCCCTAGTCTAGGTCGTGATTGAGATACTCTCTCCGCATAGGAGCGACCGCGGTTGTAACCCTTTCACACTCGCCCCAGCCTTTTAAAGACTTAGACAATTTTGTTGATTTCTATCGGGAACGGAACTGCGCCACCGAGTGAGCCTACGGCCCTGCCAGCTAGATGAGAGCCTGGTCAGCAAGTCTGCTCGGGGCCAACTTTTGAAACTTTCATACCTGCCACCAAGTGAGCCTTTGGCTCTACCAGCTAGATGAGAGCCTAGTCAACGGGTCTGCTCGGGGCCAACCTTTGAATCTTTTGAACCTACCACCGAGTGAGCCTACCACCCTGCCAGCTAAATGAGAGCCTGGTCAGCGGGTCTGCTCAGGGCTAACCTATGAAACTTTCGAACCTGCCACTGAGTGAGCCTACGGCCCTGCCAGCTAGATGAGAGCCTGGTCAATGGGTCTACTCGGGGACAACCTTTGAAACTTTCGAACCTTCGACCGATTGAGCCTACAACCCTGCCAGGTAGATGAAAGCCTGGTCAGCAGGTCTACTCAGGTACAACCTTTGAAACTTTCGAACCTGCCACCGAGTGAGCCTACGACCCTGCCATCTAGATGAGAGCCTGGTAAGCTGGTCTGCTCGGGGCCAACATTTTAATATTTCGAACCTACCACCGAGTGAGTCTAAAACTCTGCCAGCTAGATGAGAGATTAGTCAACGGGTCTGCTCGGGGCCAACCTTTGAAACTTTCGAACCTGCCACCGAGTGAGCCTACGACCCTGCTAGATAGGTGAGAGCCTGGTCAGCGGGTCTGCTCGGGGCCATCCTTTGAAACTTTCATACTTGCCACCGAGTGAGCCTTCGGCCCTGCCAGATAGATGAGAGTCTAGTCAGTGGGTCTGATCGGGGCCAACCTTTGAATCTTTCGAACCTGCCACCGAGTGAGCCTATGGCCCTACTAGCTAAATGAGAGCCTGGTCAGCGGGTCTGCTCGGGGCCAACCTTTGAAAGTTGTAAACCTACCACTGAGTGAGCCTACGGCCCTGCCAGCTAGATGAGAGCCTGGTCAGCGGGTCTGCTTGGGGCCAACATTTGAAACTTTCGAACCCGCCACCGAGTGAGCCTACGACTCTGCCAGCTAGATAAGAGCATGGTCAGTGTGTCTGCTCAGGGACAACCTTTGAAACTTTCGAACCTGCCACCGAGTGAGCATACGGCCCTTTCAGCTAAATGAGAGCATGGTCAGCGGGTCTGGTCAAGGCCAGCCTTTGAATCTTTTGAACCTGCCACCGAGTGAGCCTACGACCCTACCAGCTAGATGAGATCCTGGTCAGCGGGTTTGCTGGTGTCAACCTATGAAACTTTCATACCTGCCACCGAGTGAGCTTATGACCCTGCCAGCTAGATGAGAGCCTGGTCAGTGGGTCTGCTGGGGGCCAACCTTTGAAACTTTCAAACCTGCCACCGATTGAGCCTACTGCCCTGCCAGCTAGATGAGAGCCTAGTCAGCGGGTCTGCTTAGGGCCAACCTTTGAATCTTTCGAACCTGCCACCGAGTGAGCCTACGACACTGACAGCTAGATGAGATCCTGGTCAGCAGGTCTGCTCGGGGCCAACCTTTGAATCTTTCCACTTGCCACCGAGTGAGCCTACGGCCCTGCCAGCTAGATGAGAGCCTTGTCAGCGGGTATGCTCAGGGCCAACCTTTGAATCTTTCGAACCTGTCACCAAGTAAGCCTACGACCCTGGCAGCTAGATGAGAGCCTGGTCAGCGGCTCTGCTCGGGGCCAACCTTTGAATCTTTTGAACCTGCCACCAAGTGAGCCTATGGCCCTGCCAGCTAGATGAGAGCCTGGTCAGCGGGTCTGCTCGGGGCCAACCTTTGAAACTTTCGAACCTTCCATCGAGTAAGCCTACGACCCTGCCAGCTAGATAAGAGCCTGGTCAGCGGGTCTGCTCAGGGCCAACCTTTGAAACTTTTGAACCTGCCACCGAGTGAGCCTACGACCCTGCCAGCTAGATAAGAGTCTGGTCAGCGGGTCTGCTCAGGGACAACCTTTGAAACTTTTGAACCAACCACCGAGTGAGCCAACGACACTGCCAACTAGATGAGAGCCTGGTCAGAGTTTTTGCTTGGGGCCAACCTTTGAATCTTTCGAACCTTCCATAAAGTGAGCATACATCCCTGCAAACTAGATGAGAGCCTGGTCAGCGGGTCTGCTCGGTGCCAACCTTTGAAACTTTTGAACTTGCTACAGAGTGAGCCTACGACCCTGCCAGCTAGATGAGAGCCTGGTATGCGGGTCTGCTTGGGGACAACCTTTGAAACTTTCGTACTACCACCGAGTGAGCCTTTGGCCCTGCCAGCTTGATGAGAGCCTGGCCAGCGGGTCTTCCCTGGGCCAACCTTTGAATCTTTCAATGCTGCGACTGAGTGAGCCTACGACCCTGCCAGCTAAATGAGAGCCTAGTCAGCGAGTCTGCTCGGGGCCTACGTACGTTTGAAACTTTCGAATCTGCCACCGAGTGAGCCTACGGCCCTGCCAGCTATATAAGAGTCTGGTCAGCGGGTCTGCTCAGGGCCAACCTTTGAAACTTTCGAACATGCCACCGAGTGAGACTACGGCCCTGCCAGCTAGATGAGAGCCTAGTCAGTGGGTCTGCTCGGGGCCAACCATTGAAACTTTTGAACCTGCCACTGAGTGAGCCTACGACCCTGCCAGCTAGATGAGAGTCTGGTTAGCGGGTCTGCTCGGGGACAACCTTTAAAACTTTTGAACCTTACACTGATTGAGCCTACAACCCTGCCATCTAGATGAGAGCCTGGTCAGCGGGTCTGCTCGGGGCCAACATTTGAAACTTTTGATCCTGCCACCGAGTGAGCCTACAACCCTGCTAGCTAGATAAGAGCCTGGTCAGTGGGTCTGCTCGGGGACAACCTCTGAGACTTTCGAACCTGCCACCGAGTGAGCCTACGACCCTGTTATCTATATGGGAGCCTGGTCAGCGGGTCTACTCGGGGCCAACCATTGAATATTTTGAACCTACCACCGAGTGAGCCTACGGCCCTGACTGCTAGATGAGAGTCTGGTCAGCGGGTCTGCTCGGGGCCAACCTTTTAATCTTTCCACCTGCCGCCGAGTGAGCCTACGGCCCTGCCAACTAGATGAGAGCCTGTTCAGTGGGTCTGCTCGGGGCCAACCTTTGAATCTTTCGAACCTGTCACCGAGTGAGCCTACGACCCTGCCAGTTAGATGAGAGCCTAATCAGTGGGTCTACTCGGGGACAACCTTTGAATCTTTCAAACCTACCACCGAGTGAGACTACAACCCTGACAGTTAGATGAGAGCCTGGTTAGGGGGTCTGCTCCGGGCCAACCTTTGAATCTTTCCACCTGCCACCGAGTGAGCCTACGACCCTGCTAGCTAGATGAGAGCTTGGTCAGTGGGTGATGAACTCCACGTGAACCTAAGTATAAAAGCTCTTCAAGTCATCACCACTCCACGTGTGGCTGATGGACTCCCCTTCCACATTCTGGAGGTGGTACCCCCTGACTTTAAGGCTTCATCCACGACATAGTGGCCCTCCCAATTGGGATTGAGCTTTCCTACCGCGGCAGACTTTTCGACCGCGTCAACCTTTTTCAACACTAGGCCCCCCTCTCAAATTGCTTGATCCTGACGTGCTTGTCGAAGTACTTAGCCATCCACCGCTTGACTTCCTCTTGTTGAATGGCAGCCAGATATCGGACCTCCTCGATCAGATCCAACGAGAGTCGCAGATCCTCTTCATTCCCTGCTCTCCATTCTTCATCACCCCCTTCGGCGGCCCTTACCCGCGGTGTCTTGACTTTAAACTCCACAGGAATAACAACCTCGCAACCGTGAGAGATCTTGAACGGGGTCTCTCCCATGGCGGTGTTTGGCGTAGTCCTCAGTGCCCATAGGACCGAAGGGAGTTTCTCTACCCAACTCCCATTCAAGTTCTCCACTTTCTTTTTGAGCAGGTTCACTACGATCTTGTTTGTCGGCTCCACCCGCCCGTTGCTCCTGGAGTGATGGACGGATGCGAACCTGAGGTCTATCCCCAACTGACTGCAGAAGCTGATGAACTCTTTACTGGCAAATTGCGGGTCATTGTCTGTGACTATGGCTTGTGGGAGCCCATGTCGGCAGATGATATCCCCCCACACGAAGTTGCGTATTACCTGGGAGGTGACCTTGGCCAAAGCCTTAACCTCCAACCACTTAGAGAAGTAGTCGATCATGACCAAGAGGAACCTTCTATGCCCACTCGCCTGGGGGAAAGGTCCTACCAGATCCATCCCCCATATTGCGAAGGGCCATGGTGTCATGATGCTCCTTAGCCTCTGAGCCGGCAAAAGTTGAAGCGAATGGAACAGCTGGCACTTCTGGCACTTCTTGGCGAACTCTACTGTGTCCTTACTCGGTGTCGGCCAGAAGTACACCAACCTCACTATCCTCGCCTCCAACGTCCTACTCCCCGAATGACTACCACATTCGCTGGAGTGAACCTCCTCCAGGACCCTCGGGACCTCCTCCTCAAATATGCATCATGCTAAGTCCCGAGAGAGTCTTCCGATACAAGTCCCCCTCATGAAGCACGTAGTAGGAGTACTTGTACCTGAAGCGCCTTTGGTCTAGAACCTCTCCCGAAAACTTGCCTGTTTTCAAGAAGGTCATGAAAGGGTCCTTCCACGAGGGCATGAGTTCCTCTTCCTCGATCAATGGGCGAAACAAATCCGTCAAGGTCCCTCCCGCATGAGGATCGGACTTGGCCAGCCGATCTGCTAGGGTACTCTCTTCCCTTGGTATGTGTCTGATGGAGAAGGTTTTGAACATTCCGATGAGACCTCTTGTTGGGTCCAGCGTTCCTTCACTTGACCCGTAGCGCCTTTCCGTTGATATAAAGATTAAGTTGCGCCTTCACCAACAGTCATGGCTTTTGGTGTAGTTGGTTGCGTTGGGTCCTCTCAATTGGTATCAAAGTGAGGTTGCGGGTTCGAGACCGGGGGGCGCTGATAATTCCTGAAATTCTCTCTACCTGTGTGGGTCCTGGCGGGTCAGGCGGCCGGAGCCATATGTCAAGCCACCTCTGAGCTTGCGGGCCATGTGGAGCACCTCTGAGCTTGCGGGTCATGCTGGACGCTGGGGGGGGGGGGGATTGTTGGGTCCAGCGTTCCTTCACTTGACCCGTAGCACCTTTCCGTTGATATAAAGATTAAGTTGCGCCTTCACCAACAGTCATGGCTTTTGGTGTAGTTGGTTGCGCTGGGTCCTCTCACCTCTCACTTTGGCTAGATACCTCATGAGCGTGGGCTCTCTTGCCTCAAACTCGCTCTTGACCTGTGAGGCTATGACCTTTGAATCTGTGAGGACCTCCACGTTGTGAACCCCCAACTCTTGAGCCAGACGTAACCGGCGATCACAGCCTCGTACTCCGCCTGGTTGGTGGTGATGGGAAAATGTATCACTAGTGCTTGCTCAATTTTCACTCCATGGGGGCTTTCCAATACCACTCCGCCTCCAATGGAGTTCCTTCCTGAGGCCCCGTCCACCGACAGCTTCCAGGGGACGGGACGAAGGGCCTGCTCTCTTCCATCTCAACCACATAGTCCACCATGAAATCTACCACAACTTGAGCCTTCATCGATAGCCGTAGGACGAAGATGATGTCAAATTCACTCAGTTCCACCGACCACTTCGCGAGCATCCTTGAATGCTCTACCCCCTCGAAGATTTTGTGAAGGGGGTGGTCATTCACTACTTGGATTGAATGGGCCTGGAAATACGGCCTGAGCTTCCTGGCCGAGATGACCAGAGCGAATGCCAGCTTTTCTAAAATTGGGTACCGGAGCTTTGCCTTCTTCAGAACCTTACTCACGTAGAAGATGGGCAGTTTCTTCTTACCCTCTTCCCGGACCAGGACGGAGCTCACGGCCTCAGCCCCTACTCTGAGATACAAGGCTAAACTCTTCCACTCCTTAGGGCCCTCACTACCAGAAAATGGACTTTTAGTCAGGGCAAATTGTCGTGGCTAAAAGTCCAAAACCGTGGCAAAAGACTTTTAGCCACGGTTTGCCCACGGCAAATGAGCGTGGGCAATGCGAGCGTGGCAAAAAGTATTTGCCATGCTCATTCTGTGGCAAATACCTTTTTGCCACGACTTTTAGCCACGGTTTCCCTGCCGTGGCTAAAAGTCCATTATTAGCCACGGCATTAAACCGTGGCAAATACTTAGCGGATTTATTAAAAAAACATTTGTCGCGGTTTGAAACCGTGACAAATACTTGACATGTTTTTTAAAAAAAACATTTGTCACAGTTTAAAGTCATGACATATAATTCAATACTCCTTTGGCCACTTGAACTTTTGATTGCCCCGCAACACCTTGTAAAGGGGGAGCATTTCTCTCCTGCGCGGGAGAGAAACCTACTCAACCCTGATAGCTTTCCAGTCAGACGCTGGACTTCCTTAGCGTTCTGAGGAGATCCCAATTCCATTATAGCTTTCACCTTATCTGGGTTAGGCTCCACCCCTGCCGAGGTAAGGAAGTGACCCAGAAACTTCACCTTGTTGGCGTCAAAGATACACTTTGAAGGGTTCAACCTCATCTCGAACTTGCGCAGGCTGGCAATGGTCTCTTCAAGTCCCTGGAGGTGGGAGCTCACATCCTTGCTTTTCACAATGAGGTCATCCATGTATACCTCCAAGTTCCTTCTCCTTTGATCCCGGAAGACTCAGTCCATCATCCTCTGGTACGTCGCCCCTGAATTTTTTAGCCCAAAGGGCACCATCTTATAGCAGTAGCATCCCTCTCTCGTGATAAAGGAGACGTCCTTAAAGTCTGGTGGGTGTATCCTGATCTGATGATAACCTAAAAAAGCATCTAAAAAACTCATTACAGAAAAACCGACGACTGAGTCAACCAGCGCGTCGATCCGAGGCAAAGGATAACAACCCTTAGGGCAGGCTTTGTTTAACGGTGAAAAATCGATACACATTCTCTAGCGACCATCGCCTTTTTTACCATTACGACATTGGATACCCAACCTGTATATTGGATCTCTGAGCCAAAACCTACTTTGAGGAGCTTCTCCACTTCCTCTCGGATTGGCTCCTCCAGCTTGTCGACAATGGCCCTCCTCTTCTGGCGGATGGGGGAGTTCCTGGCTCGAGGTTGAGTCGGTGGCAGGCTACGTCCGCGTCGATGCCCAGGATGTCGGCCGCGCTCCATGCGAAGATGTCCACGCTCTTCTGGAGGCACTCCAACATCTTCTCCCTGTCCTCAGGGCCAAGGCCCCCGCTGACTGGCACCTTCTCCACTTTTCCCTCCCGGGTGATGACCTCCATCTCGAATATTTCTTCTGCCGCCTCAAGCCGGGACGGCTCCTCCCATCTTCCCCCTGCCTTTCCCCCTTCGGCCTGGGTCTTTTTTTCCGCCGCAGCCTCCACCTCCATGGGCTCGTCATGCTCTTCCTGAGCCTTCTCCATCTACTCTTCTTGGATGTCGCCTTCTCCTTCCTCTTCTACCTTATTCTCCTCTCATGGCCCCTCCGGCCTCCTCATCTCCCTGTCTACCTTCTCAGCTTCCGCCATCCAGGAGATGGTGTTGACGACAATAATGTAGCACTGCCTCGCCACCTTTGCATCCCCCAGATTTGGACCTAGACACCCCCGCTATGGAACTTCAAGCACTGGTGGAAGGACGAGGGAACACACTGGAAGGTGCTGATGAGAGGGCGTCCGAAAATCACATTATAGCTGCTCGGAGCATCGACAATTACGAACTGGCAGTTCCTCGGTACCCCTCCCAACGTCACCTGGAGGCCGACTCCTCCCTCGACCTCCTTCCTCTCCCCTGAAAATCCAAACAACGGCCCATCCGAGTCATGCACCCTCTTCGTCTCCACCTCCATTGCGTCAAAGGCTTTCTTGAAGATTACATTCAGGGAGATCCCATTGTCGACCAAAATCTGGGAGACCGTGAAGTTCTCGATTACGGTGTGGACCACCAAGGTGTCACAGAACGGGTCGTCATAGTCTGGCATGTCATCCAATGAGAAGGTGAGCTTCTCCGAGGGGGGTGGGGTTTGGGAGGTCGACGCGACACTCCTCCGGAACATCGCTTGGAAGATCCTCTTGCGAGTGGCTTCTATCCCAACCCTGCCATGGATCACTCTGATCCCTCCTCTAGCTCCTACGTCTGCCCTGTCTTCACACATATCTTCCCCCTCTTCGGGTAGTACTTCTTCAATCCTTACAGGTCGCTGTTGCAGCTGACCTCATTCCCTCACCTCCAGAAACTCCGGGCAGGTGGCCGTCGCGTGACCTTCCTCCTGGTGGAAGTCACAATAAGGCAATGCCACCCTACCCCCTCTTCCTCCTCTTCCTCTTCCTCCTCTTCCTCCTCTTCCTCGGCCTACTTCCATGGCTTTCTCCCGGGGGGAGTGGTGTGAGGGGGTCTGGAACCTTGCCTCCATCCTTGATGATTGACCCTCCCTTCTCCCTTCCCTGGTAACCTCTTTCCTGACCTCGCGTCGATCCTTCCTGGGGTCTCCAAGCCAGCTGGTTATTGGGCTCCTGATGCACCCAATCCCATTGTTGCCCCCGAAACCTCTGACCTCTGGGCTCATCTCTTCTTCTTCCCTCTCGCTGCCTCACCTATGGCTCGCTCAGCCTCGCCAACCTCTTTGCAAACTCTGGGTTGGCGGCCTCCCCTTCAATCTCTTCTGCCGCCCTCTCCATCAATTCCTCGAAGGATAGAGGGGCCTTTCTATTCAGGTTCATTTTGAAAAACCTCTCCCGCAGCCCCACTATGAAGGCCAGCTGGTGGGTGAACCTCGACACCTCATGGACGAGCAGGACCTCTTCCTGGAACCTATCTACATAATGGGCCAGTGACTTCCCTGGCCCTTGCTTGATTTTGAAGAGTGCCTCTGATGTTGAAACCGGCAACCGGTCTCCTGAGTTCGGACCCACTGGGGGGTGTAGCCGACGCTTACTTCTCCCTCACTAAACTCTCTGACTGGTGGATGAGAAAATTGGAATAGACCCAAGTCTGCAGCGAGGAGGTCCCGCCACACACCCGGAAGATCTTAGAGAACTTCCCCTCCCAAACCAAAGCTCAGCCGAGCACCTTGGAGGGCACTAGCAGCCAACCAAGACTAGCCTAGAGGAGAGGATTCTCAAAAAATCAGATCTCCTCCAAGGTGCCCTTAAGGGTCTATTTATAGATTTTTCTAGGCTGGTCTGCAAATAGCATAAATCCGCCTTTTAATTTTCCTAATCGCACCCCAGATTGGTCTGCTAATAGCCCAACTCCGCTGTTCTGAAGGGCTATTTGCAGCCCATAAGGGGCATCATGGTCATTTCCTCCTTAAAGCCCTTGGGGACGAGTGGTCCATGAGGGCACCACTCGCCGAACTCTCGCTTGACTGGGCGAATGCCCACACCTCTGGACGAGTGGTCCGCAAGGGTGCCACTCGCCAATTTCTCCTTTCTGCCCATGGCTCGCCCCTATTTACCCGGGGGTCTTTCTACCTGTCTCAGCCTGGGCGAATGGTCTGGCTGACCTGGATCTCGCCAGTGGTCTTGAGGGAACCACTCGGCGAATACGGGTTATACACAATCCCTGCTCTTTGCGAGCGGCTCCTACGCTCGAAAAGAACAGTCCAACCCGGTATTCGGTGAGTGCTTGCTGACTGGGCCCGTAAGATTCTGTGGGTCCCACCGTCGCCCTACATATACTTCTCAGTGTCGGATTTTCCTGGAACGCTTTCATTCCCCGGCTCGGAGCTCCTTCTCTCCCTTGACCTTTCACTATTTCCAATGTCTTTCCTCAAGCCTTCCTCGAGACCCCTCTCGCAGGAAATGACTGAACGCCTGGCTGCGTCCCAAAGTACAACCGCCCCCAAGGCTGCCAGGTTTGCTCCCTGGCTTACGTCCAAGCGGGACCGGAGCGCCCCTTACGTCTCGCGTTGAGCCAAGGCGATTCGGCTGAATCGTCAGGGAGGCGAGACTGCCTCGAAGTCTCCGGCAGTCACTCCTCCGTACCCCGGAACGCAGGTATGAGGACTCCTCCTGCCTTTCTTATAGTTCCTATCCCCCTTATCTCGCGACCGTTCTGACCACTCGCAGGGGACTTCGGCACCTGAGGGTGGCCACGGGGCCGCCTTGAATATTGTCGTGGTGCCGCCTCTCGCGGATGCGAGGCCTCCTCCAGATCTGCATCTTGCTCCTCCACCCCCTTCGGGCGAGACCCCACGACAATCTAGTGAGTTATGAATTCTCGCCCTGCACACTGCGCGTAACTGACCACTGTTTTTTGTAGCCCTCAACCCCGACCTTCCGCCGCGGGACATCGTTCCTCCGAGTTCCCCTGCTCAACAGAACCCCTCCGTGCCTGTGAATGAGCAGAGGGTCTCCCCTGAAAGGGGACCCGGTCAGCAGGACCGTGCAGATGATCACGCGAATGTTCCAGCTCCTTCTTCACAGCCCTTCCGCCCCGGGAAAGGAAAAGTCCTAACTCCCGCTGCTGGATTGCTTAAAGCGCACCCCCATTCGTCACGTCCTCCAGGTCACGGGGAACCCATACTAGGTTAGTGACCTCATCCGCATGTAGCGCATTCGTTTTGTTTAACGGGACTGACCAGCCTGTGATCTCGCAGGCTATCGGGAAGCCTCTCCCTATGGGTCCTACCACGAGGGGGAAGACGGGATGCCCTCGCCTCTCCCTTCTCTTGGGGACCTCTCTGACTTCCTCGGCGATACCTCAGACCACGCGACCCTGAAGGAGCGAATGACGGAGGTCTTGGGGAAGCTTATTTGTATGCAGCGGGACATCGTCGACCAGGTGGATGTGATGGCGCGTCCCCTCCGACACTCCTTGATGATGATGACCCGGCTGCCGAGGCGCTGCGCCACAAAGATTTGAGGCGCCATGATGATGCTGATGGACGACCGCGTTATAATCTCCGCCCGCGGCGTGCCAAAACCGCCATGAACAATTAGTATTTTATTCATGCACTTTTATCTTATATTAAATAAATATAAAATTATTCATGCTAGATGATAATTTTATATTTATTAAAATGGTTGTTATTTTTAATTTTGAACTTTTAATTTCATTTGGTGTGTATTTAACCATGCGGGTGGATGAGAATTCATCTCCATCATGGATGGTTATGATTTTGTGTAAACTCCTATTTAAGGGAGTCTTTATGAAGGAATAAGATATTGAAGATTTTAAACCCTAAATCCCTCCTTGGAGATTTCGGCCAAGCAAGGAGCCTCCTTCTTGCCGCCCCCCCCCCCCCCCCCCCCTCTCTTGGTGTGACTCCAAGGCCGCCTCCTTCCATCCTCTTCGGTGCGACTCCGGCAAGACTTCCGCGGTGTGACTCCAAGGAAGAAAGGGTGCTACTCCGTTCGGTGCGACGCCGGTGGAATCGTGGAGAGAGAGATTCTCCCACCATTATCTTGTGTGTTCATCTTCTTGGTTGGGTAACCCCTCTCTTTGCTAGTGATTCTTGCTACTCTTTAATTTGTGGAGGTTTTTGTCGAATCGTTTTATCCGCGGCTTTAATTTCTTCGCTTGCAAAAATCTGAGATCTAAGTGTTGTTATTGAATCTCTTGTTGTTCGGATCGGGTAGATCCGGTGCGGGAGCGAAACTCGTCCTAGCCTTGGTTTGCTCTCCAAGATTGGCGCACTTAGCGCTAACAAGGGAGTTAATCTCAACTATCGTTTTACCGCCGCTTGAAAGTTCACCACCGCTCCAAGAAAATTGTCGCTGCGTTTTGAAATGAATCGATTGTTGGAATAGATGCTTGTGTAGGTGCGGTGAGTTGTGTGCTTGTTGGAGAGGTAGGTCTTAAGGACGTTGTATCGAGTCCGGCTTACGGCGAGTTGTGTGCTTGTTGGAGAGGTAGGTCCTAAGGACGTTGTATCGAGTCCCGCATATTTATTTTCAATCGGATTTGGGAGCCAACCGACCCCCTTTCGTTCGCTCTTGGTCGGAGCCCTCCTATGTTGTTTTACTTTTTTTGTGATGAACATGTTTCCGTTAGCGTAACGTACACGTCGTCACGGTACCCCTACATCAGGATGGTGTGCGGATTGAAGTCACGCGCGAGCTGAAGGACCTTCGGAAGGACTACTCGCGCCTCCTAGCAGCGGTGGAGCGCCTGGGAGGCGAAGGTGGCGAGCTATCTCCCGGGAGGCATGCTGCGCGATCCCGGGACCAGCTCCAGCTGGCCTCTCATGAGATCACCACCATGCTCGCGTACTATCGTCCGCGAATGCCCCCGGAGGCTGGGCCGCGAGGGCAGGGTCGGTGGTACTGGGAGGAGCACTAGCCCAGTCATCATTCGCCCCCTTTATTACTTTTTTCGTTTATGGTGCTGGGGACATTGGACTTATTTATATCTGTAATAATTGACGCTTTGTGCCATGCGAATGCTTTTGTTTCTTTGCTTATATTTCTCGCAGCTTGCTTGAGTACGCCAAATGATATTTTACTGCCGAATGTTTTTCTAAACATTTCGCGTAGCCGTCGAGCGAGTAGGCGCAGGGCGTTCGTCATTAATGGGCGAGAGGGACCGGCCCAGGTTTCGAGGCGCCGGTGAGGCGCGATTGCTATCTGCACACCCGTTGCCTCGAAAGCCCAAGCGTCTCCTAGTTTTTCTATAAATGGGCCGGTCCAGCTACCGTATTGATTACCCTGCCATTCGCTCTCTCTCTCTCCTTGCGCCATCACTCGCACTTCTCTCTTCTTCTCGACTCCTGCCTCCTCAGCATTCGCGAAATGGGTGGCGAGACCGAAGGCAGGGCGAAGTGTGCCAGCGCATTTGTTAACCATGTCTTCGATTCCTGCGACCTCTCCGAGGAAGCCTATTTAACCGTCGTTGCGGACTACATCCCGCCGGGATTTGAAGCGCCAAAGCCCGGGCCGGAGGATCGCCTAAACTCCATCTCGCCGTGTGCTCTCGCGATCCCGCTGGAGCACTTCGAGGTGGGGTTTCGTCTCCCCATCTGGCCGGAACTCCGCCAGACCTTCCGATACTACGGGGTCGTGCCCGGCCAGCTCAACCCCAACTCCATCGCTATGCTGGTCGGGTACGCGTGCTTCCTGCGAGAAGAGGGGATAGAGTTTTCACTACCCGTCTTCCGTAAGCTGTATACCTTCCGCTGTTCACATGGCATCTCCTTTTTCTCGGGTCAGAGCCCACTCAAACACCAGGGTCTCCCGAACAAGAACCATGACTGGGTTCGCCGCTTCATCTTCATCAGCAGGAGCTTCGGAAACACCCTTCTCGCCCCGATGCAGGAGGAGGAATCAACCTTCTGGCCCCCGACTCTAGAGGGCACGAGGTCAAACTGCACCAGTACATCCTGGAGCACGGGATGGACCTCGTCTACCTCCGGCGAAACGTCAACTCGCTCCCACCCATTCCGCAGGGTGAGGGTAAGTTTTCTAAACCTTCTCCATTCGCTTGGCTTTGTCGATTTCATACCATTCGCTTAGCCTTTTGTGTTCACAAATAGGCGTGCGAGACCTCCCTCTTCACCCGCTGCGTCCCTCTGGGGTTTCCGTATCTTTTCACAAGCCGCCGCGGATGCCTGTCGGGAGGAACCCTCCTCCTCCAAGTCTAGCAGCCGGAAACGAAAAACCGGGGTGCCTCCTTCCTCTTCCTCCAAGAAGCCGAGATGTCCTCCTTCCGCCAAAGGGAAGGAGGTTTTGGATGAGACCCCAGGGGCGAAAGCTCTGGCCCAGACCCTGGGGACGGGTGCATCGGATAGGAATGTTCTCCATGCGGGGCCATCGTTGCCGCCGCCGCCATTGCCCAGGGACCACCAGAACTTCCCCAATGGCGAGAAGTATGTGGACCCCTCAGGGGCTCCCTTAGTGAAGTGGGACAGGAACTCGAATAGGGTCTCGCTCTCCACCCTCCATCCATCATGGATAGAGAGCGACCTCGCGAGTGGTTAGGCTTACGCCATTGCGTATGCCCTCTATGGTCGGGAAGACGCCGAGGTCTTCGATGCCGAGAAGACGCAGGTTCTTGCCCATGAGACCGCTAGGACCATGCTGCGGGCGCTGGAACTCGCGCATATGTCTTCGCGCCGGAGCATTAATCTGTCGTGGAGCCTGGCCGAGGTTGAGGAGACCAGGGCTCTTGTTTCTGCCGAGGCGCATGAACTCAAGGTGAAGCTGGAAGCTGCGGAAGCCCTTCTCGCCAGCCGCCCCGTCAGAGAGGTATATTCTCCCCCCCCCCCCTACCCGCGAATGACCGTTGCTGATTGTCGCACTTTCTTCTCACCACCTTTGTTTTTTTAGGACACTGCGATCGCCGAGATGCTTCGCGCGCGGGTGGTCGACCTTGAGGAGGAAGTCCGGCTGGCTAAAGCCGAGGCCCAATAGTCGCGAGAAGCCGATGCTTTGGCACTCGCCTCGGGGAGTAGGGGGCACTTTTACCCTCACCATGAGCTAGAGCAGCTGATGCAGGAGAATGCTCAAAGCACCGTGAAGCACGCGCTGCAGGTGTTGCGGCAGGCTGGGTACCTGAAGGAGGAGGTCGAATGCCTCTCCGCCCGACAAGTCGTCCCTGAGCTCTACATCCTGATCCCCTTCCCGAAAGAGGAGGACGGCGAGCCGCGAGAAGACGCCCTCCTCCTGGACTCGGGAGAGAGCGACGGATCTCTTGGCGAGAAGCCCGCTGACCCATGAGATGGGCCCTTGTTATTCTTCGCTCTCCTTTTGTTTTTCATTTTGGATGTAATCATGAACTGGGGAGAGTCCCCTTGACATATATATTGATTACAATTTTTTGTGCTATCTTAATTTTCCTCATTTGCTACTGTATTTCGCTAGGCTCATTAGGACGCTAGGTCGTAGTGTAATTGTCTTGGCCACTCGCCGGACGCTCGAAGGTGACCTAGGATGCCCTGCTCTTTCCGATATTCCGCTACTCGCTCCACTCGCCTCCTTTGACCATTCGCCTAGGTCAGGGTTCTCGCATGGATAGGTTATAAGGGAGAGAGGAGAGACTACCTCACTAGTGTGCAGTCCTTGCGAGTGCTCCCGAGGTCGACCTTTGAGAATCTAGGACCAGCCACCGAGTGAGCCTTCAGACCTGCCAGCTAGATGAAAGCCTGGACAGCGGGTCTGCTCGGGGCCATCTTCCCAACAACTTAGAACCTGCCACCGAGTGAGCCTTCGGACCTGCCAGCTAGATGAGAGCCTGGACAGCGGGTCTGCTCGGGGCCATCTTCCCAGCAACTTAGAACCTGCCACCGAGTGAGCCTTCGGACCTGCCAGCTAGATGAGAGCCTGGACAGCGGGTCTGCTCAGGGCCATCTTCCCAGCAACTTAGAACCTGCCATAGAGTGAGCCTTCGGACCTGCCAGCTAGATGAGAGCCTGGACAGCTGGTCTGCTCGGGGCCATCTTCTCAACAACTTAGAAACTTCCACGGAGTGAGCCTTCGGACCTGCCAGCTAGATGAGAGCCTGGACAGCGGGTCTGCTCGGGGCCATCTTCCCAGCAACTTAGAACCTGCCACCGAGTGAGCCTTCGGACCTACCAGCTATATGAGAGCCTGGACTGCGGGTCTGCTCGGGTCCATCTTCCCAGCAACTTAGAACCTGCCACCGAGTGAGCCTTCGGACCTGCCAGCTAGATGAGAGCCTGGACAGCGGGTCTGCTCGGGGCCATCTTCCCAGCAACTTAGAACCTGCCACCGAGTGAGCCTTCGGACCTGCCAGCTAGATGAGAGCCTGGACAGCGGGTCTGCTCGGGGCCATCTTCTCAACAACTTAGAACCTGCCACCGAGTGAGCCTTCGGACCTGCCAACTAGATGAGAGCCTGGACAGCGGGTCTGCTCGGGGCCATCTTCCCAACAACTTAGAACCTGCCACCGAGTGAGCCTTCGGACCTGCCAGCTATATGAGAGCCTGGACAGCGGGTCTGCTCGGGGCCATCTTCCCAGCAACTTAGAACCTGCCACCGAGTGAGCCTTCGGACCTGCCAGCTAGATGAGAGCCTGGACAGCGGGTCTGCTCGGGGCCATCTTCCCAACAACTTAGAACCTGCCACCGAGTGAGCATTCGGACCTGCCAGCTAGATGAGAGCCTGGACAGCGGGTCTGCTCGGGGCCATCTTTTCAACAACTTAGAACCTGCCATCGAGTGAGCCTTTGGACCTGCCAGCTAGATGAGAGCCTGGACAGCGGGTCTGCTCGGGGCCATCTTCCCAGCAACTTAGAACCTGCCACCGAGTGAGCCTTCGGACCTGCCAGCTAGATGAGAGCCTAGACAGCGGGTCTGCTCGGGGCCATCTTCCCAACAACTTAGAACCTGCCACCGAGTGAGCCTTTGGACATGCCAGCTAGATGAGAGCTTGGACAACGGGTCTGCTCGGGGCCATCTTCCCAACAACTTAGAACCTGCCACCGAGTGAGCCTTCTAACCTGCCAGCTAGATGAGAGCCTGGACAGTGGGTCTGCTCGGGGCCATCTTCCCAAAAACTTAGAACCTGCCACCGAGTGAGCCTTCGGACCTGCCAGCTAGATGAGAGCCTGGACAGCGGGTCTGCTCGGGGCCATCTTCTGGAACTTTTGAGGTTTTCCCACAAGCTGCAGCATTACTTTCACACATACAGGTTAAACAGAATATTCTCATTTTAAAAACATTAGCATTACATAGTTTTTAGGGATAGAAGCGTTTGAGATCGTCACCACTCCATGTGTGACTGAGGGGTTGGCCCTCCACATTCTGAAGGCGGTATCCCCCAGACTTTAGTGCCTCTTCCACGACATAGGGACCTTCCCAGTTGGGATTAAGCTTCCCTACTGCGGCAGACCTTCCAGCCGCGTCGACCTTTTTGAGTACTAGGTCCCCCTTTTCGAATTGCTTGACCCTGATGTGCTTGTCGAAGTACTTGGCCATCCGCTGCTTGACCTCTTCTTGGCGAATGGCTGCTAGATCCCGGGCTTCTTCGATGAGGTCAAGGGAGAGCCGCAACTCCTCTTCGTTCCCAGCTCTCCTATCTTCCTCTCCATTCGTGGCGGCCTTCACCCGTGGTGTCATGACTTCGAACTCTATGGGGATGACGGCCTCGCAGCCGTGAGAGAGCTTGAAAGGGGTCTCTCCCGTGGCGGTGTTGGGGGTAGTCCTTAAAGCCCACAGGACCGAGGGGAGCTGCTCCACCCAATTGCCCTTAAGATTTTCCACCTTCTTCTTGAGCAAGTTCACGATAATCTTGTTTGCCGCCTCCACCTGCCCGTTGCTCCTGGGATGGTGGACGGATGCAAACCTGAGGTCTATCCCCAACTGGCCACAGAAACTGATGAACTCCTCGCTGGCAAATTGCGGGCCATTATCTGTGACTATGGCCTGCGGAAGCCCATGTCGACAGATGATCTCCCCCCATATGAAGTTGCGGATCACCTGGGAGGTGACCTTAGCCAGCGCCTTAACTTCCAACCACTTCGAGAAGTAGTCGATCATGACCAAGAGGAATCTTCTCTGCCCACTGGCCTAGGGGAAGGGTCCTACCAGATCCATCCCCCATATGGCGAATGGCCAAGGCGCCGTGATACTCCTTAGCCTCTGAGCCGGCAAGAGCTGAAGCGGGGCGAACATTTGGCACTTCTTAGAGAAGGCTGCTGCATCATTACTTAGGGTTGGCCAAAAGTACCCCTGCCTCACTATCCTTGCCTCCAACATCCTGCTCCCCGAGTGGCTGCCACACTCGCCGGAGTGAACTTCTTCCAAGATCCTCAGGACTTCATCTTCTGAGATGCATCGGGCCAGGAGGCCCGAGAGGGTCTTCCGATACAAATCCCCCTCATGGAGCACGTAGTAGGCGGACTTGTACCGGAAATGCCTCTGGTCCGGAACCTCCTCCGGAAATTTCCCTGTTGCAAGGAAGGTAACGAAGGGATCCTTCCAAGAGGGCCACAGCTCTACTTCCATAAGTTCCCCCTCCTCGATCGAAGGGCGGAACAGGTCTGTCAGGGTCCCTCCGGCTCGAGGACCGGCCTTGGCCAAGCGATCTGCTGGGGTGCTCTCCTCCCGATGAATGTGCCTGAGGGAGAAAGTCTTGAACGCTCTAATGAGGCTTCTCACTTTGGCTAAGTATCTTATGAGTGTAAGTTCTCTCGTCTCGAACTCTCCCTTGATCTGAGAGGCTATTATCATCGAGTCGGTGAGGACCTCCACGTCATGGACTCCCAGTTCCTGAGCCAGACGCAGGCCGGCGATCACTGCCTCATACTCCGCCTGGTTGTTGGTAATTGGGAAATGTATTACTAACGTCTGCTCGATCTTCATCCCGTGGGGGCTCTCCAGCACCACCCCTCCTCCGAGATAATTTTTGCCTGAGGCCCCGTCAACCAGCAGCTTCCATGGAACATGACGGGGGGCTTGATCCTCCTCCATCTCGGCAACATAATCTGCCATGAAATCTGCCACTACCTGTGCCTTCATGGATAATCGAGGGACGAAGGTTATATTAAACTCACTTAACTCTATCGACCACTTCGCGAGCCTCCCCGAGTGCTCTACTCCTTCGAAGATCTGGCGAAGGGGGTGATCGGTCACCACTTGAATTGAATGGGCCTGGAAGTATGGCCTGAGCTTTCTTGCCGCGACGACCAGAGCGAAGGCCGACTTCTCTAAAATTGGGTACCTGAGTTCTGCCTCCCTCAAGACCCTACTTACGTAGTAGATGGGCAGTTGTTTCTTGCCTTCTTCCCGGACCAGGACGGAGCTTACGGCCTCAGTCCCGACTCCGAGGTACAAGGCTAGGTCCTCCCCCTCCTTGGGACCCTGGAGCAGCGGAGCCTGGGTGAGCTGGCTCTTCAAGGCCTGGAAGGCCTCCTCGCATTCTTTTGTCCACTCGAATTTCCAGTTGCCTTGTAACGTTTTGAAGAAGGGGGAGCATTTCTCCCCAGCCCGGGAGAGAAACCTGCTCAACCCCGCGAGCCTTCCCGTCAAGCGCTGAACCTCCTTGGCATTCCGAGGCGATCCCAACTCCATGATGGCTTTGACCTTGTCCGGGTTAGGTTCTACCCCCGAAGGGGTGAGAAGGTGTCCCAGGAACTTCCCCTTGCTGGCCCCGAACACACACTTCAGGGGGTTCAGGCACATCTTGTACTTGCGTAGGGTGGCGAAGGTTTCCTCGAGGTCTTGGAGATGAATGCTCACGCTCTTGCTCTTCACCATGAGGTCATCTATGTAAACCTCCAAGTTCCTTCCTCTTTGCTCCTTAAAAACCCGGTCCATCATTTTTCGGTAGGTTGCTCCTGCATTTTTCAGCCCAAAGGGCATCATCTTATAGCAGTAGCACCCCTCCCGGGTGATGAACGAGACGTCTTTGATATCCGGGGGTGCATCCTGATCTGGTGATAACCTGAAAAAGCATCCAAAAAACTCATCACAGAAAAACTGACGACTGAGTCAACCAGCGCGTCGATCCGAGGCAGGGGATAACAATCCTTAGGGCAGGCTTTGTTTAACAAAGAAAAGTCAATACACATACGCCAGCGACCATCGCCCTTTTTTACCATGACGACATTGGAGACCCAGCCTGGGTACTGGATCTCCGATACAAAACCTGCTTCGAGGAGCTTGGCCACCTCCTCGCGGATCGGTTCTTCGAGCTTGTCGGCGATGGTCCTCCTCTTCTGTCGGATGGGGCGGGCTCCTGGCTCAAGGTTGAGACGATGGCAAGCCACGTCCGCCTCGATGCATGGCATGTCTGCTGCGCTCCATGCGAAGATGTCCACATTCTTCTGGATGCACTCCAGCATCCTTACCCTGTCCTCCGGGCCGAGGCCCCCGCTGACACGCACCTTCTCCACCCTTCCTTCCTGGGTGATGACCTCCAACTCAACCACTTCCTCCGCCTCCTCAAGCCGGGCCGGCCCTTCCCATCTGCCCTTCACTTCTCGCCCTTCTACCCGGGCCTCTTCCTCTGCTGCACCTTCCTCCTTCATTGGTTCGACCTGCTCCTCCTGAGCTACCTCCATCTTATCTCCTCGGGCGCTGTCCTCTTCCTCTACTCCCCTCTTCTCCACTCCTTCCCCTGGCCCCTTCGGCCGCTTCATCTCTTCATCCATCTTTTCAGCCTCCGCCATCCAAGAGATGGTGTTAACGGCAGTCACATAGCACTGCCTTGCCACCTTTGCATCTCCCCGGATTCGGATCTGGACTCCTCCACTATGGAACTTCAAGCACTGGTGGTATGATGAGGGCACACATCGGAAGGCACTGATGAGGGGGCGTCCGAATATGGCATTGTAGATGCTCGGAGCGTCAACTATGACGAACCAGCAGTTCCTTGGGACCCCTCCTAACGTCACCTGGAGCCCGACACCTCCCTCAACCTCCTTCCTTTCTCCTGAGAAACTGAACAGCGGCCCATCAGAGGCCTGCACTCTCTTCTTCTCCACCTCGCATCGAAAGCCTTCTTGAAGATAACATTCACTGAGCTCTCATTGTCCACCAGGATCCGGGAGACCGTGAAGTTTTCTATTGCCGTCTGGATCACCAGGGCGTCGCAGAATGGGTCCTCATAATTGGGCATATCTTTCGAGGAGAAGGTGAGCTTCTCTGAGGGGGGTGGGGTCTGGGAAATTGACGCGACGTCTCTCCGGAACATCGCCTGGAAGCTCCTCTTGCGAGAGGCCTCTATCCCAACCCCACCATGAATCACCCCAATTCCCCCTGGCTCCTACATCCTCCCTGTCTTCGCACCGGTCCTCCTCCCCCTCCAGGAAGACTTCTTCAATCCTCATTGGCTGCTGCCGTGGCTGACCCCTTTCCCTCAACTCCAAGAATTCTGGGCAGGTGGCCGTCGCGTGACCTTCTTCTTGATGAAAGTCACAAAAGGGCAACGCCACCCTACCCCCTCTTCCTGCTCTTCCCCTTCCTCCTCTGGCTCCTCTACCTCCTCTTTCTCGGTCTACTGCCATAGCTTGCTCCCTTGGGGGGTGAGGGGGTCTGGGGCTTTGCCTCCACCCCGGATTGATTCCCCCCGCCTCTCTTCCTTGGTACCCCCCTTCCCGACCTCTCGCTGGTCCTTCCTGGTGCCTCCAGCCCAACCTGTTGTTGGGCTCTTGATACCTCCAATTCTGAGGCGGTCTTTCGAACCCCTGACCCCTGGGTTCTTCTCGCCTTCTTCCTTCTTGCTGCCTCACCTCAGGCTCGCTCATCTTTGCCAACCTCTTGTAGAATTCTGGGTTGGCCGCCTCCCTTTCTATCTCCTCCGCTGCTCGCTCCATCAACTCCTCAAAGGAGAGAGGAGCCCTTCTCTTCAGGTCCATCTTGAAGAACCCATCTCGCAACCCCATGATGAATGCCATCTTGAGGGCGAACCCCGGCACCTCCTGCACGAGGTGTATCTCCTCTTGGAACCTGTCAACATAGTGTGCCAGTGATTCCCCCTCCCTTTGCCTGATCTTGAAGAGAGCCTTCGCATCCTTCTTTATCTTCTTTGACGTCAAGAAGCGCAGCCGGAAGCTCCGGCGCAGATCGTCGAACGCGTAGATGGAACCTACGGGGAGCTGGTGGAACCAGTCCCTAGCCTTCTCCTTCAAAGTGGTCGCGAAGAGTCGGCACTGAAAGGCATCCGACATGGGCAGAATTGAAACCATGTCCTCAAACCATTGCAGGTGCACGACTGGGTCGTCCTTGCCGGTATAATAGGACATCTCCGACCCTCGAAACCCCTCCGGCACTGGGGCCGAGAGAATCATCTCGCAAAAAGGGCTCCCTTCCCCTACTCAGCGAGTGGTCCTCTCGCGCGGAGCCAACTCGCAGACCTCCGCACTCGCCAGGCAGCTGAACAACTGCCGCCCGGGGAGATCTCGCGCGCTTCCTTCCGTTGGCACTTCCTTCCCAAGTCGCTGCCCCGGAGCATTCTCGCCGATCTGCTGGGGCGGAACCACGGGGACTGCCGGCGTCTCGCACTCGCTTCTCCCTGCGAGAACCGTCTGCAGGACTTCTCGCTTGAACTTTTCGAACATCTCCAGCCACTCCCCTGTCGCTGGTGGCTGCGAGTGGCCCGAGTCAGAACTGTTTCCCCCATCTCCTGTCATCCAACCTAGTTTGAGATTTTCCTTTATCGGCTACGGTCCACTCTCACCGCACCAAAAATGTTGAAACCGGCAACCGGTCTCCTGAGTTCGGACCCACTGGGGGGTGTAGCCGACGCTTACTTCTCCCTCACTAAACTCTCTGACTGGTGGATTAGAAAATTGGAATAGACTCAAGGCTGCAGCGAGGAGGTCCCGCCACACACCCGGAAGAACTTAGAGAGCTTCCCCTCCCAAACCAAAGCTCAGTCGGGCACCTTGGAGGGCACTAGAAGCCAACCAAGTCTATCCTAGAGGAGAGGACTCTCAAAAAATCGGATCTCATCCAAGGTGCCCTTAAGGGTCTATTTATAGTTTTTTCTAGGCTGGTCTGCAAATAGCATGAATCCGCCTTTTAATTTTACTAACCGCACCCCAGATTGGTCTGCTAATAGCCCAACTCCGCTGTTCTGAAGGGCTATTTGCAGCCCATAAGGGGCATCATGGTCATTTCCTCCTTAAAGCCCTTGGGGACGAGTGGTCCATGAGGGCACCACTCGCCGAACTCTCGCTTGACTGGGTGAATGCCCACACCTCTGGGCGAGTGGTCCGCAAGGTTGCCACTCGCCGATTTCTCCTTCCTGCCCACGGCTTGCCCCTATTTACCCGGGGGTCTTTCAACCTGTCTCAGCCTGGGCGAATGGTCTGGCTGACCTGGATCTCGCAGTGGTCTTGAGGGACCCATTCGGCGAATATGGGTTGTACATCTGCGTCCTTCTTCCTCTTCTTTGACGTTGAAAAGCGCAACCTGAAGCTCCGACGCAGATCCTCGAAGGTATATATAGAGCCCATGGGGAGCTGGTGGAACCATTCCCTCGCCTTCTCTTTCAGAGTGGTGGCAAAGAGCCGACACTAGAAGGCATCCGACATTGGGAGGATTGAGACCATATCCTCGAACCACTGCAGGTGCAGGACCGGGTCATCCTTGCCGGTATAGTAAGACATCTCTGGCCCAATAAACCCCTCTGGAACCGGGGCCGAGAGGATCAACTCACAAAATGGACTACCCTCCCCTGCTCTGCAAGTGGTCCTCTCGCCCGGAGTCAGCTCGCAGACTTCCACACTCGCTGGGCTACTGAACAGTTGCCGCCCTGGGAGATCTCGCGCATTCTCCTCTGCCGCCACCTCCTTCCCGGGCCGCTGTCCGGGGCGTTCTCGGCTATCTACTGGGGAGGGACCACCAGAACTGTGGGTGTCTCGCACTCGCTCCTCGTGGCGAAAGCCAGCTGCAGGGTCTGCAGGATCTCTCACCTGAGGCCTTCAAACATTTCCATTGTCACCTCTCTCGCGGGTGGCTGCGAGCGGCCCTGGTCGGATCCTTCTCCTCCATCTCCAGCCATGGAGCTCAGTTTGAGATTTTCTTGCACAGGCTACGGTCCACGCTCACCGCACAAAAACTATTATAACTGGCAACCAGTCTCTTGAGTTCGGACCCACTGGGGGTGTAGCCCGTACCTACTTATCCTTAGCTTTCAATCTTGACTGTGGACGAAGAATTATGAACTGACCCAATGCTGTAGCGAGGAGGTCCCTCCACACACCCGAAAGATCTTAGAGAGCTTCCCCTCCCAAACCAATCTCAGTCGGGCACCTTGGAGGGCACTAGCGCCAACAAAAACTTGCCCAAGAGGAGAGAGCCTAAAAGATCATATCTCCTCCAAGGTGCCCTTAAGGGTCTATTTATAGATTCTCTAGTCTGGTCTGCAAATAGCACGAATCCGCCTTTTGGTTTTTACTAATCGCACCCCAAATTGGTCTGCTAACAGCCTAACTCCGCTGTTCTGAAGGGCTATTGGCAGCCCACAAAGGGTATCTAGGTCATTTTACCCGCAAAACCCCTGGGCGAGTGGTCCATGAGGGCACCTCTCGCCTAACCTTCCGCGTGCCAGGCAGGGTCCTTGGTCCTCTGGGCGAGTTTGGTCTCCCCCCTCACTCGAAGTGTCCTTGGTCCTCTGGGCGAGTTTGGTCTCCCCCCTCACTCGCTTAGTTGCTCTTACATCCACACTACTCTGGCGCGAATGCCCTGCGAGTGACCTGTGAGAGAGGTCGCACCCGCGCGGATCCCCATCTGTCCTTTCTCGACTTGGGCGAATGCATCCCTTGCTTGCCCTTTTGCATATTCTGAGCCTGGGGCCCTACTCAACCAATACGGGGTTGTACACACACACACACGCACACACACACACACACATGCATATATATATATATACGAGTGACAGTGCCCGGGGACCCCCGTGCCCCACGCGATAGTCCCTTGCCCACCCCCAGCGGGCTTCGCCCGCCCCCGGTACCCTGCCCGCCCCCGACACGCACCTAGTTATATTTAATTTATATCTATATACTATAAAGATATGTATTTTATATAATTTATGTAGTTTATATAATATATTATATATAAAGATCACGTATTATATATATATATTAGAAATTTAAAATAATAAAAATTATGTATTTTAATTTTAAAATTTTTTGTAATATATATAATATATATTTAAATATTATATATTATATATTATAATTATATATATTAAATATTTATTTTTATAATATTTAGATTTTATAAAATATTTTGTATTTTTTTCATTTCTCTCTCTTTCTCTCTCCAATTCCGTCACCCTTTTCTCCTCTCTCACTCTCTCTTAATTGTGGGCCCCAGTCCCTCTCTCTTCCTCTCTCCTCTCTCTTTCTCTCTCCAATTCAATTGTGCCGCCCATTTTCTCCTCCCTCCCTCTCTCTCTTAATTATGGGCCCCACTCTCTCTCTCTCCCCTCTCTCGCTCTCTCTTTCTCTTTCCTTATCAAACGGTGGATATTAGTTGGCTGGGCATTACATCGATAAGGGGATTTCTTTATATATAGTATATATATATAATATATAGTTCCAATCTTATTCCCTTAAGAAAAAACTGACTCAACTAATAATGTCTATAAAATAATATTTCTATTCTTGGTAGTCTAACCCACTACCTTAAATTATGACTTAAATTGTCATTTTTCTTTCATCTTCTCCAAGATGCTTTATACCTTCTTCCAAGAATCCCCAAACCAGAGAGTTGAGAGAGGAGGAGAGCTTTTCTTCGTGATCCTTCCGGCCGCCGTCTCGAGAACCCTGGTGCTCTTTTTCTTCGTCGGAGCTTAGCTTTGGAAAGCTCTCGGCGAGCTCTTTGTGTTCGTGTGCTTCTTGCCCACCTCCGTTTGGAATCGGGAGGAATTAAGGCAAGTGGTGGTTTTTCCCCCCTTAATCTCTCTTGATCCACTTAAATTCATGTTTCCTTTTGTTTTCTTCATTTTTGTTAGCCAATTAACCCCCTAAATTTAGCTATAAGTTTGAAGTAACTAAGTTTGAAGTAACTTTCATAATTCTTTTTGTCGACATATAGCCAAAGACCTATGTCTTTGTACAATAACTAAAAGCCCTTGTCTAAATTCTAACAAATCTCTTATTTTATACATGTGTCCTCATTCCCAACCTTAGTGTGGAGTTTATTTCTCCTGAAATTGTCTAGATCTTTGTTCTGGAGTTTAAATTTGAGTTCTGGAAGAGTTACATTCAGGTAGTTTTGATTTGAGTTCTGGTTGAGCTACCGTCGGCGCTAGCATCATTTTGATATCGTCTCGTCAATATCATCTCGTCTATATCGTCTCAACGATATTGTCTTCCTTTCGACGACATAAACTCGAAGTCGCTAAAGATACTGCTAGCACTACTGCAACCGCCGACGCCAGCGTCTCATCGATATCGCCACGTCGATATCATCTCGTTGACATTGCTGTCTTTTGTCTCGACGACATTGTTATCTCTGTCTCGATGTTATGGTCTCCCTCCTGACGAAAATCTGTAAGTCGATAAAGCTACCGCCCGGCGCTAGCACTACTACCGGCGTTAGCTTCCTGTAGCATGTTTTCTCTGCCTTTTGAATACTGGGGTGTTTCACCTAATTTCAAGTTTGGCATGATGTCAGTAGTCTATTTATTTATTCTTTTATAAGACTAATGATTATTCATGATATTTTGGACTGTGAGCGTTAGTGGAATGTACCACCGTCGCAGTGCCTTCTATTTGTGGATCATACACTCGAGGCTTATGTGTTTTGGACTGACGGTTCGTGTTGGACTATGTGCCTCCTCCTTAGTGCCTTGTTTTTGCCCGACGTTATTGATGCCCCTTTTGAGCTGATCAGTCCCATCTATTAATTAATATTATTATTATTATAATAACTATTGTCTTTCTTTGCCAAATTTATGGCTATGAGATTGATTTTTATCGCGCCCGGTGTAAGGTTTCTCTTTGTTTACTTTCTTGATCAAATATACATGTTATGTATATGTTTCTTTTGTTTTAGCTGTCTCTTAAGAATCCTCTTGTTGATGCGTTCTTTTCTTTTGAATGGCTCAGGCTCGGATCAGTAGTAGTTAAAGAGCTTGGGCTGGTGACTCCAGGCCGTGGTCGTTGCAGCAGGTGAGGTAGCTGATGTGTTGTCCCGGTTAGACTTGTACTTTATTTCTATGGGTTCGTGTCAGATTGTTGACGCCCATAATTTGTGTTAGACTACTTGTTATCTTTTCTGTTGATATTTGCTAGTCATTTATATGCTTGCTCTCTGGGAATATTTTATGATAGGATGCATGTTAGATATTTTAAATAAAAAAGCTGCATTCTAGTTTAGTCTCATATCATCTTTTTCAATTGAATGTCATTCTATTTTAAGGTTTATAAAACTTCTTTCATTACTTACACTAAATTTAGAAACTCGCATATCATTAGCATGCACTATTGTGTCCTCATGCTCATGTAGGATGAAAAGAAATAAATTAAGTATTTTTCCGCTGCAGATATATATATATATATATATATATATTTTTACTTGTGGACTAGATGATCCACTGAAATCAAGGGACACTGGTTCTTAAGCTCTAAAATTAAATAAATTTTTCATGCATAAAAGTTTTTCTACCATCAATAAGAGGAGGGTTGGTTCTGTCTGAACTTCTGCAGTTGTCACTTGCACGACGTGACATCACGACACGTATTTTCTCTTACTCTGATATTATGTAAATATTGAGAAAATGCGGGTTGTGACAGTTCGTATCAGAGCCAGGTTTGTTCAGTTGGTTATTGGACGGGTTAGTTGAACAACCATCTATTCAACTACACTCATAAGCATGACACACACCGATATGTCATCAGTATGTCTTGATGGAAGCATGAACACTCCACTCATAAGCATGACAAGAAGTATACGAGGCATATTATGTAGTATGAGTGCATAATATGTGGTTATATATGAATCCTCATAGGAAGCAACATGTGATTGTTATGTAGTATGAGATGCATAACAATCATCACATGAATGCCCATTAGATTTTTATTTTTCGTTACATGCGATATTATGTAGTATGGGATGCATAATATTTCATGTGTACGGCGCTCATAACATGCATTAAGGCTTTTATTAGAATGCATAGCACAACATCAACACACGTGCCAAGTTAAAGACCTACGTGATGACATATGTAAACGCGTGATTTAAAAGGAAGATGTAAAGCACTCATGCATTCAAATATTATGCACAAGGGTCAAGAGATGATGGTATATAATCCTAAGTTAAGCATAACATCATTTCATGAATTCCCAGAGCAAAGTAGCAGCAAGAGCAAGCATCTACACATCTCTGTTCTGGTTTGAGTTAAATAATTCTAGTAGTCTAGCTGAGGTATTTCAAGCTAGGTGTTGATGTGGTGATCGTTTATATTCGTAAGAGATGGCTCTGAAGCGTTACCCGTTGAGGTTGACTCCCCAGTCAGAGGGTGAGTCTTCAGGTGCGCGCAGTGAGGCAGTGATTAAGGAGCTGCGTCAGAATAATGAGTTGCTGATAAGGCAAATGGTCACGATGCAGACTCAGATTCAGACATTGTTGACTGCCACTTTAGCACAGTAGCCTATGGTGCAAGATCGGATTGTACCTGACCCTCTTGCTCCTCTTGTGCCTCCTGCTCAGTTGCCACCATAGATGTATTTTATCTCTCATTTTCAGCGTCTAGGTCCTCCTACCTACGATGGGAAAGCTGATTTTATGGTCTTGGATGATTGGATTATAGTTATAGAGGAGATGTTTTATTATTCTGGGATTTCTGCAAACTAGAAGGTGATGGCGGTCGCTTACCAGTTAAAGGGTCTTGCTAAAGGTTGGTGGATTCGAGAGAAAGAGACCCTCACTGGGGGGTGCTCATGGGAAGAGTTCAAGGTGATGCTGCGGAAGAAGTTCCTGCATTCAGTCGAGCAAGACAGGTTGATGAATAATTTTCTGCATTTGAAGCAGCGACAACTTTCAGTTGGCGAATATGAGATAGAGTTCAGCAAGTTGAGCAGGTTTGCTCCGGAGTTGGTCGCCACTGAGGCAGGTAGAGTTAAACGCTTTCTGGGTGGTCTTAGGAGTGATATCCAGCAGTTAGCTAGTGCTTACAGGTCTAAAAGTTATGCAGAAGTTGTTGAAGCTGCCTTGAAAGTAGAGGTTATTGATAATGCGAAGAATCGTGGGTTGATGATGAGGAAGGACAAGAGAAAGGTTGACGATAGTGGAAGCTCTCGGGCAGCCAACCCTGCTTCGAAGAAGGGGAGCAAGGAGGTGTGTAGCTTCTGTGGACGTACATGCCATCCATTTGAAAAGTGTTTCAAGAGATTGGGTGCTCAGAAGCAGTCTCAGGTGCATGCGATCCAGGGTGCACCTAAGGGGGATCTTACTTGCACCTTTTGTCAGAAGAGGGGGCACGATGTTGCCCGTTGCTGGATGAAAGTTAAGACATGTTTTCAATGTGGTTAGAAGGGGCATTTGAGGTATAAGTGCCCTCAAACCCAACCTGTGCTTCAGGCGGTTCCACTGCAGGCTTTACCACTACCGCCGCCGCAACATTCAGATAAGGGAAAGGTGAAGCTGAATGTGCTGACCAAGGAGGATGCTCAGTCGTCTGCCCAGGTGATCTCAGGTTAGTCTCTGATCTAGCTAGAAATCAATTACAGTGGATTTCAATTTTTGTATTTTAGTTGCGCGCGGAATGTTTCTAGGTGAGTTTAAGGTGAAGAATAGGTGGGCGCACGTTCTCTTCGATTTAGGTGCTACTCACTCCTTTGTGGCCAGGAGTTTTGTAGACCGACATCGTTGGGCAGTTGATCAGTTAGATGATTCTCTTAGGCTTTGTTTGGCGCGGCGTTTGAAGGCGGGGGCGGGAGGAGCCGGGCGGCGGATCGAACTGGAGGGGGGCACCGACGGATCGATTAGCAGCTTTTTGCTGCGTTTTTCAGGAGGTGGCGGATCGAACCGGAGCAAACGCTGCCGGATGGCGTTTGTTTACCCGCATTCCGGCAGCGTTTGCCCCAAACGGAGCGGCGAAACGCCGCCCCAAATGAAGCCTAAAGCGTCAAGTTCCTCTCAGGAGATCTGATGATGTCAAATCAGGGTATTCATAAGTGCCCTATCTTTTTAGGTGATTTCCTAGCGTTCGCAGATCTGAAGGTGTTAAATCTATAGGACTTTGAAGTGATTTTGGGCATGGATTGGCTGTCTAGTTATGATGTTGTTATCCAATGCAAGGTTAAGCGTTTGAATTTTAGGGGGAACAATGGCCAACCCATTAGCGTGTATGGCTTGCCATGTCAAGACTCCTCAATCATCTCGGCGGTACGTGCTCATCAATTCTTAGAGTTTTGTTGTGAGTCTTATCTTATTTCTATTTCTATTTTGGAAACTGTTCTTGTTATATCGTGTGTCGAGGACATTTCTGTGGTACGAGAGTTTCCAATTGGGATGAAATTTTTACCAGTAATCTCATGACCCTAAGGACCACCCACCAAAATTTGGAAGGGTTTGGAAGTCTCTAAACCCTAAAATTAAATCATACACGATTTATTAAATTTTTGCGAAAACTATAGAAACTTGTCCTCCAAAAATTCCCTTTTTTGGATATGTTTAGGTTGAGGGTATATCTAGCCTCTGGTCCAAATTTCAAAGCATTTGGATGTCTAGATTGGTGGGGGCACTAAAATCTACCTCTGGTCAACCCTATGTATAGGCTGCACCATTTTGAGTGTTGTGGTCAAACCAGTGAATCAATCTGGCTCAAATTAGTTGTAAATTAAACTAGACACAAATGCCTACAACTTTTCTCTCTGGCTACTTTTCCAGAAAAGGCATCTAAGGCCTTCGATTTTCAATTTCCAAAACATATATTCCTAAGGGAAATTATAACATATAATATTTATAACATTTTATAATATGTACAGGAAATAAATGGACAGCCACGATTGCGTCTTCTTGCTTGAGTTGATGACCGAGATTGCCTGAACCTATAGCTTTTCCCAATCCATTTGCCGGCCATCCGGTCACCTCCCCGACCGGCCACTACCACCAACACCTCCGTTGAGGCGGTGGCTAACGTCAGGCGGTGGCATGACCGCCGGAGGGGCCGATTCCGGCGAACACAACAGGAAGAAATTCCATGGAATTTTTTGGATTTTGCCCACCGGATCGGGCTCAATTGAGCCAGATTTCTCACCTAATTTGATCTAATATTTATCCACTGAGAGAGAGAGAGTGATGGGGGGACCTGAGTGGTGGTCTGTAGCCGCGCCGATCACCGGTACGCAATTGTTGGCCATGGAGCTTTCGGTGCCATGCCGATATGGGTTTAGAGGGCTTGACTTCTTCTAGAAAGTGGGGGAAACTCATCCCCTTCACCCATTGAGGCTTTTTAAGAAGCCAATTTGGGGAGGGGAAGAGGCAAATCTTGAGATTCCACCATTAACACCATTAATGGTGAATTTCGGCCACCACAAAAACCCACCAAATTTAGCCCCCATGTTGGCTGGAAAACTTCTTAAACTTCTCTTAATTGATAGAGGGAATGAATCCCCATCAATTGGGAAGGCTTTTGGCCTCCCTTGGCCATGATTTACTCCACTAAATCTGATCCTGGTCGCATTCCTTCAGTTCAGCTATTGCATGCGCTAGCGCTAGCGTCTCGATGACATAAAGCTCGTCAGTTCGTCTAGACAACCACTACCGCCAGCGCAAGCGTCTCGATGGTATAGAGATCATCTCAGAGGTTCGTCTAGACAACCGCTACCGCCAGCGCTAACGCTAGCGCTAGCGCTAGCGCCAGCGTCTCGACGACATAGAGCTTGTCTCAGCGGTTTGTTTAGACAACCGCTAGCGTCAGCGTTAGCTCTGAACTCACATTACTTCTCTTTCTGCAATTGGACAATTGGGGGTGTTACAAAGGGACCTCTTAATGGATTAGGCATGTTTTGATGGGGTCAAGGGTCAAGGTGAAACCCTAAAAGTCAAACCCTAGGTTGGATAATTGGGATGCACTATTTGCAGGCCAATGTGGTCTTCACCTACTTGCCAAGGTCTTATGATTTCTTTTTGCTTCCTAGGGTTTTGTCATGACCTAGTCATGACAAAACCATTCTATGTGTCTAGTTGTTTGAGGGATGCTACATCTTCTGTCAAGACGATGTTGGTCATCTAGACGACATACTAGCGCCGACGTTAAGGCTAACGCCCAGTGGAAATGTCTAGTCGATATGATTTGTCTCGACAATATTTCCTTGAGATTGAGCACGTCCAATCGACATGTAGCCTGAGCTAGCACCCAGCGGTATCACTAGCGCCAACGGTAGCACAGAGATTTGAGTTCTTGTACGACTTCACACATGTAAACTTGCACACTATACCCAAAACATGTATGATCAAATAGAACTTGAGATTTGTTATTTATCAAACCTGAGAGATGCAGAACGCAAGTTTCAACAAACTCTCTCTTTTGATAATAACAAATCCCGTTCATGAGATATAAATCAAGATAGAACATGGTATAATGTAATAAGATAAACATGTAGTATACACATGTTAAGATATATGATTAGACATGTAAGTGTGAATCGTGCTCGTGCCCTTAATGATATGACTCCCCATATATATGTGCTCCCCTATCGATGTGCACTATATCTCCCCATACAAGTGATTTCCCCAGATTGACTAGTACGTGGCTAGTTCTCATGAACTCGTTCTCCCCCTTTGATATTAGCAAAAGGGATGTGTATGATCTATTTTGCGAAAATATATGAGAGATGCAACAAATTAAGCATATGAAAACAAAATGCACACATAAAGATAATCATGGTAAAGATAGGGGCACCCTAAGATAAAATCAGAGAATTAAAAAAATGGTGTAAAACACTGAGAAATCAAAATATCAATTATATTAAAAAACTGTTATACCACTGGTTATATATAGAAACAAAATCACAAGTTTTGGACAAAACACACGAATCTAAATACACACGATTTTTCGTACAATGTTATGAGATTTATAGAGTTAATACATAAAAACATTGTATGTGTCAAGAATATCAATTGTGTATTAGAGCATTCGTGCGATAAACATATAATGCAGTTTTAGTCTAATTCTTATGCATGGAAGTGTTAGATGAAACAATGACATGTGTAAGTGTAGCAGCAATAGAAATAACACTTAGTAAATTTAACATGAATACATTGTTATATCTCTGAGAATAGATGCGCTAACACAAAAGTAATGAAGTGATAAATCATGTCACTAACCAAATTTTCTGGTCTTTGCACAAGATCAATAAGAGCCATATATCCAAGATGTTCATCCTCACAACGCTCATTGAGGCTTATCAGGAGGAATAAGTAGTACTTGAGGGGTATCCTTGTGAACTTTCTGATAATATATTATTTTCAGAATTTTGCGTAATATATCCAACATGTTCTTAGAATTTTATTTGTCACACCAGGTCCCCGAATCTATTGAAATCTACCCTTATAGACAGATAAATTTTAACTTGTATACAAAAATCGCAGCAATATAATTTTGTCCCAAAGTTCTAAGCCCTACATATGGAAGATGAACAACGTGATATTGATTGATCAAGGCATGCCTAGCGTGTTATACATAACATCACGAATTTTAACATGTAAGCGTGAAATTTTCGCTTGAGTGCAATCTCTACGGATGTGTGTATCGTGAATAGTCATTGTTTTACTTAAATCCTCACACATACCTAGAGGTATATAAACATACATTACATATCAAGTAACACTCAAGCGCAAGTACCAATAGATCGAGACACATCATGACAAAAAATATACAATGCAATCAATAATCATAAATCCTAAATCTGAACATTGTATGTAATCCATATGTTTTAAATTCAAGTCATGCATGTCCCAAGCCTATGAAACATCACACAATTTGTTGTTTCAAAATTTATTTTAGATAAAAAAACACAATTTATTATTCAAATGAATCGCTCCAAAAGTTACAAAAAGCATGTCTCAACTTCATGTACTTTTATCTCGTAGTAACGAGATTATGGCAAATGAGATCGAGCTCAAAAATGTCCTCATTTCAGCAAATTTCAACAAATTTCAGCAAATTGTTATAAAAATGTATAGTCTACGTATAACAATGCATATAAATCACATGTATTGCGAATGAGATGGACCAAATTTCAGCACAAAAATTGTGTGGTCTGCGTATAACAGCGCATGAGATGACTAAATTAGAGCAAAAAATTGAATGGTCTGCGTATAGCAGCGCATTAGATGAGACCAAATTTCAGCAAAAAAAAATTGATTGGTCTGCATATAGTTATAAAAGGAAATATGAAATAAATATAAAAGATAAAAGAAAAAACAAATGGTCTGCGTATAACTATAAAAGGAAATATGAAATAAATATAAAAGATAAAGGAAAAAAACGGATGAAAGACCAAAATACCCCCTCCATCTACTAATTTCGGGATTTAATAAAGATAAAAGAAATAAAAAATAACTAGAGGGTGCTTTATGCTAGGGCTGATATCGAGTCGAGTTCGAGCGATTTGGGCTCGGCTCGAAATCGAAATTTTTGAGTCGAACTCGGCTCCAAATGGCTCGATTTTGAGCCGACTCGAAATCGAATCGAGCTGGCTCGAAATAGAATCGAGTTGGCTCGAAATAGAATTTAGATGGCTCAAAATCGAATTGAGTTGACTCGAAATCGAATCAAGTTGGCTTGAAATTGCGCAAATATTCTTTTTATTCCTAGTTGACCCAAAATTAAATTGGGAGCATTTAAATTTAGCAAATGAAACACTTAAAGCCTTCAATATTTGTATTTGAGTTTAAAATTTAGTGTTTATAATTTTAAAATAATAATATATTAATAAATACATAATATTTTTAATCAAATCGAGTTGATTCGAATCATATTTCGAGCGATTCAGGGCTGACTCGAAATCTACTCGAAATCAGATTCGATACAAATTGAATCGACTCAAATTTAGTCGAATCAATTGTAACCAATTTCGATTCGGCTCAATATTCGAGCGATTTTCGAGCTACTTTCGAGTTTCGAATAATATGCTCAGCCTTACTTTATGCTATATTAATGACTTTCAAATGTGCAAAGTGCCAGAATTTGAATTGAAAAGTTCAAAATGCCAAAATTGAAATTAAAGGTTGCAAACTGCCAAAAATTCAAAAAAAATTCTTGCTAGAGCTGTAATTTTATATGTGATCTGAACAATCAAAACAAGCTCAGTTGCGTGTTCCTTTTTTCTTCTAAGTTGCTTCAATTTTCGCAAGATTTGAGATTCCGAGCATAGGTTTGGCCTTTGATTACTCTTGTCGTACGATGGATGGAAGCTTCGATCCCACAACTATGGCGCGCGGGCGGATGGCGGTTCTCACCGCCCATTTCGTCGGAAGCGTCGCCGCCGAATATCTTCCACCATCTCTGGATGCATCTCCCGTCTCCGCTCAGGAGATCTCGCAGCCGCCGGAAAAGCTTGGCGGTAGCCTTAAAGTGACCGACTCAAGGACGGGGAAGCAGTACGACCTCGAGATTTCAGAGGAAGGGACTGTTAAAGCTGTCGATTTCAAAATGGTTAGTCAAAATTATAGCCTATGACGGAGTCTTCATTAGTAGTTTCCTTCTGTCTGTTCGAGTTTTATTTATTTTTGCTTATCTAGTAGTTTTTAAGAATTTAGCTTTTGGTTGATCAGGTTAATTTACTTACACATATCCTGATGGTTTCCTATTTTTTTATTTGTGGAGATTATATAATTATGCATTACTTCAGTAGATTATATATATATTTCATAACTGTTTTGTGGGATCTTTTTTCAATCTATTGTTGCATGTCGGAAAACATTCATAAGGTCTGTAGGGCGTGAAATTTTATCACCGTCTTGCTAAAAAATCTGTTCTCACACAATTTTACGTGAAAAACCCATGAAGGGAAACACCACTGGTCTAGTGAATTGAATTATTGGCAATTGGTGCCACCAACATGGATCAATAACTCCTCAAGCCTTAACCCAGTTAGTTCAGGTTGGCTCAAACCCAATCCGAATATAAGTGGATTAATGTCCACTTTTGGCATCATCCAGGTTGTAATACGCCATCTAGATTGGGCATGTAAGGGGAAGGCATTCGGAGAAGGGCTAGCCCATGTATGGAATGGAAGGCATTCGGAGAAGGGCGCGCCAAGCGAAAAATGCGCCCATCGATGAAAAATTCACGTTCGAGCCGAAAAACGCGTGCCCGGGCTAAACATTCGCTTGCGGCCGAAAAATGCGCGATCGGGTGAACTTTCATGGATGCTTGTGTTTTTTTATATAAAATTCAGAGCTCGCGGGCCCAAATTATCCTAAGTCTTGTTTGTCGTTAATTTGTTATCTCTTCTATCACTTTCTCACATTGAGACGCTTGTAGATGAATTTATCTAAAAGCTGATTACATATAAATTGTAGTCCACTTATGCGCGTTTACGAACCCTAGGTTATTTGTCGCGTAATATTACACATAAACATCTTGCTACCGCCGCTTTCTTAAATTGATCTCAAAATTTACTATTTAAAATCAATATCAAAATTTTAGTATACATCAGTTTGACATCAGAGCAGGTTGATTCACTCTTATTGTCAATCACGATCCGATTTAAAAAATAAACTACGTTTTAAACAAACGTTGTTTTCATTTTTAACAAAATCTTTTTTTGCTCAATTCCAATTCAGTCGAAGCCTCTCTTTGTTTTAAAAAAGCCCTTTTTATTAAAAAATATATTTTAACAATTTTCTATATTTTAACTAAAAAAATAGAGAATCGAGTGGAGCTCCTAGAATGAGCGTCGATGAATTGAACCCGCACATGAGGAACCTCATGCAACTGGTTGAAATACTCACCGCCAACATGGGTAATGTTCGGCAAGTCATGAATGGGTTAAAGACCTCCGTCAATAATTTAGAAGCCACTACTCATTTGTACGGGAATCGAGCACCTCCACCAAACCCTAGGGAAGGGGCACCCATGCCACAATATCCTGACCCCGTAATCAACCACACTGGGATGATGGCGTTAAGTTAGATATAAGAGATTTCGAGGGCCGAGTAGAACCCGAAGAATGTTTGGATTGGTGTGAGCGTATAGAACGATTAATGGCATGGAAACAAATGCCTGTGAATCGTCAGGCAGAATATACCACCCTTAGGCTTTAGGGACTAACACTAGTCTGGTGGGTTAAGCTAGAGCGCACACGTTTTACATTAGGCCTGACCCCTATAACCACATGAGTAGAATTTAAAACGCAATTACAGAAGCGTTATGTCCCCCCTGACTATCTGCAAAATTTATATCAAAAGTTCCACAATCTTCGTTAGGATAGGCTTTCTGTAGACGAGTACACCCACGAGTTCTTAGTGTTGCAGTCTAGGTTATATCTTTATGAAGAAGACGACATGACAATGTCCCTTATCTGAACGAGCTCCTTTATATTATTAGAGACCAACTTGAATTGCACGACTTTAGAGATTTGGGTGAAGTGTCTAATAGAGCCCGTAGAGTAGAGGCTGCACTACTGAAGAGGATATCCGTGCCTAGGTCTATTGATAGACCTACTCCGAGCACCGCCACCACTGCACCCACCTCTAGGGTCTCAGATCCCCTTTGTCCTCATGCCACTACTGGCCCCCGACTCCTCCCACTGACCCCTCCCGGGGTAAGGAGCGTAACACCCCAACCTAGTTTAACAACAAATCAGGAGTCCGACCGGGCTCCGTGATAAGAAGTAAACTAAGTAACAGTATTTAAATTGATACATAGCAGGTAAAAATGAAAGTACTAAGATAAAACTTACATCGGAAGTAGTAAATGAAACTAAGGGTAAATGCGTACCTCAATTTTTTTGAATTCACAGAGCCAACTAGAAAAGAAAGAACCATACTTCTGAATTACTGAAATACTAAATATTGTCTGATACAGAAAAAATCTTATACATTTAGGTTACACTGAGTTCATGAAAGAAAAATAGTACAGTACTGTAAGGAAAGACAACTGAACGAAAAGCAAACTATATGTGGAAGTCTGCAAAAGCGCTTATCCTATGCGCAACTCCCCACCTATGACCCTGTAATGAAATGCCCAAAAATGGGTCAGCCCACTGTAATGTTTTGCATTTTCATTCAAGTTCTGAAAATGTTTAACTATAGAGATTTTCTAAATTTCGGCCTATACTTGAACTCTATTTGTCTTATGTTTGTCCTTCATATTCTAGGTGGAGTAACTCCTTATGCGCATTCTAACGATTCGAGTCCATACTAACGAACACAGATGTTCTAGTGTCTCACAGACACAGACTCGCATCTACTAAACTTCTAAATGAGTGGTCTTACCAAACTTGAGGCTCACACGGTCTGCTACGCCATATGAGTAAGATAGCGTCCCTCTATCTATCACGAGAGAAAGTCTCAATCGCGTCTCCTAATTATTTTCTATTAAGTGTTGACTTGCATATTTAATCATCTGAATATCTAGACCGCGTCTCTTACTCATTAACCACCTTATTTACTTACTCATGTGGTTTAGTATTTTCTCGCATGTCTAAAGAACTGGGTGATTTCATATTCTATATAATCTCGTAAAGTTCATGGGGGGTTTAATTGAAAGAAGATTCATTATTTATGCTTACACATTTCTACTCATATTAATTCGATGTTTTATCGGGTCTATAGAATTTTATCTTTAACTATTGTTGCATCTAGATACGTACGATTTCTCACTATTATTTACATCTATTAAATATACACTAACATTTTATGTAATGTACTAGGTTATATGTCTAGCCAAAAAGAATTAGAATTTCTTACCGCGGTATTGCGGTGCTCGTACACAAGACGCGGTTGCATGATCCTCTATGCTGAAAAGAAAATTTTCAAACCTCCACTGACAACACTCTAAAATCCCTCTTTAGTACTACTAGGGTAGTTTCCCCTGAAATAAAGGAAGAACATTTTTGTAAGATAGAGGAAAACGAATTTTACTCACTAGCCGAGGGAAAAGGTTCTCACCCAAATCCGAAGATTAACGACTCCTCCAATCTTAACACCAAGCCCTAATCCCCACTTCCACAATTTCCTGAAGTTCCATTCCAACTATTAGCGAATTAGGAGAAATAAACGGAGAGGGTGACATGTAAAGCAAAATCTGACCTTGCCCTAACAGGTTCACAACAAGGGGAGAAACGAAATTAATCGTCTGCTCTCCGAACGAGGGGGATCGAAAGTCTCAATTTCTGAAATTGGAAACGAAGAAAATGCATAAAATCGCTCTAGGAATTAAAGGAACCAACCAGGCTCAGAGAGTAAACCACTGGAAGGAGGAGGTTCGGTCGATACCTGCTAGGGGCGAAGGTAAAGATTTGACTTCTGCTAAGCGTCGACCAAAAGAAATCAATTTCTGATGGAGCTCTGCTGGAAGGCGCTGGAACCGACGCAGAGAGTGTCGTCGAGCCTCCTCAATTAGAAAGAGTGCAGCGCCTAGGGTTTCTGGAGGCAAAGGAAAGATCGACCACCCTAAGCGTCGACGGACTGGAGCGGCAAAGCCTTTGGCACCGTCGGCTGAAAGGAACGAGAGGGGGGGGGGGGGGGGGGGCGGGGAAGCACGCTAGGAGCGTCTGCGAGAAGAGGACTCTGGGCGGCGGTTTTCCCTTTCTATCGAGCGCCTATTGGGATTTAAGGGAAATAAGTGAAGACTAGGGTATCCGTTACGAAAGGAAACCGTAGTGATGGGGGGGGGGATTAATTAGATTGTGGTTTTGACTTTGTTTTTGCCGTGAATCAAGGCTTAATGCGGGGCACTCATTCCTATTTACCAATTTGTCATTGCACCACTACTAAACTAAGAGATTAAAGTTCCCGCGAGTCTCTAAATCTCGCCGAAATAAATTATAATAACTTTATTTGAATTACTGATCAACGCGCAACAACTAATCATAATATTTCGTACCATGTCATGAAGTTTGCTCGATCAATTTTGCTCGTAATCGGACCATGCAATTAAATTTTATGTTCGCATTAAATTACGGGTGTTACAAGGAGCCCATTGGGTCCAAGCCTAACATCAGAGCATTTCGATGCTTCAAGTTAATGGAGCTGGGGCACAAATCATCTGAGTGCCTGCAACGCTACTTCGTCGCCATTACTGATTCCACCGATGGGCATGTGACTGAATATGAGGTACTCCTTAGTGAGTCCAAGCCTGAGCCTAAGCCCGAGTTTGATAGCGTGATCGAGGTTGAAGGAGGGCAAACTGATCATTTAGTTTGTGTCCTTTGCTATAGCTTGGTTTTTCCTAGCGAGACCACTGAGATTGATTTTCGGAGGAATGAAATTTTCCGCACTACTACACACATTTAGGGACAATTTTGTTCCATCATCTTGATAGCGATAGCATGGAGAACTTCATTTCTCAACGAATGGTAGACACGCTAGGACTCGAGACTCATCCCTTAGAGCAACCCTACAACTTATTTGGGTTAATAGTCACTTGACTATGCCTGTTACCCATCGTTGTCTTGTAGAGTTCTGTATAGGGAACACGTATTAGGATTCTGTTTTATGTGATGTCACCCCCATCGATGTCCGTCACATTCTATTAGGACGATCATGGTAGTACGACAGACGTGTCATGCATGATGGTGTAAAGAACTCTTATTCTTTTGATCACCAATGGCGCAAGATTGTTCTTTTTCCCCAGAAGAATGGTCTTGTTCCTAGGGCACCTGGGAGGACCTCACCATTATTTGCCTCACCTCCCTTATATTCTACTACACTTTTTTTCAGTGCTACACTTTTGCCTGGACCTCCGCTCCAGAAAGTTGTATTTGACTCTGATGAGTCATTCATCTTAGATGTCCTGGAAGCACAACCTTACATTGATTTTATGTTCGACGATCACACTTTTAGTTCACTTCACTATCCTATGATTGTAGGCGAGCATGTTGAGGCTCTTTGTTTGATTTCCGAACTTTTTAGTCTTAGTCGTATTACGATAATTGAGATGATCCCTAAACTTTTTACTCCTAATAGGGACACGCATTTAAAGTGATTTCTCTGGTTGATTCTAAATGATAGAGTTGTTATCAGTTTTAAAATTTGTAGTGTTAGTCGGACTCTCGCGGGTGATGCCATTGAGATGATTGGTCTCGGTTTAGTTGACGTTTGTATGTGTCTAGCAGACGTGCGTAAGATGCAATATGATTTAATGATTCCACGAGTTGATCTCGCTTACTTTCGGCCATGTTTCTTACTTTGCTTTTTTGACCCACTCTCTTCCCCACTTTGCGGTGCTCGCATCCTTAAAGCTTTGATTTTTATTGAACAATTACATATAATGCATGAAATTTTGACTAACAGTTTGCGAGGATATTTGGAAAACTTTGATTCCTCGGTTGATTTTATCACCAGGAGTTTTAATTTTCTAATAGTGATGAGTTTCATGTACCTTTCAGTAAAAAGAGTTTGCCAACAGATCATGTGCCGCGACTACGAGTCTTTCCTTTGTTTGACTATCTACCGTAGCTGGGCGGAGGCAATGCATTTCTTAGATCGAAGTTTGGATGTTTCAGTGGTAGGTTCCATCATAGTCTCGACGGTGTCGAGTTCCTTCAACCCCAGGAGAATTGATGCAAACTTGAATTGCATTGTTATTTTATTTACTGCATTTTTATTAATATTTTGTAGCGCATGTCTTCGCGTAAGTTTGCTTTTATTTTTCGTGCATGTGCGTTTTGTACCACGCTTGTGCAACACGATCATACGACTTATTGTTGTGACTGACCAATAAGACCATGAATGAAAATGTCCGTCAAATTAGACTAGTGTTACTTTGGGCAAGCAAGAAAATAAAATTATTAAATATTATTTATTCTGAAATTAACAATTTTAAGTAATTATTTTTAATTTCAGAATTAATATCAAAACTCTTTCCATCTTTTATTCTCATTTAATAGCCACTTTGAAACCAAACAACGGGTCCTTTCTACCCCCCTTTATTTTATTTTATTATGGCCACTTTGAAACCCCTCTCATTCAATACCCTTAATAGCCCCCAATTCCTTTTACAAAAAAAAAAACCTCACTAATTTCTTTTAAAATCTGCCGGTCCAGTGAAATAGGGCAAACAGATTAGAATCGAGCAGAGGCTTTTCTCCTCTGCTCGGTATTACCTGCGACGCCATCACCCAGACTGCCTTCCGGCGCCATACGCCTGACTTACACCCCTTGACGCCGCCACCAGTGGGTTACTCTAACCCTGACACCACCTCCTCTGCCTGCCGTCAGACTCTTCGTCGAGGTCAGGGACGTCTCTTCTCAGTTTCCGTCGCCTTCAGCCCCTGGGATCTTGTAACTTGCCCAACAACCGCCACCAGAGCCTTCTCCATCTGTTTTTCCGGCCAAGGTACATCCTTTGGCTGACGACAACTAGTTTCCCACCGTTTCCTGCCCACATTTGTGTCTTCTTAATGGATGTGACTTTCCACCGAGCCTTCCACCACTGTTCCAGATCTGGCCATGTGGTCACAACCCCTATTCTCCACTGCTACACAGCTGGACATCGTCGTTTCGTACACGATGTTGGTATGATTCTCACCTCATTCCTGACTCTCGATTGCTATTAGTGAACTTTCATGGATGCTTGTGTTTTTTTATATATAATTCGAGTTTGCCTGCCCAAATTAACCTAAGTCTTGTTTGTCGTTAGTTTGTTATCTCTACTGTCGCTTTTTCACATTGAGACGCTTGTGGATGAATTTATCTAAAAGCTGATTACATATAAATGGTAGGCCACTTATGCGCGTTTACGAACCATAAGTTAGTTGTCGCGTGATATTACGCGTAAACATTTTGCTAGCGCCGCTTTACTTAAATTGATCTCAAAATTTACTATTTAAAGTCAACATCGAGATTTTATTATACATCAAATTTTCATCAACTGGGTGTGAAAAATGCCTTCGTCCACGGTGAGTTGGATGAAGAAGTGCACATGAAATTCCCTCCCGGGTTTGTGAAAGATAGACCAGAAGGGCTTGTTTGTCACTTAAAGAAGTCATTATATGGCATGAAATAATCACCCAGGACATGGTTTGGCAGGTTTCACAAAGCCATGCTTAAGTTTGGCTACAAGCAGGGACAGTCAGATCACATCATGTTCATCAAAAGACGTGATCATAAAATCATGGTACTCATTGTCTACGTTGATGACATTGTGATCACAGGTGATGACCCAGAGGAAATTGCAAATCTCAAGGCACTGTTATATCCAGTGTTCGAAGTGAAGGATTTAGGGAGACTACAATATTTTTTTGGAATTGAAGTGACTAGGTCGAATCAAGATATCTTCATATTCCAATGCAAATATGTTTTGGACTTGTTAAAGGAAACCATGATGCTCGGTTGTGTCCCAACAAACACTCCCATGGAGGAGAATCATAAGATTGATGAAGACAATGATGGTGACCAGATGGATATTTCGAGCTATCCGAGATTGTTTGAGAGACTCGTATACCTATCCCACACATGTCCAGACAATACATATGCAGTAGGTATCTTGAGTAGATATATGCATGCTTCGAGGATTAGACATCAAGAGGCCGCACATCGTGTATTGTGGTACTTGAAGAAGGCACCTGTTCGGGGACTCCTATTCTCTAAGAACAACCACTTGAGGATCGAAGTCTTCACAGACGCAGATTGGGCCGGGAGTTTTGATGACAGGAAGTCTACAACGGGATATTGTACCTTTGTTAGGGAAAATTTGGTTACATGACTAAGCAAGAAGTAGAATGTGATAGCCAGATCAAGCGCAGAGGCTGAGTACTAGGCAATGTCTCAAGGTTTCTGCGAAGGACTATGGTTGCGTTTTATGTTGCAAGATCTGGGATTCTAGGAGCATATCCCGCTCTCCTTATACTGTGACAACAAGCCAACCATTAGTATAGCTCATAACCCAGTACAACATTATAGGACTAAGCATGTTGAAGTTGATCGACACTTTATCAAAGACCACTTGAACAAAGGGAATGTGGTCACTCCATTTGTTCACTCCAAAGCTCAACTGACAGATGTTTTCACCAAAAGTCTCGGATGCGATGTGTTCACCGATGATATCCACAAGCTAGGGATCACTGATATCTTTCATCTGACTTGAGGGGGAGAGTTATAATTAGACCATTATCTCTATATTAGCAAGTCGTGTGTGTAATACCCACTAAGGGTAATTCCATCATATGGTATCTTTACTCATGTATATGTAAGAGTAAAGATTAGTCTCGTGTAATCTAATTTTGTATCTTTCCATTCTACTGGATTTTCATATTAAGGTAATGGGTGGATTTCACTGTGTTGGCTGGCTGGAATAAATCAGGGCTTCACATAACATTGATAATAATATATAATGGCTGGATTTATATTCCTAATTTGCCCCTAACTCGATTCAAGGTGGCTCGGTTATAGGCTTTGGATGGTAATCCATCGACTGATGGTCGATGGGAAACAAAGGGAAATGTTATTACCGAGCTTCATTTAACTATCTCTCGCGGTTTCGAGAGTCTTCATTCACTCCCGAGCCAAACTTCTTCTTCCATTCATTGTTCTTCTGTACTGGAGCTTCCACGTGAAGCTAGGACTTCAATTTCCCCCTTCTCTCGCTCCACCGTTCGTTGCCAGTGAAGCAGGACATTGCCTTCTTCCTCGAAGACGGCCTTGGCAGATGAATTAAAGAGATACATAACTTATTATTCTCTCAGTCTATGCAAATGATATTCTCCTTACAAGTGATGACATTGCCCTATGCAATAAAGGGATTGTAATATCACAAAGGAATTATGCCATGGATCTTCTTAAGGAGACTAACTAACTTGGAGCTAAGCCAACATGTACTCCTATGCCTATGGGGATCGACAATATTTTGGATGACACATCTCCCCATCTTTAGGATGTCACTCGCTACAGACTCCTTGTTGGTAAGCTCATTTGTCTCACCGTCTCAAGGCCGGACGTTGCATTTGCAATAGGAAAAGTCAGCCACTTTATGCATAATCCTAGAGAGTGTCATCTTGAAGCAACTATGAAGATATTAAAATAGATCAAGGGCTCTCCCAGTAAAAGTCTCTGGTTCAAGAGAAATGACCACCTTTGTGTCGAAGCATATTTTGATGCTAGTTATGCAAATAAGACGAACATGAAATCTACTTCATATATTGTACATTTGTAGGGGGGAACCTGGTCTCATGTCATAGTAAGAAACAAATTGTTGATTCTAGATCTAGTGCATAAGCAAAGTATCATGGAATGACACAAATGGCTTGTAAATTGAAGTGGCTCAGGATCCTTCTAAATGACTTGGGAGAAGCTTACAATACACTTCTGTGTATGTACTGTGACAATAAGATAAACATCTATATATCTAAAATTTTTGTATTTCACGAAGAAATAAACCATATAGAAGTGAACTGTCACTTTATCATAGAGGAAGTCATTAATGAACTTATATCCACTCCGTTTGCAACATCTAAAAAAGAACTGACTGACATATTTACTAAATTTTTCCCTTCATTTCTAATTTATGCAATGTTTAGATCTTGTTTAGTCCCACATCTCTTGTGGAGATCTGTTGTCACCCCTTGTATCTCTATATATAGAAGAGAGTTGTAGTACTTGTAATAATAATGAATAAAATTTATTTGTGTTTCAACATAGGCAATGTATGTAAAATGATATCTTGATGACCTTATGGAGGCAGCATGTGTATAATTGGCATTGATGCAATGTTGTACGGGAGTGGCTGATCTGACATTGTGGATTCAAAGATCGTGATGTGTTTTTCCTCTTAACACTAGGGGCTGTGTCATGTGCTTCCTCGTGTTGTGGATATTGCTTGGTGCTTTCTAGGAGAACCACCCATAAGTTTGTGGTAAAATATCTAATAATAGGTCTAGAAACGTGCATGAATAAGAGAGTGGAAATTACATTAAGCGCCATTCAGATAATTATGGCTAATTTCACCCTCCCAATCTTACTCCAATTTTGATTCCTCTCAATCTATTGGCCAACCCTGAGACCCACTTCACTAAACCCTAAATCAAACTGAGCAGAACCCACTCATCACTGGTATGAGCATTTCACTTAGACGGGAAAAAGACTCACATTCGTGTAAGTACGATTAGTCTCTAATTAACGCGAGAAAGTTTACTAGGTCGACTCAATTGAGATTGTCTACTCAATGCAAAAAATATAATATCCACAACTTCTACATGTATAGATAAACAACAACACTCGAGCCTTTATCCCACTATAGTGGGGTCGACTATATGGATCCTTTGTCACCATTTTGCCCTATCTTTAGTCATAATCTCACTAATGCCTAAGTATATCATGTTTTTCCTTAGTCTCATTTCAAGTCTATATGGGTATACCCCTCCCCCGTTTAACATGCCTAGTGACTAAACTCTCACAATGCCTAACAGGTGGCTCTAATGGTCTCCTTTGTACGTGACCAAACCATTTTAGTCAAGCTTCTCGCATCTTCTCTGTAATTGGTGCCACTCCTGTCTTATCCTTGATACATTTATTCCTAGTTTTATCCAGTCTCGTGTGTCCACAAATTCATCTAAGCATTCTCATCTCCGCAACTCCCATTTTTTGCTCATGTACACAATTCACTGCCCAACACTCAGAACCATAGAGCATCACTGGTCTAATTGCATTACGGTAAAACCCGCCTTTAAGTTTTAATGGTACTTTACGATCACATAAGATCCCTGACGCGCCTCTCTACTTCAACCAACTTGCTTGGATTCTATGTATCACATCTTTATCAACACCTCCATCTTTTTGAACTATCGAGCCCAGATATTTAAAGCACTCACTGCAAGAAATATCTTGATCACCCAACTTAATAACGAAGTCATCCGTTCTTCTTGCACTGCTAAATTTAAGCTCCATATACTCTGTCTTTGCCCTGCTCAACCTAAAACCCTTCTTTTCTAAAGTGTCTCGCCAAGATTCAAGTTTCGCGTTTACACCCTCGCGCGTCTCATCGACCAAAACGATATCATCTGCAAACAATAAACTTAAAGGTATTGCTTGTTGGATATGTCCGGTGAGCTCATCTAAGATAAGGGTAAAGAGATACGGGATTAAAGCTGAACCTTGATGTAAGCCAACAGTGATAGGGAATTTCTGTATTAATCCTCTTGATGTCCTCACCCTTGTCACTGTATTTGTATACATATCTTTTATTTTGTCAATGTATGATACATTTACACCTTTCTTTTCTAAGACTCTCCATAAGATCTCTCTTGGAACCCTATCATAAGCCTTCTCAAGATTGGTAAATAGCATATGCAAATCTTGTTTTCTTTCTCGATAGTTGTCAATGAGTCTCTTCAAGAGATGTATAGCTTCCATGATCGACAGCCCTGACATGAATCCAAATTGATTGTCACGACCCGTCTCGACAAGGGTCAGAGCGCACTTCGGGCGGGCCGTGATGCCACAGGCATGAGCGAACAGGAAACCATGCCTGCTGAGGAGAAAACAGAAATACTACAATATATATGAATTTATTACTTTGAAAAGAATTTAGTGTATTTTATAAATATGCGGAAGCCGAAATGAAAGGTTAATGCTCATGCATTTATAATAAAATCTAATGTTACACACAATGCTGAAACGGTGATCATGCTATAAGCCACAATAGTAAAATGTCATAAACAAAATGATCTGATACAACAAAACACCGTAGGAGTTGTCCACAGTACAAGAGAAAATGGCTGACAATAACTAATACATGAAAAGTAAATCCAACAGTAATAGAAATAAAATACATAGAACCTGCTGACACAGTAATAAAAAAAACTCCAAGCAAAACTGCAGCTGAACGAAGAAAACTCAGGGAGCAGGCGGTCACGAACCCTAAGGCAAATCCAAACAGAAGGAAATTGCCTCAGAATAAAAAAAAGAACAGAAAACAGGCTATAAATTTAAGTACGTGCAGAAATAATTCTAAAGTACCAGTTAACTCTTGAAACAGGCTAGTGAAACAGGCAAGTAACTGAAACAAGCAGAAACTATCTAGAAATATTAGCCTACTCCGGAGTATAGCTTAAACATTTATTTTGCAACGACATAAGCTGTAATCGATGAAAATGCATGTGTTTATAGTGGGCGCGCATGGTTCACACTCAAGTCCAAGTGTAAGTCTTACTAGAATAAGAGTTTTTCCTGCTTACCGTGACCATGCAAACAAGACGATGCACCACCTAAACCCCAGTTCCAAGATTTGCTTATGACACTAAAGACCTAAGTGATTCATGATTTTTCCGTGGAGACTGTCATCATAACACGACATGCTTACGAGCGATGATCCTCGCATTGTCAGTTACAGTTAATAACTTAAATACATGTGAAAAGAACTTAAAATTCTTAGTTTGCAAGCGAGAGGGAATTCTCCACTTGCCTTAAGGTGAAGCAGGAACTACTAGCGACAGCTAAGCGGCGCAAGCAAAGTCAAAGACACTATTGAACCTGTTCAGGAATAATCGCAGGCAATATTTGATACATGACAAACAGAAAACCAAATGCTAACACAGACAGTTTATTTTGCAAAAACTAACTCAAGAGCAGGTTAGCAATTTACCTCCCTCAAGTATGAGGGGAGAGGAGTTACCACGAACAAATCGGAGATTTGGCGGCGCTTAGGCGACGGAGACCCTAAATCGGAGAAGATTTGGAGAGGTTCCACCACTAGATCCGACGAGCGGCACCGGAAACACAAACAAAGTCGGGATTAGACGATTATACGACGAACGCAAGGCGTACCGACGAAATTACGTCGATCGGAGGGCGAAAATCACCACAAAAAAATTAGGGCATGGCTGGAAATGAAAATTTGGCAAAGATCCTTACCCAAGGAGACCAGATCTGTGCTTAAGAATCCACGAGGAGGGGTTTCAAGAGAAACCCTAGGAGTCCCCTTGAAATCCGCCGGCCGAAACGGAGAGGAAGAGGGCTGTCGACCACTTTGGAGGAGGAGCCACTGCCGGCCCTCAAGAAGCAGGGGAGAAGACACAGCTGGCCGGAGGGAGCGGGGGGCTGCAACCCTTGCTGTTGTCGACGGCCTGGAGAGGGAAGGAGGCGGCCTTTGCTGCTGTCGTCGGCCAGGAGAAGGGAAGGAGGATGCGCAGATGCCGGCTGGAGGCGGAGCAGGCGGCGGCGGCGGCGGTGCACGCAGGAGACGAGAGCGGGAGAGCCGTCCGGGAGAGGAAACGGGAGGGCGGCTTGCGTGCGCACGGGAGCGAGATCGGGGGCGGTGCGGCTTGCGGGTTTTGATTTGCGGGAGTGCTGAACCGTGGGGTTTAATTGGGGGGTGGGAAAAGGAGATGGGCTGCGGTTAGAGGGGAATAAAGAGGGATATTATTATTATTAAGATTATTAAGGGTTGTTACATTGATTCTCCGAGATGCTAGTCTCCGGTCTTACTCTTTTTTCTATTACCATAAACTTCTACCTATATAGGTGAATGTGATAAATTGAGACAGCCAGATCAATCATTTTGGATAAAGCTTACAAAAATAGAAGACTCTATAAAGACTATAAAGACTTTTCCCTCCACAAGGCCTTAAGAGCAAAATAACAGTGATGATATAATCTAATGTGATTGCAATTTTTACCTTGATTCTGTGTAATAAGAATAATTTATGCTCTAGATTATTAATTTAAATATAAAATGGTAGTCTAGGCTTACACATGCTTCTTAATGTCTCTCTTTATTAAATCATAACTTATTTCACTTTGGTTGGATTTATTTGACTGTATAATCAGTATCATGGTCTTTGAATTGAGAGGTTTGATCCACTTTTATCCACTCCTTCATTATTTGATATTTTATTTAAACTTTAGGATTGTTACTCTATTCTGAATGTTTACATTATAATTTTTGCAGATAACAACTGCAAAGGATGACAAGGGTGTTAAACTTTATGATCCTGGATATCTTAATACGGCTCCAGTACGGTCTTCTATCTGTTACATCGATGGAGATGAGGGCATTCTTCGATATAGGGGCTATCCTATTGAGGAATTAGCTGAGAGTAGCACATTTCTTGAAGTGGCCTATCTTTTAAGTAAGTTATACCAGTCAAATGTATGCTAAAATTAGAGTGTTGTTCTCATGGTTTCAATTTTTTTCTTGAGCTGAATGCTTATGGTGTATTTAGATGCTAATGAAATTTATTTCCAGTGTATGGAAATTTGCCCTCTAAGACTCAGTTGGCAGACTGGGAGTTCACTATTTCTCAGCATTCTGCTGTTCCCCAGGGCCTTCTGGTTTGTGTTCTAATTTTTGTATACTCCAATCATTAGCCTAGTTTACTTTGTAGTCATTTTTCCTGAGAAAGGCTACAAGACCGCTTTAGAACACAAAACCACCTATAATAGATATGTGTTCTTTCTTTTTACTAATATAACACTTTTTCTCCTTTTTTGAAGGATATTATACATGGAATGCCTCATGATGCACATCCTATGGGTCTTCTTGTTAGTGCAATGAGTACTCTCTCTGTGTTTCATCCTGATGCTAATCCTGCTCTCAGAGTGAGTAAAAACAAATTACCTCTTGCTATTGAGATAACATGCTAATACTTTGATAAAATTTATTTACTGAATTCTTCCAAAAAATTTTCTTCATTATTTGAAGTGATCTGAATGTTAGCAGATCTATGTTGAATGATGTAAACAACGAAGACATAAAAGCAGATATGAAGGGCAATCCCACCCAGGCTTATAATTTATTTCTTGCATTCAAATAACAGCAGTATCTAATAAATATGTTAGAAAGGAATAAACATATGATTAAGAAGAGTTGAGCATCATTTACACATATTGGATTAAAATGCTGTGTTAGCCAATGGGGCGAGCATATAGTTCTCCACTTTGAAGATAGAAAAAATGCTAAGTTTTGATTTATCTATCTACATCTTACGTTCTTGTCACAGGACCATATATAGGATCGGGTCACCATGCGGGATGCGAAGGAGGAGGGAGGGTGGGTTTGTTGTAGATGATGTTTCCTCCTTGATCCTCACTGGCAACCTATGATGCGGTCGACGATTGGAGCCTTTCTGTGGCGTTCCAAGCAAGGGTTGTCGAATGTAGAGTGGAGGCAAGACCGATGGAGAAGTCTTGCACGATGGAGGGAGGACGGGACGCTCACAGAATGGCCACCCATGGATAGCCGACGCTGAAAGACAGTTCCTGTGGTGCTAGTGTCATGACCCGTCTCGACAAGAGTCAGAGTGCGCTTCGGGCGGGCCGTGATGCCACAGGCATGAGCGGAAAGAAAACCATGCCTGCTAAGGCGGAAGCAGATAAGCTGATAATAAGTTTTGAAATAGTTACTTTTGAATAAAAACAATTTGTTTTGTTGCGAAAACTTTAAAATATAATAGCTTGAAACAGGTGCACATGCATTTTTGCAAAAATAACTTATGATACAAGTTTTGGAACAGAAATTTATGCAGTGGTCATCACAGATGAATAAACATGCAAAACATGTCAAATTCTAGTACATATAATATTTAGCCTAACAGTTGTCCATGAAACATGAGAAAATGGCTGATCGTAATTACTACATAACAGAAATATCCAACAGTAAAAGAAATGAAACATAAACACAAAACCTGAAGCTTGACACAGATCGGCTCAGGAAGCAGGCGGCGCAGGCACGAACGCTAAGGCAAATTCCAAAACAAGAAGGAAAAGCCTCAGAACATTGAAATACACAAGAGCAAAGCAAAATAAAGTACGAGCAGGAGAAACAGAATATTTGTGTACCGCTTTTCATGAAGCAGAGCTAACAAGACAGACAAGCAAGTGAGACAAGCAGAAATATCTAGAATTATCAGATTACTCTGAAGCATAGGATAAACATTCTTGCAACGACATAAGCTGTAATCGTTGAAATGCGTAGGTGTTTACAGTGGGTGCACATGGTTCACATTCAAGTTCAAGTGTAAGTCTTACTAGAATAAGAGTATTTCCCGCTTACCGTGACCATGCAATCAAGATGATGCATCACCTAAACCCTAGCTTCTAAGATTTTCTTATGACACGCAGACCTAAGTGATTCAGAAATTTAAGCTCGCTATGACCGGTCCTTTGTTCCCATTAGGGATTCAAGAGGGAACCAAAGTCAAGGAGTTTCATCAATTAAACCCTAACTTTCAATGTTAACTTACGTTATTAATGACTTAGTGTAGAATTTCGTGGATTCTAGCATATCAAGACATGTAACCAAAATACTGATTCAGATATACAAGAGTATATTTTACAAACATGAAACAGGAGGAATCAAGTTATAGAATATTATTTAACCAAGTCTTGGAACCAGACAGACATAAGAAACAAGATTCGATGACTCAGAGAACTCGATAGAGAGTTTTGAAACTTGCGGATTCAAGTATTCATGAGTAATAAGATTACTATACATCATTTTGGTTTAATAGATACTCATCTAGATTAAAATCATTTTAGACACAAGTATCTTTCAAGTAAAAATTTATGCGTTACGAGCATGATATATCAAAACACCAGTCATATACTTGCTAACCCGAATTCGGCATAATTGTTATCGTAACAATGTTGCTCGTGATTAACGTTCTACGATTCTTCAAATTATTCATCAAATGAGATGCACATCACCTACTTGAATATCCAATCAACTATCATTCACTAACTCGTCTTCCAAATATCAAAATATTATCATTTATATTCACAACTCGTGCTATTCCAATCGCGTGAACCTCAAACTAATAACAAGTCTATTTAGGGATTTGAGATCTAAATTTATTTGACAAAACATGCATTCAAACGTAAATCATAAAATTATAAGAATCAGACACAAGAATTGAAGCTCAATGATTGCAAGAGAGAAGGATCTCTACTTGCCTTAAGTGAGGCTGAAACTGGCTGTGACAGCGAAGCGCAAAGATAGAAATCATATTTTGGACCTGCTTAAGAACAATAATTATAATATTCGACTTAGCGAAGTTCTTTACGCTTGCATAAATATTTGTTAATAGCACAACACAACAAGAGAGGGTTAGCGAATTACCTCCCTCAAGAGTGAGGGGAGAAGAAATTACCACGCGGAAAATAGAATTTGGCGGCGCTTAAGCTTGGAGAAACCCTAAATCGGAGAGGGTTTTGGAGAGATCCTGCTGAGAGGTTCGACAATCGGTACCGGAAATCACAACTAATTGCAATTAATCGATTATAAAGGTGCATAAATCTGAAATCAAGGGTGAAGGAGGAAGGATCTTACCCAAGGAAGACAAATCCGAGCCCGAGGAGGAGAAAGAAGGGAACTCTAGTCGTTCCTCACGCAAAAACTCGGCCCAAACGGATAGGAAGGGGTTGCAGGAGGGAGATGAGGTGGTTGCCGGCCCCTATGGAGGAGGAGAAGGCTGCTGGTTCTTGAAGAGAGGAGTCTGCCCACGAGAAGGAGAGGCCTTGCTGCTAGAGGGGAGGGGGAGAACTGTCGGACTTGAGACAGGAGGAGAAGGAGCCGTCCACTGCAGGAGAAGGCGCAGGAGGAAGGCTGCTAACAGGAAGGAGGCGCAAGAGGCGGCGGCCACGGATGAAGAAGGAGGCGGCGCCAACTGGAGGCGGATCCGGGAGTAGGAGGTGGCGACGCTGCGCGCGCGAGACCGGAGCGGGAGACGGGACGAGATTGCGGCTTGCGGGAAAACCTAGCGCCGAAATCAAAATGTCGAGGGGGGGGGGGGGGGGGGCGCCTTAGTTATTAAAGGCGCAATGCGCACCAAGGCGCAAAGGGGTCTTGGAGCCTAGGCGCAAGGCTCAAGGCGCAGGCGCGCGCGTGACGAAGACAAGACGCAACCACATTCATTTAAAAAAATAAGCATCAAACATCAGTTCATTTTCTTGATCAGATTTTTCATCTATTCTACTCATTAATCATTCATTACTATCATTTATAACTCTTAAAAAATAGAATTAATATGGTCGTTTACATCATATCTAAGTCTTAACACTCGATTATGTTTCACAAACACTAAATCATGCAAAAAACATTGAGTTCTTACATTATTTCTTTCTTTCTATTGGGAAAAAAAGGTTTGCAACAGAAACCGCTCTCAGACGCGCCTTTTATACTCCAAAGGCGCAAAAAAGGCGCACGAAGGCGCAAGCCTATGAGCCTGTTGAGCCTGGAGCCTTAGGCGTGCCTTTAACAAGCTGCTTGGCCGGGGAAATAAAAAGGGGAGAGGCTGGGGTGCGGATACGAAATTTTATATCTATTTAAATTACATTAGGGTTGTTACATTCTCCCCTACTTAGGAAGTTTCGTCCCGAAACTTTCGAGGATTTACCGGATGGGGTCTCTTATGGCGACGATTCAGATGACATTCATTCCAACAAGGTTTGCAGATCAAGACATGAAAGCTAACTATGAATATGCTAAAACAGAAAGGAAAACAAGCGCGGAGACTTACCAAGATCAAGAGAAAATTTACGGATCATGCATTCAAAACACAGTTATCATAAAGATGATTTTTCTTTCGAAGCTTGCGTACTTGATACTTAACGATCTTAGAGGGTATGGCCAGATACGAAGGGTTGGATTCGAGGAACACATGAATTGTTTCACTTAGCTCGGAATTGAGAGATAAGACTCAAGAATTCGGGAGCGAAAAAAAAATCCTTCCACAAAGGGGGTAACTTACTTGCGATGTTGACGCTTAAGAGCTATCTAGAAGGGGATACTGGAGAATCAGATGAGATCGATAAACAAGCAGAACAGGAAGATTGACTACGAAAATCGGAGATTTGAAACTATAGATACTAATACATTCCATACTGTCAGATACATAAATCATGTAATAATTACAGCATTTTCATTGGACAACTCTAGGTAATGATCATGCAAGTGCAAAATTGAAATCATGTGCGATGTCAAGCAAATAGTAAATCCATGCATGTGCAATCATTATTGTTGTTCTTGGCTTCACACTTGTGCAATGATTTATGATATGAATACAATGAATGGATACACATGCCACGTTAAGCGCCCATATCACTTAACATGTCATGCATATTATGATTCTAATGCCAACACACTTGAAAATATTAAACCGCTCATACAATTTAATATTCGCAAGCGGTGAATATCCTTAGTGGAAATTCATATGCACAAAAATGTTAAGTTTGCCCATAACCCTTTAACATTCGTGTGCATACTACTCATGCTTATGAGTGTAGTGTGTGCGTGTTTCATTCGCGAACAAAAGATAATGATAAAGTGCGTGAAGTAATGATGCATGTATAAATATTTATAAAATAAGATTCAAAAAATTTGATAATTGTAAAATACTTTATCTTTAGAAACAAACCTATCTCTGATACCAACTGTCACGACCCGTCTCGACAAGAGTCAGAGTGCGCTTCGGGCGGGCCGTGATGCCACAGGCATGGGCGGAAAGAAAACCATGCCTGCTAAGGCGGAAGCAGAGAAGCTGATAATAAGTTTTGAAATAGTTACTTTTGAAGAAAAACAGTTTATTTTATTGCGAAATCTTTAAAATATGATAGCTTGAAACATGTGCACATGCGTTTTTGCAAGAATAACTTATGATACAATTTTTGGAACAGAAATTTATGCAGTGGTCATCGCAGATGAATGAACATGCAAAACATGTCAAATTCTAGTACATATAATATTTAGCTTAGCAGTTGTCCATGAAACAGGAGAAAATGACTGATCGTAATTACTACATAACAGAAATATCCAACAGTAAATGAAATGGAACATAAACACAAAACCTGAAGCTTGACGCAGATCGGCTTAGGAAGCAGGCGACGCGGACACGAACGCTAAGGCAAATTCCAAAACAAGAAGGAAAAGGCTCGTGATTAACGTTCTACGATTCTTCAAATTATTCATCAAATGAGATGCACATCATCTACTTGAATATCCAATCAACTATCATTCACTAACTCGTCTTCCAAATATCAAAATATTATCATTTATATTCACAACTCGTGCTATTCCAATCGTGTGAATCTCAAACTAATAACAAGTCTATTTAGGGATTTAAGATCTAAATTTATTTGACAAAACATGCATTCAAACGTAAATCATAAAATTATAAGAATCAGACACAAGAATTGAAGCTCAATGATTGCAAGAGAGAATAATCTCTACTTGCCTTAAGTGAGGTTGAAACTGGCGGCGGCGGCGAAGCGCAAAGATAGAAATTTATTTGACAAAACATGCATTCAAACGTAAATCATAAAATTATAAGAATCAGACACAAGAATTGAAGCTCAATGATTGCAAGAGAGAAAGATCTCTACTTGCCTTAAGTGAGGCTGAAACTGGCGGCGGCGGCGAAGCGCAAAGATAGAAATCATATTTTGGACCTGCTTAAGAACAATAATTATAATATTCGACTTAGCGAAGTTCTTTACGCTTGCACAAATATTTGCCAATAGCACAACACAACAAGAGAGGGTTAGCGAATTACCTCCCTCAAGAGTGAGGGGAGAAGAAATTACCACGCGGAAAATAGAATTTGGCGGCGCTTAAGCTTGG